>CANTUQ010000029.1:0-1200000 GCA_947683425.1 Excoecaria cochinchinensis | reverse complement strand
AACACAGAGATACTTTGAAAAAGTGAAAATAAACCGAAAAATTAAAATTTTAGTTCAAATAGGTCGGACCACTTCGGTTGGACCAACTCAGTTCATTTATGGACTATATAAGGGAAGGAGAGGCTATATTTGTCTAGATAAATCCGGCCAAAATCGTCTTCTTCTTCTTCCTTCAAAGCCGAACCACTTTTCTCTCTCTTTCCTCCATTTTTCTTTACTTCTTCTCTAATTTCTCATTAAATCTTAGTCTACCAAATAAACTTCAGCCCCTCTATAACATACAAACAATAATTGGAGTTCATTTGGAGCACTGAAAGTGGGATTTTTCTTGTGTGCAAGGTTTAGGGTCAAATTTGATGTTAGAGATTTAGGTGGTTTTAATTTGGTTTATTGGTCCCTATAGGGCTTTTTAAGGGTGTAGAGTTCATTTATGATCTTAGTTTGAATAAAGGAAGTTTAGTTCTCATGATATGAGCTTGTTTATATTCGGCCATGCTAGGAAATCAAGGTGAGGAGGAGATTCCTCAAGCCTAAGGGAAAGAAAAGCAAACTTAGAGAAGTGTAGAGGAAATTTTAATGTTTGTGGTTACTAAATCCATTGTCCTTTGATTTATGTTGGATTTTAGGTTATGTTTAAGTGTAGGCATGAGATAATTATGCGATTAATTAAATCTAACTTGATATTCCTGATTAATGGACTTAATATAGCATAAAAATATGATTAGATAAAATTAAATCATTTTAGCATGAAAACCCTAATAGTGGCCGAATGATAAACTAAGGGAAATATAATGTTTTAATGAGTTTTAAGACTTATAAATAATGTTTATAATGTGTTTAATATATGTAATGCATGATAGAATGATTAAAAGATTTAAAAGAAAACATAATGAATTTGTAATGGTTTGGCCGAATGGTTTATTATGGATTTAAATGAGATATATGATGAATTATGGCATATAAATGGCATTTATAGTATGGTTAACATGTAAAGAGTATGATTGAGCGGTTAAATGAAATTAAAGTGCATGATATGAAAACTTGTAATCTTGGCCGAATGGTGTTCATGGTGATTTAAGTGTATATTTTAAGGGTTTATTTTATATGATTGCATAAAATGACAAAATATGGATAAATGAGTATGTATATTGATAAGTGCCTAATTTATGTATTATTTAATATATATTTTATATGAGTTTAAGAAGTTAATTATGTAAATATATGTATTTTTCTTGCTATTTGTTTAGTTTATTTATTTTTATGTATGTAAAGTGATTTAGATTAAAGAGGAAGAAAAGAGCCTAACTGGTGGAGGAAAGAGCAGATTTGTGAATGAAGACACGAGTCGTGAAGAAAAGGATCAAGATGGAATGAGGAGCACGACTCGTGAATAGAGATTATGAGTCGTGAAGGGCCACTTAAGAGAGCAGAAGATACAAACGCTGAAGAAGGAAGAGTGTTCGAAGAAAAGAGTAGGGTCATGAGTCATGAGTCATGAAAGGAGATCACGACTCGTGACGATGCTGAGAGATGCGCAAAGGAGCAGCGAGGAAAGAAAGAGTGAGAGAAAGGAAGGCCGAAAGTCACGAGACGTGAGCCAAACTCATGACTCACACAAGCAGGTCACGACTCGTGAAAGGAGATCACGAGTCATGAATGGCCAGAGAGAAGGAAGAGAAAAGAGGAAAGAAAGGAAAGGGAAAAAGGGCAATCCGTGTTCTGTCGCGAGCACGACTGAACTATCTGTTGGGCAGTTTTCTACGAAAAGTCATTTGAAAAGGCATAATTTTTCACCAACATTTGCAACTTTTGAAGGAGGGAACACAACTTTTGGAATTCTATAAATTTCTTTGTCAACTGTAATTTTAGGATGATGAAATTTTGGAGGATTATTTTTGTTACAAGTTAAATTTTATTTATTTTCGGTAAGCACTATAGTTCTTAGTTTGTTTTCATGTTTTGAAGAAGAAGACCAAGGAGAAGAAGAATTTTTACAAGGGTTTGAGAACATGGTTGAAAGATTTCTTTCTCATTACTCTTATCTGTTATTTCTTCTCTGTAAATTAAATGAATATTATTTGAGAACTTGAATATTTATGTTATTTTCTATTTCCATCAAAATTAGTAGTATTTTAATGTAGAATCTTCTATTAGTATTTTATGCATGATCATTATAATTAAGTATTTAATTGAAAGATAAATTCTTACTTACATCTTATGGAAGTTCATCATTGAAGTATTATTTGAGAAATAATAATAATAAATGGTTGTTATAGGTTGGTGATTATTCCTGAAATTTACATGTATAACCCTCTAATTCATTAATGAAAATTGTGAGTTAGAATTATAAATATATGTTTTAGGCATTCTAATTTATGTCGACAGAGTAAATTGGAACTATATTCCTTAGCTTGCTTAAGAGATTAAAATTATAATTAAATGATGGAATCAAGTTTTATAATTATTAATTCTTCATTATATGTTTTGTCTTCTTTGATTAACATGAATTAGGTTTAATTAGTGAAATAGGTTTAATTAGTTTATATAATAGAGTAGTTTAGATTTAACTCACAAATTAATGATCATTGTAAACAAGATTAAAATTGAGTAGTAATAGTGTGTAATAATTAGCACATTTCTCATGGGATCGACATCTTTTGTACGATAACCGGTACACCATATACTTGCGGAATTAGCACTTAAAATTAGGCTAACATATATAAAATTATAAGTGAGAATGATGTGTATGCTAAAATATACATATTGATATAATGTGGAATGTATGTAAATTTTAAGGATTTATAGCCCTTAGTAGTTGTCTGGTAGTGAAATCTAGTACAGGATATTATTGGCTAGCCATAGGGATTGCATACTGCGGTACGAGTCATGATAACTCGTTATAGATAGGCAAATGACAGCTTATCTCAATGTACAGTGTATATCAGAGATCAGTGTAGTGCAGTATAATAATTTATAGTGTAGTGGGTCTGTGGGGCCCACGTCCCGCATATCTAGTCAATAGATTTTCTACCGAATTCGTACTAGGGGCATAACAGTAAATATGTGTTAAAATGGGTAAAAATAGTAATAATTGTGAAAATAAGTGAAAACTGGACTAAAATGGAATAAATAGGAAGTTTAGGGGTAAAATGGTAATTTTACGTAAAGTTGGTAAAAAGTGTAAAAGTTTGGTAAAAAGTGTAAAGGTAAGGGTAATATGGTAATTTTGGTAAAATATTAGGTTAAAATGATAATTTGGTAAAAAAAGTCATAAAGTAGGGACCTAATTGTATTTTTGAGAAATTATAAGGTTAAAAATGGAAATTTGAGGTAAAAAGGGCATTTTGGAAAATAAAGAAGTTAAAAAGGGGTAAAAGTGGAAAATATGGTTAAGTGAGGTCAAAATTGTAAATAACGGATAATTAAGGGCGTAATGGTAATTAAGTGTAGAACGAGGATATAAATGGAATTAGTGTAAAAGAAGGGACATAAGTGGAATTAGTGTAAAAGTGGGGACATAAATGGTATTAAGTGAAAAGTGAGGACATGGATGTAATTAATGAAAAAGATAAGGGTAAAATTGGAAACGAAGGAAAAATATTAAGGGTAAAAATATAATTAAGGAAATAAGAGTTAGAATGAAAGAATTAAACCGTAATTAGTGCGTAATACGTTTTAATGTTTAATTATGTGATTAATTGATGAGTTAATACGTAATACATTAATGGCAATGCCATGTCATACTAAGTTCATATTCATATACAAGTCTCTACTATATTCATGTCATGCTATATTCATGTCATACTATATTCATATGCAAATATCCAAGCAATATGGCAAAATAATAGCGATATCATGCCATGCTATATTCATGTATATCTATATGAATCTCTATACATATGCAAGTCTCTACTACACTTCTTGTATACTACAGACCATACAGTAGCCTAAGAAACACATCAAAATATAAAGTAGCCTGAACTCTCAACAATCGTGGATACAGGCACATTACAAAACAGAAGACCGAAGTCTCAGAACATTCTCTCTATCTATTAAAATGACCATCTCGGAGGTTGGCCGCTTAGCCCAAACGGGGCCGTCACGGGCAGCTGCACTCACTAACCCTTTATAAGCATGCTTATCTATCCACTACTATGACACTTCGGGCTTGACTCAATAACTCAAAACAGAATACTTAATACTACCAGGTTCACAATTCAAAATACTATCATGTTAATATATTTACCAATACAGAACTCTAATTATACAGTAAAGGATGAAAAGGTAAGCATACAATATACACTAGAGAGGAAACATGCAAGGTAAGATAAGAATAAAACAAATTTCAAAAACAGAATAGGGCAAGAAGGGGTTCACTGTCGCAATTACGGCAAGAAGTTGCGCCCGCGACAGAAGCCAGATTGCAAAAAGACTCTATATACTATACCCAAATGCATTACAACAACTCTAGCATTAAACAACAATCAATATCACATGGCATGTCGTGTTCAACACTAACTCTTATGCCGTGGCATTATATACCCACATAACCAATCTTATAATCATTTGATAAACCTAAACATGCATGCTATAAACCCCGAAAATGTTTCGGTGTAATACAGGTTCAATTTGGGAAGAAAAATACATAAAAATATACAAATTAGTTGA
This sequence comes from Excoecaria cochinchinensis, assembly GCA_947683425.1. Classification (NCBI taxonomy): domain Eukaryota; kingdom Viridiplantae; phylum Streptophyta; class Magnoliopsida; order Malpighiales; family Euphorbiaceae; genus Excoecaria; species Excoecaria cochinchinensis. The sequence continues at coordinate 1,195,332 of CANTUQ010000029.1, read as the reverse complement.
GGGTAAAGGTGGGGAATTGATTCATACCAACCATGGGCTCTAAATGAAGAGGAAAATCACTCTGCTGCCTTGTTTTGTCACGCTCGCTACCCCTATCGCGCTCGCGACAGAAGGCTCCATCAAGAACCTTCACGAGACTGCTTCTCACCTCAAACTTGTATCGCCTAAATGAACATCTAAACGTCATTTCTAGGCAAAACATCCTCTTAACAATTGTTCCCTAGGAAGTTATCTTTCAAATGAAGAAATTTTTAGGTCAAATGAACATTTATAACTTAATATATGACCTAAACAATCTGAACTGCTCAAAAGAACCGGCCAAAGTAGAGACACCTCAATTTTTGCCAATTTTAAGGGTCTTAAATCTATAATTTAAGGTCATTTATGATATTTTTATAGGTATTGAAGTCATGATTCTAAAGGCTCAACAATCACTCAATTTAGAGGTCTAGAACTCTAATTATGACAAAAACACTTCACAGAGGTCAGATGCAAAATGAACAGAATTTGCCAAAACCAAACTTTATCATAAACACACACTCAAATGATCAAGTCACATACTCATAAATATATATACACACATATATCTTAAACATATATCAAAAAACACCGTAAGCAATCAAAATGAATCGAAATCAAAATCACACACGTTCCTAACCTCTAGGAAGCTCAATCTCTGTTCTCTACTCGTTTCCGGTCTTCTCCTTCCCTTTATCAAATTTCTTGTCCACAGCTTCAACAGAATCATACAAAACAATCCAAGAATCAATCCTTTAATTTCACTTTAAATCAAAATAAAATCCAGAAGAAGAAGACCAATACTATCAAAATCACACTACTTACCCTTTTCTTAAGAACCAATCAGCCCTTATCTGTCACACCCCGTTTGCACCCTAGTTGAATGAGCCACATATGTTTGTGTGTGCATTTGCATAAGTTTTGTATAATAAGGGCATTTTGGTAATATTGCATGTTTTAAGAGTTTCTCTTGCATGTGGTGCATGCATGGTGCTTTGGTGTGAATTAGTTGGGACAGAATTGTCTGTGCCCAAGCGCACCATTGTAGTGGGTATTCATGAGAGTTTCATTATGTGTGGTTGTGTGCACTATAGTAGGATATGCACTAGTGGATTAATTGTGTGTGTGCATTTGCACTTGTGTAGGGTGTGCATGTTTTGGGAGAATCTTGTGTGTATTGCTCATACATGAGTAGGATGCATTATTAGGGTGTCTCATTGTGTGCATGTGGTGCACTAGGTTAGGGTGTGAGTGAGTAACCTCCTCCACTAGATGATTGACAAGTGTAAAGTGGGAAAGAGAAAAAGATGAAAAAGGGGAAAAATAAGATTTTGAAACCCATTTCCCGTTCCTTCTTCTGCTCCTTCTTCTTCTTCCTCCTTTGCACTCTCTTAAGTGCCCTAGCTTAGATTCAAGCCTCTAGTGGTGGAAATTGTTCATTGCATAGCATTTTAAAGGTAAATCTACTGCATTTATTCTTCTTTTCTTCATTTGGTTCTCCATCTTCTCCTCTTTTTCTTATTTTCGGATTTGGGTTTGAAGTTGGATTTTGTGTTTGTGTGTTATGTTGTTTTGTGCTTAGTTGAACCTCCTCGCGAACCAAAGGGTAAGGAGAAGGTTGGGCCAAGTGGAACTAAGCAATAGGAGCAAAGGATTTTTGAGGTTTGGGAATTTCTTATCTTTGCATGTAAATGTGTTCTCGATGATTTCTGGAAATTTGAGTTGAAATATGCTTTTGTTATGGTATGTATGATGTGGGTCTTTGTTTTGGAATGTGGATCTTGTAAGTTTTTGAGTTAATTATGATAATTTTGGAATTGATGTGGTTTGATGCATAAATTGGGCTTTTGATTGATTCTTGAAATTGAATGTGTAAATTAATGGATTGTATGAAGTTTATTGTTAATAAATGATGTATTATGGTTGTTGATACTTTTGGATGGCTGGAATTGAGGTAAGTGACTCTTGGTTGAGTTTGGTGATATTGGGTGAGGAATTGGAAGAGGAAAATCTGCAGAATTTTTGCAGATTTTCGAAATCCCGACGCTGTCGCGATCGCGACAGAGAGTGGTGTTGGGAGCCTCGATGTCGCGAGCCCGCGACAGCAGAAGTGTTGTGTACTTTCTGTCGCGAGCGCGACGTCTGTCGCGATCGCGACAGAGCGTATCATTGGCCAAGTGCTATCGCGAGCACGCGATATGTCGCGAGCCCACGACAACACAAATTGTCCTCTGTCGCGAGCGCGACAGAGCTTGGCCCTTCCGTCCTCCTCGCGGTCGCAAAATCGGTCGCATGCGCACAGCGAAGAGACTTTTGTCTCTGTCGCGAGTGCGACAGACGTCACGATCGCGACAGTCCCTTTGTGTGCTGAATGAGTTTTCTTTCATTGCGTGTGGCTTGAACTTCAGTTTTCTTTAGTAGTTATGAGATTTATGCTTGGTATTCTCTAAATAATATGCAAGTGTAACTATGATATGATTATGTTCATTATATGGTGATGATTTTGGAAGTCATGAAATGGATTGATTGGCTGATGTATGACCTGCTAGAGTCTAGTAAGTGGATAGTTAGGCATGCCTAATAGAGTCTTTGCTGCAGCTTCTGTTTCTGTTTGGACCCCGATCAGGTCCCCGAATGGTTCCTCGCGAACCCTTATCTGAAAGGATCTTGTTTAAGATCCCCCTTTGTAATGTTTTGTAAAAGTTAAATGAAAATTTGTTTTATCGGCTCGTACCCGTAAAGTACTGTCCGTATCGGCTCGTACCCGTAAAATACTGTCCGTATACTCGTTATACAATCCCTCGGGTCAGCAGGTGTTTTGTATGAATTGTTATATGGGAAAACATATGTTAGATCCTTATGGATTCAATGGTGAAAAGTGTAATCTGTTATGAGAATATGATTATTGTTATGAATCTTCTAATGAATGGCTTTATGGATGTGAGCATGAGTTATTATTATTGTCATGCCATGATTATCGTTTATACATAAAGTACGCATGTGAATTACCGTGACGACTGTTGTGAATGGTTGTCCTTATGCTATATGTGTGTTTCCCCACTAAGCGTTTATCGCTTAGCACGGTGTGTTTACCCGTGCAGGTGCGAAAGGAATCGCTTTTGGGAGAGTCGTCGCCATCAAAGCCAACACAGCAGGGTCTTAGTGTAGGGCTTTATTTCTGTAGTTTGAGGATTCTTTTTTTATAGAACTCTTTTATATATGGTTTTGTAATAGCTTCCGCTTTTGTATATGTATTTTGGGATTTGTAATTACCTGTTGTATCTTTCAGTTGATCAGAACAGTAATGTAATGTTTTCATTATATTAATGCATGATCAGTTTTTCCATGATTGATGTTGTAAAGTTTTAATTTACCCTTAATTTTAGGTATATAAGTTTATGTATGTATGTATATTATGTATCTGTGTGGTGGCACCTTTACTCCTACGGCATCTCACTCCTTATCGGATGGGATCGCCTAAGTATGGGTAAGGGGTGTTACAAGTTGTGGTATCAGAGCCCCGGTTTAGGCATTTCTGGGTGATTGCTTATGTGATGTTATGTGTGCATATGTCTATGTCTAAGGCTGTGTTGGCTGATGTGGTTGTCCTCTTGTTGTTTGATGAATTCTGATTCTGCTCATGGTGCGCTCGAGGAGTCCGCTGAAAGTGTGAACCCTCCAGCGGTAGATCCGTCTGTCTTTGTTTTGGTGTCGGCTCAACGTGCTAGGGTCCAGCCAGAGGCCGCTGCCATGCCTTTTGAGGCAATGTTTAGATTGCACCAGGATATGGCTCGGGTTCTGGAAAGGGTGACTGCCCCGAAAGCTCCGATAGTGACTCTAAGAAGAGCCGGTGTTGAGGATTTTTATGGAACTAGGCTTGATGAATCTGAGTTAGCTGAGAAGTGGCTTGATAAAGTTAAGAGAGCTTTGAGGGAAGTCAGGTGTCCTCCTGATCAGCAAGCTAAGTGTGCTGTAGCTTTGCCGATGGAATTGTCGAAGCTTCATGATGTGTTTCACGTTTTGATGCTCCGTCAGTATAGATTGGATCCTTCCCATGTGTTGTCGGTTCAAGAAGTTCAAGTGCAGTCAGATTTTTCCTACGATGAGGAGCCTAGAGCTATCCTAGCACAGGAAGTAAGACGGTTGAGGAATAAGCAGATTCCTTTGGTCAAGGTTTTGTGGAATCACCATGGAGTTGAGGAAGCAACTTGGGAGCCAGAGGAGTCGATGAGATTGCAGTACCCGCAATTATTCAGTTCAGGTGAGAATTTCGAGGACGAAATTCTTGTTAGTAGGGGAGAGTTGTCACACCCCGTTTGCCCCCTAGTTGAATGAGCCACAAATGTTTGTGTGTGCATTTGCATAAGTTTTGTATAATAAGGGCATTTTGGTAATACTGCATGTTTTAAGAGTTTCTCTTGCATGTGGGTGCATGCATGGTGCTTTGGTGTGAATTAGTTGGGACAGAATTGTGTGTGCCCAAGCACACCATTGTAGTGGGTATTCATGAGAGTTTCATTATGTGTGGTTGTGTGCACCATAGTAGGATATGCACTAGTGGATTAATTATGTGTGTGCATTTGCACTTGTGTAGGGTGTGCATGTTTTGGGAAAATCTTGTGTGTATTGCTCATACATGAGTAGGATGCATTATTAGGGTGTCTCATTGTGCGCATGTGGTGTACTAGGTTAGGGTGTGAGTGAGTAACCTCCTCCACTAGATGATTGACAAGTGTAAAGTGGGAAAGAGAAAAAGATGAAAAAGGGGAAAAAATCAGATTTTGAAACCTGTTTCCTGTTCCTTCTTCTTCTCCTTCTTCTTCTTCCTCCTTTGCACTCTCTTAAGTGCCCTAGCTTAGATTCAAGCCTCTAGTGGTGGAAATTGTTCATTGCATAGCATTTTAAAGGTAAATCTACTGCATTTATTCTTCTTTTCTTCATTTGGTTCTCCATCTTCTCCTCTTTTTCTTATTTTCGGATTTGGGTTTGAAGTTGGATTTTGTGTTTGTGTGTTATGTGGTTTTGTGCTTAGTTGAACCTCCTCGTGAACCAAAGGGTAAGGAGAAGGTTGGGCCAAGTGGAACTAAGCAATAGGAGTAAAGGATTTTTGAGGTTTGGGAATTTCTTATCTTTGCATGTAAATGTGTTCTCAATGGTTTCTGGAAATTTGAGTTGAAATATGCTTTTGTTCTGGTATGTATGATGTGGGTCTTTGTTTTGGAATGTGGATCTTGTAAGTTTTTGAGTTAATTATGATAATTTTTGAATTGATGTGGTTTGATGCATAAATTTAGCTTTTGATTGATTCTTGAATTGAATGTGTAAATTAATGGATTGTATGAAGTTTATTGTCAATAAATGATGTATTATGGTTGTTGATACTTTTGGATGGATGGAATTGAGGTAAGTGACTCTTGGTTGAGTTTGGTGATGTTGGGTGAGGAATTGGAAGAGGAAAATCTGCAGAATTTTTGCAGATTTTCGAAATCCCGACGCTGTCGCGATCATGACAGAGAGCGGTGTTGGGAGCCTCGCTGTCGTGAGGATGCGACATCTGTTGCGAGCCCACGACAGTAGAAGTGTTGTGTACTTTCTGTCGCGAGCGCGACGACTATCGCGATCACGACAGAGCGTATCGTTGGCCAAGTTCTATCGCGAGCACGCGATCTATCGCGAGCCCGCGACACCACCAATTGTCCTCTGTCGCGATCGCGACAACCGTCGCAAGCGCGATAGAGCCTGGCCCTTCCGTCCTCCTCGCGATCGCGAAATCCGTCACGTGCGCGCAGCGAAGAGACTTTTGTCTCTGTCGCGAGCGCGACAAACGTCGCGATCGCGACAGTCCCTTGTATGCTGAATGAGTTTTCTTTCATTGCGTGTGGCTTGAACTTCAGTTTTCTTTAGTAGTTATGAGATTTATGCTTGGTATTCTATAAATAATATGCATGTGTAACTATGATATGATTATGTTCATTATATGGTGATGATTTTGGAAGTCATGAAATGGATTGATTGGCTTATGTATGACCTGCTAGAGTCTAGTAAGTGGATAGTTAGGCATGCCTAATAGAGTCTTTGCTGCAGCTTCTGTTTCTGTTTGGACCCCGATCAGGTCCCCGAATGGTTCCTCGCGAACCCTTATCTGAAAGGATCTTGTTTAAGATCCCCCTTTGTAATATTTTGTAAAAGTTAAATGAAATTTTGTTTTATCGGCTCGTACCCTTAAAGTACTGTCCGTATCGGTTCGTACCCGTAAAGTACTGTCCGTATACTCGTTATCCACTCCCTCGGGTCAGCAGGTGTTTTGTATGAATTGTTATATGGGAAAACATATGTTAGATCCTTATGGATTCAATGGTGAAAAGTGTAATCTGTTATGAGAATATGATTATTGTTATGAATCTTCTGATGAATGGCTTTATGGATGTGAGCATGAGTTATTATTATTGTCATGCCATGATTATCGTTTGTACATGAAGTACGCATGTGAATTGCCTTGATGACCATTGTGAATGGTTGTCCTTATGCTATATGTGTGTTTCCCCACTAAGCGTTTATCGCTTAGCACGATGTGTTTATCCGTGCAGGTGCGGAAGGAATCGCTTTTGGGAGAGTCGTCGCCATCAAAGCCAACACAGCAGGGTCTTAGTGTAGGGCTTTATTTCTGTAGTTTGAGGATTCTTTTTGTATAGAACTCTTTTATATATGGTTTTGTAATAGCTTTCGCTTTTGTATATGTATTTTGGGATTTGTAATTACCTGTTGTATCTTTCAGTTGATCAGAACAGTAATGTAATGTTTTCATTATATTAATGCATGATAAGTTTTTCCATGATTGATGTTGCAAAGTTTTAATTTACCCTTAATTTTAGGTATATATGTTTATGTATGTATGTATGTATGTATGTATGTATATTATGTATCTGTGTGGTGGCACCTTTACTCCTACGGCATCTCACTCCTTATCGGATGGGATCGCCTAAGTATGGGTAAGGGGTGTTACATTATCTCACTTTCTTCAAAGCATTCCAAGTAACTCTCTTAAGGAGCAAATGAAAAAGAGAATAAAAGAAAAGAGAATGGAGCACGGCAAAAAGCCAAAAACAAAGAAAGAAAGAAGAACCAAAAGGGTCAAAAGCCGAAATTTAATGAAGAGTGGCCGGTCAACCCTTATCCAACCCAAATAAAGCCAAATCCTCTCACATATATGCCTAACAACTTGCCTTTAATGCCACTAACCACTTCCTTTAATGCCACTCATCCCATTTATTCACTCAAAACAAAAGTCCCATGCCAAGTGTCACGCTCCCATGTAGCCATGTGTCAACCTCCTACAATGCCACTTATCAAACTCCTACGCCGCCACGTGTCCGATACACATCAAATAATCTAACTCCAATAGGCTTCCCGTGAAGCATTCTGTTGCACCCGTGACACTGTCACGCTCGCGACAGAACCCACACACAAGCCACTATCTTCACTTCTCAAAACAATTTTCTTCTAGCAAAACTTTTAACCTTAATCAACTTGGAAACTCATTCAAATACACTCTCTTATACACACAAACTCTTGAATTACCAAACAAAAAATTTAAAATACTTCTAAGGCCAAATCGGGTCATTATAGTAGGTGCGCTGTAGGTTGGAGAAGCATACCTCAGTCCGTTGGAGCAAGCGAGAGGAAGAAATTACAAGTTTATTTTTGTACTCATTTTGGTTAAGAATGGCTTGTATATATGTAAAGTGAATTTGGAATGGTTTATGTAATGGTATTATGTAGCTATCTGTGTGGATATTATGTGTGCCGTGATGGATGTTTGAGTTTGGAAATGGTTTGGTTTAATTATTATTATTGTTCTGCCCTTGCCAGGGCTGTGGTTTTTGAAAAGTGCAGGTTTGGATAGTAAGAAAAACAAGCCGTTATGCTGCCAAAATTTTGACCAAATGAATAGTAACCTTAGACAATTATAAGTCAATCGGCAACTAAGTGATAAGTAAAGAATTAAGTGAAATGGCTAAGTGAACAAATGATTATATAGACAATTGAGTTGTATGCTAGTGTAAAGAAAAAAAAATTAGACGCATTTTAAGACAAGTGTAGGTCGACCATAATTCAATCATGGTAATTGCACAATGTACTAAGTCGGCAGTGTATGTATATGGTATAAGGGTGTTACAGCGACAGAGTCTCAAGTTTGGAATGCTTTCTAAATGTCATATTTTGTGTAAATTGTGGTATTAGCCTATGAATAACTATGTATATTAAAGTTATAGATGTGTTAATTTGAACAAACATATGTTTATTGAAGTGTGTTGTTAATAAACCCTACATGTGTGCATAATATTAAATAACATGTTAATGATTAACATAGTTGTATGGATAATGATAAGTAAATATATAATCCATGTGAGAATATGCATAATGAGGTGTGAGGTTGTGTGGTAAATCATATATGTGTATGTATGCAAGATATCATATGTTCGGATGTTAGTTAATGTTGGTGCATTAGAATGACTTATGACTTTGAGCTTATGAATTGCTTATTTACATGGAGAAAAATAACATGGATATTCAGGTGATCAGGTGCGTGTGTGTGTGCGTATATATATATATATATACAATTTATATGAATTAATCGATGAGGTATGAGATTGATTGTAACACCCCAAAGTAGCCCTAGAAGAATTACAGAATTTTGTTCAGAAAAGAGATTAGATGTTGAGTGTGAGGGCTCTGTCGCGAGTGCGACAGTGTCGTGGGCGTGACAGAATGCTTCTCGTTAAGCCTAATTGAGTTGGATTATTTGATGTATGTTGGACACGTGGCAGCATAGGAGATTGACAAGTGGCGTCGTAGGGAATTGATACATGGCTACAAGAGAGAGTGACATGTGGCATGGGACTTTTTGGTTTGAGATGTATTTATGTGAAGTGGTTTGGCATTTATGGTGAATTAGTTGGGCATTTATGTGAGAGGATTTGGTTTTCTTTGGGCTTTGACCGGCCAACACTTGTTAATTCTTTGTAATTTTCTGCTTTTGGCCCTTTGCTCTCCTTTTTCTTCTCTCTTTGCTCTTAGTTGCCGTGTCCCTTGTTCTTGCCTTTTCTTTGCTTTTCATCTTCTTTTGCTATGTTCTTTGAGAGAACTACTTTGATTGGTTTGAAGAGTATAAGTCAAGGGGTTGAGTTGGGTTCTTAAGAAGAAGGTAAGTACCATGATTTTAGCATTGGTCTTCTTCTTCTATTTAATTTCTGTTTTTGATTTAAAGTGAAATCCATGGATTAAGTGCTCTCTTAGTTTGTTGTGCATGAAAGCTATGGATAAGAGGCTAGTGAAGGGAAAGGAGAAGCTTGAAATCGATTAGAGAGAAGCGGTTAAGCCACCTAAGGTTAGGATCGAGTGTGACTTTATTATTTTTGCATGTGTTTACATGAAATATGTTGGAATAGAGAGATGATTGATGAGCTTTAATTAGCTCAACTGTTCTTTTAGAGTATATTTGTTACATGTTCATTTTGATTGCTTGCGGTGCTTATGATATGTGTATATATGTTTATAAGTATGAGGATTGATAAATTGAGTGTGTGTGTTGATGATCAAGTTTGAGTCGGCAAATTCTGCTTATTTATTATCTGACCTTTGCGTGATTTTTTGTTCATAAGTATAGTTATAGGCCTCTGCATTGAGTTATTCTTAATCCAATAGAACCATGACTTAAGTACCTATAAAAGTCTCAGAAATGACCTTGAGCAAAATATTGCTTTAAGACCCTGAAAATTGGCTAAACTCGTAGTGTCCCTGTTTGGGTCGGGTTATTTGAACATTATAGGTTGCTTAGATCACATCTTTTGTTACAGATGTCTAAACGACCTAAAACTTGTCCCATTGGAAAGCTAATGTCCTAGGAAAAAAATTTTATGAAGAACACTTTGCCTAGAAATTAGGTCTAGAGGGTTATTGTCGCTATGCAACTTTAGGCTAAAAAGCAGACTCGTAAGGCACCAGAGGCGAGCCTATGTTGCGAGCGCGATACATGTCGCGACCTCGCGACAGAACAACCCATATTAAGCCTTTTCTTCTTCATTTTGAGCTCATGGTTGGCATGGGTCAACCCCTTAGCCTTCCCCTTAACTTATTATACATGATTAGGGTTATTAAATGATTATAAAGTGGTTATGTATGGGAAAATACATTTGAATATGTTTAAGATTGATAATTTAACTAATAAAGTAATAATGCATAATTGTGTGAAGGATAGCAAATGGCATCATTAAAATGTGTGAACTTACGAATACATGTATATGATGATGTGATATAAGAGTTTATGCATAAAATTTAAATGTTACATGCTTTTAGTTGTTGAACATGATTAATAAAGATTGTATATGAATTAAATGCCTCTGAAGTTGATGAGTGCACTTGAGTTATAATCTATGCTTTGACATCAGAGTAGCGTATAATTGAGTTGTTATTGAGCCTGATTACTGTTATAGTGGATAGATAAGCATGCTTATAAAGGGCTAGAGTGCAGCTGTTAGAGTTGGCATTAATTGTGCCAAGAGTTCGGATTACCTTTTGTATTCCATAGAGTTTGAGTTAATTCTCCACGTGTAAGATACTATAAACAGTATCCAGAGTTACCCGTATCCACCATGACAGGAATTCAGGCTTATTAATGTTATGTAGTGAATTTGAGATATTTAAAGATTATTGTTCTGAATAGATGCTATGGTACATGAGAGTCATATTTAAGTACATTATAGTTCTGTATACAAGTGTATGATTACATGAGTGTGTTTACATGTATGTGGACACATGATAGCGTATATTTGAATAAATGAGATGTACAAGTTATAGTGTGCATGAATTAGTGAAAGAGTAGATGTTACTTATATGTGAGCTCAGAGTATTTGATATTTGAGTATGCAACCTATACACGTATAAGAGCTATATGCCTGAGCTATTTGATTCTGTCAAATGAAATGTGTGATTTATGTGTGACTTCATAAAGAAGTCCTTTGGTTTATTTTTCATCCCCACTAAGCGTTATCGCTTAGCACGGGTGTTTATCCGTGCAGGTTTTCAGGTTTTGATCAGAGGGTGCACATCTGCAGGTCAAGGCCACTAGGAGTTTTGTTTTGATCTCTTTTTTGTATAAGATAGAAATAGAGTTTCTTACATTTTGAGTAACATCATTATGTACATGGGAAGTACAGTATTGACATGTAAAAGTTAACTGTTTTATTTATGTGTAACAAAAACGAATATGTAATAATGATAAAGCTTTTGTAATTTGTACAATTTATATAAGTTATAAGAGAAGTGTGTTTTGTTTGGCCCTAAAGATAGTCTAATTATTTTATTGTTATTGCTTCCGCTAGTGTATGTATATGTATATGTATACGTATATGCCCCCGTGGCGCCCTGATATTCCTTACCGGGGATATGGGGGTGTTACATTTAGTGGTATCAGAGCCAGTTTAGAGGTTCTGGTCTATAAGATGTAGAGTATAGATTAAATGCCAGAGTCTGTTTAGAGTTGTGGCCTAATGCAGATGTTGTTTTTGTTTTGTAGAGTATAGATGGTGTCCGACCCGAGTGAGATGTCGGATATAGTGAGTAATATGAATCTATATGGTTAGTAAGAGTTGGAGTTGACACTCTGTATTCCTGTCAGCTATCTCCTTGAAATCATTTGACATAAGCATATTGAAACATGGGGATGGGAAAAAGTGCATTACAGCAGCTTACATTGCATTTTCGCATCATCTTGCATAAATAAATCATTACATGGCCATTTCATCCGCATCCCTCATTTGTATGTGAAAAGTATCATTGTATGTGTTTTATTGAGAAAGGCTGACAGGATATACATCGAGTGATTGACGTATAGAAGATGCGTATGGATTAGAGTGTAGTGCGTTAAGGAATGTGTGAAGTGTGTATGATTTGATAGCTGTAAGGTATGAGTGATAGAGATTTGGAGATTTGTTTAAGGATCTACTCGTGTAAGTGATTAGCGGGGAAATTTAGAGGACGAAATTTCTTAAGGGGGAGAGATTTGTAACACCCCAAAGTAGCCCTAGAAGAATTACAGAATTTTGTTCAGAAAAGAGATTAGATGTTGAGTGTGAGGGCTTTGTCATTTGAGATGTATTTATGTAAAGTGGCTTGGCATTTATGGTGAATTAGGTGGGCATTTATGTGAGAGGATTTGGTTTTCTTTGGGGTGTGACCGGCCAACACTTGTTAATTCTTTGTAATTTTCTACTTTTGGCCCTTTGCTCTCCTTTTTCTTCTCTCTTTGCTCTTAGTTGTCGTGTCCCTTATTCTTGCCTTTTCTTTGCTCTTCTTCTTCTTTTGCTATGTTCTTTGAGAGAACTACTTGGATTGGTTTGAAGAGTATAAGTCAAGGGGTTGAGTTGGGTTCTTAAGAAGAAGGTAAGTAGCATGATTTTAGCATTGGTCTTCTTCTTCTATTTAATTTCTGTTTTTGATTTAAAGTGAAATCCATGGATTAAGTGCTCTCTTGGTTTGTTGTGCATGAAAACTGTGGATAAGAGGCTAGTGAAGGGAAAGGAGAAGCTCGAAATCGATTAGAGAGAAGCGGTTAAGCCACCTAAGGTAGCGCTCACGACCAAAGGCGGGTGGTTCCCTGTCGCGCTCGCTCTCTCACAACGAAGTACAGCCCGACAGACGCTCGGCTTACAAAGCTCTCTATCGTGCTCGCGAGAGGCATTGTGCTCACAATAGAGATCATCTGAATAGAGGCTCACCTCTGTCGTGCTCACAATAGAGTCATGAATTTCACTCTATCTGAACTTTCCTGCACCTCTCTAACAACCAAAAACTAAAACAAGACAATCATGCTTAGATCCTCAAATCAAACAACAAATAGCATTCAAAAATATGCTAATACACATGCCAATAACATTATACAATCACTACTACAAACACACATAACATGCTCCACATAACCAATTTTCAGAATTAACACTCAAAAACCAAACACAACCACATAGCAAATCTCCCAAACCTCAAGAAGCTTCAGAAATCCGGCCCCTCCTCACTCAAAAATTCTCTTTTCCTTTCTCTTTTCCCTTATTAGTAGCTTGCAAAACAACCCAACAAACCCATTAACTCATAATGTACAAAACACAAAATCTAGAAAAATGGGAAGAAGAAGAAGAACCAAACCCCAAACCAAACTTACCTTGTCACCAGCCACAAAACCTTTTTAAATCCAAACCAAAAGCTCCATCAAAGTCCACCAAAGAAAGAGAAAAAGGAAGAAAGAAGCAGCAAATGAAGAGGAAGAAGATGAAAGACGAAAGGGAGCTTATGCAAGAAGGAACCAAAATCTGCTTTTGTTTTTGGTTTCCCTCCATCCTCCTTTCTTCTTTCTTCATTTAATGCCTCCAACTACCCTCTTAGGTGGCAACCTCTCATTGGTGAATTAAATCAAATCCTTGGCTTATTACTCATCAGTCCTTGGTTAAATCTCCTCTTAGTCACTTGACTTAAATTCTTTCTTTTAATACTTTATTTTCTCTTCAAATTAGTCCTTACTTAATTTAATCTTTCATTGGTCCAATCACAATTGTACCTTTAATTACTCAATTAACCATGCAATTCCTACTAGGCCCCCTATTGGGTTGTTACAAATACATTCTAGAGTGATCTCCAAGAATCACTTGCACATTTACATTTCATTTTACTTTACACTTTAACACTTTATCACTTTTACAATGAATAATATACTTTAAACATTCAATCGCTAAGGTAGACCATCGCGAATCTACCAAAGCAAAGCAAGTCGCCATGACTTGCACCGTGGTATAGATGTCCCTATGGCTAGCCAACTATATCTTGAGATAAACTTGACTACCAGACTACTAAGGACAATATCGGTGTACATTATTTTAGTAAATCAAAATTTTAATTCTTTACATAAAATAATGTCAATATACATTTCGATCCATAATGTCATAAATAATTCTAGTAACACAGTATATACTTTCAATTAAACATACATTGACATCTCATCATGTATATCTTATCAATTTATCACTTTATCATTATTTCTTTAAACTTACCATTCGGCCAAGTTATCATTATCTCATACCAATCCATTTACTTACCACGTTTCACTAATTTAGCTTCACAACATGCCATTAATCATATATATATATATATATATATATATATATATATATATATATATATATATAATTAAAATACATTAACAATCATAATATACCTCATATATACAAGTATACATTCGGCCACTACTCTTTCTTTCCATTCCAATTCACTTTTATTTTTATTTCATCAAATTAAGTTCATTTTATACCACACTAATTATAGATTATTCTTTAAATAGGCAACCACTACATTTCACTAGTCTAATTCATTTAAAAATTACCTCATTTAAAACCGTATAACCCATTTACTTTTCTTTATGACATGATACTTTGATTTCCTTAACAATTTAACTGATTTTATTATTATTATTATTATCTTTAGGTATACTTAATTACACTCATTATTTATTAAATGCACTTAATTTCTATAATTCAATCAATTACCATGTGCTTGTTTAAATTACCCTTTTAGTCCTTTATTTAACAGTAATATGGTTAATTTACATTTTATTCTCTATAATTTTACTAAATTACAATTTTACCTTTTATTGGTCCTTTATTATAATTTTTCCACTACTTATTCACTTTTCACACTTAAATTGTTATTTGACATGTACAATTACTGTTAGTCCTTAAATCTTCAACTTGTGCTAAATTACACTTTTAACCATTAAATTATTTATTTCCTTCAATTTGTTTTTTACTTGTTACTCCCAATACATTTTACAAATACCATAAAATTTTATAATTTAGTCCCCTTTCACTTTATATTTTCTTATTAAATCTTATTCACTTATTTTAATTCATTTTCTTCATGTTTAATTCCATCCTAGTTTTATAGATTTACACTTAATTACATTTTTTTTTCCAACTTAGTTCACATATACTTATACGTACAATGTGAATTTCACTAAAATAAAAAAGTTAAGTATCTAATTATCCATTTGAACATCTGAAATCCTCTAATTATTATCAATGATGATTTTTATTTATTTTCATTTCAAGCATAAATTCACTAAAATCACTATCTTACACAGTTTTTGCATCTTAGAATTTCGTACTTACCTAAACACCATTTTAGTATACCCTATGAACAATTAAAAGCCATTAATTGAACATAAGATAGAACACAAAATAGGAGATTTCCCAATCAACTAACTACCTGTACAGATTCCATACTAAAAAATTCCTACTCTTCTACTCATAAACTGATAATCCAATCAATAATCAAGCATTAATAACCAACCAACTGAATTATCACACTAAATATACACAACACAAATCTAAACTTTCCCTAAAACAATTTAATTTATTAAAAATCATGTTAGAAAAGTAAATTTGGCAGTCACATACCCTTTGAAGTCGAGATTCCCAAATTTATGTCTATCCCTTTCATCGGAGACTCGTCGGAGACACACTGCTATCATCAAACATTGGAAAGGTTCATATAACATCGTTGAGCCTAAGACCAGAGATGGTTCAGAACGTCCCATTTAGTCATACCTTAATTATATTATAACTTAGTTTTTAAGTTAAAATTTCATTCTATTTTCTCATTCAAATCAATGCAAGAATTTAAAGCTCGGATCAATCATGTCATGGAAAGCTGTAAATGAAGCATAAAATAGACCAAAATGTGGTAATTTACAACAAAACTAGGGGCGAAATACAACCCCCATTGTAAATGAATAGGAAATACACAAACATTCATAAAAATGGAACATCTATTTTTTGAATAAGGACCTTGGTCCTCGCATGCATGTTTAGAGAAAGACTAATGTTGACATATTTGTTTTGTTTGGATGAAAATCAGGACATTGGTCCTATTTTATTTAAGAAAAACTCTGCTTTTATGTATAAATCTTTTGCCATATTTAATTTTAGCGAGCTCAAAAATAATATTTACAACAAATAAGAATTAAAACTTAAAGTAAAAGGAAATTTGGTGTCCCCGAATTGCCCTAGTGGGATCTCCTTTCTCAACACCCCGAATCCAAGAAAAACAATTAAACTCACAAAAGCGAAGAACAGGTTAGTAAAATAATAAAATGACAGTAGAAAGGAATAAAAAGGGGGAAATAATCCAAATTATAAAAAAATTGCCTCAAAATGGGTGAAAATAAGATTAAAGAGAAAAGGAAAAATGAAATAACAAAAGAAAGGGGAATGAGGACCCAGGGAGGGCCTAACCGCATGAACGACGGTTGTCCTTGGGCCGACCGACGGGCAGAAGAAGGCTTCCGCGATGGTGAGCGACGGCCGTCGATGGAGCTTCAACCTGTTGGTCGCCCCTGATCTATAAAACAACAAAGAAGATCAAACTAAAACTCAATTTTCAGGCATTAATTCTCTTTTTAGGCAATTAATCACAAATAGAATAATATCAAGCAATAAAATAAATTGGAGGCCAATCCAAAATATTTGCCCTTAGAATATTACCTTCTGAATTCTACAAAGATCAATTGACAATGCGCAATTTCAGGGAATTTTCTATTGCAAAACTGTAATTTTCAAAATCAAATCAAGAAAAGAAAATTATTTTTTCCTTTTTGAAATCTTTCGCAGCAATTGTGAATGTTAAAAGGACAAATCGAGCAAAAATAAATTGATTTCCATATCTCGTATTAACCTTATTTTTAAAATATTTAGTAAACTTTCGATGAAAAAAATAAGAAGAAAACCGTAGACAATTCTTTCGAGATTTTCTGAAAATTTTCCCAACCTTTCGATAAATTTTTCAACCATGAAAAATGTATCTTAGCCCCCGATTTATAGACTAGGATTAAAAAAATTCAAAAACTTTTAAATTTTAAATTTAAATTTCAAAAAGATTTACAAAATCGAATCAAACCCACAAGATTTGGAAGAATATTTGGAAATCAAATCAAATATTTGGAAATATTTAGAGAAGATTTTGAAATCAAATAAAATATTTGGAAAGATTTGGAAAATATCTTCAAAATACCTTGAAATCCACTTGAAATTCCTTGTAATATGCCGCAAATCCTTGACCGACAGGCATCGCTCGAGTCACCGACGGGCGTCAATCGCAGGGGAAAGCCCGGTCAATTTGAGCGAGGGCTGATTATGTCAGGGACGGGCGCTAGGAACGGGCGATGCTTGCGTGAGGGGTGGGCCATCACGCGCGAGCGACGGGCGTCGCTCCCGCGAGGCAAGGACAATCACGGGCTAACAATGGGCATCGGTCCCGCAATGGACAGACGCCTTAAGGGCGAGCGACGGGCGTCTCTCACGTGAGGGATGAGTGTCCCTCAAGTGCAAGCGACAAGCGTCATTCGCTCGAGAGGCGGGCATCGCTCGAAGCGAGCGACGGGTCACCCCCTTGACGGACGAGCTACCAGTTGGTCAACCCCAAAACTACATTTTCCACTAAAAAGCTCCTCTCCATGTATAGAAACTTGCCATTATCGTAGACCTTTAATCCTTGTGAATTCACACTACAAGAAAAATGCCCTTTAACGAAGGGAAATCCAGTTGTTAAAAGTAAAAATCCGGTCGTTAAAGACCTATAACGACCGAAAAATCCGGTCGGTAAAAGCCCCTTCATTAAAGTTATAGACGACCGGAACGTTTCCGATCCTTGATTACTGATTTTTAACGATCGAATTTTCCCTTTGTTGATTGTGTTCACTTTCAACGAAGGGAATTCCGGTCGTTGAAAATAGTTTTTAGCGACCGGATTTTTCCTTTCGCTAATTGTATTCACTTTAAACGAAGGTAATTCCGATCGTTAAAAATTCATTTTAGTGATCAGATTTTCCCTTCTCTAATTTTGTACACTTTCAACTAAAAGAATTTCGGTCGTTAAAGTTAAAGATTCCCTTTAGTGACCGAAGTTTTCCTTCACTAATTATGTTCACAGCTAACAAACAACAATCACCAATATAAACTATTTTATAATATTACAAGTAAGTACATATCATTCACATATATTTTATACAAAAATATAATAGACTCTTTTCATATATTAAAAAAGAAAAGTTACAAAATATAGTCAAATTTACAAATTAAATAGCATTCTATTTGTCACAACTCCAAATAAAATAAAAACTATCAATGACATGTAAGTTCAAGAAAACAACTCCTCTCTATATACTAATTCCTATACAAAAGATTTTTGAGAAAAATGTGAAAAATAAACCCCCTAACTTTGCTGTCCAAAATTTTGAAGACCTGCAAAATGTATAACAAAAGCTAAAATTAATATTCACAAGCACAAATAAAAAATCACATAAAAATATAAATAATAAAAAGTATGGACAATTAATAACCTTCGAGGTGCCATAGTAACCATAAAGTTGACAAGTGATAATGAGTATGTTAAAAGATTAGATATTATACAATCTAAATGCTCGAAACAATTTATTTAGAATTTAGTAGAAAAGAAAAAAGGAAAAAAATAGAATAATAGCTTTAATTAGAAAAGTACAATAACTCATTGAAAATAAACAGGCACCGAAAGCTTACACAGAACAACTAAAAATGAATATCTAGTCTTTATATACAAAAGAGACTAACAAACTGGAGTATAAAGTATAAAGTATAAAATAACTTAGAAAGGAAAGGAGCAGCCAAGTAGATACCTTGGTTTTAAAATCAAAAGTGGCATTATACTGATGTATAACCCAGTTAGTCTTCACAACTATAGTACAGCGACCTTTATAGAAGATGAGAATTTTTTTTGTAGCAATTTCAAGAATTGCACGATCAGTTCCAGTTACTTTCCAGAAACCAGCCTTATTAGTCTTTCTATCCACCATCTGGCTATTGTGGGACTTATAGTTTGGAGCCCAAAAGAATTACCACACTTTGTCGTTTGAGTTATTTGACGTCATCATTGCTTTCACTGCATATAAAAAAATTCAAATGCTAAAAATAAAGAAAATAGAATGAAGGAAGGAAGTTAGTTAATTGAGACATATACTTACTAGGTGTATCCCATGGTTCAACCTTCAACATATTAATTTCAGGAATCATAGTAACTGCATCATCACGTCCAAGCACTTTTAACTTCAAATAGTAATTTATCAATTCATCTTCAGCTGGGTGAAATCTATACCCAATTCCACTTTCCATCTTTGACTTATTTTCTAACAATAACAGCAAATAACTGAAAGAATATTAAGAGAAATAACAAATGTTTTGATATGTATTGTTTAAAACTATGAAAACCTCCTGTCTCTACAAACAATGGTTAGGCCCGAATGAAGGTACAAGAAAAGGTACTTAGGAGACATTAGCATGCCTATGGTTGCCAAAAAGCTGCCTCAAAGCACCATATTTTATTATATCCATTGTTAAGTAACTATAATAGGTTTGGGTCAAATTTCTGGACGGGACCTAATTTTGCTACCGCTATGCACTACCATTATTAAGCATCTATAGCAATTCAGAGAAACTACTAAAATCATGAAGTGTAATATTATCATACTGAGTAATTTCCTCTTATTTATTCATTTTTCCTTCTGCTTTTGGCTTATTAAGGAAAAAAAATACCAATAAGTTAACGGTTCACATATTTTAGGAAAACTTGGAAGGATAGCACCTGGTAATTAATTTGAAGTCAAAACTCCCAGATCATGTTTAGCAATTAAAAAAGAATACATCAGATCCATGTATCTGTATAGAACTAATAATAATAAAAGGATAATAATTTAGAAAATTTATAATTACAATAAACCTGGATTGATTTAGGGTTCAATAACTTGCAAAGCAGCATACCCCCATCAATTTCTTTAAGCTTGTCGGACAATCATCCCACAGGCCCTTTCCCCTTGAAGTTGCCAACTTAAAGAAACTTGGTCTCTGTAAACCAATTTGAAACCCTGGAAAACATGGATTTGAGTAAAAATTCTTTTAACGGCATAATCTTTAAGTTCTCTAAACAGCATTATAACATTGCATCCTTATCCTAACATGTTGGTTGGCCTATCTT
Organism: Excoecaria cochinchinensis; assembly: GCA_947683425.1. Taxonomy (NCBI): domain Eukaryota; kingdom Viridiplantae; phylum Streptophyta; class Magnoliopsida; order Malpighiales; family Euphorbiaceae; genus Excoecaria; species Excoecaria cochinchinensis. Next base: position 1,175,214 of record CANTUQ010000029.1, on the reverse strand, counting down.
ACAATCTCTTTGAGAAAGAAATGCCAACTATATCAATCAAAATAGTAAATAAATATAACAAACAAATAAGTTGAGGATAATATAAGAAAATGAAATCAAACAATTATATCAATCAAAATAGTATGCATATCAACTTGAAGATAAAACTCTTTGAAGATAAGTTGATACAACTAATTCTTTGTATAGAACAAACTAGTAACATTTATTGCATAATTTCTTGGATAAATTTCGCAGCATAATTTTATATTTTTTTAAGTGCATTTAACTTGCAGCCATATTAATTGTCCATTGTTTTGAAAACCTGTAGAATTTAAAACATAAATTTATAATTAAAATTCATACATAAAGGAAATAAATCAAAAGGAAAAATAATTTCATCCTTTTAATTTAAAATATCATTTACCTTAAATATTCAAAATCTCCCAACAAGTATAATTATATATACACTTCAAAATATCCGAAATCCAACAAGTGTAATGGTATATACACTTCAAAATATTCAAAAAATGAATGGGGCTGCAAAGAAAAAGTAAAAAATAATAAAAATAATTTAATTCATGCAGGAATTCACTTAAATATCATTCATTACCAGCAACCAGAATCTTATATCTTATCACATATATTACAGAACTCAAGTCATGGAAATATTTTCCTACAAGATTCACCTGAAGAGGACTGCTGAGAATGAAATTTTAAAGATAAAAATTTTCAACATATTTCAAACAATAATAGAGAAATCACAATCTAGTTCCAATCTATCTTTAGGCACTCTGTTTTCATATCAATAACCAATAATTTTAAAAGATGATAATGAAACTAAAGGCCCATGCTTAAGCAATCTTATGACCGCTAATCGTTTACTTCCTCAAGTGATGAGAAATTATTATTAAATGATTAAGGATGTAGTACATGAGCTGTAAATGATCCATGTCAGACTATTCTTTGTCACTGGCACAGATCAACAAAGTGCATTTGCCCACAAAAGTTGAAAGATCAAATTCTTCATAATTTATCAGGATGTGACATGATCAACTTGTAGCATGCAATTTCATTAAAAAATGCAATAGCTACAAATAGTTCAAATCAAAACACAATACAGAAGCTAATCAAAATCAGAAAATAGTGTTATAAACAATTAGTTAGAGACTTCATGTAAAACTAACCATCATCAAAATAATATGTGAAGCAAAAAGCAATTGAATCTTTCAAAAAGATGGCTATTAATGACCACTATGTAATGCCTGATAGCACAATGCATAAACCTTAAAACTCCTAACCATCATCTGCCTGAGTATTTGAGAATGCAATTGAACAACCGGAACTTCTAATGGCACCATAAAGTACTCATTAAAACATTTTTAAAATTTCCAACCATACAACAAATAACCTACCTGTGACTAGAGAATAAACCAATAATATGCAACCAATGACTTTTTCCATAGGAACTATCGGCATTGAGAGCAGCGACATATATCTTGCCATCTTTATAGCTAGTATAGAAGACATGTTCACCAGGGTCTAAAGCAATTGCTTCAGTTATTGAGGGAAATATAATATTTCTCAATAAAATCCCCTTAGATAAGCTCCAGACCTAAGTAAAGGCACATGCAAATTAACTCTTCAGGGTTAAAATTAAAATTTTGCAAAGAACTTTAGACAACAAAGCAAATAGATCCTCCCCAAAGCCCACCCCAGCCAAGTAAACAAGAAGGACAACAGAGAATTTTATACAGCAATATGAATATGGCCACAAGATGTTTCATGCAAAATCTCAATGATCCAACTATTTGTAAATTAAAATGAAAGTATATGGACTGTAAATCCCACTACAGGTTTGGTTCTTAATTTCCATCGTAATTTATAGATAGCAACTTAGGAAACTTCTCTTGAACTGTGATACGCCTGTTTAAGTACTTTAAACGCAAATTAGCAGGTAAACCATATTACACATTAAAAATTTTAAGATTTGGCCAATATATAAATTTTCGGGTTGTGTCTTTAATATTTCAAATGCATAATTGGCAGAGGTCCTTATCATTAATTTCAACTTTAACTCACATCCAACACAACGACTGATATACCCAATATGCTCATTTCAAGCATCTACTAACCAACATCATCAAAACGTGTAAAGTAAGTGAACTATAAGAGCAAAATCAAATATATCAACTAAAATTCTGAAGACAATCATTTTGTGCAAAGAGGACAGCAGACTTACACGTCCAATCCTCAGAAGCTGAGACAATAATTGCATTGCCTCCTCCATAACCTGCTATTATATCTGTTACATGCAGGGTGTGCTCTGAAAAGCTATGCTCATAGAGCTAGCTTGCCGGCTCTGTTTGGTAATCATCAAATATCCTGATTCATTATAGATGTTCACTTGTATCCAATCATCATAACAATTACAACAACACTGTTAAAAGGAGAATAAACAACAATAAGAAGGAGATAGGTAAATACATGAGAAGTAACCAGACTCTAACAGACCCGTCTTCTGACCCAGAAACCAGAAAGGAATCATCGTCAATAAACATCAAGCATGTAACAACCCTGTAATGAGCCCGCCATTTTTTGAGCAATCTACCTCTAGCAACCTAAGACCCAAATGCAAAACACGAATTATCATTAAAAAAGGACAGTTAAAAACTTAGAATTCATTTTCACACAGAAAAGAGAGAGTGCGAGAGAGAGACCTCCCATAGGTAAATATTCCCAGATAAACCTCCGCCAACAATATAACTGCCTTCGCTATTAGCCGTAAGCGGCTTTATAGGCTCCTCGAGAAAGCTCTTGACTTCTACTTGAGGTTGTCATTGCGAAGTAGTCAAAATTTCATAATTGATTGAGGAATTATATCAAACAGTTTATGTGAATTAGTGAATTTGCAAACCTTTAACCACAACCAGTAGAGAATGGAGCCGGAAGACGCCTTAGGCACACGTAGCTGAGAAGAGGCGAGAAAGCGGTGGCCGACGTAGATAAGGCCGTGAGGAGGAGAGGCGCAGGATTTATAGCCGAGCCTCGCCGGAGTCTCGCCAGAGCTCCACCGGAGGCACCAAAACCACCAAAAGGAAGGTCAAAGTGTCAGGGTTGCTTTTCCGGTGGTCACGCGCCATGACTGCCCTTCATTTCGCCAGAATCGATATCGGAGATCTCCGTTCTTCCCAACGCCGATCTGCTCGTCACCGGCGATTGAGGACCACCCATGAGTACCAGAAGATTCGCCTACCCTCCAGGAGTCCCGTCGTGCAATTTGTGTTGTTGTTCGCCACCGGAGCTGGCCGAAAAACGCAGAAGAAGCTCGTCATTTTCCTCCCGTTCTCCTGGAACGGCGACGTCGCGACGGAGAATAAGACGCCGAGATCGGCGTTGCGAGGAGCCGGTCGCCGTCGACCGTCGCCAGCCTCCTCGCCCCTTCCGCCGTCTCTCTCTCTCTCTCTTCCTCGGTCTCGTTCCCGTTCTGCCTCCCTTCCGTGACTTTCCCTCTCTTTTCTTTTTCTACTTCACATAATTCCCACTAATTCACAACATTAATGACCGGATTTTAATTGTTTTAACGACGGGATTTAATCCCTTTTCTATATAATAATAAACTTTAAGAACTAACGGCCAGATTGATTTCCCTTCGTTATTTGTATATTTTAACGACCGAATTTTTATTGCTTTAACGACCGGATTTAATCCCCTTGTTATATAATAATAAAATTTAAAAACTAACGACCGGATTAATTTCCCTTCATTATTTGTATATTTTAACGGCCGAATTTTTATCCCTTTGTTAAATTTTAGTCGTTAAAAGTCAATTTTATTGTAGTGTCAAAAGGCAAAAATCTACAACCTTCGTCCATTTACCCAAAAAGGGTACCGATATATTCATCGGGTAACTCTGATTTGCACTACCTCAGGACCTGGTGTCTAAACCATGCACTTCGCACATGTATGTATTTCCTCAATCTATATTCATAATATTTATATCACTTATAATTAACACTATTACTTTTAAACTCATTTAATTTCAGTAAATCATTTAATTACTTTAAATAGGTCAATTTTCCCCTTTTTAGTCCTTCTAACTTACCGAATCTAATTTACAATTTAGTCCCTATAACTCCACGAATATACAGTTTTCTCCTTTATTATTCATTATTTACTATTTTGCTATTACTTAATCATTCATTTTTTTTTCTGCATACTCTTGCAATTTGATCTTTCTTTTTATTCCATTTCCACTTAGTGATTATTATTTTCTCATTTTAATCTTTTACCATAATTGCCATTTTGGCCTTAATACTTTAAGATCTTTACATTTTAGTCATTCTTTACTCTATTTTTCCTTTATTAGGATTCATTCACTCATTTTATTTCATTTCCCCTTATTGACGTACAATTTATCGTTTAATCCATAAATATTAATTTTATGTCAATTTACATTTTAATTGTCAATCTACTTACTTTACTAATTCATTTCCTAATTTTTCTTATTAACCTTGTTAATTATTAATTTTACGCCTTTACCATCTAATCCCTCAATCTTATTAATTCTTACAATTAAGTCATTTATTACTCTATTTCTCATTTTAATTTGCATTACTCACCTTAATTCATATTTTTGCCATTTTAAAATCTATTTTTACAATTTTACCCCTAGTATCAATCTGGTAAAAATCTCTAAACCGGATACACGGGACATGAATCCCATAGATCCACTACATTTTAGAGTGATCCCGAATGACCACCCATACATTCCAGTTCATTTCATTTTACATTTCAACATTTTAACATTCTAACATTTTAGTAGACCGTCATTGGCCTACTTAAGCGAGTCATCATTACTCGTACCGCGATGTGAAATCCCTATGGCTAGGCAACTATATCCTGAACTAGATTTAACCACCAGATGACTACTAAGGGCAATAGAATCATTCATTCAATTCAATTTCCATTATGACAAAAACTTAAAATAAATCCACATTAATAAGCAATTAAAGTACCCACTCGGCCTGTAGTGTATTTTCATTTCTAATTCATTCTTTCCCTACTTAATCCATTCCAATCCACTCTTTACATCAAATTTGCTTCATTTAGGCCATAATCTCAACATAACATAACATCTTTCATGATTTTTAATATAAACATAATATAATATTATACTATAAAATATTCATATAGATCCTATAAATTCCAAATAAATTTACATACACTCAATTTTTATTCTACTTTCATTTTATGCCATAACACTTAACAATTTATCAAAATACACAATATTTTTATTTATGTGATCCATTCAGCCAAGAAACAATTTCTCACCTAAATAATTATTTTCTTACTAAAATGTCTTCATTCCATCATTTAATTAATTATAATGTCAATCATATCATTATTTCATTAAGATATTATATATATAAGCATTTCCTGTATAAACATAAATTATTATTATACTCTAAAATATTTATATGTATCTAATTAACTGCAAATAAATTAACACACACGAAATTTTCTTTCTTTATTTCTTTTATACCATTATACTCAATTAATCATCTAATTACACTACAAATATTTTTATGTTCATCGTTTGACCTAACCAATTTTTTTATTTTTCTTCTATTTCCTTGAATCATTAAATTAATTAGTTTACATGTTAACCATTACAAATATGCCCTTTATTTGCAATAAACACCAAAAATTTTCAGTGTTACCGTAAAATTAATTTTTCACTGTCAAAAATTTCAAAATATTATTTAGGACAAATCTAGAAATTCCAACATTTTTTGGAGGTCATTTACTATTTTTAAAGCCTTGTTCAAATCTCGGTCAAACTAGTCAGACTCAAGTCAAACTGGTCCGACTAGTCAAGTTCATTAGTTGAACCGATTTGGTTCACTTTTTATTCTTAACCTTCTTTTTACTCTTAATAGCTCAATTGACCTAGGTTTCATCTTAATCGGGGTCCATAGATAGTTCGGTTCAATTGAACTGATCCGATTCACTAATTTTTCATTGCCACCATAAAATTTCTTTTTTACCACTAAATTCTTCTACACATCATTCTGAGTCCATCCATGCTTTCAGATAAATTTTCAGAGGTCATTTACTATTTTTAGAAGTCCAGTTAAATCTAAAGTCAACCCTATCACTATTTGAACCGAGTAGGAGCTTTTCTTATTTTCGACTTTTAGAGACCTATTTAACCTCATTTTCGCTTCAAATTTCCCCCTTAGACTAGTCACGACTAGTTCTTTCTAATAGTGCAATAAAATATTTCTCACTTTTCGGTCTCCGGGAGATCACCCATCAAGGGGCTTCCCTGACCCGCGCAAGTTTAATCTTGCTATACTTCAGGGTATCAATGTTGTTGTCTTCACACCTAAATCACACTATTTACTATATAAAATTCACTGATCACCACTAACCCAATATTTAGCCCATTACATGCCAACTATGGCAATTTTGGGCCATTATAGGAGTTCTCTCCATTTGTCAATGAATTCTTCATTTCTCTCTCCTAAGTTCCACCAAATCCAACCTTCTCAATTAATTTCAAGCCTCTCTTTTCAATGATAGTGGCCTTCAAAGTTCATTTGAAGTGAAAAAAGTGGAAAAAAAGTAAATGAAAAGGTTATGTGCCAAATTTGAGGTAAGTGAAATTGAGGTTTTTAATTTGATTCAATGGTTCAAATAGGTAGTTTTAAGGTTGTAGAGTATGGAAATGATGTTATGTTGAATTAAGAGGCAAAGAAAATGATGGTTTTGTACTACTTTATATTCGGCCACTTTAGGGTTTTAATGAAGAGAAAGGTATTTCAAGGAGCAAAGGCTAAGAAAGGATGTTTAAGGTGTGGGGAAAAAAAAAGGTAAGTGGATATAATATCCCACTCTTGCTATTGATTTTGTAAAGTTTAAGATTATGTTCATATTGTGTGGATGTGATATATGCATGTTTAATTGAAATAATTTTGATAAACATGTTTAAGAAGGTTAAATATATGATTTTGAATGATTAAAATGAAAAGAAATAAATTTTATATTAGGAACATCATGTAGGCCGAATGTATATTTTCAATATACAATGGTATACCTTACGCTTTAATGCATAGTAATGGTATATTTATGATAAATTTCATATAACCTAGTTAAATTAATGATTCAAGGTGTAACACCCCAATCCCAACCACTCGCATAGCTTCGCTATGGCTGTTGGAACCGGTTGTTACGACACACATCACATGCACAGCTCATACCAAGCACATACAAGATACCATTACATACAATTATATCATCATACAACATTATCAATCAATTAATTTCATTCACATACAGTGGAAGACATTCACATTGCATACATAAATCCATGCAGTGCGAATAACTTACATCCCATACCAAGTTATTTAATATCTATTACATGCCAATAAAGTTTATTAGTTACATGACTTATCAAAATATCCAGAACCTACGCTAGAATTCGGAGCCTAATGTGTTGATCAGCTAAAAATGAGGGGACAACCTTCGGATCAGTTCACTGTCGAACCTGCATGGACCGAGAACCCGTGCTAAGCGATAACGCCTAGTGGAGAACAATAACAATATAAATAAGGTACAAGCAGACATATATACATAATAATAACCACTGATTCAACGTAGCATACATGGCACCATTTCCATTCCATGTACATACATATAATGTGCTTGCATCATCATAATTAGTACACTAGTAGCAGTTATGTAGCATAACAATAAGTTATAACGCTTATCATGCTTACTCATGATAAGAATATGTTTTGTATTGAACCATATTACATCTCATCACATCATGAGTACTTATTCACACACACACATATATATATATACACAAAATGAAGCACATATACATAGACAACATATTCATCAAGTAACTTCTTTAATTATTAAGCCTTGCTTGCATTTCAATGACGCGGATGATCGAGTATCGCATTTGTACTTAAGAGTACAATCAATTCAATTAAATCAGTATGCACATTTATCGCACTGGTACCCGAGGGTACGAAGATATTCAATAATTCGCATTGAGGAATCCTCATTGGATTCAAATCACATTGATGATTCCATAGGAATTAGACGCATTTGGCTGCAGCACTTAGTCCCTATAGGCATGCCTATCTATCCACTACTTGACTTGCGGGCTAAATTATTAGTCCGGTTATGGTTATTATCATTGCAAATATAACCTTTTCATAATATTACATTGTTATATTGTAATTCACATATCACTTCATTCATCATTGCATATAGATATATCATACCATACAAATGTATACATGTCAATATATATATATATGTATATATATATATCTCATATATGAATGATCGTAACCATATCAAATAATAAAGATTAAAATCATGTACATGCTCAAATATCATTCACACATATGCTTTATCAAAATTTTAAATTAAAAAGAAAGCATCTTTAGCATACCGAAGTGTCGTGCTCGTGATAGACCTAGAGTTCTGATTCTGTCGTGCTCGCGACAGAATGTAGCCTCGCCTCTATCGTGCTTGCACTGCGCGCGTGCTGACGACAGAAAGCTCGCTCGTCTTGAAGAGCATTCTGTCACGCTCGTGACCCTTATCATGCTCGCGATAGAACTGGAATTCGTCATTCTAAGCTCTTCCATCCTCTCTTCCCAAATCTCATTTTCTCTCCGTTTCACATGCAACTCCCGTAACCTGCTCTTGACCCATTATTAGCCAATTCGATAAACTACCCATTTATTTATTTACTTGTTATGGATTCCTTAGCACCAAATTTATCAATTATTATTACCTATACTAGGAGTTGTGGCATGTGGAACTATACTTGCTCCGAATGACCTCCTATCACATTAATCAATCTAATCACATCCGTTGAAGACCATACAGTCCCTAATTCAACATGGTTACTTCTATACTCTATAATTACTTTATTTAAGATTAGAATCCTTATATCCAAATTAAAGATAGACCTAAAATTTAAAAATTACAGTTCATATAATTTTCCTAAGTTAATTATCTTACCAAAACCTATTTCTATTAGCAACTTAAACACATTCAACTTACTAGTTTAAGACACCTCCATGAAAGACATATTACTACCCCAATTCTCACAATTCCCTCGGCAATAACCATTCCATCCAGCATAACAAAACAACATGTACATAGTTCCAAAAATCGAGTATTCATAACAAGATATTATGATAGTTTCCCTTATCACAACCAACAATCTCATCATCATTACATACGATATTTCATCAGCACATGCAAGATCAACTTACTCATTTCAATCAAATAAATCTTAAACAATTAAATGTACTAAAATCAATTTATGCACAAACACATATTTCTCAAACCTCAAATTCTTTGCTCCAATTAAGATTTCTTGGTGCATGTCTCACCCAACTTAGCTTTCCTCTTGTCTTTCCTCGGTTCTACTACTTCAACCAAGAGCCACATTTTCCAGAAATGAAATGCAAAGAATCAAAATCTCATTTACATAAAATTTCAGATTAAGAAAAAGGGGAAGAAGAAGAATTCGGATTAATGAATCCACTTACCTGTTACGATGAATAAATACACACATGCAACCCCCTTCTAACCTTCAATGCAGAAGAAACTATTCTAGAGGAACCAAGGAAGAAGAAAACGAAAGAAGAGGAAGAAGGAAAATGCAGAATTTTCATTCTAGGAGAGAAGAAAGATGAGTTGGAGAGAAGAGAGGCAGCTGACTACATGCAGCCACTATCTGAGTTTCTCTCCCTTACATGCAACATCCAAGTTGTCACCTTTCTCTCTCCCACATGCACAATCCTAAGTGGCAATGCAGCATTGTCTATGGGCTCCACTAAAAATCTGCTCCTCTCGTGCAATTCTAGCCTTAAGCGCATAATCCTTTTTAATCTTAGTTAAGCCCAATATACAAACTGGATTTCCTTAAGCCCACGTGACCCATGTAAATGCCAACCAGTCCACTAATCAATTAGTTATGCCCTATTACACATTAATCACTTAAAAAAAATCTTATTGATGCAATTAAGTCCTAATTGAACACACATTAAAATTTCAGATTTTAGAATCCTACAACATGCCAATTACCAATTCACACAATTAAAAACATATTACTCCTAGGGTGACATACGGGCTGTTATAACTCTCCCCTCCTATTAAGAATTTCGTCTGCAAAATTCATACCTGAATTGAAAAGATGCGGATACGATTGTCGCATAGCCGCTTCTGGTTCCCATTTGGCCTCTTCAATCCCGTGATATTGCCAAAGCACCTTAACCAGTGGAACTTCCTTGCTCCGCATCTGTTTTGCCTCTCTAGCCAGAATCTCAATTGGTTTCTCATCATAAGAGAAGTCTAGTTGCACTTTTACATCTTACACTGGGATGATATGGGATTCATCTGAACGATACCTCTGAAGCATTAACATATGAAATACATCATGGAGCTTAGACAGTGCTGGAGGTAAGGCTAATCAGTAAGCCATAGATCCCACTCTTTCCAATATCTCATATGGCCCGATAAACCTCGGACTTATCTTTCCTTTCTTTCCAAACCTTAACACTTTCCTCCAAGGAGATACTTTGAAAAACAATTTATCGCCCACGTCAAACTCAATGTCTTTCCTCTTCAGATCCGCATACGATTTATGCCTATCACTTGTAGCTTTCAACCGTTGCTGAATCAATTTTGCTTCCTCTTCTGTATCTGTAATGGCCCAAATATCGGTCTAGAAGTGTCAGAGTGAAATTCCATTGTCATCATGATAATCACAGTGTCGAACAGTGTAGGGAGTGAGTTTGCCAGTGATGCCTTTTGGACTCACGAATGCACCAGCAGCTTTTATGGACCTTATGAACAGGATCTTCAATCCATATCTAGATTAGTTCGTAGTGGTCTTTATTGATGATATTCTATTGTATTCAAAGACTCCAGAAGAGCATGACAAACATTTGAGAATCGTGCTGCAGACCCTAAGAGATATGAAGCTGTATGCCAAGTTCAGTAAGTGTGATTTTTGGTTGAATGGAGTGTCTTTCCTTGGACATATAGTGTCAGCAGAAGGTATTAAATTTGATCATAAGAAGATTGAAGTGGTGTTGCAGTGGAGAACGCCCAAGAATGTCACTGAAATTATAAGTTTCTTAAGTTTAGCAGGCTGCTACAGAAGGTTTGTTAAAGGATTTTCTATTGTTGCAGCACCTTTAACACGTCTATTACAAAAGAACGCAAAATTTGAGTGGACAGAAAAGTGCCAAGCCAGCTTTGATCCGTTTAAGAGAATGTTGACAGAAGCTCCAGTTTTAACTCAACCCGAATCAGGCAAAGACTTCACCATCTATAGTGATGCATCTTTGAATAGTTTGGGGTTATGTGCTAATGCAAGATGGGAAAGTGATTGCTTATGCCTCCCGCCAGCTTAAGAATCATGAAATGAACTAGCCCACACATGATCTTCAGCTAGCAGCGATAGTGTTTGCACTAAAGATATGGAGGCACTACCTTTATGGTAAAAAGTGTTATATTTTCACAGATCATAAAAGTTTGAAATACTTGCTCACACAGAAGGAGCTAAATCTCAGACAACGAAGATGGCTTGAATTGATAAAGGATTATGAATGTTTCATTGATTATCATCTATGGAAGGCTAATATAGTGGCTAATGCACTTAGTAAAAAGTTCATGGCAGCATTAAGAGCTATGAAAATGAAGCTTGATGTAGCTGATAGTAGAGCATTGATAGATGTGTTACAAGTTAAGCCTGACTTTATGCAGCAAGTTTAAGCCGCTCAAAAGCAAGATGAAAAATTGATGGCAGTGATAGATTGAGTGAAGAATAGTGGCAGTGATGATTATACAGTGGCCCCAAATGGTAGTGTATATTACAAACAAAGGTTATGTGTGCCAAATCGACCATAATTAAAGAAAAGTATCTTGACAGAAGCCCACCACAGTAGTTATGCTATGCACCTAGGGGGTAACAAAATGTATTAAGATTTGAAGATGCATTATTGGTGGCTAGGAATGAAGCAGGATATATCAGATTTTGTGGGTAAGTGTCTGATATGTCAGCAAGTTAAGGCAGAACACCAAGTGGGTTACTTCAGCCTATCATCCATATCCGAGTGGAAGTGGGACTGAGTGACAATGGATTTTGTGACTGGGTTGCCGCTCACCCGAAGGAAGCATGATGCAATTTTAGTGATTATCGACAGACTTACTAAATCCTCCCATTTCTTACTAGTGAGGATGGATTTTCCATTGACTCGACTGGCGGAATTGTATATCAATGAGATAGTGAGATTGCATGGAGTACCCACCTCGATCATTTTAGACAGAAATCTTATGCTGACTTGAAGAGAAAATACATAGAGTTCCAAGTGGGTGATAAAGAGTTTTTAAAGGTTTCTCCATGAAGCGGGTTCTTAGATTTCGGAAGAAGGGTAAGTTATCACCCAGATTCATTGGGCCATATAAAATGATTCAACAAGTGGGACCAGCGGCGCATAGGCTAAAGCTTCCACAGGCCTTGGAAAGGATTTATAACGTATTGCATGTGTCGATGCTGAGAAGATATCGATCCGATCCAAGCCATGTGATTGAACCAAAAGAAGTGCAAGTGCAAGCTGATCTAACTTATGAAGATCTTAGCTAGAGAGATCAGATAACTCATAAACAAGCAGATTCCCTTAGTGAAAGTGCTCTGGAATCATCACAACATGGAAGAAGTGACATGGGAGCATGAAGCAACCATGCAACAGTAGTATCCACAGCTTTTCCATTCAGGTAAATTTCGAGGACGAAATTTTCTTTAAGGGGGGTGGAATTGTAATGGCCTAATTACCGGTCTAAAAGTGTCAGAGTGAAATTCCAGTGTCATCATGATAATTGCAGTGTTGAACAGTGTAGGGAGCGAGTTTGCCAGTGTCAAACTTTAGTGTTAAGTGTGTTAAAAATATAGTGATTCCGAGACGGGTGACACCAGGGTGCTATACAGTGGACCCGGCTGTCCGCGTCCAAAAAATTAAATTTCACAAAAATGATCTGTGGGTCATAAGGAGTCTAGTGGTGAAATCGGAATTGAAAATGGAGCTAAAACGACCTCCGAAACTCATTTTGAAATTGGCCTTCTGTTCGGTTCAATTTGAAATAGGGTTTGACCCAGATTTGACCAAGTTGTTATGAGAGGCTTATATGGCCCAATAGAATTTAAGTGTGTTAAATAATGTAATGGAAGTGATTTATGTGAATTTTGACAACTTTAGAGTTGTATTTTACGGCAGAATGAAAATTGATCGAATCGGACTTGTTTAAATGAATTGGTGCCCAAATGCACTCCGATTGAGCTAAAAACTTGTAGGGAGCCTATGTTTGATGGTTTAAGATCAATGGAATTAGTTAGAAGTGAAAATAATGAGAGGAACATATAGATGCTTTGGAAAAGTGTAAATGAACCGAAAAACCAAAATTTTGGTTTATTTTGGTTGGACTGGTTCGGTTCATAAGGGGGCTATATATAGGGAGTAGTGGCTGCATTTATCTAGAAAAATCCAGCCAATGTCGGGATCATCTTTCTCCCCCAAAACATAACCTCTTTTCTCTCACTTTCTTCCATTTTCATCTCTTCTCTTCTCCAATTTCTCTCCAAATGTTAGCTCCATAACTAAATTTCAGATCCTCTACAATCCTAAAGAAGTGTTTGGAGTTCATTTAGTGCACTGGAAGTGAGTGAAATCAAGAAATCTAAAGTTCGGGTGAGTTTTTGGGTTTTTGATTCAAGGATTTTTAAATTGTTTTATTGGTCCCTATAGAGGTTTTTGGGGCTGTAGAACATGATTATGAAGTTAGATTTTACATTTGAAGCTTGCATTTGATGATATGGATGTTTTCCTATTCGGCCATAGTAGGTTTTTCAAGGAAAAGGGAAGATCCTCACGCCAAATGTGAAGATAAGCAACTCTAGAGTGATATAAAGCTTGAAAACGATGTTTGTCGTTACTAAATCTGCCTATTTCCTACTTTATAAGTTGATTTTTAGGTTATGTTTAAGTGTAGGTATAAGATAGAGATATGATTAATTAAATCTAACTTGATATTCATGCTTAGAAGGCTTAAATTAGTGTATAAATATAAATAGATGAAATAAAAAGAAAGTGGTATGAAAATCACTATAGAGGCCGAATGGTATACCTAAGATAAAATGAGATTTTAATAAGTTTTAAGGCATGAAATTAATGTTTATAACATGTATAATTAGTTTAATTCATGATAGAGTGAATAAAGAAATTAAAAGAAATCATAGTGAAGGAATGATAGTGAGGCCGAATGGTATTAAGTGCATTATAATGGAATATATGATGATATATGACATGAAAATGGTATACATGATGTGTATAACATGAAATAAGTGTAATTGAGTGATTAAGAGAAATTATAGTGCATGATATGGGATTTTGAACTCTTAGCTGAATGGTACATGTGAGATTATATATGTGTATTTTGACTGTATATGTAATATAATGGCATATTATGACTATATGATGATAAATGAGTGTGCATGCAAAGTGGTAAGTGAAAATGAGATGTATGATAAATTTTGCATAATGACATAATGTGATAATAATATGAATTTTTAGAAATGTTGCCCTTAGTAGTTGTCTGGTAGTGAAATCTAGTCCAGGATATAGATGGCTAGCCACAGGGATTCCACACCGCGGTATGAGTCATGGCGACTCATTATTGATAAGCCAATGAGAGCTTATCACAGTGTACAGTGATATTTAGTGTATAGTGTAGTGCAGTGCAGTGAAATTGGTCCTGCTGCGACCATTTTATAGTGAAATAGGTCTGTGGGGCCCATATCCCGCATATCCGGTCAGTAGATTTTCTACCGGGTCTATACTAGGGGTATATTGGTAAATATGCGATAAAAATGATTAAAATAAAGAAATTAGTGAAAATGCCTGAAAATATAACTAAAATGAAGTAAATAGAATGTTTAGGGGTAAAACGGTAATTTTTCTAAAAGTTGGTAAAAAAAGTGGTGGAAATAAGTTAAAAGGATAAGTGAAAGGGTAAAATGGTAATTTTAGAGAAATATGATGCTTAAATAGTGAAACAGTGAAAAAGTGATAAAACAGGGACTGAAAAGTAATTTGGCTAAATTGAAAGTTAAAGAGTGGAAAAATGAAGTAAAAAGGGTACAATTGAAATTAAATAAGTTAATTAAGGGTAAAAGTGGAAAATAAACATAAATGAAATTATTAGTGTAAATATTTAATAAATAAGGGTATTTTGGTAATTAAATGTTAAATGAGGACATAAGTGTAATTAAAGTGGAAAATGGGATATAATGGGTATTAATGTAATTGTAAGGACATAATGGTAATTATTGAAAAAGAAAGGATATAGTGGGAATTATTGGAAATGTTAAGGACATAAGTGGAAATAAGAGAAAAAGATTAGTGATTAAAATGTAATTAATGGGAAATAAAGAATTAAGTGTGATAATAAAATAAATAATGCAATTAAGTAAATAAAAGTGTAATTAAATGATTTAATCTATAGTTATGAGAATGATTAAGTGATTAAATAAATAATAATGTGATTAATTAAGTGAAATAACAAGAAATAATAATAAGTGAAAATAATAAGTATATGTATTTATAATATGTTAAATAAATAAGATTAGTTAGGAAATTTTTAGATTGGTAACCACCACCGGGCATTCTAATGCTCAACACGTAGTTGTTTTTTATTGCGTGTAGGTACCCCATAGGACTGGAGTAACATACCTCGGTATTTTGGTGGAGCAAGCTAAAGGAGCAGAAGTGGATTTTATTTTCTATGTGTAATGGATAAATTGTGGCATGTATATACTTATCTAGTATTTGATTTTGGGCATGTAATGATGTTATATGTTATTTTATCTGTGTGGATTATTTTGTGACTGTGTGATGTACGACGGATGGGAAATGTATGGATATAGGATGATATCGTTGTTGTGCCCTTGTCGGGGCTGTGGAGATTTGAATTTGCAGGTTTGGGTAGTGCAATTTACGAGATGTTATACTGCCGAAATTTATACCAAATGAATAGTAAATAAGAAAGTTATAGGTCATCGGTAACTAAGTAAATGTAAATGTAAATGTTAAAGGGTATGTAAAGTGAATAAATGAACTTAGTGTTAATAAATATGAGTGTAGGGAAAAAAATTGACCCGTAATTTCATAAGTGAATGACAATTAACCGATCATGGTAATTGTACAGTATCGCTAAGTCGGCAGTATACATATAGGGTATAAGGGTGTTACAGTATCCCTTATCAATTCTGGCCCAACAACCCTATGCTCGGTCAATTCAGTCCAGCAAATCGGAGTTCTACACTTCCTACCATACAAAGTTTCAAATGGTGCCATACTAATACTTGCTTGGTAACCATTATTATAGGCGAACTCCATTAATGGAATGTACCTATCCCAACTCTTCGAGAAATCAAGCACTCATGCCCGAAGCAAATCTTCTAACACTTGAATCACCCTTTCAAACTGTCCATCATTTTGCGGGTACAAAGCGGTACTGAAATTCAATCTCTTGCCCAAGGCAGCTTGCAAACCCTTCCAAAATTTTGAGGTAAACCTCGGATCTCTATCTGAAATAATGGAAAAAGGGATACCATGCAGCTTGACAATCTCCTTCACATACAAATCGGCTAACCGATCCATTGAGTAGTCAAGCCGAATCGGTATAAAATGAGCCGACTTCGAAAATGGATCAACTACTACCCACACAGAATCGTGCTATTTTGACGTCATTAGCAAACCCGAAACAAAGTTCATGGTTATGTTTTCCCACTTCCACTGTGGAATTAAAATGGGATTTAACAAACCATGAGGAACCTGATGTTCCGCCTTCACTTGCTGGCAGGTTAAATACTTAAAAACATAATCCACCACGTCCTTTTTCATTCCAGGCCACCAATAGAACTGCTTTAAGTCATGGTACATCTTGGTACCGCCTACATGCATGGTGAATACCGTGCTATGCAGTTCATAAAACACTCTTCTTTAGCTCCTTATCATTGCCAACACATAATCGCCCCCGATAGCTGCAACGCCCCCACCGCTGCCCCCGTTGGAAGGGCGCCGGCGGAAGTGCTACCCGACGCTCACTCACAACATACATACATACATGCGCTAAGCGGAAGCATTCACTAAGAACAATAATAGGGCAGAATATAGATCTCAATTAATCAAAATATAGAGTTAAGTACAATCCCAAAAGATTACATCATTCTCTTACAAAAAGTTACATGAGCCACTAAACAAAAATATTACATACAAAAAGAATTACAGGAGTAGATAACAAAAATAAGGACTCTACTCCAATGTGGCCGACTTGCAGATGCGCGACACGAGCAAACTCCCAAAATCCTGTCACCTACACGGGACAAGAACCCGTGCTAAGCGATAACGCTTAGTGGGGAGGAAACAAAACACAACAGAACACTATACAAGATATTGAGCATAAAATTCAGAATTCACTAAACATCAGAGGGCAGAAATATATACACAGATCAAGAGTCACTATATGTATATCAACACTGAAAGAGAAAACATGAAGCAATGATCATAATCAGAATCATGCAATAATTAGAACACTTCATTAATCACATACTAGACACTTAACACAATAGCCTGAATTCAATGGTGGAGGACACAGGAACACGGCACGAGAGACCGAAGCTTCAAAAATAGTTTTAATACCCGAAGGTAGCACGGGAGACCGGAGTCTCAAAACATTTTATCACTGCACGGAAGATGACCATCTTGGAGGTCCACCGCTTCGCCAAAATGGGGCGGACACGAGCAGCTGCACTCACTAACCCTTCTTAAGCATGCTTAATTATCCAATACCTTGACACTTCAGGCTCGACAATACATTCACTCACACGACAATACACGATCAAATCAAAGTTCAACTCAAGATTCTATCATCAAATAAATTCATAACTAAGACACTGGTACAATGATATCACGAGTCATTAGGACAAACATATTTCATGCAATAGTGAGAAACCGTGCAAAGCGGAAAAAAAGAAGTACATTCAGAAAACAGGGCAAGCAGGAAGGGCCTCTGTCGCGATCACGACAGTGTCGCGCTCGCAATAGAGCACGGGACACCTCGTCGCGAGCTCGCGCCAGAAGGCATGCTCGCGACGAAGTACGTTAGGCAGATTCGCGCAACCGAGCTCTGTCGTACTCACGACAACGTCGCGATCGCGACAGAGGCCAGTTCCTTCCTCCTCGCACACACGCTCGGCAGCATGCTCGCGCGGAGGACTCAGCTACATAGCTCTCTGTCGCGGTGGAGACAACGTCGCGATCACGACAGAGCGCTTTACAAGAACAAAGGGCCAAATCCGCACTCTGTCACTCTCGCGACAACGTCACGATCACGACAGAGACCAGATTCGCCCAAAATCTGCACTTTTCCTACTCTTTTCACACGCAATTCTACATACATGCAAACAAAATATGCAAACACTTACCTCAAGCCTCCTGCACATCAACGCTTCATTCTCAAGCCACATAAACACATTTTACACAATAATCAACCATCAATTCATCAAGAATTCTCTCTCAACCAAGCTCAAAAATTCAATAACATAGCATGATCATGTTCCAAAAACACAAACTATGCTCACTATATTACTCACATTTCACTATAAGTCACTACTTAATTTAAACATGCATTCAGCTAATAAGACACTCAAGGTTACAATGACATGCAATCACAACATATAATTGATCCAATGAGAAATTAGGGAAAGAGCATAATCCACAAACACAGCTCCCAAACACATACACACACTCAAAAACGCAGCTCCCAAACCTTGAAATTGCAGCTTCAAACCGAGGCCCTCACGGGTCCGCTTTCTCTTTTCCCTTGCTCTTTCTTCTAGCTTCCGATTCTTGCACAAACCCAATCAAAACCCACTTAAATCAAACCTAAAATCCACAATCGAAAACAGAAAAAGAAGGAGAAGAGAAGAACCGAAAAACCAAAGAACTCCAGATCACTTACCTTCAAAACCCCAACTCAAAGCTCAAGAAAGACAGAAGAGGAAAGGAGATGAGAGCAGCAAAATGGAAATAAGAGAGAGAGAGGACGGGAAAGATGAAGAAAAGGGAAAATGAGAGCTAGCTTCCACGGGAAGCTTCATCCACATTTCCCTCCTCACCTTTCTCTTACTTTTCATTTATTGCTCACCAACCCCTTTGCCACTTGTCAAAATCTTAGCAAATCAAGCCTTCCCACTTTGACTTAACCACTTATGTCACCATACCCTACACACAGACTAACTTCTCCTACACAAATATCTTCCAATGCACCAAACTCAACTCACACCAAAATATTTGTCATAACCTACTTATCATCCAAGGCACCATGCACAAAAACCACACAATAAAATTCCTAAGTCCACTTATATCCTACTCCCATACACCATAAGCACACCATAACATTTCCTTCACTTAACTTATTACTTAATTAATTAATTCCTTAACAAATAATTTCTTATTATCCAAATTTTCTCTTGCTCAAATTATGAAAATACCCTTACTTTACCGACTTATCACGCAGACTCCGACCAAACCCTTTTTGGGTTATTACAATCACTCCCCCTTAAAGAAATTTCATCCTCTAAATTACCCCGCTAATCACTTAAATCCAACAACCCAAAACTCAAAACCAAACTTAAAAAAAGCTAGAACACAACTTACCAGAAGGTCCTGCTCGCTCTACTGCATCCTCTCCTATCAAGGCGTATACTCATGGACGTGCATGCACTTCTTCGATTTGCGGCTTCTGCACTGTCTCTGACGGCGCTTGAGAAGGTCATCCACTGCCTCTACCACTCTTGTTCCCTCTTGCTCTTTGACCACTGGCTCTACTCTCGGGTTGACCCTGAAGCTCTCTTCGATCCGGACAATTAGCCACCATGTGCTCTTGGCTGCCACATCTGAAACACGCTCCAGAGATCCTTCTATACTCGCCCCAATGGTGCCTATGACAATGCTCACACTCCGTAACCACACTCCCCTTGCTAGAAAGTGGCGCTACACTCCCAACTTTCGAACATACTGGAACCGAACTCTTTACACCCTGGCCACTCGGAACTCCTCTTGACTTCTTACCACTTCCTATCCTACCATCCGGTGCTTTCCTCTTGTTCTCAATTCTCTGCTTGATCACCTCAGATTCCTCTAACTTCATTGCCGCTGCCACAAGCTGATAATACCCCACTGGTTGCAAGACTGTCACTGCCGACAAAGGACCTCTAATCACCTCACGCAGTCCCTCTTGGAAATGCCTACATCTGAACTCATCCGTCAACAACTGCTCAGGCACATACTTACTCAACCGGCTGAATTCCTTATCATACTCACTCACGGTCATACCCCGCTGCTTCAGACTAATGAACTCTCTCCACTTGGCTTCTTGATATGCCTTCGTCACATACTTCTGCTCAAATTTTTGCTTGAAGAATTCCCAAGTCAACTCGGCTGGTCGCTGAGGATTTCGCATCACAAGTTCCCACCAATCATATGCTGACCCTTGAAGCAACGACACTGCACAAAGCACCGTCTGATCTGCAGGACATCTAATCTCTTGCAAAATCCGACCTACCCTCCTAAGCAAAAACTCGGCCACACCAGATTCATCCATAGCAGTCCCATGAAAGTCTTCTGCTCCTCTCTTTCTTAATAACTCAGTTGGTGCCTTAGGAGTAGTCAGCCTCTCTACCAACTGAAGCAAACCTTGCACTAGGACTGGATTCTCATAACCTAAACCCATACCAGGAACCTCTTCTTGATGACGCTGTGGAGAAGGTTGCCCACCTCTCACTACACTCGCACTACCAACCGTCTCACCCACGTTCTCACTTAGATCAGACTCCATCTAGACACTACACAAGACAAGACACATCTGCATTAGGCCACGACACAAAACCGACTCGCATGCAAAGACTCGACACATAACAAACAAAGGCAACCAGAACCGCAAAAATTGGGGCTCTGATACATAAACCTGTAACGCCCCCACCGCCGCCCCCGTTGGAAGGGAGCCGGCGGAAGTGCTACCCGACGCTCACTCATAACATACATACATACATGCGCTAAGCGGAAGCATTCACTAAGAACAATAATAGGGCAGAACATAGATCTCAATTAATCAAAATATAGAGTTAAGTACAATCCCAAAAGATTACATCATTCTCTTACAAAAAGTTACATGAGCCACTAAACAAAAATGTTACATACAAAAAGAATTACAGGAGCAGATAACAAAAACAAGGACTCTACACCAATGTGGCCGACTTGCAGATGCGCGACACGAGCAAACTCCCAAAATTCTATCACCTACACGGGACAAGAACCCGTGCTAAGCGATAACGCTTAGTGGGGAGGAAACAAAACACAACAGAAGAATATACAAGATATTGAGCATAAAATTCAGAATTCACTAAACATCAGAGGGCAGAAATATATACACAGATCAAGAGTCAATATATGTATATCAACACTGAAATACAAAACATGAAGCAATGATCATAATCAGAATCATGCAATAATTAGAACACTTCACTAATCACATACTAGACACTTAACATAATAGCCTGAATTCAATGGTGGAGGATACGGGAACACGGCACGGGAGACTGAAGCCTCAAAAATAGTTTTAATACCCGAAGGTAGCGCGGGAGACCGGAGTCTCAAAACATTTTATCACTACACGGAAGATGACCATCTCGCAGGTCGACCGCTTCGCCCAAACGGGGCGTACACGAGCAGCTGCACTCACTAACCCTTCTTAAGCATGCTTAATTATCAAATACTTTGACACTTCAGGCTCGATAATACATTCACTCACACGACAATACACGATCAAATCAAAGTTCAACTCAAGATTCTATAATGAAATAAATTCATAACTAAGACACTGGTACAATGATATCAGGAGTCATAAGCACAAACATATTTCATACAATAGTGAGAAACCGTGCAAAGCAGAACAAAAGAAGCACATTCAAAAAATAGGGCAAGCAGGAAGGGCCGCTGTCGCGATCGCGACAGTATCGCGATCGCGACATAGCACGGGACACCTCCTCGCGAGCTCACGCCAGAAGGCCTGCTCGCGACGAAGAACGTTAGGCAGATTCGCGCAACCGAGCTCTGTAGCGCTCGCGACAACGTCGCAATCCCGACAGAGACCAGTTCCTTTGTCCTCGTGCACACGCTCGGTAGCATGCTCGCGTGGAGGACTCACCTATATAGCTCTCTGTCGCGGTCGCGACAATGTCATGATCGCGACAGAGCGCTTTACAAGAATGAAGGGCCAAATCCGCACTCTGTTGCAGTCGCGATGACTTCACGATCGCGACAGAGCCCAGATTCGCCCAAAATCTGCACTTTTCCTACTCTTTTCACATACAATTCTACATACATGCAAAAAACATATGCAAACACTTACCTCAAGCCTCCTGCACACCAACGCTTCATTCTCAAGCCACATAAACACATTTTACACAATAATCAACCATCAATTCATCAAGAATTCTCTCTCAACCAAGCTCAAAAATTCAATAACAAAGCATGATCATGTTCCAAAAACACAAACTATCCTCACTATATCACTAACATTTCACTATAAGTCACTACTTAATTTAAACATGCATTCATCTAACAAGACACTCAAGGTTACCATGACATGCAATCACAACATAGAATTGATCCAATGAGAAATTAGGGAAAAAGAATAATCCACAAACACAGCTCCCAAACACATACACACACTCAAAAATGCAGCTCCCAAAACTGGAAATTGCAGCTTCAAACCGAGGCCCTCATGAGTCCGCTTTCTCTTTTCCCTTGCTCTTTATTCTAGCTTCCGATTCTTGCACAAACCCAATCAAAACCCACTCAAATCAAACCCAAAATCCACAATCGAAAACAGAAAAAGAAGGAGAAGAGAAGAATCGAAAAACCAAAGAACTCCAGACCACTTACCTTCAAAACCCCAACTCAAAGCTCAAGAAAGACACAAGAGGAAAGGAGATGAGAGCAGCAAAATGGAAATAAGAGAGAGAGAGGACGGGAAAGATGAAGAAAAGGGAAAATGAGAGCTAGCTTCCACGGGAAGCTTCATCCACGTTTCCCTCCTCACCTCTCTCTTACTTTTCATTTATTGTTCACCAACCCCTTTGCCACTTGTCACAATCTTAGCAAATCAAGCCTTCCCACTTTGACTTGATCACTTATGGCACCATACCCTACACACACACTAACTTCTCCTACACAAATATCTTCCAATGCACCAAACTCAACTCACACCAAAATATTTCTCATAACCTACTTATCATCCAAGGCACCATGCACAAAAACCACATAATAAAATTCCTAAGTCCACTTATATCCTACTCCCATACACCATAAGCACACCATAACATTTCCTTCACTTAACTTATTACTTAATTAATTAATTCCTTAACAAATAATTTCTTATTATCCAAATTTTCTCTTGCTCAAATTACGAAAATACCCTTACTTTACCGACTTATCACGCAGACTCCGACCAGGCCCTTTTTGGGTTGTTACAATAGCACAACAAACCTTCTTCAATTACTATAAAATTAGTCTTATCCCCCTTTTTCACTGACTGCTCAATTTGCTATAGCTTAGGATCACTCTTTTGTGCCCGAACCAAAGCATCTTGTAATACCGGCCTCGCTTTTAATTGTGCCACCAAAGTACCAACAGAGTCAAATCTCCACCTAAACCTTTGCAAAAACAAGGCTGACATGGATTTTCTACGCAAAGCATCCGCCACCACATTGGCCTTACCCGGGTGGTAGTCCACAATGCAATCGTAATCCTTAAACAATTCCAACCACCTTCTTTGTCTCAAGTTCAGCTCTTTTTGCGTGAAAAAATACTTGAGACTCTTATGGTCTGTGAAGATCTTACACTTTTCACCATACAAGTAATGTCGCCAAATCTACAAAGCAAACACTGCTGCAGCCAGCTCTAAATCGTGTGTAGGATAATTTTGCTCGTGTGGCTTCAACTATCTTGAAGCATAAGCCACTACTCTACCTCCTTGCATAAACACACATCCTAATCAAATTCTTGAAGCATCGCTATATGGAGCATACTCTTTACCTGATATGGGTTCAATCAAAATGGGTGCTTCAACTAGCATCCTCTTTAACTGCTCAAAATTGGTTTGGCACTTGTCTGACCACTCAAACTTAACTCCCTTACGTAGCAGCTTTGTAACACCCCCATCGCCGTCCCCGTTGGAAGGACGCCGACGGACGCGCTACCGACGCTCACACACACAGATATACACATGCACAATGCGGAAGCATACATTCATACATAACATACATACAGAAATACGGGTTAATTAAAAACTTACCTTACCTTACCTTGCGGTACAGACTGGACATGCAATAACTCACGCACACGCAGGCACTAAGCAAAAGCATACACAGAAGCATACATATAACCATTCAACGGAAGCATAATCGAAATAATAAAACAAAGGAATAACTAAACATAAAACATACTAACTATTACATTCCCACAAGAAAACTCAAGATTAAAACATAATTAATTACATATACAATACTATAGAATTACAAAAGCTGAAATATAGAAGCTGAACAAAAATACAGAACTTCTAACTCCTACGTGGCCGACCTTGCAGAAGCGACTCGAACAGAACCAAACCTGCCACCTGCACGAAAAGGAAATCCGTGCTAAGCGATAAACGCTTAGTGGGGAGAACACACAAGAATATGGACGGCCATTCACAATGGTCGCTGAGGCATAACACATTCAAATGACAAATGCGGATATTCATAACAAATTTGATCATGCTAGCATAGTAAAGGCATTCATTCGATAAATCACAACCATAACATATACTCATGTCCAGAATAGGCCAAATCAAACATAAAACAATACACGATACAAGAATCATCATGCAGAACTACATACTATATCACATGCATAAACCTACATGGGTAGCAAATATCAACACCTTACCGTGCGGAGTCACATGAGCTTTACACATGCGATTGACATAACTAAGCACCCATGCATGAACCGACAACCCGTTAATCATGTTAAGAATGCTAGCTAAACAACATACTTTGATATACTAAACACACACACTAGTCAAGAATCCAAGGTACAACATTTAGAGTATCACAATACCGCTGCGCAACTCTAATATATTAAGTATCATGCAAAACACTCTGATAGCGGAGACTGAAAGCATAACCATATAACATTACATTCATATCATCATCATGCAGGAAGTACAGTTAATCATTACATACTTACCATCACAACTGCTTCGGTTCACATGCTAATATATATAACAAAATTATGCTTAAGTCATATACTTAAATACATCAATCGAATTGTTTCAAAGCATTCAGAAACTTATAACAAATCACATGACAAGTACGGATAATCATGTTAGATAGTAAATCATACTTCCTTAAAACAGACATAAATTCTAAAGCCCATATACACATCCATATACATATAAACTGATTCCTGAAATCCTTATCATGCTCAAACGGATATCACATTCTGATGGTTATTTCAAAATAACAAGGACAATATGCAAAGGCTAAAACATAATCCATATAAACATACTCATATAATAAAGCCATACAATCAGTATTTCATAATCATATTCTTTCAGAAATAATCCGATATACATTACATCGATATACTCATTCAGATAATCCATTTATAGCCAAATCAGATCAGAGCAATTCAAATAAACATTCAAAGAACACCTGCTGACTCTAGGTAGTGGATAACGAGTGTACATACAGTACTTTCCGGGTACGAGCCAATTACAGACAGTACGTTACGGGTACGAATCGATTAAACCATTATACTTTAACTTTCACAGATATTTTCAAAAGGGACCTTAAACAAGATCCAATACAGAAAAGGGTTCGCGAGGAACCAAACGGGGACCTGATCAGGGTCTAAATCATTCAAAGGGCGCTGCAGCTACAGAAGACTCTATTAGGCATGCCTAACTATCCACTTACTTGACTCTAGCAGGTTATGTATAAAATAATTCACGTTTCGAATCGCACAACGCATAAATATATATATATATATATATATATATATATATATATATATATATATATATATATATATATATATATATATATATATATATATATATATATATATATATATATATATATATATATATATATATATATATTCATCATGCATAAATCAGAGTACGATAGACATATGGATATGCTCATAAAGTCGGTCATAACTCATACAATTCCCATTGCAAATCATATTACAGTCCATACACTTTAACATTAAACAATATTCTAAAGCATGCCAAGAATCAGGTATAAAAGCTTTAACATGCCAAACATTGTCAATACAAAACCTAATCATGCATCAGGCGACGATAACTAAATATAAATTGTGCACAGTTCAAATTACATTTAACCTATCACATTGAATTCAAAGGTTAAAGCATAACATCAATCATACCTTATACAAATCATATTCCGAAGCATGCAATAATCCAATCAATAACATTCTATCACTACTCAATATATTGAGGTATGACAGGAACACATGGGGAAATCATACTATGCCAATGATTAAAAACACATTATCTAAATCATGAAAATAATACAATATACCTTTAAGCATGGCATGATATCTTTGGAGAAGAAAAAGATTAGAGATATGGTAACATAATTTACATTAAGCTAGAACATGTTTGAGACTAACAATCAGAAAGTTAGCCTCCACAAATCCTTTGCATTCGAAATAAGACATGTAATAAAAATCACAATAATAAGCATATCTCACTCCAAACCATACAGTTGAGATCTCACAGTCATTAACAGGGTCATTATAATCCAAAACTTATTTCAAAATACCAGAGTAACTTATCATAGATAACATGTTATTAATACCAACTAAATTGGAATAATCAGTCATACCATCAAGATAATATAACACACAGTAGGGGAAAAATACCATGAAAAGCTTTTGGAAACCATTTTATAAAAACTGGTCGCTTGGGGAAAGAAAAACAGAAGCAAAACAGAAGAGTCGGAAGACCTGAGCAACCTTCACGTCACGTGAAGGTTGCTCACGCTAGGTGAGCATAGCTCACGCCTCGTGAGCATTGCTCACGTCGCATGAGCATAGCTCACGCCTAGTGAGCAATTGCTCACGTCGTGAGCATAGCTCACGTAGCGTGAGCTTTGCTCACCTAGCGTGAGCATGGCTCACGTCACGTGAGCATAGCTCACGTAGCGTGAGCTTTGCTCACCTAGCGTGAGCATGGCTCACGTCGCGTGAGCATAGCTCACGTCGCGTGAGCTTTGCTCACGTCGCGTGAGCTTTGCTCATCTAGCGTGAGCATGGCTCACGTCACGTGAGCATAGCTCACGTCGCGTGAGCCGCTTCCTTCTTCTTCCCCGCTATCGCAAACTGCAGATTTCCTTCGTTTTCCAGAAAATCGATAGAAATCATTTCAATCTAATTCCCAACACCACCAAAACTCATATTACCTTTCAACAGATGTCCCAAACAGCATAAACAAGATCATTGCAACTTAACTCAACAATTAAATCAACCAAAATCATGCATCGACATATTTAATTCCTTCTAGAACATAAACCCTAACAAATAACAGTAAATTCCAAAATCCAAACACAGTACTTCCAATTTAATCCTATTAATGCATTACTAACACGTTTACTCACATACTCATGCATATACACATTTCAAAACATAACAAATTCTAGAAATTAGATAATGTAAACACATTTACAAGCCTAGTGAGTAATAGGGCAGAGACAATCAACTGAGAATGAAGAACAGAGAGGCTCAAAACATTGCATGCAATCAAACACTCCCAAACCTGGAATGAAGATCCAAAAATCAAGCTTCAGAATCAGTCCTCAATCCTTTCCTTGCCTTTACTTTGCTTCTTCTTATCATCAAACACTTGCACAAACAAAATCCACAATTACTCTACAAAACCCTAACTCAACCAAAACCAAAACCAGGAGAAGAAGAAGAAGAAGTACAGAACGTAGAAACCTTAACCCAACTCACCTCTTCAAAGCAAAATACCATCCAAGCCAAACACATCTCCAAGCCAAAGAGAACGAAAGGAAAAGCAGAGAAAGGAGAAGAGAAGAAGAAGGGAAGGCGTGAGAGGAGAACGGGAAAGCTAGAATCTGTGTTCTCTCCCTCTCTTCCTCTTACTTCCTCTTTTCCCCATTCAATGCCCACCTAACACCCACACGGCAGCTCCCAATAGGACCACACAGTCCACTCACTTTTCCAAACCAAAAATGCTCTTAAGTCCTTAAACAAATAACACTTCACTCACTTACACATTTCTTTCCTTACAAACTTAATTATCTTTTCAATTAGGTCCTTAACACTCCAAATTCTCAAACATAATTTACCGAAATACCCTTCCGATCCCGACTTCGCATGCACAATCCGACCAGGGCTATTTTGGGGTGTGACAAGCTTAGTAAGCGGAGAAGCTATCACTGAAAACCCTTGTACAAAGTGACTGTACACTCAAGAAACTTCGCAATTCGGACACATTCTTAGGGGGTTTCCAATGCATCACCGCCTCAACCTTAGCTGGATCCACTTTAACACCCTTAGTAGAGACAATGTGACCCAAGAAGGACACGTCGTTTAGCCAAAACTCACACTTGCCTAACTTTGTGAATAGTTGGTGTTCTCTTAAGGTTTGAAGCACAGTTCTCAATTGCTGCTCATGCTCCTTCTCATTCTTCGAATATACCAGGATATCATAAATAAACACAACTGCAAACTGATCAAAATATGGTCTAAAAACCCTATTCATTAGATCCATAAATGTCGCAGGTGCATTTGTTAACCTGAATGGCATTACGAGGAACTCATAATGCCCATATCAAATCCCAAATGCAGTCTTAAGAACATCCACCTTGTCCAATCCCATTTGCCCCCTAATAGTATGAGCCATGTTTGTGCATGTGCATTGTATGAGTTTTGACATGTATAAAGGGCATTTTGGGCTTAAATGTATGTTTTAAGAGTTTTGTTAGCATGTGGATACATGTATGGTGTTAGAGTGTGTTTTTGGGGCTGTGCTTGTGTCTGTGTATGCTCACACACTTGTAGGGTGTTATTAGTTGGGAGAGTTTTGGGTGTATATGATGCATGGTTGTAGTGTGTGAGTGGTTAATTTCCACCACTAGAGAGATGCCATATGTCTAGGGTTGAGTAAGAGTAAGTAAAAGGAGGAAAGGAAAAAGGAAATCAGATTTTTCCTATCTCTTTCCCGTTCCTCTCCTCCCTCTACTGCTCTTCTTCCTCTTCTTCACCCTTTAGTTGCCCTAGCTTGGATTCAAGCTCTTGGTAGTGGGAATTGATCACATCTTGCATTTAATTAGTAAGTTTTCTGCATTTTCCATCTTGTTCTTCCTCTTCTTCATCTTTTCTTCTTCTAGCTGGTTTGGGTTTTTAATTTAGAGTTGTGTTTTGGGTGTTCTTATGGTTTGATGCTTAGTTGAGCCTCCTCGTGAGCCAAAGGGCAAAGAGAAGGTTGGTTCTAGTGGATCTAAGCATTAGGAGCTAAGGAGATTCAGGTTTGGGAATTTGTGATTTATGCACTTTTGGTGATTTATTCTTTGAATGAATTTCTGGAAAATTTTGGTGTTCTTGATGTTTTTACTGGTTATTATGTTTTGGGTTTTGATTCTTATTGTTCATAAAACCTTGATTGTGAGTTATTAAACCAAATGTGAGATTGAATGAGTTGTGGTATGAATAGTGATGAGGTTGAATGTGTAACTTGATGTTGTTTTGAGAATTCATGAGTAGGATCTTATATTGGTATGATTTGATGTTGTTGGATGTTTTATTAATGTAGTTTGAGTGAGGAGAAATTGGTTGGAATGAGAAGTTTTGGATTTGGCCTGGAAATGAGGTGAATTTGGCTCTATGGTATCGCATCTGGGCATGGGTCACGGTGGCAACCATTTTGGTTGTAACCGTGAGGTATGTACAAGATGCATTCTGCCATGAGTTTGGACATGTGACAGTGGCAACCATATTGGTTGTTACCTTGAGGTGTCCAAATTTTGCTTCTGTTCTGGGTTCTGGACATGTCACGGTGGCAACCATTTTTGTTGTGACCGTGAGGTGTCCAGACTTTTGCTTCTGTTTGGTTTCTTTGGTATGTTACGGTGGCAACCATTTTGGTTGTGACCGTGAGGTACCCCAGACTTGCATTCTGCTGAGAGTTTTGGCATGTCACGGTGACAACCAATATGGTTGTGACCGTGACCTACCCTGTTTTTGCAATAAAACCTTATTTGTTTAGGATGATATAGGAGTGTTGAATTATTGATTTCAACACACACAATGACACTTAATAAGAGCTTTATAATATTAAGATGAATGATGTTTACATTTACTGATTAATCAAAGTATGTGAATTCCTTGCTTGTTATAATTGAACTATGGACGTTAACTGTATAATTTTAACCTGCGAATCAACTAAGTGGATAGTTAGGCATGCCTTATAGCTGTAGCCTCAGTTCAGTTTGGACCCCGATCAGGTCCCCATTTGGCTCCTCGTGAACCCTTTAATGTGTTTGGATCTTGTTTGAGGTCCCTTAATAAAGCGTTTTGCAAATGATAAAGTAAAAGGGTTTTCGATTCGTACCCGTAAGGTACTGTCAATAATCGGTTCGTACCCGTAAAGTACTGCCCGTTCACTCGTTATCCACTACCTTGAGTCAGCAGGTGCTTAATTGCTTTAAATTGTTTTGATAATTATGAGAATGTATTATCTGAATATGTATATTAATGAGATAATATGAAGGCAGCTATGATATATCAAATGTCTGACTCTATATGTTCGCTCGTTCATATTAATACCTAATGTGTTATTTCTGATTATGCCATCAGTATGCGTTATGCTTGACGACCATTGTGAATGGCCGTCCATTTTCATATGTGTGTTTCCCCACTAAGCGTTTATCGCTTAGCACGGTGTGTTTATCCGTGCAGGTGTGGAAGGAGTTTGCCTTGGCAGAGTCGTCGCAGCTAAGCCAACACATCTGGGTTATGGTGTAGGGCTTAATTTTGTAGCTTGATGATTCTTTTTGTATAGAACTCTCTTATGTCAGTTTTATAATAACTTCCGCATGTGTATAAGTATATTTTTTGATATGTAATTATCTTTTGTACCTGTAGGTTGATCAAATAGTAATGTAATGTTTCTCGTTATATTAGTGCATGATCAGCTTCTTTCGTGAATGGTTTTGTAAAGTTTTTAATTACCTTGTATTTAGGTATGTATGCTTGTGTATGTTTGTATGTATAGTCTATATCTGCGTGGTTGCACCTTTACCCATACGACATCTCACTCCTTATCGGATGGGATCGCGTACGTATGAGTAGGGGGTGTTACAAGTTGTGGTATCAGAGCCCGGTTTAGGCATTTCTGGGGGTTGTTTATGTGTTACTGTGTATGGGTGCGTATATGTCTAGGGCTGTGTTGGCTGATGCGGTTCTCTTTGTTTGCTTAGATGGCATCTAATTCTGCTCGTGGAACGCTTGAGGAGTCCACTGAAAGTGTGAACCCTCAAGCTAGGGATCCTTCTTTTATAGTGTCGGCTCAAACTGCTAGGGTCCAGCCTGAGGCCACTACCATACCTTTTGAAGCCATGTTCAGGCTGTCACAGGACATGGCGAGGGTCTTGGAGAGAGTGCTTGCCCCTCGGCCTCCCATGGAGAACATAAGAAAAGCTGGGGCCAAAGACTTTTATGGAACAGCGTTGGATGAATCAGAGTTAGAGGAGAGGTGGCTGGATAAGGTGAAGAGGGCTTTGAGAGAAGTTAGGTGTCCTCCGGAGCTGCAAGCAGAATGTGTTGTGGCCTTGCTTCAAGGGGCAACGTATGAATGGTGGGAGCTGGTGTGCAGACAACCTCAGATGCCCGATCCTATTACATGGGAGTTCTTTATTGAGGAAATCATGAAGAAGTACGTAACTTAGACTTACAAAGATGTGAGATGGGCACAGTTTCTCAGTTTGAAGCAAAGGTCTATGTCAATTTCGAATTATGAGAAAGAGTTTAATCGGTTGTCCCGATATGCTCCGCGAGGGGTCAGGACAAATGATTTCCGCTGCAAGTATTTTGAGGCTGGGTTAAATGAGTCCTTAAGGGTAGCTTTGATCTCCTTGACGAGCACGCTAGGGGTGAGCTACTATCAGATTGCAGATGCTGCCTTGAGGGTTGAAAGGTCAAAGTAAGTGTTGAGAGAGCTCTGAGAAGGAATTCATCTCGGGGTTGTTCTTCTTCTTCGTCTTCGGTTAAGAGAGCAAGGGATCCACAAGATCAGTCATCATCCGGTTCAGCCACGAGGGGTAGAAGGTAGGGTGCGATAGCTGTGTCTGGTTCTGGAAGGGGTGATAGATCAGATGCTATACCTGTTTGTTCGCACTGCAGTAAGGCTCACCGGGGTGAGTGTAGGTGGCTCACTGGTGGGTGTTTTAGGTTTGGAAGCACCGAGCACCGTCTGGCTAGTTGTCCACAGTTGAGTGAGGATTCAGGTCCACAGAGAGGGGCTAGCGGAGTTGGATCAAATGCTACACAGGCTGCCTGTGGTAGGGGCCGAGGTAGAGGTCGAGGTGGTCAACCTAGAGATGGAGCTGTTTTGGAGTCAGTTGAGCATCCTCCACCAGTCGCAGCTAGAGCTTATGCTGTGAGAGCTAGAGAGGAGCAGGATGCCCCTAATGTGATCGCTAGTAAGTTCCTACTCCATGACACTGAATTTTATGCTCTGATAGACCCTGGTTCCACACACTCATATTTGTGCACGGATAGGATTATTGGTAAGTTGCATATGGTAGATCAGTTAGACTATGAGATATGTGTGACCAATCCATTAGGGCATAGTGTCAATGTGAGTAGAGTTTATAGGAGTTATCCCCTGTTGGTTGAGGGAGTTGAGTTTCCTGCGGACTTGATAGAGTTGCCTTTCAAAGAGTTTGATTTGATTTTTGGTATGGACTGTTTGGGTAAGCATCGGGCTATGGTTGACTGCCAGAGGAAGACCTTTGTGCTTTGGGATAGGAACAAATTTTCAGTTTTTGTAAGAGATTTGGGTGCTAATTTTATCAATAATATGATCTCAACGATGCAAGCCAAGAGGTTTATTTGGAAAGGTTGTGAGGCTTTCCTGGCTGTGGTTTTGTATTCCAAGAGGGATCAAGTAAGGATTGAGGATATCCCTGTGGTACGGGAGTTTAGTGATGTTTTCTCGGGTATTTTGCCTAGGTTGCCTCCGGAGAGAGAAGTTGAGTTAGCCATAGAGATTATGCCGGGTACCACACCAATATCGAAAGCACCTTATCGGATGGCTCCTATAGAGTTGAGAGAACTTAAAAATTAACTACAAGAGCTATTGGATAAGGGGTTTATTCGACCCAGCATATCTCCATCGGGAGCTCTGGTTTTGTTTGTTAAGAAAAAATATGGATACTTAAGGATGTGTATCGACTATAGGCAGATCAATAAGGTTACAATGAAGAATAAGTATCCGCTGCCTAGAGTCGAGGATTTGTTTGAACAGCTTCGGGGTGTAGGTGTGTTTTCTAGGATAGATCTTCGGTCGGGGTATTATCAGCTTCGAGTTCAGAATGAGGAGGTGGCTAAGACTGCATTTTAGACTCGGTATGGCCACTATGAGTTCCTTGTCATGCATTTTGGTTTGACCAATGCTCCAACGGCATTCATGGATTTGATGAACAGAGTGCTCAGGCCATACTTAGACCGGTTTGTGGTGTTGTTTATAGATGATATCTTGGTGTATTCTAAGGACGAGAATGAGCATGAGGAGCATCTTCGGTTAGTTTTGCAAGTTTTGAGAGATCATCGGCTGTTTACTAAGCTTAGCAAGTGTCATTTTTGGCTTCGGGAAGTGTCGCCTTTGAGAAGGTGCTTCGGTTTGGAAAGAAGGGGAAGCGTAGTCCTCGCTTCATTGGTCCGTATGAGGTTTGGGAAAGAGTTGGCCCGGTGGCCTATAGGTTGGCATTACCGATGGAGTTGTCAAGATTGCACGATGTGTTCCATGTTTCGATGCTTCGTCGATAACGATCGGATCTGTCGCACGTTCTGTCAGTGCAAGAGGCGCAAGTTCAGCCTGATTTCTCTTTTGACAAAGAACTGAGTGCTATCTTAGCCTACGAAGTGAGACAGCTAAGGAGTAAGCACATTCCTTTGGTAAAGGTGTTATGGAGTCATCATGGGGTTGAGGAAGCAACTTGGGAGCCAGAAGAGACGATGAGTGTTCAGTACCCGCATTTGTTCAGATCGGGTGAGAATTTCGAGGACGAAATTCTTGTTAGTAGGGGAGAGTTGTCACACCCCGTTTTCCCGCTAATATTATGAGCCATGTTTGTGCATGTGCATTGTATGAGTTTTGACATGTATAAAGGGCATTTTGGGCATAAATGTATGTTTTAAGAGTTTTGTTAGCATGTGGATACATGTATGGTGTTAGAGTGTGTTTTTGGGGCTGTGCTTGTGTCTGTGTATGCTCACACACTTGTAGGGTGTTATTAGTTGGGAGAGTTTTGGGTGTATATGATGCATTGTTGTAGTGTGTGAGTGGTTAATTTCCACCACTAGAGAGATGCCATGTGTCTAGGGTTGAGTAAGAGTAAGTAAAAGGAGGAAAGGAAAAAGGAAATCAGATTTTTCCTATCTCTTTCCCGTTCCTCTCCTCCCTCTACTGCTCTTCTTCCTCTTCTTCACCCTTTAGTTGCCCTAGCTTGGATTCAAGCTCTTGGTAGTGGGAATTGATCACATCTTGCATTTAATTAGTAAGTTTTCTGCATTTTCCATCTTGTTCTTCCTCTTCTTCATCTTTTCTTCTTCTAGCTGGTTTGGGTTTTTAATTTAGAGTTGTGTTTTGGGTGTTCTTATGGTTTGATGCTTAGTTGAGCCTCCTCGTGAGCCAAAGGGCAAATAGAAGGTTGGTTCTAGTGGATCTAAGCATTAGGAGCTAAGGAGATTCAGGTTTGGGAATTTGTGTTTTATGCACTTTTGGTGATTTATTCTTTGAATGAATTTCTGGAAAATTTTCGTGTTCTTGATGTTTTTACTGGTTATTATGTTTTGGGTTTTGATTCTTATTATTCATAAAACCTTGATTGCGAGTTATTGAACCAAATGTGAGATTGATTGAGTTGTGGTATGAATAGTGATGAGGTTGAATGTGTAACTTGATGTTGTTTTGAGAATTCATGTGTAGGATCTTATATTGGTATGATTTGATATTGTTGGATGGTTTATTAATGTAGTTTGAGTTAGGAGAAATTAGTTGGAATGAGAAGTTTTGGATTTGGCATGGAAATGAGGTGAATTTGGCTCTATGGTATCGCATCTAGGCATGGGTCACGGTGGCAACCATTTTGGTTGTGACCGTTCGGTATGTACAAGATGCATTCTGCCGTGAGTTTGGACATGTCACGGTTGCAACCATTTTGGTTGTGACCGTGAGGTGTCCAGATTTTGCTTCTGTTCTGGGTTCTGGACATGTCACGGTGGCAACCGTTTTGGTTATGACCGTGAGGTTTCCAGATTTTTGCTTCTGTTTGGTTTCTTTGGTATGTCACGGTGGCAACCATTTTTGTTGTGACCGTGAGGTACCCCAGACTTGCATTCTGCCGAGAGTTTTGGTATGTCACGGTAACAACCAATCTGGTTATGACCGTGACCTACCCTATTTTTGCAATAAATCCTTATTTGTTCAGGATGATGTAGGAGTGTTAAATTATTGATTTCAACACACACAGTGACACTTAATAAGAGCTTTATAATATTAAGATGAATGATGTTTACATTTACTGATCAATCAAAGTATGTGAATTCCTTGCTTGTTATAATTGAACTATGGATGTTAACTGTATAATTTTAGCCTGCGAATCAACTAAGTGGATAGTTAGGCATGCCTAATGGAGTCTTATAACTGTAGCCTCAGTTCAGTTTGGACCCCAATTAGGTCCCCGTTTGGTTCCTCGCGAACCCTTTAATGTGTCTGGATCTTATTTAAGGTCCCTTAATAAATCATTTTGCAAATGATAAAGTAAAAGGGTTTTCGATTCGTACCCGTAAGGTACTGGCAATAATCGGTTCGTACCCGTAAAGTACTGCCTGTTCACTTGTTATCCACTACCTTGAGTCAGCAGGTGCTTAATTGCTTTGAATTGTTTTGATAATTATGAGAATGTATTATCTGAATATGTATATTAATGAGATAATATGAAGGCAGTTATGATATATCAAATGTCTGACTCAATATGTTCGCTTGTTCATATTGATATCTAATGTGTATTTCTGATTATGCCATCGTTATGCGTTATGCTTGACAACCATTGTGAATGGCCGTCCATTTTCATATGTGTATTTCCCCACTAAGCGTTTATCGTTTAGAACGGTGTGTTTACCCGTGTAAGTGTGGAAGGAGTTTGCCTTGGGAGAGTCGTCGCAGCCAAGCCAACACAGCTGGGTTATATTGTAGGGCTTAATTTTGTAGCTTGATAATTGTTTTTATATAGAACTCTCTTATGTCAGTTTTGTAATAGCTTCCGCATGTGTATAAGTATATTTTTGGATATGTAATTATCTTTTGTACCTGTAGGTTGATCAAACAGTAATGTAATGTTTCCCGTTATATTAATGCATGATCAGCTTCTTTCGTGAATGGTTTTGTAAAGTTTTTAATTACCCTATATTTAGGTGTGTATGCTTGTGTATGTATATATGTATATTATGTATCTGCGTGGTGGCACCTTTACCCATACGACATCTCACTCCTTATCGGATGGGATCACCTACGTATGAGTAGGGGGTGTTACAAGTTGTGGTATCAGAGCCCGGTTTAGGTGTTTCTGGGTGTTGTTCATGTGATACTGTGTATGGGTGCGTATATATCTAGGGTTGTGTTGGTTGATGCGGTTCTCTTTGTTTACTTAGATGGCTTCTAATTCTGCTCGTGGATCGCTTGAGGAGTCCGCTGACAGTGTGAACCCTCAAGCTTGGGATTCTCTTATTATAGTGTCGGCTCAAACTACAAGGATCCAGCCCAAGGCCGCTGCCATGCCTTTTGAAGCCATGTTCAGGCTATCACAGGACATGGCGAGGGTCTTGGAGAGAGTGGTTGCCCCCAGGCCTCCCATGGAGAACTTAAGAAAAGCTAGGGCCGGAGACTTTTATGGAACAGGGTTGGATGATTCAGAGTTAGCGGAGAGGTGGCTAGATAAGGTGAAGAGGGCTTTGAGAGAAGTTAGGTGTACTCCGGAGCTGCAAGCAGAATGTGCTATGGCCTTGCTTCAAGGGGCTATGTATGAATGGTGGGAGCAGGTATGTAGACAACCTCAGATGCCTGATCCTATTACATGGGAGTTCTTTGTTGAGGAATTCACGAAGACGTACGTAACTCAGACTTACAATGATGCGAGATGGGCACAGTTTCTGAGTTTCAAGATAAGGGCTATGTCAGTTTTGGATTATGATAAATAGTTTAATCGGTTGTCCCGATATGCTCCGCGAGGGGTCATGACAGATGATTTCCGCTGCAAGCATTTTGAGGCTGGGTTAAATGAGTCCTTAAGGGTAGCTTTGATCTCCTTGATGAGCATGCTAGGGGTGAGCTACTATCAGATTGCAGATGCTGCCTTGAGGGCTGAAAGGTCAGAGTCAGCACTGAGAGAGAGAGCTCTGAGAAGGAATTCATCTCGGGGTGGTTCTTCTTCTTCATCTTAGGGTAAGAGAGCAAGGGATCCGCAAGATCAGTCATCATCCGGTTCAGCCACGAGGGGTAGAAGGCAGGGTGCGGAAGCTATGTCTGGTTCTGGCAGGGGTGATAGATCTGATGCTATACCTGTTTGTTCACACTGCAGTAAGGCTCACCGAGGTGAGTGTAGGTGGCTCACTGGTGGGTGTTTTAGGTGTGGAAGCACCGAGCACCGTCTAGCTAGTTGTCCACAGTTGATTGAGGATTCAGGTCCACATAGAGGGGCTAGCGGGGTTGAATCAAATGCTACATAGGCTGCCTGTGGTAGGGGCTGAGGTAGAGGTGGAGGTGGTCGACCTAGAGATGGAGCTGTTTCGGAGTCAGTTGAGTGTCCTCCACTAGTCGCAGCCAGAGCTTATGCTGTGAGAGCTAGAGAGGAGCAGGATGCCCCTGATGTGATCGCTGGTAAGTTCCTACTCTATGACACTGAATTGTATGCTCTGATAGACCCTGGTTCCACACACTCATATTTGTGCACGGATAAGATTATTGATAAGTTGCATATGGTAAATCAGTTAGACTATGAGATATGTGTGACGAATTCATTAGGGCATAGTGTCAATGTGAGTAGAGTTTATAGGAGTTGTCCCCTGTCGGTTGAGGGAGTTGAGTTTCCTGCGGACTTGATAGAGTTGCCTTTCAAAGAGTTTGATTTGATTTTGGGTATGGACTGGTTGGGTAAGCATCAGGCTATGGTTGACTGCCATAGGAAGACCTTTGTGCTTCGGGATAGGAACAGATTTCATGTGTTTGTAAGAGGTTTGTGTGCTAGTTCTGTGAATAATATGATCTCAATGATGCAAGCTAAGAGGTTTATTAGGAAAGGTTGTGAGGCTTTCCTTGCTGTGGTTTTGGATTCCAAGAGGGATCAAGTAAGGATTGAGAATATCCCTGTGGTATGGGAGTTTAGTGATGTTTTCCCGAGTGATTTGCCTGGGTTGCCTCCAGATAGAGAAGTTGAGTTAGCCATAGAGATTATGCCGGGTACCACACCTCTATCGAAAGCACCTTATCGGATGGCTCCTGTAGAGTTGAGAGAACTTAAAACTTAACTACAAGAGCTATTGGATAAGGGGTTTATTCGACCCAGCATATCTCCGTAGGGAGCTCCGGTTTTGTTCGTTAAGAAAAAAGATGGATCCTTCAGGATGTGTAATGACTATAGGCAGATCAATAAGGTTACAGTGAAGAATAAGTATCCGCTGCCTAGAGTCGAGGATTTGTTTGATCAGCTTCGGGGTGAAGGTGTGTTTTCCAAGATAGATCTTCGGCCGGGGTATTATCAGCTTCGGGTTCAGAATGAGGATGTGGTTAAGACTGCATTTCGGACTCGGTATGGCCCCTATGAGTTCCTTGTCATGCCATTTGGTTTGACCAATGCTCCAGCGGCATTCATGGATTTGATGAGCAAAGTGTTCAGGACATACTTAGACTGGTTTGTGGTGGTGTTTATAGATGATATCTTGGTGTATTCCAAGGACGAGAATGAGCACGAGGAGCATCTTTGGTTAGTTTTGCAAGTTTTGAGAGATCATCGGCTACTTGCTAAGCTTAGCAAGTGTGATTTTTGGCTTCGGGAAGTGTCGCCTTGGAGAAAGGTGCTTCAGTTTGGAAAGAAGGGGAAGCTTAATCCTCGCTTCATTGGTCCGTATGAGGTTTTGGCCAGAGTTGGTCCGGTGGCCTATAGGTTTGCATTACCGATGGAGTTGTCAAGATTGCACGATGTGTTCCATGTTTCGATGATTTGTCGATACCGATCGGATCCATCGCACGTTCTGTAAGTGCAAGAGGTGCAAGTTCAGCCTGATTTCTGTTATTACGAAGAACCGAGTGCTATCTTAGCTCGAGAAGTGAGACAGCTGAGTAGTATGCACATTCCTTTGGTAAAAGTGTTATGGAGTTATCATGGGGTTGAGGAAGCAACTTGGGAGCCAGAAGAGACGATGAGAGTTCAGTACCCGCATTTGTTCAGATCAGGTGAGAATTTCGAGGACGAAATTCTTGTTAGTAGGGGAGAGTTGTCACACCCCGTTTGCCCCCTAATAGTATGAGCCATGTTTGTGCATGTGCATTGTATGAGTTTTGACATGTATAAAGGGCATTTTGGGTAGAAATGTATGTTTTAAGAGTTTTGTTAGCATGTGGATGCATGTACGGTGCTAGAGTGCATTTTTGGGGCTGTGCTTGTGTGTGTGTATGCTCACACACTTGTAGCGTGTTATTAGTTGGGAGAGTTTTGGGTGTGTGTGAATCATGGTGGTAGTGTGTGAGTGGTTAATTTCCACCACTATAGAGATGCCATGTGTCTAGGGATGAGTAAGAGTAAGTAAAAGGAGGAAGGGAAAAAGGAAATCAGATTTTTCCTATCTCTTTCCCGTTTCTCTCCTCCCCCTACTGCTCTTCTTCCATTTCTTCTCCCTTTAGTTGCCCTAGCTTGGATTCAAGCTCTTGGTAGTGGGAATTGATCACATCTTGCATTTAATTAGTAAGTTTTCTGCATTTTCCATCTTGTTCTTCTTCTTCTTCATCTTTTCTTCTTCTAGCTGGTTTGGGTTTTTAATTTAGAGTTGTGTTTTGTGTGTTCATGTGGTTTGATGCTTAGTTGAGCCTCCTCGTGAGCCAAAGGGCAAAGAGAAGGTT
Source organism: Excoecaria cochinchinensis (assembly GCA_947683425.1). Classification (NCBI taxonomy): domain Eukaryota; kingdom Viridiplantae; phylum Streptophyta; class Magnoliopsida; order Malpighiales; family Euphorbiaceae; genus Excoecaria; species Excoecaria cochinchinensis. The sequence goes on along the minus strand of CANTUQ010000029.1, from coordinate 1,134,585 downwards.
GGTTCTAGTGGATCTAAGCATTAGGAGCTAAGGAGATTCAGGTTTGGGAATTTGTGATTTATGCACTTTTGGTGATTTATTCTTTAAATGAATTTCTGGAAATGTTTGGTGTTCTTGATGTTTTTACTGGTTATTATGTTATGGGTTTTGATTCTTATTGTTCATAAAACCTTGATTTTGAGTTATTGAACCAAATGTTAGATTGATTGAGTTGTGGTATGAATAGTGATGAGGTTGAATGTGTAACTTGATGTTGTTTTGAGAATTCATGAGTAGGATCTTATATTGGTTTGATTTGATGTTGTTCGATGGTTTATTAATGTAGTTTGAGTAAGGAGAAATTGGTTGGAATGAGAAGTTTTTGATTTGGCCTGGAAATGAGGTGAATTTAGCTCTATGGTATCGCATCTGGGCATGGGTCACGGTGGCAACCATTTTTGTTGTGATCGTGAGGTATGTACAAGATGCATTCTGCCGTGAGTTTGGACATGTCACGGTGGCAACCATTTTGGTTATGACCGTGAGGTGTCCAGATTTTGCTTCTGTTTTGGGTTCTAGACATGTCACGGTGGCAACCATTTTTGTTTTGACCGTGAGGTGTCCAGACTTTTGCTTCTATTTGGTTTCTTTGGTATGTCACGGTGGCGACCATTTTGGTTGTGACCGTGAGGTACCCCAGACTTGCATTCTGCCGAGAGTTTTGGTATGTCACGGTGACAACCAATCTGGTTGTGACCGTGACCTACCCTATTTTTGCAATAAAACCTTATTTGGTCAGGATGATGTAGGAGTGTTAAATTATTGATTTCAACACACACAGCGACACTTAATAAGAGCTTTGTAATATTAAGATGAATGATGTTTACATTTACTGATTAATCAAAGTATGTGAATTCCATGCTTGTTATAATTGAACTATGGACGTTAACTATATAATTTTAGCCTGCGAATCAACTAAGTGGATAGTTAGGCATGCCTAATAGAGTCGTATAGCTGTAGCCTCAGTTCAATTTGGACCCCGATGAGTTCCACGTTTGGTTCCTCGCGAACCCTTTAATGTGTTTGGATCTTGTTTAAGGTCCCTTAATAAAACGTTTTGCAAATGATAAATTAAAAGGGTTTTCGAGTTGTACCCATAAGGTACTGTCAGTAATCGGTTCGTACCCGTAAAGTACTGCCCATTCACTCGTTATCCACTACCTTGAGTCAGCAGGTGCTTAATTGCTTTGAATTGTTTTGATAATTATGAGAATGTATTATCTGAATATGTATATTAATGAGATAATATGAAGGCAATTATGATATATCAAATGTCTGACTCTATATGTTCGCTTGTTCATATTGATATCTAATGTGTACTTTTGATTATGCCATCAGTATGCGTTATGCTTGACGACCATTGTGAATGGCCGTCCATTTTCATATGTGTGTTTCCCCACTATGCGTTTATCGCTTAGCACGGTGTGTTTACCCGTGCAGGTGTGGAAGGAGTTTTCCTTGGGAGAGTCGTCACGGCCAAGCTAACACAGCTCGGTTATAGTGTAGGGCTTAATTTTGTAGCTTGATGATTCTTTTTGTAAAGAACTCTCTTATGTCAGTTTTGTAATAGCTTCCGCATGTGTATAAGTATATTTTTGGATATGTAATTATCTTTTGTACCGGTAGGTTGATCAAACAGTAATGTAATGTTTCCCGTTATATTAGTTCATGATCAGCTTATTTCGTGAATGGTTTTGTAAAGTTTTTAATTACCCTATATTTAGGTTTGTATGCTTGTGTATGTATGTATGTATATTTTGTATCTGCGTGGTGGCACCTTTACTCATACGCCATCTCACTCCTTATCGGATGGGATCGCCTACGCATGAGAAGGGGTGTTACACACCTTCTTTACTTGCAACTTGATAAGTGCCTAATTGATGTTTTATTTAGTATATATTTTATGTGAATTTAAAAAGTTAATTATGTAAATATATGTATTTTTCATGTTGTTTGTTTAGATTACTTCTTTTTGTATTTTATAGGGCGATTTAGATAAAAAAGGAAGAAAAGAGCCTTAACTGGTGGAGGAAAGAGCTGACTCGTGAATGAAGTCATGAGTCGTGAAGGAAAGGCTGAAGCTGGAATGAGGAGCACAACTCATGAACAGCGGTCACAAGTCATGAAGGGCTAATTAAGAAAACAGAAAATACAAGTGCAGTGCATAAGAAATAAGGCAAAGTAGAGGTCACAACTCGTGAACAAGGATCATGAGTCGTGAAGAGCCAGAGAAGAAGAAAAAGGAAAAGAGAAGAAGAAGGAAGGGAAGCATTTCACGAGACATGAGCCAAACTCACGACTCAAACAAGAGGTTCACGACTCGTGAAAGGGGATCACGAGCCGTGAATGTCCAGAGAGAAGGAAGAGAAAAGAGGAAAGAAAGGAAAAGAAAAAAAAAGGCAATCCGTGTTCTATCGGTGCTACAGTGATCGCGAGCACGACAAAACTATCCATTGAGGCAGTTTTCTACGAAAAGTGATTCGAAAAGGCATACTTTTTTACCAACATTTGTAACTTTTGAAGGAGGGAACACAACATTTCGAATTCTATAAATTTGTTTGTCAATTGTAATTTTAGGAGGATGTAATTTAGAGGATTATTTTTATTACAAGTTAAATTTTTATTTCCCGTAAGCACTATAGTTAGATTTACTTAGTTTGTTTTAATGTTTTAAAGAAGAAGACCAAGGAGAAGAAGAATTTTTACAAAGGTTTGAGAAAAGGGTTGAAACATTTATTTTTCATTACTCTTATCTGTTACTTCTTCTCTGTAAATCAAATGAATATTATTTTAGAACTTGAATATTTATGTTATTTTCTACTTCTATCTAACTTAGTAGTCTTTTAATGTAGAATTTTCTATTAGTATTTTTATGCATAATCTTTATAAGTGTTTAATTGAAAGATAAATTCTTACTTACATCTAATGGAAGTTAGTCATTTAAGTATTATTTGAGAAATCGTAATACTAAATGGTTGTTATAGGTTTGTAATTATTCCTGAAATTTGCATGTATAACCCTCTAATTTATTAATGAAAATTGTGAGTTAGAAATATAAATGTATGTTTTTGGCACTCTAATTTATGTCGAGAGAGTAAATTGGAACTGTATTCCAACTTGGCTTGCTTAAGAGATTAAAATTATAATTATATGATGGAATCAAGTTTTATAATTATTAATTTTTAATTATATGTTTTCTCTTCTTTGATTAACATGAACTAGGTTTAATTAGGTTTTATAATAGAGTAGTTTAGATTTAACTCACAAATTAATGAACATTGTAAACAAGATTAAAATTGAGTAGTAATAGTGTGTAATAGTAATCACATTCCTCATGGGATCGACATCTTTTGTACTATAACCAGTACACCGTATACTTGCGGAATTAGAACATTTAAAATAGGCTAACAAGTTTTTGACGCCGTTGCCGGGGAATGATATTTTATTTATTGCCATTATGAAACTTGATTTATGATTTTGGATTACAATATTTATTTATTTTATTTTGTTTGTTTATAGAGTTTGACTTCATTTTGGTTGTGTTGTTTTTTTTTTTACAGAATTTTATATGTTCATGCCTATTACAAGAAGTTTTCAAGAAGAGCTTGAACCTTTGAATCCTGAAATAGAGTGAATTTTGTCAAGTAACCAAAAATCCAATGAAAAGAAGAATAAGAATAAGAGACCAATCATGGCTGAAGAGGAAATCCACCAAGGTTGATGGATTTTGCTACACACGCATTAAGTGGTGCTCAACAAGGTGTGGTAAGGCCTACGGTAAATGCTAACCAATTTGAAATTAAACCTTCTCTTTTTCAAATGATACAAAATAACATTTAGTTTTATCGTTTGGCAAATGAGGATCCTAATGCTCATTTGGTAAATTTTCTAGAGATATGTGATACTTTTAAAATTAATGGAGTTTCTAACGATGCAATTAAGCTTAGACTTTTTTCTTTCACTTTAAAGGATAAAGCCAAGGCTTAGTTGAATTCATTAACTAGAGGATCAATAACCACTTGGGACCAATTGGCCCAAGCATTTTTATCAAAATACTTCCCTCTAGCCAAGACTGCAAAAATCATTAAAGATATCACAACTTTTGTGCAACTTGATAATGAGTCTTTGTATGAAGCATGGGAAAGGTTTAAGGAATTGAAGTGAATGTATCCACATCACAACCTTCCAAGGGAGCTATTGGTGCAAACCTTCTATAATGCGGTGAATCCTACCACAAGAGGTACCATAGATGCTGCAGCTGGCGGTTCCCTTATGAGGAAAACAACTGAAGCAGCATTTGAGCTATTGGAAGAAATGTCCATGAATGATTGTATATGGCCTACTGAAAGAGTAAGGGAAGCTAATAATTCTAATGCTAGGGGGGTCCATTCAATAGATTCTGTGGTTGTATTATAAGCACAAATTGAAGCTTTAACTCATAGGGTTAATAGCCTAAGTATGGGAGGAAGTCCATCAAATGCATGCAATGTTTGTGGTCAACATGGGCATATGAGTTACAATTGCAATTTAGGAATGGTTAGTAAGGAGGAATAAGTTAATTTTGTCCAAGGCCAAGGGCAGGGGAATCCATATTCTAACACCTATAACCCTGGTTGGAGAAGCCATCCTAATTTGTCATGGGGATATAATAACAATAACCAAAATAGGGGTGTAGGATACCAACAACCACAAGATAGGTTTGGAGCTTTTAAAGGAAAAATTGATAAATTCATTGAGGAGATAAATTTTAAGTTGAGTGCTCAAGATGAAAATCAAAAGAAGCTTTAAGCAAAAGTTGACCAAATCACTAACAATCATGCTTCATCTATTCATAATCTTGAGGTTCAATTGGGGCAATTAGCAAGTTCTTTACAATCTAGAAGTTTATGATATCTTCCAAGTAATACATAAGAGAATCCTAGGGAGCACATGAAGCCATAAAATTTTCTAGTCTTTTATTTAGGTTACTTAGTTACGTTTTCTTTCTATATGTATTTGGTGTTGATCTAGACTAATTTGTGCAAATTTGTTAATTAATGTTTTCATATTTTGAATTTTAATAATCTAACAAAGTTTGTTGTTGTTCTACAGGTAAATTTAGTTAAATTATGTGTTTTGTTATTTATCTAAATATAAATATATATATTTATATACACACAGTCGTGATTTTCTACCGCGATCGCGAAAGGTATCGCGCTCGCAACGGCATGGCCATTTGTTGAAGTTGCCGACTCGTGATGCAACTTCACGAGTCGTCCAGCCATGAGGAGGTAAGTGCTGCAGCTTCACGAGTCATGAAGATGCCTCCAGACTCGTGAAGCGTGATGGGAGTCAGGTATATGTTCTCAATTAATTTTTCTTTATTTTAGTTATTATTTTGCTCTTAATTTGGTTTTGTTTTCTTTCTCCTCAGATTACTATGTCTTAATTTCAATTAATTTAATTTATATTAACTCTAAACCCTTAAAACACAAAATCAAAAATTAAAAGATGGATAATTTTTTATTTCAAAACCCTAAACATCGTGGCTTTTCGTATTTTTCCTCTTCTTTTTATTTCACTTAACTTTTCACATTTCCATCTCATTTGTAAACTTTTCGCATTCTAGTTCATGAGTCACACACTTCCATCGTCTTTTCATCTTCTTTCATTTTTCTTTCGTTCTTCTTCTTCAACGAGTGTCTTTCATAAATTTAGTCAGTCTCTTTCTCTTCGTTATTTTTCTTTTGTTGCTGATTTCTCTTTATAGTCACATTCTGTTCCATTTCTTTCATTGTCTTCAGTTTTGATTTCTTAAATCTTTCTCATTCTCTATCTTTCACTCACAAAATGGTAAGAACCAAGAACCCATCAATCTCACGCATTGAACAAGCCAGACAGGAGGATGAAGAAGGAGATATCTCTGCCACATTTGGTGCTAGTTTTTCAATCTTTTCCGTGGATGAAGGTAGCAAATTTCTTACCCTTCAAGACAGATCATTTTAGCAATGCAAGTATTTGACATCAACTCTTCTTGAACAGGTAGGCATGCTAGATACCGTAAATGAAATGTTGTCATTTTGTGGTTTCTTGAGATTTGCCAATATGCATGAGAATATTTATCCTGATTTAATGCTTGAATTTTATACAACTTTGCAAAGGAATGAGGATAATGAACATTGGTTAGATTTTCGATTCAATGGAAAAGCACACACTCTGACTTATTTTATGATGAATCGCATGTTTGGGTTTTCTCAAACTGGTTTATTTGATCCACCGAAATCTTTTAAACATGATGCATTTTGGACATTTTTAACGGATTTGCAAACACCATATAGAGCTAGAGATGCTAAATCCATGTTTATCAAAGATTTAAAATATTGGATTTTGCATAAGATTTTTGCAACTTTGATTTTTAACAGGTTTGAATTTAATAGAGTTTCTTTTAATGAATTATTTTTAAGGTGGTGTGTGCATAAGAGAAAAGATGTATGTTGGTTTTATTGGGTTTGTGCTCAGTTGTTGAATTGTACTAATAAACATGACTCACCTATAACACATGGGCATATCATTACTGTTCTTGTAAGAAATTCAGATGTTGATCTTCTTTGCTATTATAAAGATCATCATTGTGTTTATTTCACTCAAAATTTATTTGTGCATGGAGAGGTTGTTAGTAGGAATTTTCAAGAAATCCCACTCCATTCAAGGTCTTGTTGGAGGGATCTTCCTGGACCATCTGCTCCATAAGATGAAAAAGCCAATGATGATGGGGGTAGTGGTGATGATGCTATGCATGATGCTCCAGCTGATGTACCTGCTGCACCTACTGTGGGGTCTTCTTCCTCTACTGTGCCAGCAATGCTTGAGCAGCTTTTACAAAACTAGTCTTCTATGCAAGATCAACTTTCTTCTATGGCTAGAAGACAAAGGAGGCTTGAGCATAAGGTGGATACCTTTATAGCTCAAGCTGGGTATTTTGTTCACTCACCTCCACCTTCACAATAATTAGGAGAGTTTTTCTTGATTCCTTTTACTTTTATTTTATTTTTGTTTTTCTTGTTTACTTTTATCTCATTTCTTCACATTGAGGACAATGTTGGTTCAAAGTGTGGGGGAGTGAGTATGTTTATAAGTTTGTTTGTGTTTGATGAGTTTTTGTTAGTATGTTTTATATGTGAGTTATTTGTCTGATTTTATTTCTCAATTAGGCTTTTTAGTGAGTTTTATTATATGGAATTGTTCAATTGCTATATTATATAGGTTGTTAAGTAATTTATCTTTTATGCTCATTTTACTAGTTTTTCAAACTTTTTAGCATGTATTTTAAGTTTTTCAAGTTATTTTCTTTTACTTTTTGCAACACTATAGATTATTTAGTCTTTTTACTAACTATGTTTTTAAGTTAGAATTTGCTCATTTAGTTTAAAATTTTTGGGTTCTAGTTGCCTACGAAAACTATAGCCATAATACTTACCCTTTTGTCTTTCCAATAATGGATGAGGACTCAAAAAGAAAAAAAATGAAGTGGGATGGAGCATAAAATGCACCCATAGTGTTCATAAAAAGAAAAAGAAAGCAAGATGTACATCCAAAATTGAAATGTATGGGATGGAGCGTAAAATGCACCCATACAACATTCTCTTGCTATTCATGGATAAAAATGAAAAATATACCCATGATTCAAAACAAAAAGAAGAATCAAAAGAAAAAAAAAAGAGAAAAGTCTAAAATTGCCATGAGATTGGATTAAGGGGAAGTGTGCTTACAAATTGTCCTAAAAGTAGATAGTAACTTTAGAGTTTTAATGTTTATGATCAATATTCTATCTTTGAAACATGTTTAGTTTTAGGACTCTATAATCTTGATGTTGAAATAAGTAAAGTTTTGTGACTTGTTAAATTTTTAATACATGTTCTAAATTTGATTAACTGATATTTTGAGTATATGAGATATTTGATTTTTTTTTGTGATATGCCTTATAAACAATGCTGTATAATAGGACTTAGTATATATTGTATTAAATTTTTTCATTCTTTTCTCTTGCTTGAGGACAAGCAAGAGTTAAGTGTGGGGGAATTTGATAAGTGCCTAATTGATGTATTATTTAGTATATATTTTATGTGAATTTAAGAAGTTAATTATGTAAATATATGTATTTGTCATGTTATTTGTTTAGATTACTTCTTTTTGTATTTTATAGGGTGATTTAGATAAAAAAGGAAGAAAAGAGCCTAAACTAGTGGAGGAAAGAGCAAACTCGTGAATGAAGTCATGAGTCATGAAGGAAAGGATGAAGCTGGAATGAGGAGCACAACTCGTCAACAGCGGTCACGAGTCGTGAAGGGCCAATTAAGAAAACAGAAAATACAAGTGCAGTGCAGAAGAAATAAGGAAAAGCAGAGGTCACGACTCGTGAACAGGGATCACGACTCGTGAACAGCTAGAGAAGAAGAAAAAGGAAAAGAGAAAAAGAAGGACGGGAAGCAGTTCACAAGATGTGAGCCAAACTCACGACTCACACAAGAGGTTCACGACTCGTGGAAGGGGATCATGAGTCGTGAATGGCCAGAGAGAAGGAAGAGAAAAGAGGAAAGAAAGGAAAAGAAAAAAAAGGGCAATCCGTGTTCTGCCACGAGTGCGACAATGATTGCGAGCGCGACAGAACTATCCGTTGGGGCAATTTTCTACGAAAAGTGATTAGAAAAGGCATAATTTTTCACCAATATTTGTAACTTTTTAACGAGGGAATACAACTTTTGGAATTCTATAAATTTGTTTGTCAACTGTAATTTAGAGGATTATTTTTATTATAAGTTAAATTTTTGTTTCCTGTAAGCACTGTAGTTAGATTTACTTAGTTTGGTTTCATGTTTTAAAGAAGAAGACTAAGGAGAAGAAGAATTTTTACAAGGGTTTGAGAAAAGGGTTGAAAGATTTCTTTTTCATTACTCTTATCTGTTACTTCTTCTCTGTAAATCAAATGAATATTATTTGAGAACATGAATATTTATGTTATTTTCTACTTCCATCTAACTTAGTAGTCTTTTAATGTAGAATTTTCTATTAGTATTTTTATGCATAATCTTTATAAGTAAGTGTTTAATTGAAAGATAAATTCTTCCTTACATCTAATGGAAGTTCGTCATTGAAGTATTATTTGAGAAATCATAATATTAAATAGTTGTTATAGGTTGGTAATTATTCCTGAAATTTGCATGTATAACCCTTTAAATCATTAATGAAAATTGTGAGTTAGAATCATAATTGTATGTTTTTGGCACTCTAATTTATGTCGAGAGAGTAAATTGGAAATATATTCCAACTTGGCTTGCTTAAGAGATTAAAATTATAATTATATGATGGAATCAAGTTTTATAATTATTAATTCTTTATTATATGTTTTGTCTTCTTCGATTAACATGAACAACTAGGTTTAATTAGTTTTTATAATAGAGTAGTTTAGATTTAACTCACAAATTAATGATCATTGTAAACAAAATTAAAATTGAGTAGTAATAGTGTGTGATAGTAATCACATTCCTCGTGGGATCATTATCTTTTGTACTATAACCGGTACGCCGTATACTTGTAGAATTAGCATATATAAAATAGGCTAACACAACTGTTAATATCCCGATCTCAGACCAATCTTGGAGAGCACGCTAACTCCCTTAAATTGATCAAACAAATCCTCGATTCTTGGCAAAGGGTATCTATGCTTCACTGTCACTTTATTTAGCTGCTTATAATTGATGTACATCCTCATAGATCCATCCTTTTTTTTTTTTACGAACAACACTGCTGCTCCCCAAGGAGTCACACTCGGCCTAATGAAGCCCTTATCCAGCAATTCTTGCAATTGCAGTTTCAATTCCTTCAACTCACTTGGAGCCATTCAGTAAGGTGCTTTAGACATAGATGCTGCACCAGGTACAATATCAATGGACAATTCTAGTTCTCTCCTTGGTGGAACACCAGCCAATTCTTCAGGAAAGACATCGCGAAATTCCCTCACAATCGGAACATCCTGGATTCTCACCTGATCCTTTCAAGAATCCAAGACTAAGGCCAAGTAAGCCTCACAACCCTTTCTCAAACATCGACACGCTTGCATAGCTGACAACACATTAGTCAAAGGATTGGCACGATGATCCCTCACAGTTACCTTAATTCTATCACTACTACTAAGCGCAATGGTGTTCTTCTTGCAGTAAACTACGGCACTATGCCTACTCAACCAGTCCATACAAAAAATTAAGTCAAATTTATCGAAGGGTAGTTCAATCAAATCTACCAAAAACATATATTCTTGCACCACTAATGGACAACTCCTATGACTTTATTCACTTTTACAACACTCCCCAAAGGACTAGTTACGCATATATCATCATTAAAGCTGTTATCAACAGGCATCATTTCACAAATTCTTTTAGAGCATACATACGAATGGGTAGATCCAGGATCAATCAATGCAAGCATTTCTATATCATAAAGTAGGAAATTACCTGCGATGACTTCAAGTGCATCCTGATCCTCTTTAGCTTTCATGGCATAGGATCGAGCTGGTGCAGTTGGAGGCCTATTCACAGTTTCAGACTTAGCTTTACCTCGAGACTGGTTACCTCGACCACGTCCTCTACCTCTACCTCGGTGAGCTGGAGGCAAATTTGACCCACCATGACTAGCTTCTTGCTGATTCCCAACTGCCTTATACGCCTTGGGACAATTAGCAAAGTAATACTCATTATTACTGCATCTAAAGCAGGCCCAAGTCACCTTCCAACACTCCCCTCTATGCCTCTTACCACAATGAGGGAATTCTTCCACTTCACTCTTATTACCCAATGCACCCCTACTAGAACTAGGTGCATGAGATGATCCTTGCCTCCTACCTCTAGAAGCAGGACTATACACCGATTCAGTTGGAGGCGTTGCAGGAGAATCTCTTGATCTTTTTCCCGAATGTGCCCCACATGGCTAGGATTTCTCTTTTGCATTCTCTCTCTCTGCACCTCAAGAGACCTTTTAGCTCTCATAGCTGCATGCACAATCTGATAGTATGTAACAGTTTGGGATGTCGTCAAGGAAATTAGCAATGCCTTGATCTGCTCTATTAATCCTTCCTCAAATTGCTGACATCTAAACTCCTCCGTCAGCACTCCCAGCGGTGCATACTTTCTCAATCTACTAAATTCCTTCTCATATACAGCCACAGACATGGCCCTTTGCCTTAAATTTAGGAATTGCTTCCAGTTAGCTTCTTTGTACGCCTTCATGATATACTTATTTCTGAACTCTTATTCGAAGAACCCCCAGGTAATTGGGTCTGGAAGCATTGGATGCTTCAATGCCAGCTTCCACCAGTCATATGCAGCTCCCTGAAGCAAAGACACAACACAATCAACTCTTTGTTCAGTAGGGCACTTAATCTCGTCCAACACCCGCTATATCCTCTCAATCTAATATTCAGCTTTAGTGGACTTATCCAAGCTAGTTCTGAAGAGCTCTTCTGCCCCTTGCTTCCTTAAGGATTCCAGAGGAGCTTTTGGCGCTGTCACTCGGTCAAGCACCCTCGCTATGTCTTGCGACATTTTGAGTAGCGCTTCCAATGGAACAATGGGTGCCTCACGCCCCAAACTAACCGGTGCAGATTAACCAGATTCAGACACTTCCATATCTTTTGGATTCACGCTTATCACGGTCTCTTTTGTAGCGTCTTGAGATGGGTACATCGATATGAGGAATAAATAAGGACTCCTACATTAGATCAACATATCTATACGTACCCTAATCTATACTATGGCCAGAAACGACTAAACCTAGTCTCTAATACCACTTAATTGTAACACCCCAATCCCAACCACTCGCATAGCTTCGCTATGGCAGTTGGAACCGATTGTTACGACACATATCACATGCACAGATCATACTAAGCACATATAAGATACCATCACATACAATTATATCATCATACAACATTATCATTCAATTAATTTCATTCACATACAGCGGAAGACATTCACATTGCATACATAAATCCATGCAGTCCGAATAACTTACATCCCATACCAAGTTATATAATATCTATTACATGCCAATAAAGTTCATTAATTGCATGACTTATTAAAATATCTAGAACCTATGCTAGAATTCAGAGCCTAATTTGTTGATCAACTCAAAATGCAGGGATGACCTTCGAATCTGTACGGACTGAGAACCCATGCTAAGCGATAACGCTTAGCGGAGAGCAATAACAATATAAGCAAGGTACAAGCAGACATATATACATAATAATAACCACTGATTCAACGTAGCATACATGTCACCGTTTCCATTCCATGTATATACATATAACATGCTCACATCATCATAATTAGTACACTATTAGCAGTTATATAGCATAACAAGAATTTATAATGCTTATCATGCTTACTCATGATAAGTATATCTTTTGTATTGAACCATATTACATCTCATCGCATCATGAGTACATATTCAGACACACACACACACACACACACATATATATATATACAAAATGGAAGACATATAAATATTCATCGAGTAACTTCTTTAATTATTAAGCCTTGCCTGCATTTTAATGACGCGGATAATCGGGTTTCACATTTGTACTTAAGAGTACAATCAATTCAATTGAATCAATACACACATTTATCGCATTGGTACCCGAGGGTACAAAGATATTCAATAATTCGCATTGAGGAATCCTAATTGCATTCAAATCACATTGATGATTCCAAAGGAATCAGACGCATTTGGCTGCATCACTTAGAACCTATAGGCATGCCTATCTATCAATTACATGACTTGCAGGCTAAATTATTAGTCTGATTATGGTTATTATCATTGCAAATATAACCTTTACATAATATTGCATTGTTATACTGTAATTCACATATCACTTCCTTCATCATTGCATATATATATACATATATCATACCATACGAATGTATACGTGTCAATATATATATGTATATATATATATATATATATATATATATATACATATATATCTCATTTATGAATGATCGTAACCATATCAAATAATAAAGATTCAAATCATGTAGATGCTCAAATATTATTCACACATATGCTTTACAAAAATTTAAAACAAAAAAGAAAACATCTTTTGCATACCGAAGTGTCGCGCTCGCGACAAACCTGGAATTCTGATTCTGTCGCGCTCACGATAATGGTCGTGCTCACGACAGAATGCAGCCTTGCCTCTGTCGCACTCGCACTACGCGTGTGATTGCGATAGAAAGCCCGCTCATCCTGAAGAGCATTCTATCACGCTGGCAACCCTTATCGCGCTCGTGACAGAACTGGAATTCCTCATTCCAAGCTCTTCCATCCTCTCTTCCCAAATCTCATTTTCTCTCCGTTTCACATGCAACTCCCGTAACCTGCTCTTGACCCATTATTAGCCAATCCGATATACTGCCCATTTATTTATTTACTTTTTATAGATTCCTTAACACCAAATTTATCAATTATTATTATCTATACTAGGAGTTGAGGCATATGGAACTATACTTGCTCCGAATGTCCTCCTATCACATTAATCAATCTATTCACATCCGTTGAAGACCATACAGTCCCCAATTCAACATGGTTACTTCTATACTCTATAATTACTTTATTTGAGATTAGAATCCTTATATCCAAATTAAAGATAGACCTAGAATTTACAAATTACAGTTCATACAATTTTCCTAAGTTAATTATCTTACCAAAATATGTTTCTATTAGCAACTTAAACACATTCAACTTACCAATTTAAGACACCTCCATAAAAAGACATATTACTACCTAAATTCTCACAATTACCTCGGTAATAACCATTCCATCCAGCATAACAACACAACATGTACATAGTTTCAATAATCGAGTATTCATAACAAGGAATTATGATAGTTCTCCTCATCACTACCCACAATCTCATCATCATTACATACATTATTTCATTAGCACATGCAAGATCGACTTACTCATTTCAATCAAACAAATCTTAAACATTTAAATGTACTAGAATCAATTTATGCACAAGCACATATTTCTCAAACCTCAAATCCTTTGCTCCACTTAAGATTTCTTGGTGCTTGTCTCACCCAACTTAGCTTTCCCCTTGTCTCTTCTCAGTTCTACTACTTCAACCAAGAACCACATTTTCATGAAATGAAATACAAAGAATCAAAATCTCATTTACACAAAATTTTAGATTAAGAGAAAGGGGAAGAAGAAGAATTCGGATTAATGAAACCACTTACCTCCTAAGATGAATAAATACACACATGCAACCCAGTTCTACCCTTCAATGCAGAGGAAACTATTCTAGAGGAACCAAGGAAGAAGAAAACAAAAGAAGAGGAAGAAGGAAAATGCAAAATTTTCATACTAGGAGAGAAGAAAGATGAGTTGGAGAGAAGAGAAGCAAATGACTACATGCAGCCACTAAATGAGTTTCTCCCCCTTACATGCAAGGTCTAAGTTAGCACCTTTCTCTCTCCCACATGCACAATCCTAAGTGGCAATACAGCATTGTCTATGGGCTCCACTAAAAATATGCTCCTCTCATGTAATTCTAGCCTTAAGCCCATAATCCATATTAATCTTAGTTAAGCCCAATATACAAACTTGATTTCCTTAAGCCCACGTGACCCATGTAAATGCCAACTAGTCCACCAATCAATTAGTTACGCTCTATTACACATTAATCACTTAAATAAAATCTTATTAATGCAATTAAGTCCCAATTGAACACACATTAAAATTCTAGATTTTAGAATGCTACAACATGCCAATTACCAATTCACACAATTAAACACATATTACTCCTTGGGTGACATACGGGCTGTTATAAAAGGAATGAAAATTACTTTTAAGGATAAATTGGTGATTAGGTCGAATGATATGCTAGGTATAATTGAATATATACTTCTTGATTTAATGAAATCTAATTGTATATTTAGATTAAAAAATATATAATTTAAGTAAATAAATGAAGAATGAATGAAAAATAAAAATAAGAAGAATAAAATATGTTATGCCAAATAGTGAATACAAATAAATTATAGTGTATTTAGTTAACTAACTAAATATAATGGCATAAAGTGAATAAAGAATGAAAATTAAAAGTATGATAATTTATTTGGAATTAATTAAACATAATTGAATATTTTAGAGTATAATAATGTATTATGTTCATAATGGAAATTGTGAGATATGTGGTATTTTAATAAAGTTATGGCATGTATGATGTTAGAATTAATTAATTAGCGGAATGAAGATGTTTTAGGAGAAAAAGAATAAATTATATGTGAATTGGAAATGTTGGCCGAATGAAATGTTATGTTAATCAATAGTGTAATTTAATTTAAGTTTAGAATATAATGGAAATTGAAGAAATGGAAAATTGTATTTGCCCTTATTAGTAATCTAGTGGTCCAATCTATTTAAGGATATAATTGGCTAGCAATAGGGACACCATACCGTGGTGTGAGTCACGATGACTCACTTCAGTCATCCAATGATGGTCTACTAAATGAATGAATATTGAAATGTTAGAATGTAAATGAAATGAAATGTATATGTATTGGTGGTCCTTCGAGGTCACTCTAAAATGTAGTGGACCTATAGGGTGCACACCCCATGTATCCAGTTCGAAGATTTCTACTTGATTGATACTAGGGGCAAAATTGTACAAATGGATTTAAAATGGTAAAAGTGGATTGAAAACGAGTAAGTGGGAGTTAATATAAGAAATGGAGTGAAAAAATGGACTTAATTGTAAGAGTTTAAATAAATGTAAGGATTAAATGGCAAAACTGTAAATTTAATGATTATTAAGGTTAACTAAAATAAAATATGAATAAATTGGTAAAATAAGATAAATTATTTGTTATATAAAAATTAAAATGTAAATTTGGCATGAAAATGAAATTCTAAGGATTAAACGGTAAATTGCATGTCTAAATAATGAAAATGAAAATAGATGAATGAATAAATCCTAATAAAGGAAAATGCAGTGGAAAAAGACTAAAACGCAAAGATGTTGAAGTAATTAGGTAAAATGGTAATTATGTAACAAATGGGAATAAAAAGGGTAATATTGTAATTTGAATGAAATTAGAAGGACCTAAGTGTAAATTAATATGAAAATAATATCCCAGCGATTAAATAGTAATTTACATATCAAAAAAATGGAATAAATGTGATAATAAGGTATATAATGGCATTATTTTAAATAAATGAAAAAGAAGGGGTAGTAAGGTAAATTGGTATGAGAATGAGAGTTAAAGATGAAATAACAACCTTACATGTGAAATAATGAAATAGATGTAAAAATGACTAATTAGTGACATAATAATGTTTAAAGGGCTAAAAGGTAGTTAGTATGCAAAAATAATGAAATTCATGTGAAAATAAATTAATTAATGATATTAGCGTAAATAAATGAAAATAGGAGGGCAATATTGTAATTTAGTGAAAGTTAACGACTATTATGTGAATTGACGATAATAATGAAAATTAAAGGATTAAATCGTAATTGATAAGTAATATGAGTACTATTCGGGTAATTAATTTATCTTGGAGGATAAATAACTAAATAAATAAATAATAATAATAATAATAATGTATATGAAAATGTATAATTGATAATGTTAAGTTCAATGCAATTGTAGTACATGATTATATTAGTTAAAAATAAATAAGAATTATTAATGTAAATAATGGAAATAATAACAAATGCTATAGATTGGTTAATTAAATTTTATTTATATTGTCATGCATGCTATAGGAATAAATGTATTGGTTTAATAGATGACAAAAATAATAAAGAGAATTGAAATGATGTAATTAAGTGTTAAGAAAAGAAAATTAAGTGAAATGATAAATGTAACACCCCGATTCCCCCCTAATAGTTTGAGCCATGTTTGCCATGTGTATGTGTGCATGTGCGAGAGTTTTGGCATGTATTAAGGGCATTTTGGTTAAAAGGCATGTTTTGTGGGTTGTAATAGAGTGTGGTTGCATATATGTTAGTAGGGTGTTTGTGTATTGCGTTGTGTTAGTGTGTGTGCATGTGCATATGGAAGTAGGATGTGTATGAGTGGAGTTGGTCTTGTGTGTGTCTGATGCATGGTTGTAGGGTGTTAATTATCAAAATCCAGCAATCACATGGTGACATGTGGAAAGGGGAATTAAGATGGGGTAAATAGTGAGGAGAGAGAAAGAGAGAGCAGAATTTGGTGCTTGCTATCCCGTTCTCCCTTCCTCCTCCCCTCTTTGCTTCTTCTTTCTTCCTCTTCCTCTTGCTACCCCTTGGCTCATTCTTCTTGGCTGATTTGTGGGTGGATCTTGGTAATTCTAAAGAGTTGATTTGGTAAGAATTGTGAATTTCATCTTCATTTTCTTCTCTTGTTCTTGTTTTATGTTAGTTTGGGTTTTAAATAAGGTTTTTGTGTTTGCATGGATTTTGGGTGTTCTTATTTAGTTGAGCCTCCTCGTAATCCCAAGGGAAAGGAGAAGGCTAGTGGGAGTGCTGCTAAGTGATTGGAGCAAAGGAATTTCAGGTTTGGGATTTTGTTTGGGAAAAATTATGTGTGTTTGATGATTTTGCTGTTGTTGATTTTCTAGAATTTTATGGTTATTGAAGGCTATGTTGGTTTATATGACATGAGTTTTTAGCATGTTGAGTTAAGAAACTTAGATTGTAATTTGATTTGGATGATATATGCATTTGGTTATGTTTTGGATTATAATTGCTGAATTTTGGGTTGGATGACTTGATCATGGTTATTGCATGTTTTTCTTTGGATTATGAGTTTTTAAGGTGGGTTTTAAGTTGGTTTTGTTGAGTTGAATGTTTAAATTATAGGTATGTTGAGTTTGGTTTTGAGTTTGGGTGAAATTCTGGGAATTTTCTGGGTTTGGGTCGATCCACATGGCAGTATGGTATTGCATACCACCGTGTGAATCATGAGTTTTCCTTCAGTATTGCTTGTCTGTGATTTTACACGGTTGTAAGGACATTCCATACTGCAATGTAAAGTCATTCTGCCTTAAAAGAATTATGGGCTGTGCATTTTACACGGGGGTATGGATTCTCCATACCGCCGTGTAAAAGCATTCTGCCTGTTGTTTGTGGCATGTTACACGGCAGTATGGTTTTACCTTACCACTGTGTAGGATGTCTTACATGGCGGTAAGTGTATATCATACCGTCATGTAAAATGTCTCTGCCCTGCAAATTTTGAAGTTTGCAATTTTCATCTTTTTAATTCCTTTTTCATTTATTATTGGTCTTAACCTTATTTTGTGTCATTTTAATTAGCTACTAATATTAAATTGTATTTTCTTGTGCCTTATCAAATTAAATTGGATGATGTGTTTGAATACGGAATGTGTTATGCATATCTAAGTTCATGGTTCTCCTTTATAAGCAATATGTTATACTTGAATTTGATTTAATAGATTATGCATGACCTGCAAGAGTCAGTCTAGTGGATAGTTAGGCATGCCTAAAAGAGTCTTTTAGCTGCAGCCTCTGTACTGTTTTGGACCCTGATCAGGTCCCCGTTTAGTTTCTCGCTAACTTTTACGTGTACGGATCTTGTTTAAGATCCCTTCGTAAGGTACCGCTATGCGTCGATTCGTACCCGTAAGGTACCTCTATGTGTTTACTCATTATCCACTACTGTGAGTCAGCAGGTGTTGTGATTTGTTCTGATATGTTTATAAGTATGTGAATCCGAATGACTTTGATTATAAGTAATTGAATCTGAATGACTCTAAAATGAGCAATTGAATCTGTTGGCATATGACTACGTTTATTGAATCTTTGATTGGTTATGAATGGAATTCTTTTATGATTATGCTTTATGATTATCAGTATGCCATTACATATGTGATTTGCCTTGATGACCATTGTGAATGGCCGTCCATATATTTTTGTTTGTTTCCCCACTAAGCATTATCATTTAGCACGGTGTTTTCACCCGTGCAGGTGCGGAAGGTGTATAGCTTTTGAGATAGTCGCCGCCAGTCAAGCCAACATATTGGGATTGTTGATAGGACTTAGTTTCTTTTTGTATCATCATTATTTTGTAATAGTGATCTCTCTTGTATATAGTATTTTGTTAAGCTTTCGCTATGTATCTCTGAATGATGTAATTATGTTAGTATAAGAACAATTATGTAATTGCATATTGTTATATCATGAATGAATGCTCAGTTTGATTTAAAGCTTTAATTTTTGCTTGTTATATGTATGTACTGCTCTGTTTGGTGTGACACCCCTGCTCGTACGGGTTCTCACCCCCTCGCGGATGGGTTCCCCTACGTAGGGGTAGGAGGTGTTACAGTTTTTAGTATTAGAGCCCCTATTTAGGCGTTTTTTGGGTGATTGTTGTGTTTAGACATATGTTTAGACCCGTGTTGGCTGATGCGGTTGTCTTTGTCTTTCTTTTAGATGGATTATAATTCTGTTTGTGGTTCACTTGAGAGGTCTGCTGAAAGTGTGAATCCCTAAGCAGTTGATCCTTCAGTGTCTGTTTCGGCTCAAACACCTAGGGTTCAGCCTGAGGCCGTAGCCATGACCTTCGAGGCAATGTTGAAGATTTATCAGGACATGGCTCGAGTCTTGGATAGCGTGACTGCTATGAGATCCCCTTTAGTGACCATGAGGAGAGTTGGTGTAGAGGATTTCTATGGTACCAGTTTCGATGAGTTTGAGCTTGCTGAGAAATGGATTGAGAAGGTGGAGCGAGTGTTTGAGGGGACTAGGTGCCCTGTTGATAGGCAAGTTGAGAGTGTTGTGGCATTGCTTTAGGGATCTGCCTATGAATGGTGGAAATTGGTCCGTAGGCATCCCCAGTTGCCTGACCTGGTCACATGGGAATTCTTCGAGAGAGAATTCACCAATAAGTATGTTACTAGGGAGTATAA
Organism: Excoecaria cochinchinensis; assembly: GCA_947683425.1. Taxonomy (NCBI): domain Eukaryota; kingdom Viridiplantae; phylum Streptophyta; class Magnoliopsida; order Malpighiales; family Euphorbiaceae; genus Excoecaria; species Excoecaria cochinchinensis. The sequence continues at coordinate 1,114,593 of CANTUQ010000029.1, read as the reverse complement.
GGATGCTAAGTGGGCATAGTTTTTGAGTTTGAAGTAGAGGGCTATGTCAGTATCAGAATTTGAGAAGGAATTCAACCGTGTGGCTAAGTATGCTCCAAAAGGTGTCTTGATTGATGAGTTCAGATGTAGGCATTTTGAGGCCGGTTTGAATGAGTCGCTAAGAGCTATGATTATTTCTCTGATGAGTACTCCGGGCATTGGGTACTACAAGATAGTGTAAGCGGCTGTGCTGGCCGAGAGGTCTGAGTCGGTTCTGAGAGAGAGAGCTCAGAGGAGGAATCCCCCTCGTGGAGGATCTGGATCGTCATCATCATCGGGTAAGAAGTCAAGGAACCCGCATGATGAGTGTTCAGGTTCGGCTTCGAGAGGCAGGAGGCAAGGTTCTGCCAGGGGTTCTGGTTCTGGAAGAGGTGGTTCTGGTTTGAGGACTGATGTGTTGCCTGAGTGTTCTCACTACAGTAAGCGCCATTGGGGTGAGTGTAGGTGGCTCAAGGGTGGTTGTTTCTGATGTGGTAGCACTGATCACTACTTGGCAAATTGTCTGAGGTATATTGAGGCTTCTGGTGATCAACCTGAGGCTAACAGAGTTGGTTCTAATGCTCCACAAGCTAGTTGTGGTAGAGGCCGAGGTAGAGGTCGAGGCAGTCGGCATAAAGAGGGAGCTCCATCAGAGTCGGTTGATCGTCCTTTGACGGTTCTAGCTAGAGCTTATGCCATGAGAGCTGGGGATGAGCAAGATGCCCATGATGTGATTGCTGGTAAGTTCCTACTCTTTGACACTGAGTTATATGCTCTAAACTCATACAACAATCATGCAAAATGTCAAAACTATGCTATTTTATTAAATCATAACATTCACTTCACATGCATTCCATATTACATCACTATATATATATATATATATATATATCTCATAAGTTTCCATTTTATTTTACTCATACATAGAAATATATTTAACCACATCATAATTACAAATGGCATAGAAGTTGCAATTGGCATTACGGATATATATTTATACATATATTGTAACTAATATTATAATATATTCTACCACAATTAATTATAAATCCCATTTCATTCGCACATTTCAAGGATTTCCATTTATTATATTATAATTTATTAAAGTTACAATGGCCAAAACTTAACTTGATAATTGTATATATGGAAAAAATGAACCCAACGAAAATAAAGGAAGAAGGGATGTGCTGTCACGAGTCGTGCCCAAAGTCACGACTCGTGACAGTGGCCTGATGTGCCGACTCGTGACAGAGGCTAATCGTGCCGAGTCTATATCAGGGCAGATTCTAATACCCTTTTTGTATGTCCCTAATGAACAAGAAAATGAAGTTTTTAGCAAAAATGGTATTCTTAACAAATGTTTCCCTATATGTTAAATTTCTAATGGCATAAAATTTAGTTCAGTTGGACATTTAAAACTCTAGATATGACTCAAACAATATAAACTGCTCCTATGTTCCAGACAGAACAAATATTCTTCTGTTTTGGCTAATTTTAACATACTAAGGGATAAAATTTGCTCATGACTATTTGTAAGGAATTTGAGGGCATGAAAGTCTATTCATTTGCCACTAGAATAATCCAATTCGGATATTCCTAGGCTGAGTTATATCTTAAAAACCAAGCTAAGGTCAAGGGTGAAATTCAACAGCATCTCCCCTAAAACTTCCATTTGCACAATTTCTAATTTCCAACCACACAATCAACCACAGCACCACATCAACCATCAAATATCATCACACTATAATTATAATATCCCAAATCATTCAAAATATAGGAAAAGAAGAGATAGATTCCCAAAATCATATGAAAAGAGAGGAAACTGATGAAGAAGAAGAAAAACTTACCAATTAGCAAACCAGTCACACATAAACTCACTTTTCCCTTTCAAATCTCCCTGAGCAACCTCGTAGAAGATGGAAGAGAGAGCAAGAACAGACGGAAGAAGAGAAGAGCTGGAATTATTCAGGAATCCTCCCCCTCAAACCGACCTTAGCTTTTCCTTTTAAACTATATTCCTTTCACTTCTCCTAATTGCAAAGTGTTAAATTCCCATTGGCTAGCTTTGAAATTTGCATATCAATCCTCTATTTCTTTCTTTTTCTCACATTGGTCTTACAATTAACTTGATCCTTAACATTGGCCACAAGATTATCCATTTAATATAGACAAGTCATAATTAACAAATTCTTAATTACTGCACTTACCGAAACTTTTGCATTAATATGAATTACGTCCTTTTTAACACATTCTCTACCAAACAAGCACATTTAACACCTTAATTCCTCTTAAACATGTCCAAGTACAACTAGGGGGTAGTTTGGGTCATTATAATTGTAACACCTATTCCCGACCACACACGTATCTTCGCTACGACAGTCAAAGATGGTCGCCACAACATACACATAGCACAAATGCATACAATTGAGTTATACACAAAATCCTGAATTAACAAATTTCTTTCACATGCAGCGGAACACTTAAAAAACTCTTACTTATATACATATTGTCCATAAAATCCTGATAACTCATATTTTTTAATAGTCCAACAAACTATTTTTCTCTTCTGGGCGCCCAAGAGGTCACCTATCCCAGGGCTTTCTTCCCTTGAGCACGTTTAACCTTATAACCCTACTATATTTCAGGGCATAATTATTGATATTTTCACACCCTAACCACGCTATAAGTTCTACAGAATGCACGGATTATTATTATACCAATATTAAAGCCATTACATGCCAACTATGGCAATTTTGGGCCATTACAATTCTTTCCTACTTATAAAAATTTTATCGTCAAAATTTTCTTATGTACCACAATTGAAATCACAATTTCCACATTTAAAATCACCTTGTGGGGGTATCCGACTAAAGAATCCTATTTACACCACATTAATCTTAATATCTACACTCCTTACAATCCAGTGAACTTACACTATCCTTATATCCCCTCCTATACATTTAATTACTTTTGTCATTCATACTTATTCCAAGCATATATATGTATCACTTCGTCCTTATTACACCATTTCCGATCATAGGACCACCTAAACCTAGCTCTGATACAAATAATTTTGTAACACCTTTATCACTTAGTACTATACGTAGATTGATTAGTCATTACTGATGTCATATCTTCCAATGATTACAAGTTACACTATCATTGACAATACGATAAAAAAAATTTCCAACATGAAATTCATTTACACATATAATACCATAGTTGTAACACACTTACACTCGCTATACTAAACTTACATTGAGTTAACTCTTTCGACTACCATTATTGTTTGGAGACTAATAAATATTCGGTCAATTCAAAAGGAAGAAAATTTTTTTTCAACATTATTTCACCATACAAAAATGTATATCCTTATTAGTTGTACTTAAGCTATCAACTTAATGACCATAACAATTCTTCAACAAATGACATATAACTGTCCAATTTTACTATTCATTCGGTCTAAATTTCGATAGCATAACGACTGTTATCTAACCTACCCTCCTGCAAACCAAATAATTCCACAGCCCATCATGGGCACAACAGTTCATATAATGTTTTCCATACATAATATAATCATCTCAATTCAATTCTCTAACTATCACCCATCATACATACTACATATATATAAAAGCAAAATAAACTAACTACGTAATTACAATTGTTTGATACAAACTCTTCATTATAATAGTATTTTATCTATGTAGTGTACATGCCTTTGAGAAATGGAATTCAAGTTATCCATCCCCAAAAGTTTCATCTTTATTGTCTTCTTGCCGTGACTTCCATCCAATATTAATCTTTCGGAACACTCAACTTATCGCTTGATTTCTATCTTTTTACCTGCGTGAGGGTAAACCACACGCTAAGCTTTACGCTTAGTGGTGACTACCAATTTACTTATCCAATGCTAAAAATATAAGTTATTCATAAAGTTACACTCACATATACGCGCTTAAAAGTCTTGCTAAAAAAATTATTAATTAACACCTCATAGCAATCGAACAAATAAAATGAATTTACATTTACCTATTAAACTTTACAATTCTCTTAGTCTGTATAAGCCTTCAATTACATTCAGTTAATTTTCTTTTTTCACAGTTTCATTTAAGAATGTTATTTCAAATCAATATATCATTTATTGTTTAACTATTTACTCCGTGTCGTCTTTAGATTACATTTTCCTCATATAGCCAAGTAACATTGGATATATAAAAAATATCAACATACATAGGCAAACAATTTAAAATTTATAAGACATATTTAATCTATTGTCTTCTTATATAGTTTTATTGTTTGTCACTTGAGCATATTACATTACTCTTTAAACTATATGCCTATCACATATATAACAGCTTACTACTTAAAAATTTACCTTTTTCCTTTTTGTTATTATTTTATTTCCTGATTATCAATTCATCTCTTAGTTTATACATTTAATTTACTTTTATTGACTATTAACTATTAAAATAGCATATTCTTAGATTGATCATTTACGGTTTATCTATATAAATTCCATAATAAACACAGGTACTTCGTATAGTAAAACAATATTCATAAACAAACAAGCAAGGTTTTCCCAAAACATTTATACTCAAATTCCCGATTTGATTCCATAACCTAAATCTTAATACATACTGATCATAAATAAAGCATGCTTATCATGTGCCACTATATAAATTTCACGAATTCCTAAACAGTCATTGTGCATATAATATGGCATTTAATTTCCCATTTTCATATTAATAATTATTTTATCAAGCATCTTATTCTATAATTACTACCGACATATATGCATGTATATGATACACATTGGTGGTCATGAAGTTCTTATGCACGAATAAAACCCCTCACCGTGCCATTACTAAATAAAATCAATTACCAATAACATTTCTTTAGTAGAGCTATCATTTTTCATTTCCTTTCATTAATAAGGCCCTAGTATGACCAGGTAGAAATCTATGGACCGAATATAAGGGGTGTGGACCCCACAGGGCCACTACAGTATAGTAAATAGTAATATCAATATAGTGACAGTAATAGCAGTAACAACAATGAGGCGGTAGACTATTGTTAGCCTATCATTATGAGTCATCATGACCCGGACCGCGGTTCTTAAAAGTCCCTATGGCGAGCCACTATATCCTGATCTATACTTAACTACTAGATTACTAAGAGCAATTAAATTATTCATTAATTTCTAGAAATTTATCAATTATACAGTAATATATCACATCAATACATTCAAATCCATTCCAAAATCATCAAATGCATTTGTATACACTTCATTTTAACTCAATTATCATTTTATGCCATGCAATTCCATAAATCATTAAAATATAACATATTATCATCATGAATACCATTTGGCCAAGTTAAGTTCCATTCACCACAATTTATTCTTTTCTCATTAATCACTCATTTAGCTATATTACACGTTAAACTACTTAGATATACCTTAATTAATTATTCGTAATTATAAGTGTATTCTTGTCATGCAAGCCAAGTTGAATAAGATTCCAATTTACTCTCTCGACATAAACTAGAGTGCCTAAAGCATACATTTATAATTCTAACTCACAATTTTTATTAACGAATTAGAGGGTTATATACGCAAATTTCAGGAATAAGAAACAACCTATAACAACCATTTAATATTATGATTTCTCAAATAATACTTCAATGGTGAACTTCTATTAGATTTAAGTAAGAATTTATCTTTCAATTAAAAACTTACTTATAATGATCATGCATAAAATACTAATAGAAAATTCTATAAGAAAGAATATTAAATTGATATGAATAATAAAATATAACATTAAAGATTCAAATTCATAAATTCATCATTAAATAATTACAAAGAAGAAGTAGAAGATGAGAAATGAAGAAAGAGATCTTTCAACCCTTTTAACTTCCATAAAAGATATCTTCTTCCTTGCAATATTCTTCTCTTCAGAACATAAAAATTCTAACCTAAAATCTTTAACTAAAAATGTACTTCAAACTTACAGAAAATTATTAATAAAAATTCAACTAACTCCTAAAAATTACAGTTAAATGTTATATTAATAATGTTCTAAAATATATGTCCTTTTAAGTGTCTCTTCAAAAGATTGCAAGACTTGGTGGAGAGACATGACATTTCAAAGCAAAGCTTGAATTCAACTGCCCAACAGTCTTCTCTGTCATGATCGCGATGTCTGTCGCGCTTGCGACAGAGCAAGCCTTCATCTTTGCTCCACCTTCCTCGCGCTGGCTCATCTCTGCGCCATGTCAAGACCTCGCGATGGGTGGCCTTACTCATGACAACGCACGCCAGCTCCCTCTCTTATTCTCTTTGGCTCTATTCATTTGCATGTCCTGTCGCGCTTGCGACATGTAACACCCCCTACCCATACATAGGCGATCCCATCCGATAAGGAGTGAGATACCGTATAAGTCAGGGTGCCACCACACGGATACAAAGCAAACATACATTCACTCATAACATACATGCAGAAATACGAGATAATTAAAAACTTTAAGGGAAAGAAAGCAATAGCTGATCATACATTAAAATAACAAACCGTTACAATAATGTTCTGATCAAACTAGCAGATACAAAAGATATTACATAACCAAAATATAAGCACAAAAGCGGAAGCTATAACAAAAATGATACAAGAGAGTTCTATACAAAAAGAATTATGAAAGATTACCAAAAGCTAAACCCTACACTAAAACCTTCTGTGTTGGCTTGACTGCGGTGACTCTCGCAAAGCAAAACTCCTTCCGCACCTGCACGGATAAAAACACCTTGCTATGCGATAAACGCTTAGTAGGGAAACACACATATGATATTAACGGCCACTCACAATGGTCGTCAAGGCATAACACATTCACAATGGCAAATGCAATAGCTTAATATAGTCCATAAAAACATGCTCACAATCTAAAGCCATATATTCCGCATCACAAATTCATATCCATTCCCATAATAATTGAACATACATTCCTCATCATACTCATTTAGATATCACATTTATATAGTCAAATAAGAGCAGAGCAAACAAATCGAACACCTGCTGACTCGAGGTAGTGGATAACGAGTGTACTGAGGGTACCTTACGGGTATGAATCAATTATAGAGGGTACCTCACAGGTACAAATCAAAAGTCATTTCATTTTTATCATTAACACAATATTTTTACTGAGGGGACCTTAAACAAGATCCAAATACTGAGGGGTTCATGATGAACCTAACGGGGACCTGATCGGGGTCCGAACTGAACTGAGGGCTGCAGCTAAAAGACTCTATTAGGCATGCCTAACTATCCACTTACTTTACTCTAGCAGGTTATGCGTAACACAATTTACATCCAAATATTCATCATTTAAGGAATTCATACTTCAGCATACTCAATATATTAATACATAAAACACATACTACTTTAGCATAGAAAAATACACAACTAATTGATGCTAAAAAGATAAAATAACACTAAACAATAATTAAAACCAAACACAAGAGGAAAAGGAGTGAAAAGAAAAGAAGTCCAAAATCTGCATATTAGGACATAAACGTTTTACACGGCGGTATGGTAAATCCATACCGCCATGTAAGACAGTTTACACGGGAGTATGGGGTATCCCATACTGCCGTGTAACATGCCCACACAGCTGGACGAAGGCATAAACACTACTCCAACAGAGGCGTTTCACACGGCTGTAAGGGAAACCCATACCGCGGTGTGAAACTCACAGCTCAAAACATAACTGGGTAGTAGCATTTTACACGGCGGTATGGGTGTAACCTCACTACCATGTAAAATCTCAGCCTTGCAATTTCTGAGGAATTTCCTCGATCAACACGGCAGTGAGCTATTTCCTTACCGCCGTGTGACTTCTGGAAATTCCAGAAATCGCAGAAGTCACTCAAAAAATCCAAACCCAAAATCACACACATCACAAAATACACACTCCAAACCATAAATTTGTCCCAAGAACTTACCTTTCCAGCTCAAACCACAAACACCCTCATTAATAACATAATTAATCATCCAATTAATCCAATATTCATAAATTTAACATTAACAAAACCTACCCATGCATAACTAAATCATCATACTCTCAAATTCACAATTTCCAATACTTAAAAACAGTAAATCTGAACCATCAATACACACACACACAGCTTATTGTACCACATCATGCAATTTTTCCAAAGAGGCACATGCCATCTCAAATCACCAAACACACCCAAAATAGAGACAAGTCCCAAACCTGAAATTCTAAGCTTCAAATCACTTAGCTCCACTAGTCCCAGCAATTTCCTTGCCCTTAGGATCTCGAGGAGGCTCAACTAACAATCAACACACCAAGAACAATCAAAATATAAACCCTAAGTTAAATCTAAACCCAAAGAAGGTGAAGAAAAAGAAAACAAAATGAAAAGAATATATTAACTTACCAAAAAGGATGCAAAGAGATGATTAAATTTCACCAATAAAGATTTGAATCCACACTAGGGTTCTTGGAGAAAAGAAAAGGAAGAAGAAGAAAATGAGAAAAAGGGAAAACGTGAAGAAGAACAAAAATATGCATTTTCCCTTTTTCTTTCTTTTTCTTTTTCTTTTCTTAGCCCTAGCCATGTGTCATTTTCTTATTGGTGAAAATTAACCACTCACACCCAACAAGCATACACTACTCACATGCAATGCACTCCCAACTAAAAACACCCTACTATAATATGCTCATATGAACACGATCATTTCCCAATTAATTCACACTCTAATGAACCGAAAGAACATGCGAAGGATCTGATCCGTACCGACGAAGTATCGAAACATGGAACACATCGTGCAACTTCGCCAACTCCATCAGTAAAGCCAATCTATAAGCTACCGGACCAACCTTAGCCAAAATCTCATAAGGACCAATGAAGCGAGGACTAAGCTTACCTTTCTTCCCAAACTGAAGCACTTTCCTCCAACACGAAACTTTAAGGAAAACCTTGTCCCCAACCTCAAATTGCACGTCTTTCATCTTCAAGTTGGCATAAGACTTTTGTCGATCCTTGGCTGCCTTCAAATTCCGCTGCACAACTCTGATCTTTTCTTCGGTATCTCTAACCAACTCTGGCCCAATCATTGATCTTTTGGATAGCTCGGTCCAACAAACCGGAGTCCTACACTGCCGACCATATAAAGCCTCATACGGTGCCATACCGATGCTCGACTGATAGCTATTATTGTAGGCAAACTCCATAAGCGACACATATCTGTCCCAACTACCCGAAAAATCCAAAACACAAGCCCTCATCATGTCCTCTAGAATCTGAATGACCCGCTCTGACTGACCATCTATCTGAGGATGAAACGCTGTAATGAAGTTAAACTTAGTGCTCAAAGCTCTCTGCAACTCTTTCCAAAACTTGGAGGTAAACCTCGGGTCCCGATCCGACACTATGGATATTGGCACACCATGTAACCGAACTATCCCATCTGCCTGCAGGCAAACAACAAAACCTCAAATCCAATTTCCTCTTTGGAGACTCAAAAATAATTTTCCTCTGAGGAGGCTCAAATCCAATTTCCTCTCTGGAGGCTCAAATATAATTTTCCTCTGAGGAGGTACAAATCCAATTTCCTCTCTGGAGGCTCAAATATAATTTTCCTTTAAAGAGGCTCAAATCCAATTTCCTCTCTGGAGGATCAAATATAATTTTCCTCCGAGGAGACTCAAACATATTTTCCTCTCTGGAGGCTCGAAATCAAAGTCTCTCAATGAGAATCAAAGACTCTCAGTGAGCATCAAAGTCTCCCAGTGAGCATCAAAGTCTCCCAGTGAGCATCAAAGTCTCCCAGTGAGCATCAAAGTCTCTAAGTGAGTATCAAAGTCTCTCAGTGGGCATCAAAGTCTCTCAGTGAGTATCAAAGTCTCTCAGTGAGCATTTAAGCCTCTCAGTGAGCATAGATTTTTAAAGTCTCCGTGCAAGCACAGAGCCATCTCGAGAGGCATGCAAATCTTTTCAACAAGGACGTTGGAGATGATAGAGGAATCGATATTTAGTGAAAGACCAACCGTCCTTCTCGGGGGCACCCGTCTGACATCGGCCCCAACAAGTATGCACTGCCACAGGTAAGCATCTCTTTTATATACCTTGCACATGTGCTTTCCCCTTTTTCTATAGAAAAAAAAAAGAAAAGGCTAAGGATAAGCGCCAGCAAAGAAAACGATGAACAAGTCACCATACCGACCTAAGGGGGGTTAGCAGATCAGAATATTGAACTAGCCGGATGGGAGTTAGCGGGGCACATGCGATATAACAGATCGCAGCAGAGGTTGGAGGTAGAGACAGTGCACCTCACACCGTACCAGCTGAGATGAGGCCAGCGGGACAGACTAGCCACCGTGCAGACCGAGCCGAGGTTAGCGGGGCACCAACGATAAAGCAGATCACAACAGAGGATGCAGTTAGACAACACTTCACCTCACACCGTGCAGGTCGAGATGAGGCTAGAGGGACAGACCAACCGCCGTGCAGACCGAGATGACGTTAGCAGGGGACAGCGATAGAACAGATCGCAACAGATGATGCAGTTAAACAACACTTCACCACACACCGTGCAGGCCGAGATGAAGCTAGCGGGATAGACCAGCCGTCGTGCAGACCGAGATGAGGTCAGCGGGGGACAGCGATAGAACAGATCACAACAGAGGATGCAGTTAGACAACACTTCACCTCACACCGCATAGGCCGAGATGAGGCTAGCGGAACAGACCAGCCACCGTGCAGACCGAGATGAGGTTAGCAGGGGACATCGACAGAATAGATTGCAACAGAGGATGCAGTTAGACAACACTTCACCTCACAATGAGGAGGCCGAGATGAGGCAAATGGGACAAACCAGCCGCCATGCAGACCCAGATGAGGTTTGCGGGGGACAGCGATAGAACATATCGCAACAGAGGATGCAGTTAGACAACACTTCACCTCACACCGTGCCGACCGAGATGAGGCCAGCGGGACAGACTAGCCACCGTGTATATCGAGACGAGGTTAGCGGGGCACTAGCGATAGAGCAGATCGCAACAGAGGATGCAGTTAGACAACACTTCACCTCACACCGTGCAGGCCGAGATGATGCTAGCGGGACAGACCAGCCGCCATGCAGACCGAGATAAGGTTAGCGGGGGACAGCGATAAAATAGATCGAAACAGAGGATGCAGTTAGACAACACTGTACCTCACACCGTGCAGGCCAAGACAAGGCTAGCGGGAAAGACTAGCCACCGTGCAGACCGAGACGAGGTTAGCGGGGCACCAGCGATAGAACAAATCGTAACAGAGGATGCAGTTAGACAACACTGCACCTCACACCACGCAGGCCGAGATGAGGCCAGCGGGACAGACTAGCCACCGTGCAGACCGAGACGAGGTTAGCGGGGCACCAGCGATAGAACAAATCGCAACGGGACTGTGGTTAGAGAACACCGCATCCCACAGACACCGTGCAAGCCGAGATGAGGCCAACGGGACAGATCAGCTACCGTGCATGCCAAGACGAGGATAGCATGGCACACACGATAGAACAGATCGCAATGGGATTGTGATTAGAGGACACCACATCTCACAGACGTCGTGCAAGCCGACCGAAGGCGAGCGGGACAATGCGAATGAAAAGATTGCAAATGAGCCATAGTCGGATAGCACTACAGCTCAACGGCAACAAGTCGCAACATTCCACACGGCAAAAAGGTATGGGCTACCTCAGGTATGCATCTCTTTCCTTCTTCTCTGAATTTTAGCTCATCTAGGCACTAGTGCACTAGTTTTCCCAAAATTGGTAGCAACTGTAGACACCGGGTCCTGAAACAACACAGATCAGAGTTACCCAATGATGATAAGATGCCTTTTCACAGGCAAAAAGGTTGAAAGTGATGATTTCCTGGTCAAATTTGCATTTTAGAGTGAAAAAATAAAAAATAATAAAAACTATTTTGAAAATTAGATTTGAAAAATGGGGCTTAGAAAATCCAATATTTTTAGTTTAATTAAAAAAATAATAATTTTGGAGCGTCGTCCGCGCGCGCGCACGCACTTGCGCGCTGCTGCGTGTCGCGAGTCGCGCGCGAGGCGACATCGCGCGCACGCTGGGCGAGCGCTCTCGCCCAGCGTGCACAATGGACGCCCGTCGGGCGCGCTGACGGGCATCTTTAGCCCCTTTCCGCCGCAAAATGGTCATTTTCGCCCCAGAACTTTATTTTTTTGATTTTTTTCCATAAAATTCGATTTTTTATCACTTTTTTAAGGGATTTTCAGTTTTTTTTTTTCCTTTTTAAAATTTAAAATAGATAATATCTGATTTTTTTTGGTTTTATCCCTTGAATTATTTTTATTTTCTTATTTTCTTCATATAATAAGATAAAGATAAAAAATAAAAAGGGGGGATTTTTCTTAGGGTTTTTTTTAGGTTTTCTCTTCTTCTTCCTCTCAATTTTTTTATAAAAATTCCAGATTTTTCGACCAAAAGGAACAAAAAATTTAGTTCATCTTTTTCCAATAGAATTTCTTCTAAACATATATTAGAAGTAGTTTTATTGATTGATTTCAATTTTGAGACAAATACAATAATTATTTGCTCTCAAAATTATTTTTTTAACTTTTTATTTTTGTTCAATTAAACTTTTTTTCATTGATTTTTCTTTTGACTATCTTTTTGATGAAAAGTTAATTTTGAGAGAAACAAAATAATTGTTTGTTATCAAAATCTAATTTTTCATTTGATTTTCTAAAAATAAGATTTTTTTTTCTTATGTTTTGTTTCTTGAGACAAACAAAAGGATTGTTTATTCTTGAGATTATTTTTATTTTTATCAATAAAAATCATTTTTTAGACAAAGAAATTAATTCTTTGTTCTTAAAGAATTTTTTATCATTTTTTCTGTTTTTTCTTGGAATAAAATTCCAAAATTTATCATTAAATTCTAATGTTGCAAACGACAAACAAGGAAATCAATATCATTTTCTCCTTCATCGAATCCGAAACTCTGAGGGTAAATATTCTGGTTTTAACACTTTTAGTTTATTTTATTTCTGTTTATATTTAATTTATTCATATATATTTTTATTACTTTCATTCATTTATTTATTTTATGTGTTTTATTTAATATGTTCATATAATATTTTATTCTTATTCATGTAAATATTGATTGTTTATTATTTTTAACATGTAATTAATTTATTTTACTTTAATTCATTATTATTTTTAACATGTAATTAAATAAATTCACTTTAATTGATATTTTTACCATGTAAATGTTTTATATTAATTGTGATTATATTGATTAACCATGTCATTCATTTAATTGCTATCATTATTTTGTTATTCATTTTTTATCAGTTTTTTTATCATTGCCATTGCTATTTATTCATTCATTTATTTATTTTCATTATTCATCATTATTATTATCATGTTCATATTTTTACATATTAACTGATTAACATGTTTTATTTATTCGAGTTAAATCATTTAATTCTTTTACCATTTAATGTATATTTTTATTTATTTTGATTTGTTAACATTTTAATTCAATTATCATTCTTTCACATCACCTTATTTTATTTTAGTTTGTCATTCATTTATTATTATTTAATTGATTTAATCACTAACATTATTTCATCTGTGTTTTGTTTATTTATGTCAAAACTTATTTTTCGCTTAGGCATTTTTTGTGAGCACCCGAAGAGATCCCGAAGGCTCGTTTGGGTTAGATATTTAATTGCTTTATTTGTAATATTTCATTTATTTGGCTTTTTCATTTATTTTGCCATGTAATCTTTAATAAAATTGTTTATTTTAGGCACGCTAAAAAGAAAATCACAAAACATTTCTATTAATTAATTTTGCATTTTTTCTAAATAAAAATGGGACCAATGTCCTAGTTTTTCATACCCAAATAAACCATCACCTTTAACACTTTTTTTTAAGTATGTATGCGAGGATCAATGTCCTCATTCTTAATCAATATCCAGATTTATGTATGATTTGTATTTTATTTACAATGGGGGTTGTATTCCGCCCCTAGTTTTGTTGTACTTATTTTTATGTACTTTATTTTAATCCTGTTTTATTTATCGCTTCCATTATGTGATTGACATGCGCTTTAATAAAACTGCACCGAATTGAATGAGAAAAGGGATGAAACGCTAAATTCAAAGCTCAATTATAAAATTAGCCAAGGTATGAATAAATGGGAAGTCTCGAACCTTCTCTGGTCTTTGGGCTCAATGACGCAAGAGGGCTACCTCGGCAATTTGTTGGGGTGGAAACCTCCAAGACACCTCTTGTGACCCGTAAAAAAGGCTCAAACTTGCACAGTCCTAGGCGCCACGAGGCAAGAGGGTCATCTTAATGTTCTATTAAGGTGGATACCTCCAAAACTCCTCTGGTTTGCCCAAGCGTGAGGCTAGAGGACTACTCTATCGTTAGGGTGGAGACCTCGAAGACACCTCCGGCTTGCCTATGATGGACATAGCAGCGCTATCATAGGCTCACTGAGGCTAGACGACCTTTCCCAATGTTTTATTGGGTGGCGACACCAAGAAACCTTCTTGTTGCCCAAAATAGACGTACTTGTAACTTCCTACAAGTTTTCATGAACCTCATCCCGATCGCCCTGAAGGCGGGCGGTTCGGGCCGCCCCGGGGTTCGGCGCGCGTCACAATGACCTTCACTATGTACATTTAATTGTCAAAGTAAAATGAAAATGACATGTTTCAAGATATGGTATATATAGACTTAATTAAAAGAAATACAAGCTTACTCATGTAAAGATTCCCAAATATACATCAAATATATAAGCTCTAAAATCAAATGCACAAAACAACTTATACATATACATAAAAACAATAATACATAAACCTACATACACATATGTACAAATCAAACTCAACATACCTAATATTATCAACCTAAAACTAGCAGTGTATGCATAATACAAGCTACACTAAACACAACATATAAAAATCACATAAACATAACAATAATGCCCCCACACTAAAAGGACACAATGCCCTCATTGTGTGAAAACAAACAAACAAATAATATAAACAAGCAAAACACAAAATACAATAAAAAGAAAATAAAAATAACATGAAAATTAAAGAGTATGGAGAAAAATCATCTCAATTCCCACTAGGGGAATCAGGCAGAGAAGGAAAAAATCAACATTCTATTTTCTGAAGAAGGATAGGAGCTTGCCACTCAAACTTTTCTAGTTCTTGTCGACTGCCCTCACCGTGGTCTCAAGGGAGTCCATCCTTGCAGCCATGCTTTGGTTAGCAGCCTCCACTCCATACAATTTTGTAATAACCTACTGCCAACCAGTAGAATCACCTTCACCAACCCCCAATCTGGGAACTTCTTCTTCCTCAGAATCTTCATCAGCAGCAAACTCATCATGCGCACCAGTAACTGTGGATGATTCAGGGGCTTTCCATTTGCTTTTGTCCAAGCGTGAACTGTCACCCTGCACACCTATATCAATAAGTTGGGCAGCCAACCGCCTTTTGTTAAAAGATTAGCACGCCTTAAGTATACCACATCTAACATAGCAACATGTTCACCCTCTTCTAGTTGAAAGTTAAGCAAATCCCCTAAACAACCTAAGATAATTCCTGTCACCATGTGACACATCCCAACAGTCTTACTCTTAGCAGTGGATGCATGATAAAGGCCATCAAAGATGAAATCAATTGTGCAAGGGGTTTTCCTAGACTGTAAGAAATCCAGCACAAGCAAATCCTTGGTTTGAACCTTAGAACTCTCTACTCTACCAAATAAGGCATGACAAAGATATTTGTGAAAAAGCATTAATGTATCATCCTTAATTTGGCGATTAGTTGAGTTTTTATTGTTAAAGGAATCTAAACCAGTTAATCTTTTCCACACAGGCCTAGGATCAAAGCTATGCATATCAAATCATTTTCCATTAAGTGGAAAACTAAACCAATCATGCATTTCAGGAAACCCAAAAAAATACTCTTGCTATGGATGTCTAAATTTCATTTTATCTCTACCCTTATCAACATAATCAAGGGAAACAAAAAATTCAAGAGCCCATTCTTGCTTAATAGGAAGATTTAAATGCACAAATTTACCCCACTTCATATACTTAAGATATTTTTCAAATTGGTCAGTTAAGCCCAAATGTTTTAACAATGAAAAATCAACATGCCACATACCAACAAATGATTTCTTTGCAAATTAATCAAACTTCTCACCTTCATCCTTAGAAAAAAGTGGGAAAGGACACTCAAACCTATTTTGCAGGCATATCGGATCTTGATTTGAACTTGATCCTTCAGCAACCTTATTTCACTTGCTTCCAACACTTTTTGTTCTCACCATCTTGAGAGTTAGAGAAATAAAGAGAAACTTTGCAAAATAAACTCAAAAAGAAAAGTATATGAAGAATAAAAATAGGAAACTCAAGAAATAAGAGAGAAGAAGAAGAAGTTTTGAGAGAATTTGAAAGAAAAACCAAAGAAAATGGAAGAGATGACTCAAAAGTTAAGAGAAATGCTACAGTTAGGGCTTTAGGCTATTTATAGGGGAGAATAAATCTAGGGTTGTAACGGTTAAAAATTCAAAAGAATTCAAATTTCGCGCTCTGTCGTAACCTCGCGACACTGTCGAGCCAAAATTCCCAATTCACTACTCGCAAAACCCATCGCGATCACGGGATAAAAAAATTTCTCACCTCTCTGTCGCGCTCGTGACAGAATTGAATTGCCCAACTCAGCATTTTCCTATCGCGCGCTCCATGCCTTGCGTGATCACGATAGCAACCTGCGAAAACATCCTTCCTCCACTGTCGTGCTCGCGGCAGTGAGGAATTTTCAAAGAACAAATTTTTTTTCCATCTAACATTGTAAATTTGAATAATAAAAGTTACACACTATTTAAGACACCCTGTAGAATAAAAAATAAGCTATATTAGTAATATATATAATGCAAAAATCACACTAAAGTCTAATGAACACCATACAAAACAACTAAAAAATACAATAAGTACAAAATAAAAAGAACATGTAAGTAACTTTCAAACCATTTGTAAAGAGATATATGAGGCTCCCTACCATGAGAAGTTTCCTCTAAATAGACCTTGCATCTTTGACCATTTGCTTTAAATAATTCTCCTTTACTATTTTTAAGCTCCAAGTATCCATGGTCAAAGACTTGGTTAACCTCAAAGGGTCCAATCCACCTAGATCTCAATTTTCCAAGAAAGAGTTTGAACCTAGAATTGTGTAAAAGAACCTTATCCCCAATCTTGAAACTTTTATATCTAATATGAGCATCATGCCATTTTTTGGATCTTTCTTTGTATATCTTTGCATTTTCATAAGAAAAAAGTCTTAACTCATCTATTTCATTAAGTTGTAAACATCTTTTAACATTAGCATCTTTAATGTCATAATTTCAAGTCCTAATCGCCCAATATTCTCTATGCTCTAACTCAACAAGCAAATGGCAAGCTTTTCTATAGACTAACCTATATGGTGTCATCCCAATAGGTGCTTTAAATCCTGTGCGATATGCCCATAATGCATCATCAAGCTTATGTGCCCAATCCTTCCAAGAGCTAGAAACTGTATTTTCTAATATCCATTTAAGTTCCCTATTAGATACTTGTACTTGACCACTAGTTTATGGTTGATATGGAGTAGCTACACTATGATACACACCATATTTATGCAATAAAGAATCAAAAGAGCGATTAATAAAATGCTTACCTCCATCACTTATGATGGCTCTTGCACTTCAAAGCTTGAAAAGAGTTTCTTTAAAAATTTGAGCACCACCTTGGAATCATTTGTTGATGTTGCTTTAGCTTCCACTACAAGAAATTACACCTTTTATGACGCAAAAAATTTTCATGAAAAATTCAATTTTCGTCGCTGAAAAGATAAGGTGACGAATTTTTATCGTCACAGAGAACGTAACGGTAGGCGCGTAACATAAAAGTTTACGT
This sequence comes from Excoecaria cochinchinensis, assembly GCA_947683425.1. Lineage (NCBI taxonomy): Eukaryota > Viridiplantae > Streptophyta > Magnoliopsida > Malpighiales > Euphorbiaceae > Excoecaria > Excoecaria cochinchinensis. The sequence continues at coordinate 1,096,554 of CANTUQ010000029.1, read as the reverse complement.
GACAATTTAGTTATTTGTCACCGTAAGTATATTTTTTGTGACGAAAATAATTATCGTCGTCTTTATTTCTTACTTTTCATGACAAAAATTATGTCACAAATAAAATTATATTTCGTCACATTATGTTGTTTATCGTCACAAAAGATTGGCATTTTTTATGACAAATTTAAAATTCATCACGAAATGAAATATTTTTAATGACGAAACTCTGCTTCCAATTAAAATCATTAAATATTGGTTACGTAATTATCGTCACAAATAAATATAATTTTCGTCATAAAATATTTAATGTCGTCATTAAATCTAATACTTTAAGTGACGAAAAATGATTTCGTCATTAAATTAATGTATATTAATGACGAATATAAATCGTCATATTATTTTACAAATTAATGACATAAATACAGACAAAAAAAATTGTCACAAAAAATAGTTTTAGTGACAATTTTTTATTGTCATTAAATTATATTTTTTATTACAATATTAATATCGTAGTTGTAAACATTATATCGTAATTTATGAACTAACAAATCGACAAATTATGACAAATATACTTGTCATATATGCGTTGTATTAAAAATAACACATTTTAAATTTAATGTTATACAGTCAATTAAATTTCAAAAGAAAATTGTCAATCAACTATAATATAAAGTATTTATTTAAACAAAAGGTTAATTAAATAAAAACATACTACCTAATACAAAAAATTAAAATATCATAATCCATAATTCAAGAATAAACTCTATTAAAACTTCAAAATTTGCATCCTGTTCCTACAAAAAAAATCATATAAACAGTGTATTAATATCATCCTCAAACATTTTTCTTATAAATAGCTAAAAATTCAAAATGAAAACACAAACAACTCAAAAGAAGAAACCATTTTCCAGTTAGGGGTAAGTCACAGTAAAACCACCCAATTGGGCAAAATCCAAAATTGTACTAATGACAAATGTATTAGCACATAATATTTACAATGAGATAGTGCAAAAACAAGCTAGAGAAGAGAACAAGAGCTAACAGTGAAATGATAAGCTCAAAAGATTACAAAATGATCACGCTCAACCACGTAATTAATCATTTAAGATAAGAATATATACCTTGCGGGACAAGAGGTGCATAAATTTTATAAGCAGACAGCTCACTTTAAATAGAAACATAAAAAGAAAAGTACATATCTGTGACGCGCGCCGGATCCCGAGCGCCGCCCCTATGACCGCCCGCTTGAGGGCGATCGGGCATTTGCGGGTCCGTTGGCATCTTGCAATAAATCGCAAGTGCGTCTATGTTGAGCAACACAGAGGTATCATGGAGTCGCCACCCAATAGAACATTGGGAAAGTTACTCTCGCCTCGGAGAGCCTAAGACTGCGCTTAGTATCCATGTTGGGCCATGAGGCCTAGGATTAGCGCTAAAGTCTCGTGACCCAAGAAGTATATTGGAGGATAACCTCTAACCTCTCGAGCCCAAAGACCAGAGCTGGGTCCGGGATTTCTCATCTATTTCTACCTCGATTAATTTATGATTGAATCTTAATTGTCATTAATTCGCTCTCTCTCCACACAATGCAATTAATTTAAGGCGCATTTACTCATGTTAGGAAAACCATAAATTAGCAAGTAAAGCAATGAATTACAATAATACAAGGAGCGGAATACAACTCCCATTTAAAAGTGCACACATACATAAAACCGGGGAATTTATTAATTATGAGGACTTTGGTCCCCGCATGCACAATTAAAGAAAATATTCTGGATGTGATGATTTTATTTGGAATGAAAATTAGGACATTGGTCCCATTTTATTATGAAAAATCTAAATTAATTTAGTAAGAAATATTTTTATGATCTTTATTTAGGTGCGCATAGAAAAAACATTTTATTCAATGAATATATACAAGGAAATTAAAAATATAAACGAAATGAGAATTAAAAATGTATAAAGGAAATACCAAACCCCGCAACTCCTCCTTCATGTGCATGGATGCTCAAATGAGAATAAAACAAGGATTTGCAACCAAAAATCAAAAAGAAATTCATGTTAGTGATTAGGCCAATGAAATAATACAACATAAAAGGTAATATGTACAAAGACCATATAACATGCATAAGATACTATAACATGCATAAAAAATAATTATGATGCAATTTAACATTCATAAAGTGATTAAGATGCAATTTAACATGCATAAGGTGATGAAGTATCATGGCATATGCAACTTATTAATAATAGTTATTAACATACATGGAAGATTATTGACAATCAATTTTATTATAGTTAAGACATGAATAAATGTGTAACATGAGAATAATTCCACTTGACATGCATAACTAGCATAAAATAATGACTATAACACTCATACATGCAAAAGAAAGCATAATAATAAACATGATATAGCATTAAGAAATTAAAGGTATTTACAACCTAAAGCATGCATAATTACATGAACAAAGAATAATTTGACATAAAAAAAATAATAGAATTTAAAAAGCTTATTTGTTATATGAATAATTGAAGAAAGAAAAATAAGAAGAAGAATATGGAGACTAAGAGAATTTACATGTTTGATATGTTAATTGGAAGCCAAAATAAATGAAATTAACAAGAGAATTAATGAGCAAAGCCAAGAATAATTACCCTCAAATTCAGTTTTGAAGAATTGAAGATAGAAGTGTTGAATTCCTTGTCTTCTCTTGTGAAAATCCTTAGAAAATAGCTTGAAAACTTGAAGAAAAGCTCTTGGAAACAAGTGTGTAAGATGGATTTTTTTCTCTCAACTCAAAGCTCCAAAATTCAGTTTTTTTCCTCCAAAATGTTCCTCATTCGTTCCCCCCTGTTTCTGAATTTTTCTAGTGTTTTTTAATCATCAAAAACTACCCAAAAACCACCAAAAACCGTCCAAAAACGGTTGAAAATCGAGTGGGGGTCGAAAAGTGGGCGAAATGGGCGAAGTGGGGCGTCAATCGTGCGCCTCGCGCACGTTTCCGCGCGGATGCGCGGAGTCTCCGCGCACGACGTGCGCGGAGCGAGCGACGCCCAAGGCGTCGTGCGCGCAGAGCTACCGACGCCCAGGGCGTCGGCCGCGCTCCGCGCACGGACATTCGCGACGGCCCCTGGCCGTCGCCCTTCCGTCGCGAATCTTTTCCCCCATTTTCCATTTTTCCTACTTTCTTCATTTTTTCATCATTTTTCACCTTTTTTTTTTTTTTTTTTTTTTTTTTTTTATAAAATACCCTCAACCTAAAACACACTTTTTCTTCTTCAAAATAATTTTAAAAAAATATTTTTAAAATATTTTTAAAATACCCTTTTTACTCACCGAAAAGACAAGGAAAATCACTTCTGAGCTCCAATCTTTTTGCCTATAAGCCGGCATAGCTAAATTTCATCATCGGGTAATCCTGATCAAGGCTACTCGGGACCCGGTGTCTACAGTTGCCCCCAATTTTGAAGAGACTAGTGCATGGGTGCCTAGGTGAGCCAAAATTCAGGAAAAGGAAAGAAACGCATACCTGAAGCGGCGATCTTCCTGCTTGATGGAGTTGTGATGATAGCTGCTGCTGTCTTTTTTGTTGTAGCTAGTAATTCCGTAGGTGCGCTAACCTCTTGTGGGTGGCGCCGCTATCGTGCTAAACATTGTGCATTGGTAATGCCGTGGTCGTGCTAACCTCTTGTGGGTAGTGCCGCCATCGTGCTAACCGCTGTGAACTGGTAGTGCCGTGGTCGTGCTAACCTCTTGTGGGTAGTGCCGCCATCGTGCTAACCGCTGTGAACTGGTAGTGCCGTGGTCGTGCTAACCTCTTGTGGGTAGTGCCGCCATCGTGCTAACCGCTGTGAACTGGTAGTGCCGTGGTCGTGCTAACCTCTTGTGGGTAGTGCCGCCATCGTGCTAACCGCTGTGAACTGGTAGTGCCGTGGTCGTGCTAACCTCTTGTGGGTAGTGCCGCCATCGTGCTAACCGCTGTGAATTGGTAGTGCCATGGTCGTGCTAACCTCTTGTGGGTAGTGCCGCCATCGTGCTAACCGCTGTGAACTGGTAGTGCCGTGGTCGTGCTAACCTCTTGTGGGTAGTGCCGCCATCGTGCTAACCGCTGTGAACTGGTAGTGCCGTGGTCGTGCTAACCTCTTGTGGGTAGTGCCGCCATCGTGCTAACCGCTGTGAATTGGTAGTGCCATGGTCGTGCTAACCTCTTGTGGGTAGTGCCGCCATCGTGCTTACCGCTGTGAATTTTGGTATTGCCGTGGTCGTGCTAACCTCTTGTGGGTAGTGCCGCCATCGTGCTAACCGTTGTGAATTAATTTTTTTTATTTTTTATTTTTTTAATTTTTTGCTCCTTTAGATGTTTGGACTAGTGTCATCACTTGGCTTTTGTGGGTGTTTCCCGCCGATTTCTCCTGCAAGATTGTATGCATAGGAGTATACAAGAAATCATGTGTGTATGTTATGGAATGCAAATGCTTGCAAAAATGTATAGATCGCGCCCTAGGTGATCCATAGTTTGCTGAACTTATAGCTTGTTTGCTGTACCATGCCCCCTGAATCCTGAGGATCGTCGACAAGCTTTTTGAAAGAGACGTCCGGTGTATATCCCTTGCCCCCTGGCCAATGATCATTTACCTGGGATTCTATTTCATGTTCTGTGTTGTGTGTTGTCTGACTGACAGAAGATCATCTTGAAATAATGCCGCCTTATCGCTCCAGGCATTGAATGTCATTGTTTTAAAGGTAGTGCGTCCCTTGTGGATTTTCGCACTAGCTTTTCTTTGCGGGAAATGCGTCCCTTATGGGATTTCCACACAACCCTTTGTCTAACTTTTGCCTGGAATGGACCCAACCCAATCCAGCGGCTTTTGTGTATTTTATTTTTTTTGTAGGGCAGACTGCCTGTTTCCAGGTTTTCACCCTGCCCTTTGGCCTAACTTTTGCTTAGAGAGCCAGTTACGGTTTTCATCTCTAACGGCCTTTTTTTTTTTTTTCTCTTCTTTTTTTTTATCACCAAAGCTTCTGTTAAGAGCAAATAGCACATATCCGATGAAGGGACTGAGCAATAATCTTTAGATGAACAATTGGTATATTTCTTTTTAAGACAGAACTGAAAGATCAATGAAAATGTATTCTTTTATTCATTGCAAAATTGTGTACATTTCTATATGATTTCATCATACATGATTTTCAATTGACAAGAATTCAAAAGCATATGACTACACCTAATCTCGGAGTGGGTTTTGTCAGCATCAAACTCCTGTTATCAATCGGCCCTCTCGGGTTTTCTCGATTGAATATTTTCTCTTGGCCCTTAATTTTTGCCCAGGATGCCTTTTTTCGGTTTTCACCCTGACAGGGCGCCCAATTTTAGCAAAGGCCGCCTTTTTTCGGTTTTCGACCTGCGGGGCATTTATTCTCTTCTTTTTATTTTTGGTCTTTAGCCATGGAACCTTTTAAGTCTATCGACATTGACCGGGTCCTTGAACTCATTCCCATCGCTGTCTGCTAAAATTGCTGCTCCTTTTGTTAGCAACTTTTTCAAAATGAAAGGTCCTTCCCAGGTTGGTCTGAATTTTCCTCGTATGTCTGGAACTCCCGGCCTCATCATCTTAAAGACCAAATCCCCTTCTTTTAACAGGTGCTTTCGTACCTTCTTGCCAAAGGACCGAGCTAGTCTCTTCTGATAAACCTGATTGTGGTAATAGGCTCTCAACCTATCTTCATCCAATAGATTCAACTGCAACAATCGCTGTTGTGCCCATTCTGTCTCCGGAATCTCGGCTTCCAGGACTGCTCTTAATGATTTCAGCTCAATTTCAACCGGCAGGACTGCTTCAGTTCCATACACCAGAGAGAATGGTGTTGCCCCCGTAGAGGTTCTGACTGTTGTTCTATAACCCCAAAGTGCGAAGGGTAGCTTTTCTGCCCAATCCTTGTAGTTCTGAACCATCTTGGCCAAAATTCTCTTCATATTCTTATTTGCCGCTTCAACTGCACCGTTTGCTTGAGGACGATAAGGAGAAGACTTATGATGTTGGATCCTATATTTCTGGAGCATCTGTTTAGTCTCTGCTAGGAATTGTACCCCATTATCAGACACAATGTGATGTGGGAGACCATATCTGCATATCAAATTCCGCTCGATGAATTTAGCCATATCCCTTGCATCAACCTTCTTGAAAGATTCAGCCTCAACCCACTTAGTGAAGTAGTCAATGGCAACTATGATGAATCTATGCCCATTAGAAGCAGTAGGATGGATTTCGCCTATGATGTCTATTCCCCATGCTGCAAATGGCCATGGAGATGTTAAGTTATGTAACTCTGAAACTGGCACATGCCTCAAATTCGCGTACTGTTGGCATAACTGACATTGCTTCACAAATTTTGAACAATCTGTATCCATTGTGAGCCAATAAAACCCTTGGCGCATGATCTTCTTTGCTAAGGCTAAGCCATTCATGTGAGCTCCACAAACCCCGGCATGAACTTCTTCCATAACTCTTTTAGCTTCTTTCTCTGCCAGACATCTTAACTGGATACCATCAGCTTGCCTTTTGTATAAAGTGCCATTAACACTGATGAATTGAGTGGATAACTTTCTGATCATTCTTTGGTCCTTCTCAGTGGCTTCCTCTGGAAAGACTGATCTCTCTAAATAATTCTGAATGTCATAATACCATGGATTTCCATCAGTGGCCTCAATGTCCATCACCTGTTCAGCTTCAAAGCAAGGTCTTTTCGAACTATATATCAGCACGGGTTTCATCGCAACTCCTGTTGGGTTGTCCCACATGGACACTAAAGTTGCTAGAGCATCAGCTAACTGATTTTCATCTCTGGGGATGAAGTGGAAAGTGCAAATCTCGAACTGGCTGCTCAACGTTCTCAAGTGCTTTACATAAGGCAGCAGCCTTTCTTCCTTGACTGACCACTCTCCTTTAATTTGGTGAATTACCAAGGAGGAATCCCCAAATACTTCTGCGGTCTTTGCCCCCAGAGCCAGCAATGCTTCCAATCCAAAGATGCAAGCTTCGTATTCTGCTTCATTATTGATAGCCTTATACCTCAGCTTCTTAGCCAATGGTAGTCTTTCACCATCTGGGGTCGTAAGAATAACTCCTACACCTGCTCCCTTATTATTGACTGCTCCATCAAAGAATAATTGCCACCCTTGCACTGCTATGGCCGTGACATCTTCATCTGGGAAGTTGTATTCAAACTGATCTCCCTCAATAGGATGCTCGGCTAAGAACTCCGCTACAGCTCTTCCCTTAATGGTTTTCCTGGTTATGTACTCAATGTCAAATTCCTGCAATAGCAGTAACCATCTTCCCATCTTCCCTAGTAGAGAGGGTGCTTCTTGGAGGTATCTAAGCGGATTATGTTTGGCAACCGTTTGTACCTTGAAGGAATGAAAGTAGTGTCGCAACTTCTTAGAAGCCCAGATAACTGCTAAACAAATCTTTTCTACCTCCACATATTTGGCTTCGTAAGGCAAGAACTTCTTGCTAAGATAGTAAACGGAAAACTCTACACCAAAATCGTCTTCCTGAGACATCATAGCACCAACTGAGTTATCTTCCACAGCCAGGTACAGGATTAATGGTTTGGCACGGCGTGGTGGTCTTAACACTGGAGGATTTAGCAGATAGTCCTTAATGGTGTCAAAGGCCAGTTGACAGTCATCGTTCCATAGCACCGGCTGATTCTTCCTAAGAAGCTTGAAAATAGGCTCACATACCGAAGCTAGCTTGGCAATAAATCGACTGATGTACTGAAGCTTTCCTAGGAAACTTCTGACGTCCTTCTCCTTCTGGGGCACTGGCATCTCTCTTATGGCTTTGACCTTATCGGGATCAACCTCGATTCCCCTCTGGCTTACCACATGGCCTAACAACTTTCCTGATGTAACTCCAAAAATGCACTTCTTGGGATTGAGTCGCAGATCATACTTGCTAATCCTTTGAAAGAACTTTTCTAATGCCTCAAAGTGACCTTCCCTGGTAGCCGACTTAATCATCATGTCGTCGACGTACACCTCCACTTCTTTGTGGATTAAGTCATTGAGAACCTTGGTTGCCATCCTCTGATAGGTTGCTCCTGCATTCTTCAACCCAAAAGGCATAACCCGATAGGCATATGTCCCCCACTCGGTGATAAACGCTGTCTTTATCCGGTCCACTATCTTGTTAAGAATTTGATTGTACCCTGCGTATCCATCCACAAAGCTATACATCATACAAGCAGCAGCACTATCTACTAGCACATCAATATGAGGCAGTGGGAAATCATCTTTAGGGCAAGCTTTGTTCAGGTCTCGATAGTCGACGCATACTCGAACCTTACCGTCTTTCTTAGCTACAGGAACCACATTAGCTAACCATGTTGGGTATTGAACCTCTATCAGGAACTTAGCCTCAATCTGCTTATGGATCTCCTCTTTTACTTTCTGTGCCCATTCTGGCCTAAGCCTCCGAAGCTTTTGCTTGACTGGTTTAAACTCTGGGTAAGTTGGGATGGCATGTTCGGCAACATCTCGATCTATTCCCGGCATATCCTCATAGGTCCAGGCAAAGACTTTTTCATATTTTTTTAATATTCTCTCAAATTTTATTCTCTCTTCAGGAGTTATATCTGACGCTAGCAAAATTTCCTTTGGATTTTCCAAAGTTCCGAGATTAAATGCAGTTGTGCCAATTGAATTAATATCAAAAATGAATGCATCATGGTTATGATCATGCGAAATGAAATCATCAGAAACATCACACAAGTAAGCAAAGTTGTTCATCTCATTAACATAATCAGAAACATTAACATTGTTCTCAAAGAGTTCTGGTATAAAAAGAGAATCTAAATGACTATCAACTTCAGTCGATGCTGATGCTGCAGATGACTGTGCTTTGGCTTCTTGATTTGGTGAAATCTTGAGATCCTCAATCTTCGGCTCTGGTTCCACTATCTTCTCCTTCCCTTTGAGCTTAGTGGCTAATAGCTTATCAGTGACGATCTCTTCAGGCTCATCCCTGTCCCATATGCTGCATTGGGTCATAATCCCAAAAGTTCTCTACGGCTTTAACAACTCCGATCTCCCAATCAAAGACATCGTTAAAAATTTCAAATCCAGGGATAATCTTCCCATCTACCCATTGCGGTTCTTCTTCTCCAGTGTAGGCACAAACCGATGATGATGGCACAAAGCTCTCCGAAATATGGGGAATCTTCCCTGACCCTTTCTTCTTACCATATTCTCCTTTGTAGCCCAACCCCTTTCGATCTTTCTGACCACGTGTAGTGATAGCATTCTGCAGCCCTTGTGACTCTTTTCCCAAACCAGCCCCTGGGAGGAAGTGCATCTTCTTCAGCATATTCACCACTTGAGGGCTACCTTCTAGGTTTTGCTCTTCTCCGATCATCGATACATGAAAGCCACTGAATGGCTGATTAGAGATCTCCAAGGCAGACACTTGGTTCTCTCTTGCTGCTTTAATGGTCACTACTTCTCCTTCATGGGGTATTTTAATTATCTGGTGTAATGTGGATGGTACTCCCCCTAACTTGTGGAACCACGATCTACCAAGCAGAGCTGAAAAGTTTGCTGGAATCGGCAAGACCACAAAATCTGTTTCTGTCTCAATGGGCCCTGTCTTTACCAAAGCTTTGAAAATTCCCGATGCTTGCCTTCTGGAGTTGTCGTAGGCAGTGATGGTCAGGTCAGATTTGCTTAACATACTCTCATCCATCCCAAAGGCCTGAAGTGCCACCAAAGGGCAGACATTTATCGATGACCCGTCATCAACCATGACACAAGCGGTGTGTTTACCATTGATCTGTGCCTTGATGTACAATGGTCGGTTGTGGTTACGACCCTCTGTTGGTAGGTCTGCATCAGAAAAAAACCAACTTCTCCCCGGATCCCCCCTTTACAAGGTCTAACAGCTCAGATGGGGAGATTGTAGTTGCTACAGTTGATACACTCAATGCTTCGACTAACTTCTGTCGGTGCGAGGGGGACTGTCTCAAGAGGTCCCAAATAGATATCTGAGCCGTGGTCTTTTTTAGTTGCTTCACTATTGAATTTTCTTCCGGCTCTTTCTCTGCGATTGCTTGTGCTGGGTCCTGCTGCTTCTCGGCTTCTGGAATGACCCTCCCACTTCTTGTTACTGCTTCTACTCTTTCTTCTTCCTCTGAATCCCACGGATCCGTAAACTCTCCATTTTTCTCATCTTCATCATCTCCACTCTCACTAGTGGACCAACAGTCTATCGCTGCCACGGAAACCCCTTTTTCATCCACTGCAGGGCGAGTAATAGCGACATACTCATTTCCATATAGATCTTGCATTACGTACCACTCTGGTAGGCTCGATCCGATCATAAAGACTGGAGGTGGCACTGTGTTATAACCCGACTTCTTCTTGCTTTCTCTCTGCTCAGGATCGGTGATCTGCTTGTTGTCAATTAGATCTTGGACCCGATGTCTTAGCGTTATACACTCATCCGTCAAATGCCCGGTATGTTGGTGGAATGCGCAGTATTCATTCTCTTTGTGCCCTGGCTGCCCTTGGGCCTTGGCCGGTTTAGGTGATAGGGGCCGCAGTTTTCCTTCTTTTATTAGCCTCTTCAGCACCCATGATAAAGGCTTACCCAAGTTGGAGAAATACCTCTGACTTACGCCGGTTGCAGACACCTCGGCAGTCTTCCCAACTCTGTTACCACTGCTTGAACCTACTGGTTTGGCCGTCCCCTGATTGCTGTATCCCCTCCGGGCATAGGACTCACTATTTGCCCTCCTGGCTAGATATTCTCCTTCTGCTTCTATGGCAATGTCCTTCAAAGACTCCCAATCCTTGAGTCCCTTCATTTTCAGTCCCTCTCTTAAATAAGGGCTGGCATTTCGAATGAATAGCCGGATCTGATCAGAAGTGTCCGGTTTGCGTTTCATCTCCATAACCCGGTTTCTCCACCGAGTAAGGTACTCGTGGAAGGACTCCCCAGCCTTCTGCTGTAACAACTCGAGATCTTTCAAAGTGACCTCCATCCGGGTACTGCAATCGTACTGCTTAAGGAACTCTTCAGTCAACAGGTCCCAGTTCTCCTTGGATCTCCTGTCAAGCCCATGGTACCAATCAATAGCAGCTCCTGTGAGACTCAAGCAGAAATATTCTATCTTCTGCTTTCTTGTTAAGGTCGTTCCCTTCATGACTAGCGAGTATTGCTTGATGTGTGCGGCAGGGTCAGAGGTTCCATCAAATTTGGGAATGTCCGGCATCTTAAAATTCTGGGGAATCAGGTCATCCCCATCCAGCTCTCGGTCTTCTGGGTTCATTCCTTTTCCCACGGTCATCATCCTTGCCATGACCTCAAATCTCTCTTCCATTTTCCTCCACATTGCCTCATCTAGTTTTGGCGACTTCTCTTTAGCTACTGCATGCTCCTCATGCTCATCTCCCCCAAACTCAACTTCAGACCTGGGGCCTTCTCTGCGCTCAATGGGTGCAGGTACTCTTTGCTCGACAACAGGTGGGTCAACCACTGGTTGGTTAATTGCAACAGGACGTTCTTCTCTTACCACCTCTTGTTCAGCTGGTACTCGGATAGGGGTAGCAACAGCTTGTTGCCCAGCTATGGTGGTGGCAAGATTGCCCATCATTGCAATCATTCGGGCTTCAAATTCCTCCATTCTCTTTCCTACCTCCTCGGTGATTATTGCCCGAGTTGCATCAGACTCATTTGATGGAGTAGCCATACTTACTTCTGTTGATGATTCGGAAGAAAACCCCACACTTCCTTCTAAGACTGAATCTGAACTCTGATCCGACACTAACTCTGTTAATCCCAAAAGCGGCGTCCTTCTTAACCGTCCGTCGGGACCTCTAGACCACCCAGGAGAATCTATGATGGCTGAAGTTCAAAAATTGTTAAGATGATGCATGATTAAAATGCAATGTATGCTCGTGCTGATGCAACATAGACAAACACATGCAAGCAGATAGATCTTTCCAACCTTGTATCTCCCACACACGTGGTGGTGCGGTCTCTTTCCTAGGTGGGCTTGATCCATGGATTAACGTGGAACCCAATGGACACGTATGGTGCACGGTGAAAAACCGGCAGCATAACAGCTCCTATCTAATGTACATACGTATGGGTGTTTGGCAATTATGTATTTAAACAATTCAACTTAACTAAGATGGGCCCACCGGGGCATGAAAGCCTTTGATGAAGACCATTTAATTAAATTGATTTCGTTTAATATATGATGGCCCATATAGCAAGCATAGTATTACGGTACATTTCACCTAGTGGAAGTATCTATTGCCATTACATGAGCTTTGGACAAGGGAGATGTTACTTTAAGGCTACCCAAGCATGATCCCTGCCGACGGGTCTAGCTCATCACAAGCATAGCGACCGATCGGGTCGTCATTTTGATATACCATTGAGGTACGTGGCTTGGGCTGGTGATTATCCTTAACACTTCCCCAAATTGAGTGAAAATGAGGTCGTGCTTCGGGAACGCACCGGGGCTTGAAAAGGGACCAAACTAACTTAATCTAAAGCTCTAATGAGATGATATGCAATTTTGAGATAAAGCGAATTTATGAATTAAATTTTTAACCATAAATGTTAAACGAGGTATTTTCAAATTGAAATCTCGAACCATATCGTCCCCAGTGGAGTCGCCACTGTGACGCGCGCCGGATCCCGAGCGCCGCCCCTATGACCGCCCGCTTGAGGGCGATCGGGCATTTGCGGGTCCGTTGGCATCTTGCAATAAATCGCAAGTGCGTCTATGTTGAGCAACACAGAGGTATCATGGAGTCGCCACCCAATAGAACATTGGGAAAGTTACTCTCGCCTCGGAGAGCCTAAGACTGCGCTTAGTATCCATGTTGGGCCATGAGGCCTAGGATTAGCGCTAAAGTCTCGTGACCCAAGAAGTATATTGGAGGATAACCTCTAACCTCTCGAGCCCAAAGACCAGAGCTGGGTCCGGGATTTCTCATCTATTTCTACCTCGATTAATTTATGATTGAATCTTAATTGTCATTAATTCGCTCTCTCTCCACACAATGCAATTAATTTAAGGCGCATTTACTCATGTTAGGAAAACCATAAATTAGCAAGTAAAGCAATGAATTACAATAATACAAGGAGCGGAATACAACTCCCATTTAAAAGTGCACACATACATAAAACCGGGGAATTTATTAATTATGAGGACTTTGGTCCCCGCATGCACAATTAAAGAAAATATTCTGGATGTGATGATTTTATTTGGAATGAAAATTAGGATATTGGTCCCATTTTATTATGAAAAATCTAAATTAATTTAGTAAGAAATATTTTTATGATCTTTATTTAGGTGCGCATAGAAAAAACATTTTATTCAATGAATATATACAAGGAAATTAAAAATATAAACGAAATGAGAATTAAAAATGTATAAAGGAAATACCAAACCCCGCAACTCCTCCTTCATGTGCATGGATGCTCAAATGAGAATAAAACAAGGATTTGCAACCAAAAATCAAAAAGAAATTCATGTTAGTGATTAGGCCAATGAAATAATACAACATAAAAGGTAATATGTACAAAGACCATATAACATGCATAAGATACTATAACATGCATAAAAAATAATTATGATGCAATTTAACATTCATAAAGTGATTAAGATGCAATTTAACATGCATAAGGTGATGAAGTATCATGGCATATGCAACTTATTAATAATAGTTATTAACATACATGGAAGATTATTGACAATCAATTTTATTATAGTTAAGACATGAATAAATGTGTAACATGAGAATAATTCCACTTGACATGCATAACTAGCATAAAATAATGACTATAACACTCATACATGCAAAAGAAAGCATAATAATAAACATGATATAGCATTAAGAAATTAAAGGTATTTACAACCTAAAGCATGCATAATTACATGAACAAAGAATAATTTGACATAAAAAAAATAATAGAATTTAAAAAGCTTATTTGTTATATGAATAATTGAAGAAAGAAAAATAAGAAGAAGAATATGGAGACTAAGAGAATTTACATGTTTGATATGTTAATTGGAAGCCAAAATAAATGAAATTAACAAGAGAATTAATGAGCAAAGCCAAGAATAATTACCCTCAAATTCAGTTTTGAAGAATTGAAGATAGAAGTGTTGAATTCCTTGTCTTCTCTTGTGAAAATCCTTAGAAAATAGCTTGAAAACTTGAAGAAAAGCTCTTGGAAACAAGTGTGTAAGATGGATTTTTTTCTCTCAACTCAAAGCTCCAAAATTCAGTTTTTTTCCTCCAAAATGTTCCTCATTCGTTCCCCCCTGTTTCTGAATTTTTCTAGTGTTTTTTAATCATCAAAAACTACCCAAAAACCACCAAAAACCGTCCAAAAACGGTTGAAAATCGAGTGGGGGTCGAAAAGTGGGCGAAATGGGCGAAGTGGGGCGTCAATCGTGCGCCTCGCGCACGTTTCCGCGCGGATGCGCGGAGTCTCCGCGCACGACGTGCGCGGAGCGAGCGACGCCCAAGGCGTCGTGCGCGCAGAGCTACCGACGCCCAGGGCGTCGGCCGCGCTCCGCGCACGCTCCGCAGCGCTCCGCGCACGGACATTCGCGACGGCCCCTGGCCGTCGCCCTTCCGTCGCGAATCTTTTCCCCCATTTTCCATTTTTCCTACTTTCTTCATTTTTTCATCATTTTTCACCTTTTTTTTTTTTTTTTTTTTTTTTTTTATATAAAATACCCTCAACCTAAAACACACTTTTTCTTCTTCAAAATAATTTTAAAAAAATATTTTTAAAATACCCTTTTTACTCACCGAAAAGACAAGGAAAATCACTTCTGAGCTCCAATCTTTTTGCCTATAAGCCGGCATAGCTAAATTTCATCATCGGGTAATCCTGATCAAGGCTACTCGGGACCCGGTGTCTACAATATCACTAAACCAGGCCAATTCAAATGTCACACAGAAGATCACAGACAGTGCTTTTAAAACTAAAGAAATAAAAGAGGGATTAACTATCCAATTTTATAGTTTGTACTACAAACATGGAAATAAATACAATTTATTCAACTAACAAAGATTCCAGATAAAACCTGCAGCTTATGAAAAAAAAAATTAATACAGACGAAGTTAAGTAGTGAATGGTCCCCATTTATTACAAAAAAGAAATAACCGACATTACATTTTATTTCAGTTATTTCCTGATTGTACCTGCAATTCTAGTGAATTTTTACACCTGCAACTTGCAGATTATGCGACGGCTGCCATCGTGACATTGCTTATGGCAATTATTTGGGATATATAGGAAAATATTTGCAGACCATCATTCATAAATAGTTTCACCAGAAAATGAGCAAATGAATGATAATTTATAAAACCCTCATGCCAATTCTAGACAGAATTTAGTCACTCAAAAGTATCTAAAAGACTAACTTCTTTAGCCCTGCCAAGCTCTAAAACTGTTAGAAAACATTTATCTACAGAGTTCCAAAGATTTTGCTTGTATTATAAATCCCAATAGGCAGCACATCCAGAGTATTCAAGTCATTAGTTCAGTACAAAAGTGAAAAGAAGCATCTTTGATCCTAAATAAATCTCCATAAAATAAGCAGCCTCCAAACAATATCAGTTAATAAAAATAACCATATATCGATTTTGTATCTGTATAGAATCAAAATATTATAGCATTCGTAACTAATATTACAATGTTAGCTCCACAAGGTTTCGTAAAATTCCAACAAGTAGCAGCAAGCACTAATTTAATACTTTCTAATTGATGATAATTACTATACTGTTTCTTCATGATATTTGTTATTGGTGTGATGTTTCGGGAACCAATAAAAGATCAAGGCAACAACATCAAAATGATGGGACCAATGTTACTATGATGGAAAAAATTAAGGAAAATGAGGTTGCATTCATCGCTGAAATTGAAAAAAAAAATCAAGTAGTTATTCACATAATATTGTTTTACCATCTTGCTTCCAGTTCAATTTTAATTGTGATTTTTATTCAATTTGTAGGAGAAAAAAAGCAGAGAAAGGACCATGCAATCGGTACCCAAGAATCAAATGCGAGGGTAGAGAGAAAAATCAATCAAAGGGAATGGAGAGTGTATCAGATGAGTCCTTCACAAATTCAGCAATGTGGTATGATGAAAATTTTCTGCAATGGCTCAATGTAAGTGCTCGATCTGATGGGCCAAATCTGAATAATGTAAGAAATTGTAAAGATGCTAACAGAGGCAAGGAGAAATGTAAGCTAAAGTACCCAAACAATGAGGCAGTTTGGCGACCAACAGAATTATTAATATAGGTGTCTAGAGTGCTGACAAAGGCAGTAAACTAATGAATCCTTTGACATACAAGTCCAGGAGAATTAATATACTAATCTCTTACGAAATGTAAAAGATTGACATAAGAATATCACTGTCATGCCATGCCACCATATTAAATATCTCTACTTCCAAGATATTGTTCAAAGGCATTTCATCTCTCTTCCCAATGTTACCAGCTCTTTGACACTTATCACATTGTGCTACAAAAACTATAAAAGAAATCACATTCTAGCACACGAGAGGTAGTCTTAGTACTACCATTATGACCAGAATACAAAGATGAATAACAATGTGTTAAAATGTTTACATTCTCATCCTCACTAACACACCTACGAATAATACCATCCCCACTTATCTTAAATAAATAGGGTTCCTCCCAAAGATAATTCTTGACATCACTAAAGAATTTTTTCTTTTATTGCCATGTCAAACCATTAGGTATAATTTATGTAGCAAGAAAGCTAGCAAAATCTGCAAACCAAGGACTATTTACTTGCTCAATAGACATAAGAGACTCATCCAAAAAGGATTCATTAATCTCATTGCTATCCCCTATAGGTCCGTCATCATTTTTTAACCTAGACAAATGATCAGCCACTAAATTTTCAGATCCCTTCTTGTCTCTAATTCCAAGGTCAAACTCTTGCAATAAAAGAACCCAACGAATTATTCTAGGCTTAGCATATTTTTTAGCAAATAAGTACTTTAATGCAGCATGATCCGTATAGATGATTACTTTAGATCCTAACAAATAAGACCTAAACTTGTCACATGCATAGACAACCGCTAACATTTCTTTTTCAGTAGTTTTGTAATTGACTTGAGGTGATGACAATGTATGACTAGCATAGTAAATCACATGCAAATGTTTACCTTGTCTTTGTCTTAAGACACATCCAACAGCAAGGTCACTTGCATCACACATAATTTCAAAAGGTAATTCCCAATTAGGAACAGTAGTTATGGGTGTACTTACAAGTGCATTCTTTAAAGTAATAAAAGCTTGCATACATGCATGAGAAAATTCAAAAGGTACATCCTTAACCAACAAATTAGTTAAAGGCTTAGAAATTAAGAAAAAATCCTTTATAAACCTTCTATAAAAACTAGCATGTCCCAAAAATGACCTTACACCCTTAAGTGTAGTTGGTGGAGGTAATGTCTCTATTAATTCTGTTTTAGCTCTATCTACCTCAATCCCTTTACTTGAAATTTTATGGCCTAGAACTATTCCTTCTTCAACCATAAAATGACATTTCTCCCAATTTCATACCAAATTAGTTTCCTCACATCTAGCCAATACTCTATCTACTAAAAAATAACTCAAATGAGTCCCCATACACAGAAAAATCATCCATGAACACTTCCATGATGTCTTCTATCATATCCCCAAAAATAGAAGTCACGCACATTTGAAAATTTACTGGTGCATTACATAGCCCAAATGGCATTCTTCTGTAGGAGAAAGTCCCATATGGAAAACTAAAGGTGGTCTTTTCTTGGTCACTAGGGTATATAAATATTTGGAAATATCCCGAATAACCATCTAGGAAGCAATAATGAGAATGGCCAACTATCCTTTTTAACATTTGGTCAATGAACAGGAAAGGAAAATGATCATTTCTAGTGGCCAAATTCAACTTCCTATAGTCAATACATACCCTCCAACCGGTGGTGGTTCTAGTAGGAATCAATTCCCTAATCTCATTTCTAACTACCGTCATACCCCATTTCTTTGGTACACAATAAATAGGACTTACCCAAGAACTATCCAAAATTGGATAAATAATCCAAGCATCTAATAATTTAATAACTTCTTTTTTAACCACTTCTTTCATATTAGGATTAAGTCTTCTTTGTCTATCAGCGTTTGGTTGACATTCATTTACCATGCTAATCAGATGGATGACTACATTAGAACTAATTCCTTTCAAATCAGAAATTTGCCAACCTATACTCTTTATCCTCTTTCTAACAACTTCTAACAATGAAGACTTTTGTGCACTAGTGAGTTTGTTAGAAACAATAATAGGTAAAGTATGATTTGGACCAAGAAATGCATACCTCAAATGACTAGGTAGCTCTTTCAATTCTACTTTAGGAGGACTTACAATGGATGGTGGCAATGGAGCTTCATTTCTATACAGAAGTTCAGGCCTTGAGCTCTCTTGCTCCACCTCTTCATGGACTTCTTCTTCAAAATGAACCGCATCATGACCTGCATTGTCTAACACTTGCAAAACACAAGCATCAATGAAATCTATTTTCATGCACACATTCTCATCCATGGGATATTTTAAGGACTTATCCATATGATATTCTACACTATCTTCCCCCACTCTTAAAATTAAAGTGCCCTTATAAACATCAACTAAAGCCCTACTAGTTCTCATGAAAGGTCTTCCTAATATTAATTGACATTTTACATCATATGCAAAATCTAGAATAACTAAGTCAGCTGCTAGAATGAATTTATCAACTTTCATAAGCACATCTTCCACTATGCCATATGGTTTCTTAATAGATTGATCAGCCAATTGCAAAACCATAGAAGTAGGTTTAACATTGTCCAACCCTAACTTCTTAAAGATAGTCAAAGGAATAAGATTTATACGTGCCCCAAAATCACATAAATATTTAGGAAAATCAACATCCCCTAAAGTACAAGGAATAGTAAAACTACCATTATCCTTAAACTTAGTAGGCAAATTATTTGAAATTATTGAACTACATGCCTCAGTCAACTCTATAGTGGATATATCCTCCCAACTTCTTTTCTTTGAAATTAAGACTTTAAGGAATTTTGCATAGTTAGAAATTTATGTAATGGCCTCAATAAAATTTAAATTGATGTGTAAATGTTTCAATTTATCTATAAAATATTGAAATTGCTTATCTTGGTGTTGCTACTTCGAGCGTTGTGGAAAAGGTGGACGAGGTTGGAACACTTGTGGGGTTTGGGCTCTGGTCACCCTTTCTATCATGCCCCCAACAGGTGTCGCGCTCGTGACAGTAGGCGAATTCCCATTACTCGATCTCGCAAAAGGTAGTGTGCTCACGATGTCTGCCTGCCCCTCTTATGTCGCGCTCGCGATAGAAGGTTCATCCTTCTGAAATTTTTTTTGTTTTTCCTACACATATTCATCCACATTGGTAGAAATAAATTCATTGTTATAGGATTTACCTGACCTCAATTTAATTGCTTTAAGATGTTCCCTTAGATTCTCCTCCGTATTACTTTGTAGATTTCCTTATATTCGTAAAGGTAAAGCCTTAGCAATTTGCCCTATTTGTACTTCCAAGTTATGGATGGATGAGGCTTGATTTTTAGTGATTTGATCAAACTTTATTTCTAGCCTCTTTTGGTTCTCTTCTTATGAATTAAACTTTAGGTTAATCCCCTCTAAGAACATATCTATTATAACCTCTAAAACTCCAAACCTATCTGGAGGTGGTTGGAATCATACACCCCTATTTTGGTTACTACTATTCCCCAATGAAAAATTAGGATAGTTTCTCCAACAAGGATTATATGTATTTGAGTATGGATTACCACGCCCTTGCCCTTGGATAAAGCTAACTTCTTCCTCTGAACTACCTATTCCCAAATTGCATACCTCACTTGTATGACCTTATTGGCCACAAATGGTGCATACCTTTTGTGAACTACCACCCATTCCTAGGCTACTAACCTTTTGAGTTAAAGCCTCAATTTGGGCTTGCAATGCTACCGCATAATCTATGGTATGTACCCCCCAAGCATTAGAATTAGATTCTCTTACTCTTTCGGTGGGCCACATACAATTATTCATAGCTATCTCTTCTAACAATTCAAAGGAAGCTTCTATTGTTTCCCTCATAAGTGAGCCACCAGCTGCAGCATCTATGGTACCCCTTATTGTAGGGTTCACTCCATTATAAAAAGTCTGCATGAGCAACTCCCTTGGAAGGTTATGGTGAGGACACATCCTCTACAATTCTTTAAATCTCTCTCAAGCTTCATACAAAGACTCATTATCATGTTGTACAAAAGTTGTAATATCTTTTATAATTTTTGCAGTTTTGGCTAGACGAAAGTATTTGGATAAAAATGCTTGGGCCAATTGGTCCCAAGTGGTTATTGATCCTCTAGTTAATGAATTCAACCAAGCCTTGGCTTTATCCTTCAAAGTGAAAGGAACAAGCCTAAGCTTAAGTGCATCATTCGAAACTCCATTAATTTTAAAAGTATCACAAATTTCCAAGAAATTTGCCAAATGAGCATTGGGATCCTCATTTGCCAAAGCATAAAATTGAATGCTATTTTGAATCATTTGCAAAAGAGAAGGTTTTATTTCAAATTGGTTAGCATTTACCGTAGGCCTAACCACACCTTATTAAGCAACACTCAATACAGGTGCAGCAAAATCCATCAACCTTGGTAGGCTTTCCTCTTCAGCCATGATAGGTCTTTTATTCTTATTTTTATTTTTGTTGGATTTTTGGTTACTTGAAAAAAATCTCTCTATTTCGGGATTCAAAGGTTCTAGCTCTTCTTGAGAACTTCTTGTACTAGGCATAAACTATCAAATCCTTAAAAAAGAACACAAAACAAAACTAATTAAATATTGTAATCCAAAATCATAAATCAAGATTCATAATAGCAATAAATAATCATTCATTCCCCGGCAACGGCGCTAAAAACTTGATAGCCTATTTCTAAATTCTAATTCCGCAAGTATATGGTGTACCGGTTATAGTACAAAAGATGTCGATCCAACGAGGAATGTGATATATATTACACACTATTACTACTCAATTTTAATGTTGTTTATAATTATCATAAATTTTATGAATGAAAGTGACTATCTAACCTAGTTATAGATTATTGGAGAAGACAAATGATTAATGATGATTAAGTAATAATAAATAGAACTTGAATTGATTAATCTTAATTATAAGTGTATTCTTGTCATGTAAACCAAGTTGAATAAGATTCCAATTTCAGCTCTCGACATAAACTACAATGCCTAAAACTTACATTTATAATTCTAACTCACAATTTTCATTAATGAATTAGATGGTTATGTATGCAAATTTCAGGAATAAGAAACAACTTATAACAACCATTTAATATTACGATTTCTCAAATAATACTTCAATGATGAACTTCTATTATATTTAAGTAAGAATTTATCTTTCAATTAAATACTTACTTATAATAATCATCCATAAAATACTAATAGAAAATTCTACAAGAAAGAATATCAAATTGATATGAATAATAAAATATAACATTAAAGATTCAAATTTATAAATTCATCATTAAATAATTACAAAGAATAAGTAAAAGATGAGAAATGAAGAAAGAGATCTTTCAACCCTTTTCCCTTCCACAAAGGATATCTTCTTCCTTGCAATATTCTCCTCTTCAAAACATAAAAATTCTAAGTTAAAAACTTTAACTAAAAATGTACTCTCAAACTTACAGAAAATTCTTAATAAAAATTCAACTAACTCCTAAAAATCACGGTTAAATGTTATATTTATAATGTTTGAAAAGATATGTCCTTTCAAGTGTCTCTTCAAAAGGTTGCAAGACTTGGTGGAGTGACATGACATTTCAAAGCAAAGCTTGAATTCAACTACCCAACGGTCCTCTCTGTCGCAATCGCGACGTCTGTCGCGCTCGCGACAGAGCACGCCTTCATCTTTGCTCCACCTTCCTCACACTAGCTCATCTCCGCGCCATGTCGCGACCTTGCAACGGGCGGCCTTACTCTCGACAATGCACGCCAGCTCCCTTTCTTCTTCTCTTTTGCTCTCTTCGTTTGGGCGTCCTGTCGCGCTCGTGACAGATTACTTATCTCCTTTGCTTTCTCTCTTCCTTTCTTCTTTCCTCCTTTTCTTGGCACTTCCTATCACGCTCGCGACAGATTCTTCTCTTCCTTAGCTCATTTTTTCCCTTTTCTCTAATCTTCTCCATTTTCCCCTACACACACAAAACTTAAACAAAAACATAAAACATACCTAATTCTAACACAATTAACTACACATAAATATTATTTCAACACTAAAACATAGATTAAATATGAGCTATTTAGACTCATATCAAAGTGCGCTTGCTCGCCTGGGGTACATTGGTGCTATCCATTTTTCCACCTGACATCGGTGGTGGTTGAAAAAAGGGAGAGGAGTTTTCAGTTTCTCTCTCGTAAAGAACGAGCAGAACGCTAGCAAACCGTGGCTGAACGGGGAGAGATTGCGGTGGAGCTGGGCTTTGCAGCGGAGGACACCGATTCATCGCCGTCGGGTCTTCGTCGGTGCCGGTGATTCCTCTCCTGCCTCTCTCTCTCTCTCTCCCTCTCTCTCCTGTTTCTCAGTTTCTTCCTATGTTATCCCTTTTTTGTTTCCTTTACTTCATGTGTCCAATCTTTTTTTCAAAACACCAAATATTAACTTATATATATATTTATTTAATTATTTTTACTTACTTGTCTATTTAAATACACATATATATATATTACCATTATTTAACTAAATTATCCAACTATTAAATTATATGATCTTTTTTTTAAAAAAAGAAAATTCCAAGTCATACGGGTCAAAAGTTAACCTTCACTAAATTTTTAAGGTGCCGAGTTATTATTAGTAACACTGAAAATTTTAGGGCGCTACAATTCTTCCCCTCCGAGAAAAAATTTCGTCATCGAAATTCATTTGGACTAGTATAATAAAGTACAATTCATTCTCTTTAATCAACCTTCCACTCCCAAATCAAGTTTGCAACCAATTTTATCGTATTCCTATGTCGCACAAAAGCCACTATCTCTTTGTCAATGCCAATGCTTCATGTATAGTTTATGGAGATAATGGAAAGAAGGAAAATCTTAAATCTGATTCCGAATAAAACAATTATATACATAACCACCTTTACCTTACAACCCACCAAAAATACTTAAAATCACAATTTTTAGCACAACATCATAGAAGAACCAGGATACAGTATTTCAAACCCTTTTTAAGGCAAGCACTACAATCTCATAATAGAAGTAGAGTGGTCCAAATATAGCCTTTGGAAGTGTTCCATAGGTTACAACTTCTAAAGCAATGGAAATCTCAAATCCAATTATTAAATGTGAGCGGCATATCATCTCATCTGCTCAAGATTGCAATTTCCTTTCTAACCTAATTTTAATAAATTACTAACTTGGAGTCAAAAGAGCTAAGAAATGACCTTGTCGAACATTTAAGGAGTGTTTCAAGTATCAAGTCTATATTTTCTTATTTTGAATAGTTAACTTAACACGGCTTTTCATGAAGATTTTGGGTCATGTCAGCATGTACATATATACAAGTGCAAGTATATTTCAGAAACCCAAATCAGAAATTCTAGATCATAGGGTTAAACTGAGTTCTCTAACTTAATGATTTTTCCTTCTCAACTCTATTTATGAGTCGGAGCCCAACTGGCATTATACTTAACCAATAATATATCTATTCCAGAGTCATATCATTTCTTCATCTTCCATCTTTGGCATGTACACTTTACTCAATAATCATTAGCATACATATCGTCCTATTATTTACTTTCCTTAATCCTTACTTAACTCCTTATTACCTCCAATCTAATAATATCTTTCCATAGGCACAATCATGTCACCTCTATACACTTACTATGTATCATGTCAGTTTCCTTTCAATTGGGGCATATGTATATAACCTAGTGTCTATTGTGAATGATCACATAATGGTAATGCAATGAATGTAAGATGTTTCATGTATGCAGTGTTATGCAAATGCACATTTCATGTAATGACAATGCATATTAACCCATCCCATGCATAAAATGTTCAATGATTGCCCTGCCATCAAGGATAACTAATAAGTACCTAAAGTACCACCACTCATTCATTTCCTATCCACAGTCTATTTTTCTATACCCAGAAATGCCTAAACCTTTGCTCTGATACCAATAAAATGTAACACCCTTACACTCGCTATACTGAACTTACATTGAGTTAACTCTTGCAACTACCATGATTGTTTGGATACTAACAAATATTCGGTCATTGCAAAAGCAAGAATATTTTTTTTCAACATTATTTCACCATACCCAAATGTATATCCTTATTAGTTATACTTAAGCTATCAACTTAATGACCTTAACAATTCTTTACCAAATGACCTATAACTATCCAATTTTGCTATTCATTCAGTTAAAATTTTAGTAGTATAACGGCTATTATCTAACCTACCCTCCTGCAAACCAAATAATTCCACAGCCCGTCATGGGCACAACAGTTCATATAATATTTTCCATACATAATATAATCATCTCAATTCAATTCTATAACTCTCACCCATCATACATACTACATACATATAAAAGCAAAATAAACTAACTACGTAGTTACAATTATTTGATATGTACTCTTCATTATAATAGTATTCTATTTATGTAGTGTACATGCCATCGAGAAATTGAATTCAAGTTATCCATCCCAAAAAGTTTCATCTTTATTGTCTTCTTGCCGTGACTCCCATCCAACATTAATCTTTCGGAACACTCATGTTATCACTTGATTTCTATCTTTTGACCTGTGCGAGGATAAACTACGTTCTAAGCTTTACGCTTAGTGGTGCCTACCAATTTACTTATCCAATACTAAAAATATAAATTATTCCTAAAGTTACACTAACATATACGTGCTTAAAAGTCTTGCACGAAAAATCATTAATTAACACCTCATAGTATTCAAATAAATAAAATGAATTTACATTTACCTATTAAACTTTATTTTTCTCGTAGTCCGTATAAGCCTTCAATTACGTTCATTTCATTTTCTTTTTTCATAATTTCATTTAAGAATGTTATTTCCAATCAATATATCACTTATTGTTTAACTATTTACTATGCGTCTTCTTTAGATTACATTTTCCTCATGTAGCCAAGTAACATTGCATAGAAAAAAAAATCAACATACATAGGCAAACAATTTAAACTTTGTAAGGCATATTTAATCTATAGTCTTCTTATACAGTTTTATTATTTGTCACTTGAGCATATTACATTACTCTTTAAACTATATGCCTATCACATATATAACAGCTTACTACTTAAAAATTTACCTTTTTCCTTTTTCGTTATTATTTTATTTCCTGATTATTAATTTACCTCTTAGCTTAAACATTTAATTTACTTTGATTAACTACTAACTAATAACTTAGCATCTCGTTCTTACATTGATCATTTACTGTTTAACTACAAAAATTCCATAATAAACACAGGTACTTCGTACAGTAAAATAATATTCATAACCAATCAAGCAAGGTTTTCCCAAAACATTTATACTCAAATTCCCGATTCGATTTCATAACCTAAATCATAAAACATACTGATCATATATATGCTTATCATGTGTCACTATATAAATTTCACGAATTCCTAAACAGTCATTGTGCATATAATATGGCATTTAATTTCCCATTTTCACATTAATAATTATTTTATCATGCATCTTATTTTATAATTATTAATGACAGATATGCATGTATATCATACACATTAGTGGTCATGAAGCTCTTATGCACGAATAAAACCCCTCATCGTGCCATTACTAAATAAAATCAATTTCCAATAACATTTCTTTAATAGAGTTATCATTTTTCATTTCCTTTCATTAATAAGCCCCTAGTATGACCTGGTAGAAATCTATGGACCGGATATACGGGATGTTGACACCACAGGGCCACTATAGTACAGTAAATAGCAGTAACATTAATGAGGAGGTAGACCGTCATTAGCCTACCATTACGAGTCTTCATGACCCGAACCGCAGTTCTTAAAAGTCCCTATGGCTAGCCACTATATCCTAACTGTAAGCACCGTGTCCCGGAGCGGTCCGAATCAGAGGTTACCCTGTGATGAAATCAGTATCCTAGCCTGTATAAATGGTTTGGATTTGGGGGTTTTAGTCGCGCGTTCCATGAGAAATGAGTCTTTTTACCTTTCGTAGGTAGAGGGGGAGAAACGGGGGTTTTTTCGAGTCAAAAAGCTTTTTTACCTCCACAGACGGCCAGCCCGTCTGCGAAATCAGCCCGTCGCTTGGGGTCACCGATGGCTTGTGGTATTTTCCGACGCCCGTCGGAAAGTAACTGCCCCTGTCAGAATGCCGCGTGGTTTCCCGAAGCACGTAGCCTTTCCGACGCCCGTCGGTGGATGTGGTAGGGCCGTCGGACGAATCCTTGTGTTAGAAGGATTCTTCCGACGCCCGCCTCTATACACCGACGCCCGTCGGTCGTGTCTGGCTTATAAAAGCTCCGGATTTTCAATAGAAAAGGGGTTCCAAAATTTTGAAGAGGGGAAACTCTGCCCAAATTCAAGCATATTTTCTCTCTCTTCCAGCAAACACATTTCATAAAGAAATCTTGATCAAAAGAGGATCAAATCCATCAAAAGGGACTAAAAACTAATTAGTTTTCCTTTAGATTTTGATTCCAAAGACAATACTTTGAAGGTTTGAGAAGGAAGTAATCTGATTTCCTCTTTTCAATCCTTCATCTTGCTTTTCGTGGAACACGTGGGGCTCTAATAAACACAAGAATTTCACCCAAAGCGATTATCTGAGGGTAAATATTCCAGATTCCTTCTCCATATCATTTCATATTTATTCTTTATTTGTTAATTTTTCCAATTTTGTCATTATTTTTCTTTATTTTGACTCTCATTACTTTATTTTATTGTAAAATCTCCTTTTGGCCTTAAAAGGAATTTTTCTCTTTCTTTTTTTTGGAGACAGTGGTGATCGATGGGTCATCTCCATCACCGATGCCCGTCGGTCACCTCATCTACAGATGCCCACTTTTTGAGTGACAGACGGACGTGTCGGTTATCTTGACTGACGCCCGTCGGTCACCTAAAAGAGGCCGTCGGTGGGCTCTGTCTCTTCCCTTTTAAATGATTTTCTATCTTTTTCAAGTCCCTTTGGGTTCCCATATATTGATGTATGTATATTGACATCTTTTAACTTTCTATGAGTGTATATTGATTCTCTTGGACTATCCCAAGTTGGAGCGGCTACCTACCATATTTGGAGGATTTCGTCCGGTTTAGTTTCCTAATCCTCTTGAATATTTTCTTCATTTGTTATTCATTGATTATTTTATGTATATGGATGTACTTCTTTCATGTCCCGTTAATGTATAAAAATGACTCAATGTTTTATATTCAATAAAATGAGGTTTACACAAAAGCAAGGGTCCAATACCCTATTTTTATCGAATAAAGATCATCACAAATAAAAATATCCACTTTTGATAATGGTGCATGCGAGGACCAAAGTCCTCAAAAATAAACAATGCCCCAATTCATGTATGTATCGGACATTTATAAAGGGAGTTGTATTCTGCTCCTTGTATTATTGTAATTTATCATCTTTTGATATTTACTTGCTCATTTATGGCTTTCCAAACATGAATAAATGTGCCTTTAGTAAATTGCATCGTGTGGAGGGAGAGCGAATCAATGATAATTTAAAATTTGATCATAAAGTAATCGAGGTAGAAATAGATGAGAAATCTCGGACCCAGCTCTGGTCTTTGGGCTCAAAGAGGCTAGAGGTCTACCCTCCAAGACACCTTTTTGTGCCATGAGACTTTAGCGCTAATCCTAGGCTCCTTAGGGCGAGAAGTTTACCTTCAAGGACCTCTCTGGTTGGCCCAAAATGGATACCAAGCGCAGTCTTAGGCTCTCCGAGGCAAGAGTAACTTTCCCAATGTTCTATTGGGTGGCGACTCCATGAAACCTCCTTGTTGCCCAACGTAGACGCACTTACGATTTATTGCAAGCTGTCAACGGACCCACTAATGCCCCGGTCGTCCACGTGTGGGCGGCCGAATGGGCGACCGCGGGGATCCGGCGCGCGTCACAGTGGCGACTCCACTGGGGACGTTTATGGTTCGAGATTTCAATTTGAAAATACCTCGTTTAACATTTATGATTAAAATTTAATTCATAAATTTGCTTTCTCTCAAATTTAGCATTCGCATTAGAGCCTTAGAATACGCTAGTTTGGTCCCTCTTTTAGCCCCGGTGCGTTCCTGAAGTACGACCTCATTTTCACTCAATTTGGGGAAGTGTCAAGGATAATCACCAGCCCAAGCCACGTACCTCAAATGGTATATCAAAATAATGACCCGATCGGTCGCTACGCTCTTGATGAGCTAGACCTGTTGGCAGGGATCATGCTTGGGTAGCCTTAAAGAAACATCTCCCTTGTCCAAAGCTCATGTAATGGCTGTAGTTACTTTCCACAGGTAAAATGAACCCTAAATTCCATGCTTGCTGTATGGATCCTCGTGTATTGGGTGAGTCCAGATATCTCGCTTGGTAACCTAGCCAAAGGCTTTCATGCCCCGATAGGGCCATGTCAAAATTTGTGGAACGTCCAAGTACGTGACGATCATTATCCATCCGCTTGGACATTAGCATAGGAGTGTCATGCTGCCAGTTTTTCACCGCGCACCATGCGCATCCATCGGGTCCCTCGTTGACCCCTGGGCTAATCCCACCTAGGAAAGAGACTGCACGACCACGTGTGTGGGAGAAATAAGGGTGGAAGGACCTACTTGCTTGCTTGTGCTCTGTGAATGTTGCATATCACGACCATGCATTATACCTGCATTTTATGCATCATGCCTAACATCTTGTCTCTGCAGCCATCATAGATCTACCCAGGTGGACTAGATCACCAACCGGACAACTGATCCGAGTTCCTACTCCTGAGCTGTCAGATAGAGAGGGTCTACAAGAAATCTTATCAGAAATTAGTGGTACTGTATCTCAGATGGCAAACTCGCCTAGGGGGGATGACGCCACCAGGGCCATGATTGCGGAAGAAGTGGGCCGGCAATTTGAGGAATTCGAGGGCAGAATGATGAATATGTTGACTGCCTTGGCGCAGCAGAATGCTCCACAGAATCCTCCTCCTCCTCCAGTGAGGCAGAATGAGCCAGAGGAAAAAAGGGCCGAAAGACGAGAGGAGCCTATTAGGCCGCCGCCAGTAGAGTTAAGGTCAATAGCCTCGGGAGAGCAGAGAAGAAGGCCTGTGCTGAGAATTGATGATGATATCGAAGATGATAGGATGAGCATTGCATCCGAGAGGGGGAAGGCACCTCAGACCGATGACTTTATTTTAAGGAAGATGGAAGAGAGGTTTGAAGCTATGGCTCGTATGTTGAGCAGGGGTCAAGGGATGAACGCAGAGGATAAGGAATTGGAGGGAGAGGACCCGATCCCGCCAGACGTGCCGAAATTTGATGGAACTTCTGACCCGACCGCTCATGTGAAGCAGTATTCTCTGGTCATGAAGGGGACCACGTTGTCTAAGAAGCAGAAGGTAGAATACTTTTGTCTGAGTCTGACCGCCCATACCATCGACTGGTATCATAGTCTTGACCGTCGCACTAAAGAAGATTGGGATCTGCTCACTGAGGAGTTTTTGAAGCAGTATGACTGCAATACCAGAGTGGAGGTGACTCTAAAAGATCTTGAACTGCTCCAGCATAAGGCTGGAGAATCTTTCCATGATTATCTCACCCGATGGCGGAACCGAGTAATGGAGATGCGAAGAAAGCCGGACACCCAGGATCAGATTCATTTATTCATCAAGAACGCAAGCCCGTACTTGAAAGGTGGGTTGAAGATGAAGGGGTTGAAGGACTGGGAGTCTCTCAAGGATATAGCCATCGAGGCAGAAGGAGAGTTCTTTGCTAGGAAGGCTAACAATGATAATTTTGCCAAAAGGGCTAACCCCGGTCAAGGAACCAGTAGGCCGGCGGGTCCCAGTGGTAGCACCAGAAGAACAGGTGAGGTGTCTGCTACTGAGGTAACCACCAGACCATTATCTTGGGTCTTGAGAAGGTTAATGAAGGAGGGAAAATTGCAACCCTTAGCTCCTAGACCTGCTTTGACGCTGGGAAAGCCTGGGCACAAAGACAATGAATTATGTGCATTTCATCAACACTCAGGGCATGTCACAGATAAGTACAAAGCGCTGCGGCACGCTATCCAAGACTTGATTGATAACAAGCAAATTTTTGACCTCGAAAAGAGGGAAGCTGAGAAGAAGCCCGGTTATAATGCCGTACCACCGCCCGTGTTTATGATCGGATCTAGCTTGCCAGAATGGTACGTGCTACAAAATCTATATGGAAGCGAGAATTCTGCTGCTGATTGTTTTGAGATTAGAGAGGAGAGAGCAGTCGTGGCTACCCTTGATTGCTTGTTTAGCAGTGAGAGCGGCGGAGAAGCCGAGGAGGAGGGAGAGATGAACCTTGACGTGTGGGGGTCTGATGAAGATCAAGAAGAGATAGGGGCCGTAACGAGAAGCGGGAGAGTGGTCCCCGGGATTACAGGGCTGCCTGAGCCAGTGCAGATGCCAGCAGAGAAAGAGCCAGAGGAGAATCAGATTGTCAAGCAATTGAAGAAGACTGCGGCTCAAATATCCATCTGGGATCTTTTGAGATAGTCCCCCTCTCATAGGCAGAAGGTAGTGGAGGCTTTGGTTGAGGCCACGGTCGTCACCACGATTTCCCCATCAGAAC
Organism: Excoecaria cochinchinensis; assembly: GCA_947683425.1. Lineage (NCBI taxonomy): Eukaryota > Viridiplantae > Streptophyta > Magnoliopsida > Malpighiales > Euphorbiaceae > Excoecaria > Excoecaria cochinchinensis. The sequence goes on along the minus strand of CANTUQ010000029.1, from coordinate 1,065,618 downwards.
TGTTGGGCTTGGTCAAAGGAGGATCCGAGGAGAGATTGGTCTTTTCTGATACTAACCTACCGGTCGAGGGCCGTAATCATAACAGACCCCTGTACATCAAAGCGCAGATTAACGAAAAGCACACTGCTTGCGTTATGGTAGATGATGGGTCTTCTATCAATGTGTGCCCCCTGATAGCTCTGCAGGCTTTTGGTTTAAACGAAGATATGCTCAGTGGATCAGATCTGACTATCACGGACTATGATAATTCGAGGAGGCAAGCCTCGGGAACCTTTAAGACCTTGGTCAAGACAGGACCCATTGAAGTGGAGGTAGAATTTGTAGTTCTGCCCATCCCTACTAACTTCTCAGCTCTACTTGGGAGACCCTGGTTTCACAAATTAGGAGGAGTACCATCTACGCTGCACCAAATGATAAAGTTCCCACATGAAGGGGAGGAGGTGACTATCAAGGCAGCCAGAGAGAACCAGGTCTCAGCGCTTGAAATTGCTAACCAGCCCTTTAGTGGCTTCCATGTGTCCATGATAAGAGAAGAGATCAGGTCAGTGGATAACCCAGCTATGGTTAATATGTTGAAGAAGATGCACTATCTCCCCGGGGCTGGTTTGGGCAGAAACTCTCAGGGTTTGCAAACAGCGATCACCACTCGAGGTCAGAAGAACCGAAAAGGTCTAGGGTACAGAGGCGGCTTCGGCAAAATGTCATGGCCGGACTTGTACCCTAAAAGAATTAATCTATTTTGGCATGTGTGTGTGATTTCATGTGAGTTTTGGGACTAAATTGAACGAAGGCAGGATTTAATTGAAAGAAAGAAGTATTGTTAAGGGTTTAAGTGGTAATTATGAATGAATACTAAGCATGAGTTAAAGGCTGATTAGCTAGTTTAAGGAAGGATTAACTAAGAATAAAATAACTTGATTTAATGGAAGTGGAGGCAGATTAGAGGAAGTGGTTTCCGTGTGGCTTCTTGAGAGGATGCCACCTACACCTTTGCATGCAAGAGTGAGTTAAGGGAAGGGAAGAGTTTCATTTGTGTAATCTAGCAATTTTCTGTGTTCTTCTCTTTTCTTTCTTGCGTGGGAGTGAGTGTTAAAGAAGGGTAAGTATATTGGTGTTAAGTTGCTCAAGAATTAAGGGTTAAACCTAAGAGGTAAGTGAATAAGTGCATATTCTCATCTTCTACTCTTTCTTCTTGGTTGAGCTGGTTTGGATGGGATATTATTGGTTTGAGTTTGAGCTTGAGCATCTGTGTTGTTTTGTTAGCTGAAGAAGTGAAAAGAGATAAAGGAAAGGCTGTAATCGGCGAGCCGAGCGTCCGTCGTAATTAGGAGCTAAGGCGACGAGGTTTGGGAACAAACCTTAATTGTGTGATTATGTGATAAGTGTTGGTTAAATAGAGTTTTGAAATGAATTGCAAGATATGTGAAATTGAAGTTGGAGCATGAATTATGTGATGCTAAATTGTATGATTAGAGTAGCAATATGATTGTGATAAAGTGCTTGAGAATGATTATGATTTGCACTACTATTGAATGCCAAACAAGAAGGGAAAATCAGGTATGTGTTATTGATTGTGTGGTTGTTGTATTTGGGTTGATTGCCAAACAAATAAGAAGGAGATTTGAAGTCTGGGCGTAAAAGGAGAATTGGACAGAAAAAGCACAGCCATGCTAGTGATAAACACAGCTGTGTTTTTGGTATTTTTGCATAGGTCACGGTGACAATGAAATTGATTGTGACCGTGACATATGCTGAGTTCAATTCTGCCTAGAGGAATTTGGTATGTCACAGTGACAATGGAATTCATTGTGACCGTGACCGACCCAGGAAAGCATTATGTTTTGCAAAGTGAGAATATGTCACGGTGACAATTAGATTCATTGTGACCGTGACATACCCTCAGGTTGCATTCTGCCGAGAGTTGGGAACACATCACGGTGACAATGAAATTGATTGTGACCGTGACATGCCCCCAGTTTGCATTCTGTTTTGGACTTCAATATGTCACGGTGACAATGAAATTCATTGTGACCGTGACCCACCCTGTTTTGGCAATATGATCCTAATGTGTTTGGCCATTCAAATGGCAAGGCTTTGAGCTGAAATAAAGGACAAGATGAGTAAGTATGGTATGTGTGTTAAGTGATCTACAAATGCATACAAACATGGCGATTTCTGAATATGATCAGTTATGTAAATGTTATATGAGAAGATTGAATTTGAAAGCATACTGAATATGCAAGTGAAATGTTAGCTATGTGCTAATGCAAATGTGTAAAGTGAAAAGTGAATTGAATAATCTGTCAATAACTTAAGCCTGCGAGTCAAGTAGTGGATAGTTAGGCATGCCTATAGGGTTCAGTGCTGCAGCCCCATGCGTTAAATGTGTCTGATTCCATGGGAATCAGAATGCGATTATCCTTGCTGGATTCAGTTAATTGTGGAATGATGAAAAGTACCAGAAGGTACTAATGTGTAAAAGTGATCTCGATGAGATTCTGGGTACCTAGGAGGTACCGATGCGTTACCCGTTATCCGCGTCATTGAATTGCAGGCTAACTGATTAATTAAATAATAAATGGAAGTGACTGTGATACAAGAAAGTATGTGGTATGGATATGTAAATAAGTGATTGATGCTTTATGATTGAATATAGAAATGGATAAAACTATGCTTGAAATGGTACGTGCTAAAATAATGAATGTTCTGGCATGTCTACTAGCATGTAATGTATGATGTTTCTGATGTGTGCTAATTAATTGCTATATATATATGAGTTCCCCACTAAGCGTTATCGCTTAGCTTGGATTTACTCTAATCCGTGCAGGTACGGACGAGAGGTGACTGAAGGACGTTCCCCGCATTTTGGTACGGTCAACAATAGGAAGTGCATAGTGTAGGTTTGGGGGTTGTTATTTGGAACTTTTGTATAAGTTTTATATGGTTAATATGTATTCTGAATATGTAAAGGCATGTAATAATGTAGTAATCATGGATGTAACCTCCCACGTGTATGTGTGTCATATGAATAGCTAAGGCGTGTGAATAATAGTAGTTGGCATGTGATGCATGAATTAAGGTAGTGTGTAATGAAATTTTATTATTCAGTTTCCGCATGTGTCCTGTGTGTGTGTGCGACCTTCTCTAACTAAGATTAGCTGAGCTAGTCTGTCGTTAGGGAACGGGCATCACAAAGAAGAAGGCAACAGACAAGATCCCTCACATTTCGGAAAGCTTTGTGCCCGCATCCTCAGTTTGCGCATACACTGGCGATGATGAACCGCAGTGGGTGATGGGGAGAATTGTCCTTGGGTTCGAGATCTTCAATGATGTATTTGACTGGAGAGTCGGGTTTATCAAGACTGCTAAAGACTTCTGGGATGAGGAGGTCATGACTCAGGCTATCACTTGGGACAGATGCGAGCCTGAAGAGGTCGTTACCGAGAAAATGATAGATGCCAGGCTGAAAGGGAAAGAGAAGATAGCAGAATTAGAGCCGAGAATGGGGGGTTTGAAAATTTCCTCTGACATGCCTGAGGAGCCTCTGCTGAATCAGGAAGCCAGTGATCAAGCTGCGACAGCATCAACCTTTGGAGTGGCAGAAGAGGACTCTAGTTTAGACTATCTTTTTATTCCAGAACTCTTTTATGATGTAAATGACAATTATAATATTATTAATAAGGCAAATAATTTCTCTTACTTGTGCGATGTTTCTAATGATTTCAACATGCATGAACATGATCATATTCCATCAATTTTTGACATTGATTCCACTGATACAACGCCTTTTAATCTTGGAACCTCGGAAAATCCGAGAGAAATTCTAATAGCATCAAATATAACTCTTGAGGAGAGAAAAAATTTTTAGAGAATAATAAGAAAACATGAAAAAGTCTTCGCCTGGACCAATGAGGACATGCCAGGAATTGACCGAGACGTGGCAGAACATGCTATCCCGACTTACCCAGATTACAAGCCCGTGAAGCAGAAGTTGAGAAGGCTCAGGCCAGAATGGGCAGACAAGGTCAAGGAGGAAATTCGTCAGCAGATCGAAGCCAAGTTCCTTATTGAAGTGCAGTATCCTACATGGCTGGCAAATGTGGTCCCTGTAGCAAAGAAGAACAGAAAGGTCAAGGTGTGTGTAGATTATCGAGATCTGAACAAGGCCTACCCCAAAGATGATTTTCCACTACCTCATATCGATGTATTGATAGACAGTGCTGCCAATTGTGCGATGTACAGCTTTGGAGATGGTTATGTGGGCTACAACCAGATCCTGAACAAAATAGCTAACCGGGTTAAAATCGCTTTCATCATGGAGTGGGGGACCTATGCCTACCGAATCATGCCTTTTGGCCTGAAGAATGCAGGGCCCACGTACCAGAGGATGGCGACCAAGATCTTGAGTGACCTGATCCACAAAGAAGTGGAAGTGTATGTCGATGACATGATGGTCAAGTCAGCCACTCAAGAGGGACACTTTGAAGCTCTAGATAAGTTCTTCACCAGGATTGACAAGTATAATCTGCGACTTAACCCCAAGAAGTGCATTTTCGGAGTGACTTCAGGAAAACTATTGGGACATGTCGTCAGTCAGAGGGGAATAAAAATTGACCCGGACAAGGTGAAGGCCATCAGAGAGATGCCCGTGCCACAAAAAGAGAAGGATGTAAGGAGTTTCCTGGGTAAGCTGCAGTATGTCAGCAGATTTATCGCCAAGCTCACTTCAATATGCGAGCCTATTTTTAAGCTGCTTAGAAAGAATCAACCTGTGGTCATGAATGAAGACTGTCAGAAAGCCTTTGACAGCATCAGAGAATACCTGTTGAATCCGCTAGTGCTAAGGCCGCCGCAACCAATCAAGCCGCTTATCCTGTATCTGGCAGTAGAAGGCAGTTCAGTGGGCACCATGATGGCTCAAGAAGATGAATTTGGGGTGGAATTTGCAATTTATTACCTCAGCAAAAAGTTCTTGGCTTATGAGATAAAATATGCTGAAGTAGAAAAGATCTGCCTTGCAGTAATTTGGGCGTCAAAGAAGCTGAGACATTACTTCCATTCATACAAAGTTCAGGCAATGGCCAAGCAGAATCCGTTAAGATATTTGCAGGACGCGCCGTCTTTGCTTGGTAAGATGGGGAGGTGGCTGCTCTTGCTATAGGAGTTCGATGTGCAATACATCACTCGCAAAACTATTAAGGGGCGGCCGTAGCAGAATTTCTTGCCGAGCATCCTATTTAAGGAGACACTCCCAAGTTTACCTTTCCTGAAGAGAGCATAGTCGCAATTTCTGTCCAAGGATGGCAGTTACACTTTGACGGGGCAGTGAATAATAGAGGGGCCGGAATCGGAATCGTTCTGATAACCCCAGATGATGAGAAACTTCCCCTAGCAAAGAAGCTGAGATACAAAGCAACCAACAATGAAGCCGAATATGAAGTATGCACTTTCGGATTGGAAGCTTTAGCGGCATTGGGGGCAAAGAATATAGAGGTTTTTGGTGACTCAGCCTTGGTAATTAACCAGATCTGAGGTGAGTGGGCTGTAAAAGAAGAGCGGCTGGTACCTTATGTCGAATATTTGAAAGAAGCCTGCGGGCAGTTTGAGACTTGCACTTTCCACTTCGTGCCGAGAGATGAGAATCGTCTGGCTGACGCACTGGCAACCTTAGTGTCGATGTGGGATAACCCTGAGGGAGTGGCTATGAAGCCGGTGCTAATTTCGAGTTCTGATAAGCCTATCTTTGAGACCGAGCTTGTAATGGAAGTAGAAGTGGCGGACGGGAAACCATGGTACTTCGACATCATGAATTATTTGGAAAACAATGAATTTCCAGAAGAAGCTACTGAGAAAGACCAAAGGATGATCCGGAAGCTATCTACTCAGTTCATATCCTTGAAAGGGGTGTTGTTCAAAAGACAGTCGGACGGGATTCAACTCAGGTGCTTGAATGAAAAAGAAGCCCGCAAAGTGATAGAGGAAACCCATGCAGGTGTCTGTGGGGCCCACATGAACGGTTTGACCTTGGCTAAGAAAATCATGAGACAAGGCTTCTATTGGCTTACAATAGACAATGACTGCTCAAAGTATGTTAAACAATGCTAGTTGTGCCAATAATATGCAGACTTGAGACACCTGCCGGTATCAGAGTTACGTAACCTGACATCACCTTGGCCTTTCGCTGCTTGGGGGATAGATATTATTGGAGAGATTCGCCCTACGGCATCCAATGGGCACAGATACATCATAGTCGCAATTGACTATTTCACCAAATGGATAGAGGCAGAATCCTTCAAGAAGATTGACGCAAGGGATATGGCCAAGTTTATAAAGAGAAATTTGATCTGCATATATGGCCTCCCTCATCATATAGTGTCTGACAACGGAGTGCAGTTCATGGGAGAAACCAGGAAGCTCCTCGAGAAGTATGGTGTCGAGCATCATAAATCCTCTCCCTACCGACCACAAGCGAATAGAGCAGTAGAAGCTGCTAATAAGAATATGAAGAAAATTCTGTCCAAGATGGTCCAAACCAAAAAAGACTGGGCTGAAAAGTTACCTTTCGCCCTGTGGGGATATAGAACAATGGTAAGGACGTCTACAGGCGCTACACCATTTTCCCTGGTATACGGAACGGAAGCAGTATTATCAGTTGAGATAGAGCTAAAATCACTGAGGGTGGTCATGGAAGCCCAAATCCCAGAGGCCGAATGGGCGCAGCAAAGGCTACAACACTTGAATTTACTGGATGAGAGTAGGCTGAAAGCTTATTATCATAATCAGATTTACCAGAAGAGATTGGCAAGAACTTTCGGAAAGAACGTAAGAAAGCATCCGCTGAAAGAAGGGGACTTGGTGTTCAAACAGATGAGGCCAGGCATACCAGATATTAGAGGGAAATTCAGACCGACCTGGGAGGCGCCGTATATCCTTAAGAAGCTGTTGTCCAAAGGAGCTGCAATCTTATCGGATAGTGATGGGAACGAATTCAAAGAGCTGATCAATGTCGACAGACTCAAAAGGTTCCACTGCTAAAGACCAAAATAAAAAGAAGAGAATAAAATGCCCTGCAAGTCAAAAATCAAAAAAAGGAGGCTGTGCTAAAATTGGGCGCCTCGACAGGGTGAAAACCGGAAAAAGGCATCCTGTGCAAAAATTAGAGGCATGAGAGAAAATGTCCGATCATGAAAACCCGAGAGGACCGATTGGTAACAGGAGTTGATGTTGTTAAAATTTGGTTTTTTGTATTAACAGCGCTTAAGCAGCTGAGTAAATGCCAAAACTGATCATGTATGCTGAAATTATATGAAAATGTACACAAATTCGTGAAATAGAATGAATATTATTCTTTTCATTTTTATCATTTCCTAGTTCCACATTAAAAAGAACTGTAGCACCAAAAGAGATACATATGTAAGCTAAGCTAAGTCCTGCTGCAGCTCTCGCCGACCAGATGCTTGAGCCCTCGAGTCCTGTTATCAGATGCTGGACTAAGGATCCACTTCTTGTACTCGTTAGTTGAAGACACAGAATGATTGCCGAACCTCGGGATAACAGTCTTCACTGGTAGTCTGCCCCACAGCTCATGATATCAAGAAGCAAACGCAGCCGAGAGAGCTCCTCCCCGGAAAGACAAGGGAACCCTCACTACATCCTGGGTCATCCCGAGCTGAAGTGTACATCGAGAGGTGATGCAGAAGGTGGCCTGACGGAGGCCGCTGAGGGGAACACACCCCGATTATCACACCCCGTTTGCCCCCTAGTAGAATGAGCCTGTCTGTGTGAGCATGCATGTGCATGTGTTCAGCATATCATGAGGGTAGTTTAGTAAAATGCATGTTTTTGGGTTTTGTTAGTATGTGGTTACACGTATGACATTAATGTGTGTATTAATTGGGAATTGCTTTTGTGCACTTGAGCATATCATATTATGGTGTTTTAAGTTAAGATGTATTTGTGTGTGTGAGTTCATACCATTGTAGGGTGTTTAAGTTAGGAGTGCATAAGATGTGTGTGAAGTATGGAGTTAAGGTGTGAGTGAGCAAGCTCCACCACCATTCATTGACATGTGTATTAGGTTAGGGAAAATGAATAAAGAAAAGAAGGAAGAGTGAAAGGAATATCAGATTCACGTTTTCCCTTCTACCTCCATCTTCTTCTTCTTCCTTTTCCCTTTCCTAATTATTGCTAACTGTAAATGAAATTGTGGTTGGGGAAATTGGTCACTCTTGCTCCTAACTTGGCAAGTACGTATCTTGGTCTTGCTCTTATTCTTCTTTCTCTTCTTCTTCTTCTTCCTTGAGTTTAGATTTAACTTAGGGTTTGCTTTGTTGGATGTTTGTGTTTAGCTGAGGCTCCTCGCGATCCCAGAGGCAAGGAGATTGCTGGGAGTAGTGGGACTAAGTGAAGTGAAGCTTAGAATTTAGGTTTGGGAATTGTTTGTTATGATTTGTGTGATTTTCAGCTTACTGTAAAATTCTAGGGTTTGTGTTCCTTTGAAGCTTGAATGCATTTACTGTTGATTTTGATTTGGTTGTTTTAAATATTTAATTGAGTCGTTGTTTTGTCATTTTGATGCTTGAATGATCTTCTAGAAAGTAAGAACAGGTTTGAATGACTTTTAATCAAATTTAGATTGATTTCTTTGTTCTGGGAAATTCTGGAAAATCGGGAAAATCGATTACTGTAGAAATTCCCGTCTGTCGCATGACTAGCCAGGAAGAGAGGCAAGTCACGAGACGTGACTTCCAGTCACGACTCGTGACCTGCCAGATAAAAGCCAGTCACGAGCTGTGACTGTCTGTCACAACTCGTGACCGGCCATGAGGAAGGCAGTCACGAAGCGTGACTTCCAGTCACGACTCGTGACCGGCCTGAGAGAGGCCAGTTACGTCAGCCAGTCACATCGCGTGACCAGCCCAAAGGAGGAAGCCAGTCATGAGACGTGACACCCAGTCACGACTCGTGACCAGCGAGAGATAAGGGGCGAGACACGCCGCGTGATCCGCGAGGGACAGAGCCAGTCACGAGGCATGACCCTCAGTCACGTCTCGTGACCAGCCTTGTGAGGAGGCCAGTCACGTCTCGTGACCAGCCAACCTCGCCCGTCATCCCGTTCAGCCCATTTTCTGAAATTTCCCGGATTTTAACTTATAAATGGATTCCGTAATTCCTTCGAATGAATTTATACTGCTGTATGATGCATGTCATACTTTTATATGCTTTGAAATGCGTGATACCATGATTGTTCTGATGAATTATACGCGATATTTTGAATTATGATTTGAATGAGTTTTAGCCTGCTAGAGTCAAGTAAGTGGATAGTTAGGCATGCCTAATAGAGTCTTTTAGCTGCAACCCTCAGTTCAGTTTGGTCCCTGATCAGGTCCCCGTTTGGTTCCTCGCGAACCCATCAGTATTAGGATCTTGTTTAAGATCCCCTCAGTATAAAAATATTGTGCTCTGATAAAATGAATTGACTTTTGATTTGTACGTGTGAGGTACCCTCAGTATTCGATTCGTACCCGTAAGGTACCTTCAGTACACTCGTTATCCACTATCTAGAGTCAGCAGGTGTTCATTAAATAATTGATTGAATTCCTCTATTCTGAATTGGATATATACATGTGATATCTAAATGAGTATAATGATGGGATATGTGTTCCATTAATATGGAAATGGATATGTATTTGTGGTGCAAATGTATGGCTTTAATTTGTGAGCATGATTATATGGATATTGTTAAAGCTATTGCATTTTGCCATTGTGTATGTGAAATGCCTTGACGACCATTGTGAATGGCCGTCCATAATTTATGTATGTTTCCCCACTAAGCGTTTATCGCTTAGCACGGTGTTTTTACCCGTGCAGGTGCGGAAGAAGTTTTGATCTGAGAGTCGCCACCGTCAAGCCAACACAAAAGGGTTTAGTGTAGGGCTTAATTTTGTAATAGTGATGATTCTTTTTGTATAGAACTCTCGTGTATCAGTTGTATCAGTTTTGTATCAGCTTCCGCTTTTGTACCTATATTTTTGTATATGTAATATTATTTTGTATCAGCTAGTTGATCAGAACATTATTGTAATGGTTTTTTAGATTAATGTATGATCAGCTTTTGCTTTCGTTTCCTTAAAGTTTTTAATTATCCTGTATTTCTGTATGTATGTAATGAATGAATGTATGTTTGCTTTGTTTTTGCTTTGTGACATCTTGTCTCATATGGCATCTCACTCCTTACCGGATGGGATCGCCTATGTATGTGAAGGGGGTGTTACATTTTGTTGTATCAGAGCATAGGTTTAGGCATTTCTGGGTGTTGTTTGTTCTGTTGATGTGTTGAAGTGTATAGATGTGCATGTGTCTAGATCTGTGTTGACTGATATGGTTGTTTCTTGATTGTTTAGATGGCTTCTAATTCTGCTCGTGGATCACTTGAGGAATCCGCCGAGAGTGTAATCCCTCAAGCTGTAAATCCATCGATTTCTGTGTCGGCTCAGCATGCTAGGGTCCAGCACGAGGCCGCAGCCATGCCTTTTGAGGTTATGTTCAGATTGCATCAAGACATGGCTAGGGTTTTGGAGAGAGTGACTGCTCCTAGAGCACCTATGAAGAATTTGAGAAGGGCAGGAGTTGAAGATTTTTATTGCACTGGTTTGAATGAGTCTGAGATGGCTAAGAAATGGTTAGATAAAGTGAAGCATGCCTTGAGAGAGATTCAATGTCCTCCCGACCAGCAGGCATAGTGTGCATTAGTTCTACTGCAAGGGTCTGCTTTTGAGTTGTGGGAATTGGTTTGCAGGCATCCTCAGCTACCGGATCCGATTACTTGGGAGTTCTTTGAGGGTGAGTTCACAAAAAAGTATATTACTCAGACCTACAAAGATGCTAGATGGGCTCAGTTTTTGAGTTTGAGATAGAGGGCTATGTCTGTAGCAGATTATGAGAAGGAGTTGAATAGATTGTCTCGCTATGCTCCGCGTGGGGTTATGACAGATGATTTCAGATGCAAGCATTTCGAAGCGGGGTTGAATGAGTCTTTGAAGATTGCTTTGATTTCTTTGATGTGCATGCCTGGGGTTAGCTACTATCAGATTGTGGAGTCTGCTGTGAGGGCTGAGTTATCTGAGACGGTGCTTAGAGAGAGAGCTCAGAGGAGGAACTCTTCTCGTGGAGGATCTTCTTCATTCTCGGGTAAGAGATCTAGGAACCCACAGGACTAGTCATCTTCTGGCTCGGCTTCTAGAGGTAGACGATAGGGTTCTGCAGCTGTGTCAGGTTCTGGTAGGGGTGGTAGAGCAGAGACTACATCAGTTTGTCCTCATTGCAGTAAGACTCATCGGGGTGAGTGTAGGTGGCTCTCCGGTGCGTGCTTCAGGTGTGGGAGCTCTGAGCATCTTTTGGCCAGTTGTCCGAGATTACATGAGGATTCAGGTTCCAAGAGAGAGGCCAGCAGGGTCGGTTTGAATACTTCTTAGGCTTCCCGTGGTAGAGGCAGAGGTAGAGGTCGAGGTGGTCGGCCTAGAGATGGAGCTGCGTCTGAGACTGCTGAGCGTCCTCCTCAGGTTGCGACTAGAGCTTATGCTATGAGAGCCAGAGAGGAGCAGGATGCGCCTGATGTTATTGCTGGTAAGTTCCTACTCCATGACACTGAGTTGTATGCTCTAATTGATCCTGGTTCCACACACTCATACTTGTGCACAGATAAAATTGTTGAGAAGTTGCATGTGGTTGATCAGTTAGATTATGAGATATGTGTGACCAGTCCATTAGGGCATAGTGTCAGTGTGAGTAGAGTCTTTAGGAGTTGTCCTTTGATAGTTGAGGGAGTTGTGCTTCCAGCGGATTTGATTGAGTTGCCTTTCAGAGAGTTTGATCTGATTCTAGGTATGGACTGGTTGGGTAAGCATCGGGCTGTAGTTGATTGCCATAGGAAGACAGTTGTGCTTCGGGATAGAAGTCAGTCTCTTGTGTTTTTGAAAGGTTTGGGTGCTAGTTCTGTGAATAATGTGATTTTTGTGATGCAAGCTAAGAGGTTTATCAGGAACGGTTGTGAGGCTTTTCTTGCAGTTGTGTTAGATTCCAAGAGAGATGAAGTTCAGATTGAGGACATTCCAGTAGTGCGGGAGTTTAGTGATGTGTTCCCGAGCGAGTTGCCTGGTTTGCCTCCTGAGAGAGAGGTTGAGTTGTCCATTGAGATTATGCTAGGTACTGCACCTATTTCGAGAGCACCTTATCGGATGGCTCCTGTAGAGTTGAGGGAACTTAAAACTCAGCTACAAGAGTTATTGGATAAGGGGTTTATTCGACCTAGCATTTCTCCTTGGGGAGCTCCAGTTCTGTTTGTCAAGAAGAAAGATCCGTCAAGAAGAAAGATGGATCTTTGCGGATGTGTATCGACTACAGGCAGATTAATAAAGTTACAGTGAAGAACAAGTATCTGTTGCCTAGGATTGAGGATTTATTTGATCAGCTTCGAGGTGCAGGTGTTTTCTCTAAGATAGATCTTCGATCAGGGTACTATCAGCTTCGAGTTCAGGATGCAGATGTGGTTAAGACTGCATTTCGGACTAGGTACGGCCACTATGAGTTTCTTGTGATGCCGTTTGGTTTGACAAATGCTCCAGCGACTTTTATGGATCTGATGAATCGTGTGTTTAGGCCATACTTATATCGATTTGTAGTAGTGTTCATTGATGACATCTTGGTGTATTCCAAGGATGAGAGTGAGCATGAAGAGCATCTCCGAATGGTTTTGCAGATGTTGAGAGAGCATCAGTTGTTTGCTAAGCTTAGCAAGTGTGATTTCTGGCTTCGATAAGTGTCATTCTTGGGTCACATTGTTTTAGCTAGAGGTATTTAGGTAGATCCAGCCAAGATTGAGGCGATAGTTGATTGGAAAGCGCCTAGAAATGTTCAGGAAGTGAGGAGTTTCCTCGGTTTGGCAGGTTATTACCATCGGTTTGTTAAGGGTTTTTCTGTGATTGCTGCTCCGATGACTAGATTGTTGAGGAAAGGAGTCAAATTTGAGTGGTCAGATAGATGCCAGGCTTGTTTTGATCGGTTAAAGCAATTGCTTGTTGAGGCTCCTATCCTTACTCAACCCATCTCGGGTAAAGAGTTTGTCATTTACAGTGATGCTTCGGGTGTTGGTCTTGGCTGTGTGCTGATGCAGGAAGGTAAGGTCGTGGCTTATGCTTCTCGTTAGTTAAAGCCACACGAGAGGAACTATCCGACGCATGATCTTGAGTTGGCAGCTGTGATCTTTGCTTTGAAGATTTGGCGTCATTACCTGTATGGAGAAAAGTGTAGGATCTTTACAGATCACAAGAGCTTGAAGTACTTCCTGTCACAGAAAGAGTTGAACATGAGACAGCGCCATTGGCTTGAGTTGTTTAAGGACTATGACTGCATTGTGGATTACCATCCTGGTAAGGCCAATGTAGTCGCTGATGCTTTGAGTCGGAAGTCAGTTTTAGCCTTGTTCTTGAGGCGGTTTAGATGGAGATTTGGTTTAGATGGAGCTTTGATTGCTCAGTTGCGTGTGAAGCCTACCTTGAGACAGAAGATTGTGGATGCTCAGAAGGATGATCAAAGACTTCAGCGGATTGTGCATGAGGTTAGATCGGGCAAGCAGTCAGAGTTCTCAGTTCAGGATGAGGTCCTTATGTTCAGAGATCGCTTGTGTGTACCAGAGTCTGAGGATTTGAGGAGTCAGCTTATGAGTGAGGCGCATAGTACAGTTTTTACTATGCATCCGGGCAGTGAGAAGATGTATCGGGACATGAAGCAGTTCTATTGGTGGTCCGGTATGAAGAGAGATATTGTGGATTTTGTTTCCAAGTGCTTGACTTGTCAGCAGGTACAGGCCGAGCATCAGGTTCCTTCGGGATTGCTTACGCCTTTATCCATTCCTGAGTGGAAGTGGGATGATATCGCCATGGATTTTGTTTCTGGTTTGCCTTTGACTCAGAGGAAACATGACTCAGTTTGGGTAATTGTGGATCGGCTTACGAAATCAGCTCACTTTCTGCCGGTTAGAGTGGACTACTCGATGGATAGATTGGCTAGTATGTATGTGGATGAGATAGTTTGGTTGCATGGTGTGCCTTTGTCCATAGTTTCAGATCGAGATCCGAGATTTACTTCCAAGTTTTGGAAGGAGTTGCAGAGAGCTTTGGGCACTAAGTTGAACTTCAGTACAACGTTTTATCCTCAGACAGATGGTCAGTCAGAACGGGTCATTCAGATTTTGGAGGATATGATGAGGGCTTGTGCCTTGGATTTTTCGGATAGCTGGGATAGATATGTGTCGCTTATGGAGTTTGCCTACAACAACAGTTTTCAGTCGAGCATCGGTATGGCACTGTATGAGGCTTTGTATGGACGTCAGTGTAGGACTCCGGTTTGTTGGACCGAGCTATCCGAGAGATCAGTGATTGGGCCTGATTTGGTTAGAGATACTGAAGAAAAGATCAGAGTTGTGCAACGGAATTTGAAGGCAGCCAAGGATCGACAGAAGTCTTATGCCAATTTGAAGAGGAAAGACGTACATTTTGAGATCGGGGACAAAGTTTTCCTTAAAGTTTCACCTTTGAGGAGAGTGCTTCGGTTTGGGAAGAAGGGTAAGCTTAGTCCTCATTTCATTGGTCCTTATGAGATTTTGGCTAAGGTAGGACCTGTAGCTTATAGATTGGCGTTACCGATGGAGTTAACAAAATTACACGATGTGTTCCACGTTTCGATGCTTCGTCGGTACAGATCAGATCCTTCGCATGTTCTTTCGGTTCAGGATATTCAGGTTCAGCCAGACTTTTCCTATGATGAGGAACCGCGAGCTATTCTAGCCCGAGAGGTGAGGCAGTTGAGAAGTAAGCAGATTCCTCTGGTTAAAGTGTTGTGGATCCATCATGGAGTCGAAGAAGCGACTTGGGAACCAGAGGAGTCGATGAGAGTTCAGTATCCACAGTTATTCAGTTCAGGTGAGAATTTCGAGGACGAAATTCTTATTAGTAGGGGAGAGTTGTCACACCCCATTTGCCCCCTAGTAGAATGAGCCTATCTGTGTGAACATGCATGTGCATGTGTTCAGCATATCATGAGGGTAGTTTAGTAAAATGCATGTTTTTGGGTTTTGTTAGTTTGTGGTTACACGTATGACATTAGTGTGTGTATTAATTGGGAATTGCTTGTGTGCACTTGAGCATATCATATTATGGTGTTTTAAGTTAAGAAGTATTTGTGTATGTGAGTTCATACCATTGTAGGGTTTTTAAGTTAGGAGTGCATAAGATGTGTGAGAAGTATGGAGTTAAGGTGTGAGTGAGAAAGTTCCACCACCATTCATTGACATGTGTATTAGGTTAGGGAAAATGAATAAAGAAAAGAAGGAAGAGTGAAAGGAAGATCAGATTCACGTTTTCCCTTCTACCTCCATCTTCTTCTTCTTCCTTTTCCCTTTCCTAATTATTGCTAACTGTAAATCAAATTGTGGTTGTGGAAATTGGTCACTCTTGCTCCTAACTTGGTAAGTACGTATCTTGGTCTTGCTCTTATTCTTCTTTCTCTTCTTCTTCTTCTTCCTTGAGTTTAGATTTAACTTAGGGTTTGCTTTGTTGGATGTTTGTGTTTAGCTGAGGCTCCTCGCGATCCCAAAGGCAAGGAGATTGCTGGGAGTAGTGGGACTAAGTGAAGTGAAGCTTAGAATTAAGGTTTGGGAATTGTTTGTTATGATTTGTGTGATTTTCAGCTTAATGTAAAATTCTAGGGTTTGTGTTCCTTTGAAGCTTGAATGCATTTACTGTTGATTTTGATTTGGTTGTTTTAAATATTTAATTGAGTCGTTGTTATGTCATTTTGATGCTTGAATGATCTTCTGGGAAGTAAGAACAGGTTTGAATGACTTTTAATCAAATTTAGATTGATTTCTTTGTTCTGGGAAATTCTGGAAAATCGGGAAAATCGATTACTGTAGAAGCTCCCATCTGTCGCGTGACTAGCCAGGAAGAGAGGCAAGTCACGAGACGTGACTTCCAGTCACGACTCGTGACCTGCCAGATAGAAGCCAGTCACGAGCTATGACTGTCTGTCATAACTCGTGACCAGCCATGAGGAAGGCAGTCACGAGGCGTGACTTCCAGTCACGACTCGTGACCGGCCTGAGAGAGGCCAGTTACGTCAGCCAGTCACATCGCGTGACCAGCCCAAAGGAGGAAGCCAGTCACAAGACGTGACACCCAGTCACGACTCGTGACCAGCGAGAGGTAAGGGGCGAGACATGCCGCGTGATCCACGAGGGACAGAGCCAGTCACGAGGCGTGGCCCTCAGTGACGTCTCGTGACCAGCCTTGTGAGGAGGCCAGTCACGTCTCGTGACCAACCAACCTCGCCCGTCATCCCGTTCAGCCCATTTTCTGAAATTTCTCGGATTTTAACTTATAAATGGATTCCGTGATTCCTTCGAATGAATTTATACTGCTGTATGATGCATGTCATACTTTTATATGCTTTGAAATGCGTGATACCATGATTCTTCTAATGAATTATACGCGATGTTTTGAATTGTGATTTGAATTAGTTTTAGCCTGCTAGAGTCAGGTAAGTGGATAGTTAGGCATGCCTAATAGAGTCTTTTAGCTGCAGCCCTCAGTTCAGTTTGGACCCCGATCAGGTCCCCGTTTGGTTCCTCGCGAACCCATCAATATTAGGATCTTGTTTAAGATCCCCTCAGTATAAAAATATTGTGCTTTGATAAAATGAATTGACTTTTGATTTGTACCTGTGAGGTACCCTCAGTATTCGATTCGTACCCGTAAGGTACCTTCAGTACACTCGTTATCCACTATCTAGAGTGAACAGGTGTTCATTAAATCATTGATTGAATTCCTCTGTTCTGAATTGGATATATACATGTGGTATCTAAATGAGTATAATGATGGGATATGTGTTCCATTAATATGGAAATGGATATGTATTTGTGGTGCAAATGTATGGCTTTAATTTGTGAGCATGATTATATGGATATTGTTAAAGCTATTGCATTTTGCCATTGTGTATGTGAAATGCCTTGACGACCATTGTGAATGGCCGTCCATAATTTATGTCTGTTTCCCCACTAAGCGTTTATCGCTTAGCACGGTGTTTTTACCCGTGCAGGTGCGGAAGAAGTTTTGATCTGAGAGTCGCCGCCGTCAAGCCAACACAAAAGGGTTTAGTGTAGGGCTTAATTTTGTAATAGTGATTATTCTTTTTGTATAGAACTCTCGTGTATCAGTTGTATCAGCTTCCGCTTTTGTACCTATATTTTTGTATATGTAATATTATTTTGTATCAGCTAGTTGATCAGAACATTATTGTAATGGTTTGTTATATTAATGTATGATCAGCTTTTGCTTTCGTTTCCTTAAAGTTTTTAATTATCTTGTATTTCTGTATGTATGTAATGAATGCATGCATGTTTGCTTTGTTTTTTCTTTGTGACACCTTGTCTCATACGGCATCTCACTCCTTACCGGATGGGATCACCTATGTATGGGAAGGGGGTGTTACACCGATGGCCCATCAATGACCACATAAGACAGTGGGAGCCAGGCAGACGTAAAACTGATGTCATCATCTGACAGCTCGCCAAATCTGGTATCAAAATCCATAAGGGACGCACTACCTTTAAAATAATGATGTACCTGGAGCAATAAGGGGCTGCCGGTAAAGATCATAGTGGATCCAGAGCTCACAGCGTCCAAGCCCAGAATGGTCTCAGCTAGAATGAGAAGCAAGGGTGATAATCCCAGATGAAAGTCGCCCAAGACTCCGAACAGGCGAGAGTCACATGTCAAACCCCCTGGAACAACAGTAAGGAAGTTCACCATGCAAAACCAGAATATGATGCTTACCCGATAGGTGGGGATGTCGGTGAACTGATCCAGAGCCTCGATCAATGGTCCCAGAGCGAGGGAAGGGCCCGGGTGAATCAGCCGGACGGCCTCAGAAGAAGGTATGCCCAGAGCCATGGCTATGTCCCGGGTCTGAAATAGACCGCAACGAGGGACGCAAGGCAGAGTGCTAGGAGGGAACCAGGCTCCAAGAATGGTAGCTAGCTCTTCAGGCAAAGGGCACAGTTCCTTATAGGTGAAGCGGAAGACGTGAAACCGGGGGTTCCAGAAGTGGGTCGCCGCCCGAAGGAGGTTTTGGTCGACTTTGACCCGGCACAAATATTTCAGCCCAGACAGAGAGGAAAGGGCGCCTTCTTCCCAAGTGTGTTTTTCATCTAAAATACGGTGCATCCTTTGGGCTAGAGAAGAAGACATATTGGGAGAGATGAAAGGCTCAAGATGTTGGAAAATGAAGAGACACAAGAAGAGCAAAAATTTTGTGAGAATTTATAGGGAAGTGTCACCGACGGCCTACCCGCCTCTCCACAGAGACGACCTGCCCGTCTATCCTTAGGGACGGCCTGCCCGCCTCTCCTAAGAGACGGCCTGCCCGTCGGTATAGATCCACCTGGCAGACGTCAGCATTACATTCATCACACGCATTAACTTGCATTTATTGCGTGACAGACGGCCAGCCCATCGGTCACATACAGACGCCCAGCCCGTCGATCACGAAATTCTATATAAGGGTGAGTGACAGACGGTGCAAACGCTGCTGTCCCTTTCACTTTCCTCTCTCAAACAGTTTCTTAGCGTTTTTAGCGGTTTTTCAAGCATTTCTTCTTATTTTTTCGCAATTTCTTCATATTTTCGCATTCTCTACTCACCGGGTGCTTGGATATTTATATTTCTTCAGTTTCCACACTTCTCGCGACTACAAGTAAGTAAATAACTACTTTTTTTTTTAATTTTATTCAATTTATTTCTTCATCTCTTCTTCTTTTAACTTTAGAAATAATTAGGAAGTTTTAGATGCTTTAGGAATTTAGGGAGAATGCTGCCCATTTCTCTTTATTTTAGTGCAATTAAATCTGAATTTTTGCATGATCACATAGAAATAGAATTTTTCTATAACTTTGGTGCTTTAGAAATAGAGAGTTTCTAGCGCACTATTCTGTGTATATATTGCTTGTGAGGCCTGAGGCCATTATTTTGTGTTGTTGGGGACTCACTCTTGCCGGGGTGTGTCCCATTTACATGCGTACATTATTGTCGAGGCCTGAGGCCTATTTTGTTGCCTTTTTATGCAGGAGGTCGGGCATACCCCTGCCGAGGTGCTGCCAAATTTTTATTATTTATTCTAAAATTGAATATTTTCATGTATAATGCATGCCTTGGGACCTAGAAAGCCCATTTTCTTTACTCGTTTCAAATTATTTTCATGCTAATTGCATATTGTTTTTGCCTTGATATGTGCAAAGCATATGGGCAACCTTTGCCCTTTACATTTATTATCAGTTTCTGTATTTAGTTTTCGGGCCGCCATTGCCCTGGTGAGGCCTAAGTGGGCCGTCCCCTTGAGAATAAGTCCAATAATACTTGTTTTATTAAATTTTTGCTCTCTAATTTTTTCGTCTTTACAGGATGCCTCCCAGACGTAGAGTACCGCAGGCCCAGCCCGAGATCGTAGTTCCGGATTGGATGGATGCTGAGTCAGCTCAGAAGTATAGAGCATTGGCTCAGGTAGAGCTTCGGGCCAGCCGTTTTGTATCCCGGCCGTTCCTGGAGGCCCTAGGGATGGTCCCAAAGTTTGATTTGCTCGTCGAGGGTGCTGGGTGGAAAGAGTTCCTTGAGCCCTCCTTCCAGACTTTTCCAGAGGCTACTCATTAAGTCCTGGCCACTCTTCGCTATGCCGATTTTCAGAGTGCAGATACCGACCCAGGGGTGGTTCAGTTTTGGTTCGACGGCGACCACTTCAGTATCACTAGACAGAGATTCGCTTAGGCCATGGGGCTCCCTATAAACGAGGGGGTCGAGATCCCACGGCGAGCTATTAGACGAGCCCATTGGGCGGCTATTGCCATACCGGGAGTGCTGTATGATCATGCTTCAGCAAAGAGCACCGTACTGGTGTCTCAGGCACTCCGGTATTTGCGCAGAGTGCTGTCCGGTTCGTACCTCGATCGAGATGGTAATCCAGGGTCGCTTAATGCGGTCGAGATCTGGAGCCTCTGGGCCATGGTGGCAGGCCAGCGTCTCAGCATTAGTCATGAGATCTTTGCCAACTTGACCAGAGTCGGCAGAGGGTTGACACCTGTGGTGATAGTGGGAGGAGTTATCACCCGGCTACTTTTGAGGTTGGGAGTTGCCCCTGACAGGTTGAGAGGACCCTTGGAGGAGGGGATCCATGTAGACGCCGCAGTGGCAGTGTAGATGGGGATGATCTCCCAGATATCAGGCCAGGCGGAGGCCTATAGGGTGTTGACCATTCATGAGACCTGGCAGATGTTCTCGCTCCCACCCTTGGGTCCAGATCCAGATCACCCGGAGCACCCAGAGGATCAGCCTCCACAGCCAGAGCCCCAGCCTCAGCCTGAGCCCCAGCCAGAGTACCAGCCTCCACGCTCAGAGCTAGAGCCCAGGCCTCCTCAGCCTCCTCAACCACAGACTGTGCCACCGCCGCAGCAGCAGGAGCAGCCCAGGACCCCATCGGACTTCGATATAGAGATCACGATGGATGATCTTTTTGCTACCTCACCAGCATCCCGAGCACCGACTCCTGTCCCATCGTCGAGCTTCAGAGTGCATAGGACTACCCACGGGCCCCCCGAGAGGTATCACCCTTATTCTAGAGGTGACCCGGGGGCATCCACCTCTACAGTACTGCCTCCAGAGCCACCACAGCAGCAGCCAGCACAGCCCGACTTCTCTCAGCTCCTCACCTCCATGTTCGCAGCTTTAGAGCGACGACAGGACGAGAGGGACAGAGCTATTCATGAGAGGTTGGACCGCCAGCAGGCTGCTATTCAGGAGCTGTCCCAGTCAGTGGAGCGGTTGGCTACATTGAGCATACTACGCGGGAGCAGGCTCGGGTTATGGATGCTTTTAGGGATGAGCAGGCTCGGGTTATAGAGACCCTCAGAGGTGAGCAGTTGAGGCTGATCGAGCGGATTGCTCAGGGTCAGAGGGAGCTCAGACAGCAGCTCGCTCATGATTTGAGGACATCACAGGACCAGGCGTCTCAGAGGGTTGACATGACCTAGCAGATGATTGACGAGTCACTTGACTCTCTGAGATCCCGCGTCCAGGCGATAGAGGGGATACTCCCACCTTTGTCTCAGACCATGAGGGAGTTCAGGGACAAGACAGAGCAGCGCCTAGAGCACATGAAGGGGGCTGCCAGCGAGCAGACCACTCAGTTGAGCAAGGCGTTCAAGAAGTTGGGAGGCACAGTATCAGAGACATTGGAGTTCATCAGGACCTGCACCCAGCCTTTCTTGAATGGCCACGCTCAGGTCCGATTCAGGCGGGCCCACGATGCCGAGGCAGGACCCTCCACAGCTCAGCCTCCACCTCCGCCCGGGACAGTGCATATATCGGATGATGAGGACCTTGATGAGCCCTCTGACTACACACCTCTATGACGTTTAGGGAGTCATATTTTTTGTATATTTGTACTTTGTATATACGTTGTACAAAATAGATATTTTTAGTGAAAAACTTTTGTTTTCAAAATTTATGATTCATTCATATAGCAGATGAATATATACCTTCACAATAACTCATACTCTAAAACAAAAATGGTGAAAAAATGATGAATAACAACTCAATAAAAAAGAACAAATGAAACATGGCATAACAGATAAAAGCGAAAATCCCGCCATTAATAAATAGGTTAAAAGATGACCACTCGAACATGAACTAACAAAACCTTTTTATCACAAAGGTACAAAGAATATCGCTTCACTTCAGATCGAAGCTACAGTTAAAGAAACACTGCTCTTCACCAAACCGGGATTGTAGCCAAAGCTTGCTACATCTCATAGTTCACGCGGCAGCCAGAGAGTGCTACGCACCTTGCAGATCGAATGGGGATTAGCAAGGGAACTTCAGTTCGAAGCTGCAGTGAAAGAAACACTGCTCTTCACCAAACCGGGATTGTACCCAAAGACTGCTACATCTCACAGTTCGCGCGATAGCCAGAGAGTGCTACGCACCTTGCAGATCGAATGGGGGTTAGCAAGGGAACTTTAGATCGAAGCTACAGTTAAAGAAACACTGCTCTTCACCAAACCGGGATTGTAGCCAAAGCTTGCTACATCTCACAGTTCGCGCGGCAGCCAGAGAGTGCTACGCACCTTGCAGATCGAATGGGGCTTAGCAAGGGAACTTCAGATCGAAGCTACAGTTAAAGAAACACTGCTCTTCACCAAACCGGGATTGTAGCCAAAGCTTGCTACATCTCACAGTTCGCGCGGCAGCCCGAGAGTGCTACGCACCTTGCAGATCGAATGGGTGTTAGCAAGGGAACTTCAGATCGAAGCTGCAGTTAAAGAAACACTACTCTTCACCAAACCGGGATTGTAGCCAAAGCCTGCTACATCTCATAGTTCGTGCGGCAGCCAGAGAGTGCTACGCACCTTGCAGATCGAATGGGGGTTAGCAAGGGAACTTCAGATCGAAGCTGCAGTTAAAGAAACACTGCTCTTCACCAGATCAAGTCCGTAGTTAGAGAATGCTACGTCTCACCAACACCTACATATCGAGACGAGATTGGTAGGGGTATCTTCGCATCGCCGAACAGACCGAGACGAGGTCTACCCGGAAAAAGGCGCAAAAGGTAAGAACCGTCGCAGGTACGCCTTCTTTCTTTCTGTCCTTTCTCTGAGTTTTGGCTTCTCTAGGCACTTGTGCACTAGTTTCCCCAAAACTGGGGGCAACTGTAAGCATCGTGTCCCGGAGCGGTCCGGATCAGAGGTTACCCTGTGATGAAATCAGTATCCTAGCCTGTATAAATGGTTTGGATTTGGGGGTTTTAGTCCCGCGTTCCACGAGAAATGAGTCTTTTTACCTTTCGTAGGTAGAGGGGGAGAAAACGGGGGTTTTTTCGACTCAAAAAGCTTTTTTACCTCCACAGACGGCCAGCCCATCGCTTGGGGTCACCGAAGGCTTGTGGTATTTTCCGACGCCCGTCGGAAAGTCACTGCCCCTATCAGAACGCCGCCTGGTTTCCCGGAGCACGTAACCTTTCCGACGCCCGTCGGTGGATGTGGTAGGGCCGTCGGACGAATCCTTGTGTCAGAAGGATTCTTCCGATGCCCGCCTCTATACACCGACGCCCGTCGGTCGTGTCTGGCTTATAAAAGCTCCGGATTTTCAATAGAAAAGGGGTTCCAAAATTTTTGAAGAGGGGAAACTCTGCCCAAAATCAAGCATATTTTCTCTCTCTTCCAGCAAACACATTTCATAAAGAAATCTTGTTCAAAAGAGGATCAAATCCATCAAAAGGGACTAAAAACTAATTAGTTTTCCTTTAGATTTTAATTCCAAAGACAATACTTTGAAGGTTTGAGACGGAAGTAATCTGATTTCCTCTTTTCAATCCTTCATCTTGCTTTTCGTGGAACACGCAGGGCTCTAATAAACACAAGAATTTCAACCAAAGAGATTATCTGAGGGTAAATATTCTTGATTCCTTCTCCATATCATTTCATATTTATTCTTTATTTGTTAATTCTTCCAATTTTGTCATTATTTTTCTTTATTTTGACTCTCATTACTTGATTTTATTGTAAAATCTCCTTTTGGCCTTAAAAGGAATTTTTCTCTTTCTTTTTTTGGAGACAGTGGTGACCGACGGGTCATCTCTATCACCGACGCCCGTCGGTCACCTCATCTACAGACGCCCACTTTTTGAGTGACAGACGGACGTGTCGGTTATCTTGACTGACGCCCGTCGGTCACCTAAAAGAGGCCGTCGGTGGGCTCTGTCTCTTCCCTTTTAAATGATTTTCTATCTTTTTCAAGTCCCTTTGGGTTCCCATATATTGATTGTATGTATATTGACATCTTTAACTTTCTATGAGTGTATATTGATTCTCTTGGACTATCCCGAGTTGGAGCGGCTACCTACCATATTTGGAGGATTTCGTCCGGTTTAGTTTCCTAATCCTCTTGAATATTTTCTTCATTTGTTATTCATTGATTATTTTATGTATATGGATGTACTTCTTTCATGTCCCGTTAATGTATAAAAATGACTCAATGTTTTATATTCAATAAAATGAGGTTTACACAAAAGCAAGGGTCCAATACCCTATTTTTATCCAATAAAGATCATCACAAATAAAAATATCCACTTTTGATAATGGTGCATGCGAGGACCAAAGTCCTCAAAAATAAACAATGCCCCGATTCATGTATGTATCGCACATTTATAAAGGGAGTTGTATTCTGCTCCTTGTATTATTGTAATTTATCGTCTTTTGATATTTACTTGCTCATTTATGGCTTTCCAAACATGAATAAATGTGCCTTTAATAAATTGCATCGTGTGGAGGGAGAGCGAATCAATGATAATTTAAAATTTGATCATAAAGTAATCGAGGTAGAAATAGATGAGAAATCCCGGACCCAGCTCTGGTCTTTGGGCTCAAAGAGGCTAGAGGTCTACCCTCCAAGATACCTTTTTGTGCCACGAGACTTTAGCGCTAATCCTAGGCTCCTTAGGGTGAGAAGTTTACCTTCAAGGACCTCTCTGGTTGGCCCAAAATGGATACCAAGCGCAGTCTTAGGCTCTCCGAGGCAAGAGTAACTTTCCCAATGTTCTATTGGGTGGCGACTCCATGAAACCTCCTTGTTGCCCAACATAGACGCACTTGCGATCTATTGCAAGCTGTCAACGAACCCACTAATGCCCCGGTCGCCCACATGCGGGCGGCCGCGAGGATCCGGCACGCGTCACACTAAGCTAGAGTTAACTACCAGACTACTAAGGGCAATCACAATAATCATTAATTTCCAAAAATTCATCAATTATATAGTAATATATCAGATCAATACATTCCTATCCATTCAAAAATCTTCAAATGCATTTATATACACTTTATTTTCACTCAATTATCATTTTAGGCCATGCAATTCCATAAATCATTAGAATATAACATATTATCATCATGAATACCATTCGGCCAAGTTAAGTTCCAATCACTATGATTTATTCTTTTCTCATTAATCACTCATTTAGCTATATTACATGTTAAACTACTTAGATATACCTTAATTTAGCATTAAATCATTAAATGGACATGTATACCATTTGTATTCCCATTCAACATTAGCATCAATCTCTCGTAAACTTCATTTTTTCTTCCATTTAATCATTCTATTAACTAAATATCATGATGAACATTACCTATATATCATTCACATGCCATATGAACAAAGTATACTAGTATACATTATATACAATATTATTTGTATAATCACATATGCTTACACATTTGACTTTCTCTTGTACGTAACATATTCACATAACTTGTTTCATAGCCATCCATATATGAGTTCCATTACTTATTTCACTTATTATTATTATTATTATTATTATTATTATTATTATTATTATTATTATTATTATTATTATTATTATTATTATTATTATTATTATTATTATTATTATTATTATTATTATTATTATCATCATCATCATCATCATCATCATCATCATCATCTTCATTCTTATTATTCATCTTATTATTATCATCAGTATTATCTCAATTATCACTAATTATCACTAATATCTTTACTATTATATTTATCATTGTTTTTACTTTTCTAATTACAATTTCATGTCATTTCTACGTAGACATAACCATAAGCATCACAAATCATCAATTTTTTTACATTACGTATTCGACCATATCTCATTTTTACTTTGCAAAATTTATTTTCCTTTCACTTTATATAATGCCATAATTCAACTAATTATCAATTAATTTCTTTATTAACATATCAATTTAACTTTCCATACCATTTACATACCGATATGTAACTAATAGGTAATTATCCACAAGTCTACCCATTATGTACCCAAAGATTCAGTTTCATATTCTTCATCCTTAATTCCATCCCAATTTGATAGATTTACACTTAATTACATTTTTTTACTTAGTTCACATATACCTATACCTATAATGTTAATTTCACATAAAAGATATAAGTCTGAGTATCAAATTATCCATTTGAACATCCCAAGCCCTCTAATACTTTTAAATTCTTAGAGTTTAGTCTTTGTTATATTATTCTTATACCAATCTACACCTAAGCTTATTTATTTCTTTTTTTTATTCCCATTTATTTTCATAATTACTATTATATCCAATTATCTCAACATATCTACAATTTAGTCCTTTTCCATTCTATTTTGTTTTATTAGAATTTATTCATTCATCTAAATTCATTTTTCATTATTTTGACTTACAATTTACCGTTTAATCCATTAAATATTATTTTTATGCCAATTTATGTTTTAGTCGTTATACAATTATCAATTTACTTACTTTTATTTCATATTTTCTTTTATTAACCTTGTTAATTATTAAATTTACACTTTTACCTTTTAATCTCCCAATCCTTTTAATTTCTTCCAATTAAGTCCTTTATTATTCTATTCCTCATTTTAATTTTCATTTACTCACTTTAATTCATTTTTGTACCATTTTAAAATCAATTTTTATAATTTTGCCCCTAATATCAATCTAGTAGAAATGTCTGAACCAGATACACGGGACATAGATCCCATAGATCCCCTACATTTTTGAGTGATCCTAAAGGACCACCCATACATTCCATTTCGTTCATTTTACATTTCAACATTTTAACATTCCAACATTTTAGTAGACCGTCATTGGCTTACTTAGGTGAGTTGTCATGACTCTTATCGCGGTGTGGAATCCCTATGGCTAGCCAAGTATATCCTGAGCTACATTTAACTACCAGATCACTACTAAGGGTAATAACATTATTTATTTCATTAAATTACCATGAAATATTTAACTTACATTTATTTCATAACATTAATTTATTAAAAAATCATTTAGCCAATAAAACATTTTAACTTCTATTTCATTTAATTTCCATCAATTCAACTCCAAACCATTCATTACTTAACACTAACATCATTCATACCATACTTCATTAAAACACCATATTGCATTATTATACTCCAAAATATTCACATACATTCAATTAATTCAAAATAAATTATCACATACTCATTCTTAATTGTATATTCATTTTATGTCATAATACATAGTTAGCTAAATACACTATAATTTATCTACGTTCATCATTCGGCCTAACCTATTTTCTTTCTTCTTATTTTTATTTTTATTCATTTCTCAATTATTTAACTAGATTTCATATTAATATACCTAAAAATACAATTATATGCATTATTTCACAATTTATACTTATGTAAATCTATATATATTATTCGGCCAAAACACTGATTCTTCATTAAATTTAATTTTCAATCTTTTAATCATTAAATTAGTTAGATTACACCTTAATGTATATCTCATTATTTTGCATTAAAACATAAAGTATACCCTAGTATACCTTTGTATTCCATTATGCTATTATTATGTCCATACAATCTATTTTATTTCTTCTTATCTTAAGTATTCAAAATATCATTTCTAACATTCCTAAACATATTTATTGAATTTATTTCAATTAAACATGCATATATGCCATACACACCATATAAACATAATCTAAAATCATTCATATTCAATGGAAAAAGTCGGATGTTG
The DNA here is from genome assembly GCA_947683425.1 of Excoecaria cochinchinensis. NCBI lineage: Eukaryota > Viridiplantae > Streptophyta > Magnoliopsida > Malpighiales > Euphorbiaceae > Excoecaria > Excoecaria cochinchinensis. Next base: position 1,037,936 of record CANTUQ010000029.1, on the reverse strand, counting down.
TATCCACTAACCTTATTTTCTTATTCTAGACCTCTTAAACATCCTTTCCTTACCTTAGCTCCCTGAAACACCATCACCTCCTTTATGTTCATTTAGACACCGAAAATACACATCAATAAAATCACCATAAATTTGTTTCCTTTATTCAATCCAATAACATAAATACACTGTACACATTCTAAAGTACCTATTTGAACTTAAACCAAATTAAAAACATCAAATACATATACCTGAATTTTAGGACATAACCTTTGCCACTTACTTTTTCCCACTTCTCTCACTTCAAATGGGCTTTTAAGACCATTACCAATGAAAAGAGAGGCTAAATGTTACATAGGAAGGTTGGATTTGGTGAGAACTGTAACACCCATACTATCACTGTAACACCCCAAATGCCCTTTAGGAGGATAAGGGAGTGCTACACACACAACTACGCATACGAAAATAAACACTCATGCATTAAGTAAAGCGAAAACATACTTATACATACACGTTTTTACTATACGCAAAAGCATCATATAAATAAAACATACTAGCATTAATAACCTTACATAAAGTATACATTATAAAAAGGTTATCATTCTTACATTACAAGATCAAAACTTTAACATATACTCTATACAAAAAAAAAAGATTCTATTAATATATACATTGCATGATCATTCCTATCACACCCCGATACCCCCGTTAGAAGGATACCGGAACGCCACCCGTACAAACTCAAATGCATATACATAAACTCAAATAAGTTAAGAAAATAAATACATTTCATCCAAAGATAACAAATCCATTTATATAACCATATAGTTTTTACAAAAGGGATTTGTAAATAATAAACATTACATATACAAAATAATTCTTTTACAAAATTACATTTCTAAAATCATGCTCCATATACAAAAATACAGCGGAAGACAAAATAACTCCAATTCTAGACTTGTAGTGGCCGACCTGCAGATGTCCGACTCTAACATGAACCTGCCACCTACATGGGAAAAGAGCCTGTCCTAAGCGATAACGCTTAGTGGGGAGGAACAACACATGCATGTACATATAATTACAATAAGCATATATATAAACTGTAACACCCCAAAACTACCCCAGTAGTTTGAGCCTGCCCGTGTCTGTATATGTGTGTATTTGTATGTGTTTAATTGGATTGTATAATTAATTTAGGTATATTAATTTTAGAAGAGGAGTTAGGCTATAGTATAAGTGGGTGTATGGCAATTAGGTGTGAATAAGAGAAAGATTAGTGTACATAGTAATGTATGGGAAAGAGGATATAAGCAAGGGATAATTTAGAGAGCATGATATTGTATGGGAGTAGGGTGTGATATAGGACATGTGTCTTATGGAGATTTTGACAAGTGGCAAAGGAGATAAGTGAGCATTTATGGGTTAGGTGAGGAGAGAGAGAGAGAGAGATCAGCCATTTGCCCTTTGATTCCCATTCTTCTTCTTCCTTCCTCACGCCATTCTTCTTTTCTTCTTCCTTCTTCTTTGTTCTTCCTTTTTCTTTGCACAATCTTGCTCCTTTTTCCTTAATTGAGTAATTAGAGTTGATTAGATTGTGATTTTGAAGCTTAAAGGTGAGTGGGAGTTGTTGATGTCTTAGATTTCTTTTTCTTCCTCTTCTCTAGGTTTAAATATTTGTAAATTCACTTGTGGGTTGTTTTAGAATTGATCTTGATTGCTATGGGTTTGTGGTTCAGCGGAGGCTCCTAGACCGGATAAAGGGAAAGGAATTGCTAGCGGGAGCGGAGCTCGCGATTAGGAGCGAAGGAGAGAAGGTTTGGGATTGTTCATCTTTTGTGCATAATTGTGAAATTGAGTTTGATAAATGTGCTTTTGGTTTTGATTGGGGTTATAAGATGTGCTTCTGTAGTTTAAATTACATTGTGCATGTTAGGAAATACTAGAGAATGAATATTGTTGAAGGATTTATGGGAAATTATGTGAATAGTTGTAATTGTTGTTAAAATTGCTGTTTTGGAAATCCTTAGAATTAGACATGTAATTGACTTGATTTAATTGAGATAAATGGTGATAAAGCTGGGTTATTATTTATGTTATGAGTTATGGATGCCTGGATTGCTGAATTTTGAGGTTTGGAATCAATTTTGGAAGTTTGGATGTGAATTTCGTGTGAATTCTGCAGATTTTGGGCGTAAGAGCTGAAAAACCCGTGTCTGTCGCGATCGCGACACTGTCGCAAGCGCGACAGAATGCGGAGGTTTCAACCCTCGCGCCGGCGCGAGAGATGTCGCGCCGAAGAATTCGAGGGAGCTCTCTATCGCGAGCGCGACCACTATCGCGAGCGCGACAGAGTGCTCGAGCTCCGGTCTTGCACTAGGCTCTCTTCTGTCGCGAGCGCGACAATCCTCGCGGGCGCGACAGAAGAGCAGCACCTTCGTCCTCTCGTGACCACGAGATCTCTCGCGATCGCGAGACGAGGAGGGGAAGTGTAACTTGGCTTCTGTCGAGAGCGCGACAGTCATCGCGAGCGCGACAGACGTGACTTCCAGATTTGATTTCTTCTTCTTTTGCTTGATGACTCAAATTATTTTGCATGCAGTTTTCATTAAGCTTTGACTATCTAATTGTATGAATAATATACATGTAAACGTGATAAGATTTCTGCATAACCTGCTAATGTCAGATAAGTGGATAGTTAGGCATGCCTAATAGAGTTATGTGTTGCTGCAGCTATGTGTACGATTTGGACCCTGATCAGGTCCCCCGATTGGATCCTCGCGATCCCTCTGTCTGAATCTTTCTTAAGATTCTATGTGAAAACAATTTGGAATAAAACAAATAGAATATTTTGATACCTCCGGGTATCCATGTGCTTGAAATATGATATCGATACTCTTAAGTATCTATGTGTACTCGTTATCCACTCATTAAGATTGAGCATGTGTCATTGTGTTTTGTACAAGGATCTTTTGATGAAAATGCAAATATCTGAATTTACTATGTATGGTTATATGTTTATATCAAATTACTATCATGTGTTTTCTGTTACCGTCACTGTGAGTGGCGGTCATGCATTATGTGTTTTCCCCACTAAGCGATTTCGCTTAGCACGGGTGTTTATCCGTGCAGGTGTGGAAGGTTTTAGTCGCCTCGGGTTGGGTGTGTCGCAACGGGAAGGCCAACGCAGCTAGTGATGGAAGTGGTTTAGTATAGGCTTTCCTTTCTTTTGTAATGGATGTAATATTTTGTTAGCCCTTTTGAACAATGTATCTTGGGCTTTTGTATTTTCGTTCTTCTTTTGGTAAATTGATGTAAAATGTAAAGACCTCTTTTGTATATTAATAAAAGTATCCATTTTGTTTTGTATCCCTCTACTTTCTTTTAAGGTTTTTATTTATACCAGATATGTGATTCTGTTTGTGATGTTTGCATGTTTGTACTAGTGGGGTGTGACACTCCTATCTATCTTGGGTCCTTCTCGCTCTAATCGAGTAGAAGTATTCATGGTATAGGTTGGGGTGTGACATAAACTTAATAATAACAAAAGCATATAAACATTTACTACTCATGCTTATAACAAGTATTCATCACATACATGTGTATCGGAAAGTAACCATTCATATCCAAGTAATCATTATTCATATGCATCTTCACAATACGACAATTAACCATTCATGTTCGAATACTAGTATTATATTTCATCTTTGCATATTGCATATACTTATACATGTCACATATTTCCATTTCATATAACTAATAGCTTCATATATCAATCTCATGTAATAAACCCAAGTAATAGCCTGATTACTCGCTAACTAGTGGATACGGGTACTAATGATACTGATAGAACACAGTATCCCAAGTATATAGAGACATGGGCCTCAAATTATTTTATGATAGTATACCCGAAGGTATACCAGAGATCGAGGTCTCAAAACATCTTATGTGACCCAAACGGGGCCCGCATGTAACAAATAACATATAGTAGCTGCACTCACACTCTACCCCTGGATAATCGCTTATCTATCCACTACTATGACTATCAGACTCATAAAATAACCCAATCATGTTCTAAAATAATATTCACATAATAAAGAGTAAGTCAAGTATAATCATGTTATTTTATGTATACATGTATGTTGGTCAAATTCGGGAACATATACACCATATACAGAGAGCAATAAGAACACGTACCCATAAATAAATAACCCATGTACATATAAATTATAGGCATTTAAATCACATATAATAATAATATTAATCATGTACATATATCTCATAATTAAACAATTATCAAATTATAATACAGATTTAAACCCAATCATGTGTCATGTAGTGAAAAACCCAATGTAAAAGAAGCTTAATGTCACACCCCAAAATGGCCCTAGAAGAATTACAGAGTTTTTGGTTCGAAAAAGGTAATTTTATGTGCGAGAGTTCTGTCGCGAGCGCGACAAGTGTCGCGGGCGTGACAGAGCCCTCCAACGGTTTTCGAACTTCAGCTGCTTGCTGTGGGCGTGAGCATTTTGTCGCGAGCGCGACAGAACCCCCTAGCGAGATGTGTGCATAAGTGGGTGTTAAGAGACCTTGAGATGTGTATTGGACACGTGGCACCGTAGGAGAGTGACACGTGGCGGCATAGGAGCATGATAAGTGGTGTTGTAGGAGGATGACATGTGGCAAGAGAGATATATATATGAATTAAAAAGGAAATAAGAAATTAAGGGAGATGTATATGTATTAATTATGGAAGGTGGGAAATTAATTTTGGGATTAACATTGACCAACATTGACCATTTGCCCAAATTTGTTCCCTTTTTCACGTGGGTTTCTCACTTTGGCAATTTGTTCTTCTTTCTTTCTTTTCTTTGGTCAGCCGTTCTCCCTTCCTTGCTCTTCTCTTTGTTATTTTCTTCTTCATTTGATTTGTTCTTGAGAGAGAGCCCCTTGGATTGGTTTGAAGAGTAAAAGAAGGTAAGCTTGATTAGTTTTCCGATCTGACCTCCTTTTTCTTTTTGTTTATGATTCAAAGTAAGAAGAGGTTTAACTTAAGTATTTCTATATGATTTTGTGGAAGCTAAGAACAAGAGATTGCATAAAGAGAAGAAAAGATTGGAGCTGAGTAGAGAGCACAAGATTAAGCTATTCAGAGGTAGGGATCGAGTGTGGTTTTATTATTTTTGTATGTGTTCACATGAAAAATGATTGAGTAGAAACATGTTTGAATAGAGAGATGTTTGATGAGCTTTAATTAGCTCAAGATGTTCATTTTGATTGCTTGCAGTGTTTTCATGATATATGTGTGGGTTGATGATGAAGTTTGATTTGGTAAATTCTGCTTATTTGTCATATGACGTATGTGAAGTGTTTTTGTCATACTTATAGTTATAGACCTCTGAATGGAGTGATTATTGATCCAATGGAATCAGGACTTCCGTACCAATAAAAGTCACAGAAATGACCTTGAGCACATTCTTGCTCTAAGACCCTGAAAATGTGCTAAAACCGTAGGGTCCCTGTGGGTCAGGTTATCTGAATAGTATAGGTTATTTTGACAATATCTTTTTCTATAGATGTCCAAATGACCTGAAACTTGTCCCATTTAAAAGATAATACGTCGGGTAATAATTGTTAAGAAGACCAATTTTCCTAAAAATGACGTTTATAGGTCGGTTTAGATGATAAAAGTTTGAGGTAAAAAACAGTCTTGTGGAGGTTCCTGACGGAGCCTTCTGTCGCGAGCGCGACAGTGGTCGCGAGCGCGACCGAGAGGGTTATAAGAGTGATTTTCCTCTTGATTTAGAGGCCATGGTTGACATGAATCAATTCCCCACTTTTCCCTTCAACTAAATTGCATAGTTTTAGATGTTTTACTCCCCGGAATTAACCCCTAGGACCCCGGAATGTTTTCGTGGTCTATATCATGCATGTTTAGATTATTAAATGATTATAGGCTCAGTTATTTGTGTAGTCAATGCTACGGCATAAGAGTTAGCGTCGACCATGATATGCCATGCGATGTAAATACATGTATATGATGATGTTATATAAGAGTGCATGCATGGAATTTAAATATTACATGCTTTTAGTTGTTGAACATGATTAATAAAAACGGTATATGAACTAAATGCATTTGAAGTTGATGAGTTGATGTCTGTGTATAGTGTGTGAGTTGGTATTGAGCCTGATTACCGTTATAGTGGATAGATAAGCATGCTTATAAAGGGATTAGAGAGTGCGGCTGCCAACGTTCCGCCCCGTTTGGGTGAAGCGGGTCGACCTCCGAGAATTGTCATTAATAGAGATAGATGAAAATGTTTTGTGACTTCGGTCTATCGAAAATGTTTTTATATAGAGCGTCCTGTATCCACCATGAGAGGAACTCAGGCTTGTTTTGTTAAATGTTGTGCAGTGAACTTGGGATGATTATAGTGTTGCTTCGAATAAAACTATAGTACATGAAAGTAATGTTTAAGTACATTACAGTTCTGTATACAAGTACATGATTACATGAGTATATTGACATGAATGTGGTTACATGATAATGTATAATTGAATAAATGAAATGTACAAGATGTAGTGTACAGGAATTAGTGAAAGAGTAGATGTTACTTATATGTGAGTTCAGAGTATTTGATAACTGAGCATGCAACCTGTATATATGTATAAGAGTTATATGCACGAGCTAGCTGATCCTGTTACATGAGATCCTATATGCATGAGATATATGATTGTGTGATTTATTTGTGACTACGTAAAGAAGTCCTTTGCATATTTTTCATCCCCACTAAGCGTTATCGCTTAGCACGGATATCTATTTCCGTGTAGGTTACAGGTTCGGATCAGTGAGCGGACATCTGCAGGTCAAGGCCACTAGGAGTTTTGTCATATCTTTTTACAAGTTAGAAATAGAGTTTTACATTTTGAGTAACATCATTATGTAATATAAGTAGAAAAATCACAAGTAAGGGTACATGTAATTAAATGTATATGTAAAGCTAAATGAAAACAGATGTAATATGAACATGTAAATGTATATGTATAGTTGATATGAAATGCATGTTGGGCCCTAGTGTAGTAGTATTTAATTACTTTTATATGAATGTGTTTATTGATATTGCTTCCGCTAATGCATGTACATGTATATGTAAGTGTCCGCGTAGCGCCCCGATATTCCTCACCGGGGGTATGGGGGTGTTACACTTAAAACTCTTTTTCAAAACAGGATAGGGGAGGCCTCACTGTCGCGCTCGCGATAATAAGGGAAAGAGAAGCCAGTCAGAAGTCGCATAGGCAATTGCGACTCGTGACACTAGCGTCTCGCAAGAGTCTCTGTAACACCCCGTTATCCCCGTTGGAAGGAAACCGAAATGTCACGCGGACAAACATATAAATGAATCCAAAGCATTCTAATAAATAAAATAAAAGATGAAATATAAAGAAACTTTTAATTATACTATATTAAAACCCTTAACATATATATCAGTATCGTGTTACAAAAAGAGGCTCGTAAGCAAATACATATACAAAAAAAATAATTGTTCCTTTACAAAGATTCATTTTGCTATTAACAAGCCATGTACAAAATAACAGCGGAAGACTCAAAAATACTTCATCCAAAAAGACTTCTAGTGGCCGACCTGCAGATATCTGACTCCAAACCGAACTCGCCACCTGCACGGGAAAAGAACCCGTGCTAAGCAATAACGCTTAGTGGGGAGGAACAAAACAAACGAACAATATACACATACAGTATTTACAACAATACTAATTTCATCACAACTATAAACATACATTACAAACAATTAACTATTAAAATCATATTTAGAATTAACATACTTCTCACCATTCTAAGTACACATATACAAGGTATATAAATATAAAGTTATGCAAAAATTCATATGCATCATATACTTTTAATCCTGTCAATAAACACCTCAACATATGCAACACATATTAACATTTAGCCTGATTAGTCGGAAAGTGCTATTTAGAAGTGGATACGGTCGAACGGATACTGATAGAACACAGTATCCCAAGCATATAGAGACATGAGTCTCAAACATGTGATTCTCATATAGAGACCAAAAGTCTCGCATTATTTCCATATAGACCCACCAGGATCGAAACAAGGATCCAAACGGACCCGCATATAAAGTTTAATCATATAGCAGCTGCACACACACTCTGACCTAAGTAAGCGCTTATTTATCCACTACTATGACTTATCCAGGCTTAAGGACACAACCCATCAATTCGAGTATCAATATCATAACATGAGAATTGAAATTAATACTAATCTATAATCCATGTATACATGTATACTGATCACATTTGAAACATGTAAATATAATATTAAATACAGAAGTTAAAAGGACCTATAATTCACATTGAAATAATCATACTCATGTAAATTATAAACATGTAAATCATGTACATTAATATTAATTATGACCACAAATCTCATAATTAAATAATTATTAAAATACAATTCAAATCTTTAAAACCCAAACGTTTGATATGTACTGAAAAATCCTTTAAACCAGAAGTTAAAATTATGCTTTTAGGAAAACAGGGCAGTAGGAGGAAGGCCGGTCACGAGTCACCCAGGCAGTGGTGCCTCGTGACGCTGGCTTCTCGCAAATGCCACGCAAAACAGAGGCAGTGACAAGTCGTGACCCTCTGTCACGCCTCGTGACGCCAGAGAGGAGAGGGAAGGTCACGAGACAAAATCTCGTGACACGCATGGAAGGCAAGGTCACAAGGCATGATGCTCCATCACGTCTCGTGACTTCCCAGGGAAGGAGATCACGGCGTGATGCTCCATCACGTCTCGTGAACTTCTTCACACAAACTGCTCCTCCTTCTCAAAATCTCAGAATTTTCAGAAAACGTAAAAACCCAGAAAAATCGTGAAAACAGAGTACAACCAAAACTCAAATCCCCATTTTGTCTAAAACCATTTTTTTCATGCAATAAATATTCGAATACGTACCTTCAAGTCTCCAGAGCACATTTACAGCAATTTTAATACAAATTATACCATTTTACAATCAAAACAGAAACAATGCCAGAACATCAACTTCCCAGGAATCCACACTCAAACTCATGCATATTCATCTCATTGACATACACAACGTTATTCTTTTGTATAGAAATCATGTATACACAATATATTTCTCATGCATTTTACTAAACAACACACATAGCCAACATTAACAACATACAGCAAGCAGGATCCAAGATTGAGAAAGAACAGACACTCCTAAACCTGTAATGAAGTTCAAAATGTCCACTGTACTCTTCAATCCACAATCTTTCCTTTTCCCTTCTCTTTCCTCTTATCTTCAGATGCTTGCAAACAGATAAAACCACATTCCATTTACCCAAGAACAGAATCTCTAAAAACCCAAAGGAGAAGAAGAAAGAGATTCAACCATAAAAACCAAGAAAACTTCTGCCACTTACCTCTTGAAATCCCTTCAAAGCTCAAAACCTTAGCTCACAACAGATGAACACGCATGCAAAAGAGAGAAAGAACAGAAAATGGAGAGGGAAGGGATGGCTAACGTGAGAGAGAGTAAAAGAGAGAAAACCTCACGTCTTTAGTTTCCAGGAACTAAAACATTCAGACCTCTCTTTTCTATCACCCACATGCACACACTCACTCTCCACTTGGCACACATGCACGGTTCACAAATCCACTAATACTCTTTTACAATCTGCTCCATCTATTACCAATAAACCCTTGTCAAATTACTCTTTACTCACTAAACTAAAAATCTGTAATTAATTCTTTATTAAAACCTTACAATAAAATCCTCTTTTCCTCATGCAAATTACCCACTAGCCCTTAATTGTCCAATTAAAATCGCTAATTCCAATTAGGCCACTTATGGGGTGTGACAGTCTCACAAGGGGAGGGGCAGTCACTAATCGTGATCCTCCCTCACCACTCGTGACGCTAACGCATCTCTCCTCGCAGAAAAGGGACGGTCACGAGTCGTGATCCTCCCTCACGACTCGTGACTGCCAAGGGAAGACGGTCACGAGTCGTGATCCTCACTCAGGACTCGTGATCTTCCTCACTCACGATTATAAAGCGGTAATCCGCTAGAAGGAGAAGAGCCGGTTCTATCGCGCTCGCGACATAATCTATTCTCCTCGATCTTTAGAAACACAAAAATAGGATTTGAAGGAAATCAAAACCCAACATCACTCAAACCCATATGTCATGAAATTTCATGTCAAAGCTTACCTTTTTGGCCTCCAAAACACATTTACAACTATAATAACACAAAATACACAACAATATTACACATTAAAAAGACATTTACTGAGATTCAAAACCCAAAAATTTCATCTATCATGTTCATGCATATACCTCCAATTTAACATGCATATCATCATTATTTTGCTACCACAAATCATGTACACAAAGCTACTATGCTCATGCATTTCTATACACAAAAACTCACAAACAACATCTACATTTAAACTCAAAAACATGATCCAAAGTGAGGATGGAAAAACACTTCCAAACCTGGAAATGGAGCTCAACAAAGCCACTAACTTAAAGCTACAACCTTTCCTTTCCCTTTATCCTTTCTCCTTTCTTTAGATTCTTGCACAAATCCAATCAAAATAAAACCCAATTAACCCATGCAATCAAAACCATATAATCCCATTACAAAACCAAACGGAAGGAGAAGAAGAAGAAGATCCCAAACCAAATAACACAGCCACTTACCTCTTGGAACTCTTCAAATCTCAAACCCTAACTCAAAGATTAAAGAACAACACATGCAAAGGAAAGAGAGCAGAAATGGAGAAAAGAAAGAGCAAGGAAATGTGAGAGAGTAGGGAAGAGGAGCCAAAATCAGATAGCTTCTAAGGGAAGCTAAAAATTTCTGCCTTCCCTCTCTCTACTCCTTTCAAATCCCTATTAATGCACTTACCTACCAAAGCCACTTGTCACTCTACTATTGGACCTCTTCTTCAACTTTCTTGACTTTTGCTTCTAGTCCTTGCAAATTCCCTTATAAATCCTTATAAATTACCAATTGGTCACTAATAAAAATTCTTCCATTAAATACTTTAAATAACTCTTCAATTAAGTCCTTAATCTAATTGCATAAATTACCAAAATACCCTTTTTATAATTCAATTACGCATAGAATTCTACTAGGCCATTTTTGGGATGTGACAATTATAAAAACAATCAATTACAAAAAATAAAAAATCCACTTTAACTCCTAGTGACCAGCAAATGGACGACTGTCAAAACCGATCAGAATCTGCATACCTACACGGGAAAACACCCGTGCTAAGCGATAATGCTTAGTGGGGATATACATATGCAAAAGGGTACTCACAAAGTCACAATAATACACACAAACATATATATATACACTTCAACATATATCAATAAGCAAAGGCATAAATATCGACAAGAACATAACTAACAGTAGCACACGCCTTTATCAAATACTGAAGCATTTACATATTCACTAGCTTAAATCGTTAAGCTTAACGAGAAAGTGATAACTTATCATATTATATCACATATATATGTAGCACACTTTCATGTACATACAATACATTAATACTTGACATGCTCCTATATAATCATACAATCGCTAAAACCATAGCTTGAATTCTCACTAATGGTGGATACAGGTGTACTAGATACTGACTAGCAGTATCAAAAAAGGGAGACCGCAATCTCAAATCACTAGTTACCCAAAGGTAACAAACACTAGACCCTTGCTGGTCAAACACTAGACCCTTGCGGGCCAAACATTAGCAGCTACAAAAACACTAGCCCTTTATAAGCATGTTTATCTATCCACTACTATGATCCTTCAGGCTTTACATACAACTCTAGTCACTATATCATCTATTCGTGTACCCAACCAGGCATTTTCAAATTTTGGGGCACTAGATCATCCTTATTTAACTTTTTATCCTCATGGTTCATCCTCCTACTTACTATTAGCATACGGGTCATGGCCTCAAACCTCTCTTTCATCTTCTTCCACATCGCCTCCTCGACTTTAGGCATCTTGCCCTTTATTGAGATTGGATCCTCTTCAAAGAAGTCATCATTTATTACCCTCTTAGGTTCGGGTGCACCCCTGGGCTCAGCCACTAGTGGGCGTAACATCACTGGAAGATCCTCTCTAACTGAATCTTGTCTCTCTTATCCTACTGCAGGAATAATTGGTGGCTGCTCAGCGGGCTGTGTCATTATAGCAGTCAAATTCCCCATCATGGTCATCATCCTATTTTTGAACTCCTCTAATCTCCTACCCACTTCCTCAGCATTCAGTGTGCAGGTCACCTCCTTCTCTCTCAAAGAATCAGCCAAACTAAATTCTACTAAAAAGTCTGAAGATAAAATCTTATTGCCCTCTGAAAGTGAATTTGAACCCCAAACAGATACCATTCCTAGTAACTCTAAGATGGGATTTTTTATCAGCCGCCCACTAGGATCCCTAGACCACCCGAATGAATTTATGATGGCTACATAACTTACTTTGTCAGAATGATGCATGAATGACGTATACGATGCATGATCATGAGCTATGCAGCACTTTACAACCACATACAAGCAAGTAGATCCTTCCAACCTTTTAACTCCTAGACACGATGTCAATTGGTCTCTTCCTATTTGGGCTTAATCCATGGGTCAACAAGGGACCTGGGGAATACATGTGGTGCATAGCGGGAAATCGGCAGCACAATGTCTCTTAGAATGCGCATACGTATAAGTTTCAGCCATTATGTATTTGGACACTTGAACCAAATTAAGGTGAACCCACCGGGGCATGAAATCCTTTGATAGAAGACCACTTAATTAGTTTGATTTTATTTAATACATGAGGGCCCACATGACAAGCATTGTATTATTGTTCATTTCACCTAGGGGAAGTATCTATTGCTATTATATGAGCTTTCATCAGGGTGATGTTACTTTAGGGATACCCAAGCATAGTCCCTGCCAATGGGTCTAGCTCATCACGAGCATAACAACCAATTAGTTCTCCATTTGATATACCGAAAGGTACTAGGCTTTGGCTGGTGATTATGCTTAACATTTCTCCACAGAGTGAACGTAAGGGCGTGCTTCGGGAATGTACCGGGGTAAAATAAGGGTCCGAACTAACATAAATCTAAGGCTCTAGCTTGATGCAATGCAATTTTAAAAAAGAGATGGAATTATAGTTTTAAAAACCCAATTATACATTTTAACCAAGACACTTTCAGAGCAAAGTCACAAAGTCCCCAGTGGAGTTGTCACTGTGACGCGCGCCGGAACCGAAAATGCTCCCATTTGTTGATAGGCCCGCTTTTAGGGCTCCAAGAATTGGTTCGCGTCATTCAATCTTGGGTAACATGAGAAATTTTGGAATCCCTACCCAATAGAACATTTGGGAAGTTCATTTAGCCTCATGAAACCTTTGGGCACCTTTGAGGTATCTTGGACTCGCCACCCAATTTACAAGAAATTGGGAAAGGTCATCTAACCTCTATGGTGTAAACCAGAGAGTAGTTTGGAACTCCACTCTTATTTATGCCTTGGTTAATTATAAATGAGTTTTTAGATTAGAAAATTCCATCTCTCCTCTCATATAATTAATGCAATTTATTAAAGCTGCACTTCAAGCATCGAGGAAGCGATAAACGAAAACTGTAAAGAAAGCAATAAATAAAGCGGTAAGGACACAAAGCCACATCATTACAAAATAAAAATTGGGACAAATACAGTCCCCCAAATAAAAAGAAAAGCTAAATATGATTGGGACATAATACAATCCCCAAATAAAAAAAAAACACTAAATTGCCTCACAAATAATTAATTACAAGGTCCCTTAAGATATGTAAATATAAAGCAAAAACAATCAAGCAAAATCAATCAAAAGGATAACATGCATAAATCGGGATATTTATTCAGTTTAGGAACATTGGTTCCTTTATGCTTACTTAAAAGGGGATCGCAGAGTTGTTTCAGCGATTTGCTTGAAAACCGGTACGAATTGCTCCCATTTTGAGAAAATTTAACTCTTCATTTTAATTCAGGACATTTTGCGTTCTTTGCCTAAAATCAAGGACATTGGTCCTAATTTATGAATAAAAATCTCGGTTTTGTCGTAAAAATATTTTTGTAATTTTTTTATCTAACGCGCGCATAAAAGAAAAATACTTTATTTATAGACAAAACACAGTCACTCAAATAAGAGATATGTAAGATCTCACCAAGGTAACGCAGTCTCCTACGCGTCGTGACTCCTCTATTTGGTCATGAAAATGCTCAAAAAAGTAATGCCACATTTTAAACCCCAAATAAAAAAAACAACAAAAAGAAATATTAGTAATAATTCTAAAATTAAATAAATAAAAATGAAAAAAAGGGAAATATAAAATAAAATTAATACACAAGTAGAAAATAAAATGAGTTAAATTAAACACATTAATTTAATACGTGGACAGCACACATACAAAGATAATTAAGAATCTTGCAACAATATAATAATAATAATAATAATAATAATAATAATAATAATAATAATAATAATAATAATAATAATAATAATAATAATAATAATAATAATAATAATAATAATAATAATAATAATAATAATAATAATAATAATAATAATTAAGCCATGCAATAACCCCATAAAAATTTAATGATGATAATAATAATAATAATAATAATAATAATAATAATAATAATAATAATAATAATAATAATAATAATAATAATAATAATAATAATAATAAATGACAATAATAAGCAAATAAAATTAAATAAATAAACAAGATGAATGGCAAAAGCACATAAATATGCAACATAAAATAATAATATTTAAATAAAAAAAGAAAATACTATCACAAAGATCATACCAAAAAAGCAACAAATCTGATTTTTCACACTCAAATCGTATGCATTTATCCATTTTTAAACCAAAAACAAAATAATGATTGAAAAATCATGCTAAGAGAATAAATCTCAACTTCAAAAACACATATTCTTCAAATCATTATTCAAATAATTATCAATACAAGAAAATAAAATAAAATGACTAAATAAAAATAGATCCAAGAATCTTTACCCTCATAGTAGATACTATGGAAGCAAGATGTCTCAATCTATTCCCCTTCTCAAGATTCAAAAATAGACTCAAAAAGATTTAAAAATCTTAATTTTTTGCCTCAAAAAACTCAAGAACACTAAAACTTAAAAATGATTTTTTGTTGTTTGATGAGAAAACCCAAGCTAAGGAAATTAATTTTCCCTTCCTCAAGTTAATCCAATCTCAACAAACATTTTTAGATCAAAGAAAATTAAAGAAGAAAAATATTTGCTCTCAAGAAAACTTGGTTCTTCTTCTAAGGAAAACCCACGATTTTTCTCTCAAAAGCCCTTCCTTTTTCCTTTCAAAAATCAAATCCTCCAAAATCCGCCCTTCTTCTTTCTGTCTCTTCTCTTTATATATTTCACCCCAAAAAACATAAAATCTCAAAAAATCAAGTTTTTCAGTCCAATTTGGAATTTAGCCCTTAGAAAATCCAATAAAATCACACATGCGAAGGGAAGATAGTGTAATAACCCGATTCCCCCCTAATAGTTTGAGCTATGTTTGCCATATGTATGCATGCATGAGTGAGAGTTTTGGCATGTGTTAAGGGCTTTTTGTGCAAAATGCATGTTTTTGTGGGCTTTACTAGTATGTGGATGCATGTATGTTGGTAGAATGTAAGTGTGTGGGTTGTGTTAGTGTGTGTGCATGCTCACATGTTGGTAGGGTGTGCATTAGTGAGGATAGTATTGTGTGTGTTGTAGTGCATGTGGGTAGGGTGTGAGTGATCAAATCCCACTAATAAGGAAGTGACATATGTCTAAGGTTAGGAAAAGAGTAAATAGAAGAAGAAACAGAAAAGGGAAAGTAGATTTTGCTTCCTCTTTCCCTGTTTATCCTCTTCTCTCTACTTCTCTTCTTCCTTTTCTCATTTCTAGAGTGCACTAGCTTAGATCCAAGAGATTGTTGTGGGAATTGATAATCTCTTAACCTCTAATAGGTAAGTTGCTGCTTATTTTCTTCTTCTTCTTCATTCTTCTCTTCTTAATTTGCTGGTTTGGAGTTTTGATTTGGGTTTGTGGTTTTCTATGATTTTTGGGTATGTTTATTAGTTGAGCCTCCTCGCGATCCCAAGGGAAAGGAAAAGGCTTGTGGGAGTGGTGCCAAGTGAATTGGACCATATGAGTTATAGGTTTGGGACTTTGTTTGGAATTTTGTTTGGAAAATTATGTGCATTTTGATGATTATTGTGTTCTTTGTTGATTTCTGGAAATTGGCTTAATTGATGAAGTTATAATGGTGTATATGTCTTGAGTTTTGAGTATGTTGGGTTATAAAACTTAGGTTGTGATTTTATTGGATTATATATGCATTTGGTTATGTTCTGGATGATATTTGCTGAATTTTGGGTTGGATGTCTTGATCATGGATATTGCATGTTTTTCTTTGGATGGTGAGTTTTTAAGGTGGGTTCTATGTTGGTTATGTTGAGTTGAATGTTTAAATTCTGGGTATGTTGAGTTTGGTTTTGACTTGGGGTGAAATTCTGGGAATTTTCTGGGTTTGGGTCGATCCACACGACGGTATGGTTTTGCATACCACCGTGTGAATCGTGAGTTTTCCTTCAGTATTGCTTGTCCGTGATTTTACACGGCGGTAAGGATTCTTCATACTGCCGTGTAAGGTCATTCTACCTTTAAGGATTTTGAACTGTTCATTTTACATAGGGGTATAGATTCTCCATACCGCCGTGTAAAAGCATTCTACCTATTGTGTGTGTGACATGTTACATGGCAGTATGGTTTTACCTTACCACCATGTAGGGTGTCTTACACGGCGGTAAGGGTATATCATACCGCCGTGTAAAATGCCTCTGCCCTACAAATTTTTAAAGTTTGCAACTTTCGTCTTTTTAATTTCTTTTTCATTTATTATTGGTCTTAACCTTATTTGGTGTCATTTCAATTCGTTACTAATGTTAAACTGTGTTTTCTTGTGCCTTATTAAATTAAATTGGATGTTGTGTTTGAATACAGAATGTGTTATGCATATCTAAGTTCATGATTCTCCTTTATAAACACTGTGTTATACTTGAATGTGATTTTATGGCTTATGCATGACCTGCAAGAGTCAGTTTAGTGGATAGTTATGCATGCCTAAAAGAGTCCTTTTGCTGTAGAATCTGTACTGTTCTGGGCCTTGATCAGGTCCCCGTTTAGTTCCTGCGAACTACTATGTGTTCGGATCTTGTTTAAGATCCCTTTGTAAAATGTTTTCAAAAGATAAAATATGATATTGTTTTCCCGATTCATACCCGTAAGGTACCGCTACATGTCGAGTCGTACCCGTAAGGTACCGCTGTACGTTTACTCATTATCCACTGCTGTGAGTCACCAGGTGTTGTGATTTGTTCTAATATGATTATAAGTATGTGATCTGTGTGAGTATGATTATACATATTTGAATCTGAATGACTCTAACTATGAGTATATGAGCTGTTGGCATTTGAATATTTTATTGAACCTTTGAATGGTTATGAATGGAATTCTATTGTGATTATATCTTATGATTTTCAGTATGCTATTATCGTATGTGATTTGCCTTGACGACCATTATGAATTGCCGTCCATATATTATTGTTTGTTTCCCCACTAAGCGTTATCGCTTAGCATGGTGTTTTCACCCGTACAGGTGCGAAAGGTGTATAGCTTTTAGGAGAGTCGCCGCCAGTCAAGCCAATATAGTGGGATTGTTGTTAGGACATAGTTTATTTTTGTATCTTTATTATTTTCTAATAGTGATATCTCTCTTGTATATAGTTTTTGTAAGCTTCCGCTATGTATCTCTGAATGATGTAATTATGTTGGTATCAGAACAATTATGTAATTGAATATTGTTATTCTATCAATGACTGATCTTTTGGTTTTAAAGTTTTAATTTTCACTATTTCTTAGTATGTTTATATTGTGAATGTATGTATGTACCATCCGGTATGTTGTGTGACACCCCTTCTCGTACAGGTTCTCACTTCCTCGCGGATGGGTTCTCCTACGTATGGGAAGGGGGTGTTATAATTTTTGGTATCAAAGCTCCGGTTTGGGCATTTTCTGGGTGATTGTTGTGTTTAGACATATGTTTAGGACTGTGTTGGTTAATGCGGTTGTCTTTGTCTTTCTTTTAGATGGATTCAAATTCTGTTCGTGGGTCACTTGAGGGGTCCACTGAAAGTGTGAATCCCCAAGCAGTTGATCCTTCAGTGTCTGTTTCGGCTCAAAAACATAGGGTTCAGCCTGAGGCTGCAGCCATGCCCTTCGAGGCAAATGTTGAAGATTTCTCAAGACATGGCTTGAGTCTTGGATAGGGTGACTGCTCCGAGAGCCCCTTTAGAGAGTATGAGGAGAGCTGGTGCAGAGGATTTCTATGGTACCATTTTGGATGAGTCTGAGCTTACTGAGAAATGGATTGAGAAAGTGGAGCTAGTGTTTGAGGAGAATAGGTGTCCTACTGATAGGCAAGTTGAGAGTGTTGTGACTTTGCTTTAGGGATCCGCCTATGACTGGTGGAAGTTGGTCCGTAGGCATCCTCAGTTGCCTGACCCGGTCACATGAGAGTTCTTTAAGAGAGAATTCACCAACAAATATGTGACCAGGGAGTATAAGGATGCTAAGTGGGCACAGTTTCTGAGTTTGAAGCAAAGGGTTATGTCAGTATCAGAGTTTGAGAAGGAATTCAACCA
Source organism: Excoecaria cochinchinensis (assembly GCA_947683425.1). Taxonomy (NCBI): domain Eukaryota; kingdom Viridiplantae; phylum Streptophyta; class Magnoliopsida; order Malpighiales; family Euphorbiaceae; genus Excoecaria; species Excoecaria cochinchinensis. The sequence goes on along the minus strand of CANTUQ010000029.1, from coordinate 1,019,135 downwards.
TTTGGCTAAGTATGCTCCAGAAGGTGTTCTGACTGAAGAGTTCAGATGTAGGCATTTTGATGCCGGGTTCAATGAGTCGCTTAGAGCTATGATAACTTTTTTTATGAGTACTCCGGGTATTGGGTACTATCAGATAGTGCAAGCAACTGTTCGGGCTGAGAGGAATGAACGTATGTTTATATTATGAATGTATGCATGTACCGTCCTGTATGTTTTGTGACACCCCTTCTTGTACGGGTTCTCACTCCCTTGCAGATGGGTTCTCCTACATATGGGAAGGGGGTGTTACAGATAGTGCGGTGAGGGCTGGCCTATCACCAGGGGCAGGCTGCCGAGGGGTGCCCAGCGCATAGGGGCAGGCTGCCGAGGGGCGCCCAGCGCATAGGGGCAGGCTGCCGAGGGGCACCCAGCACATAAGTGCGGCCTTGCGGGCTGCTGCCGTGTGGCTGCCCACGTGCAGGGAAGCCCTCGCGCGAGGCACGTGGCTCAGGCGCGCCGGCCACGTGGCATCCTGCGCAAAGGGGTAGCCTCGCATGCATAGGCTGCTCTTGCAAGGCGGGCACGTGCAGAGGCCCCTTGCGCGAGGGGCTGCCACATGGTTGCCCACGCGCAAGGGTGAGTGACCATCGCCTCGCATGCGGAAGGGGGGATCGACCCTTGCGTGCAGGTAGTAGGGGCCAGTAGTTCGGGCACACGCAGTAGTGGCATCTCCTTGCCCGCGCTTTCGTCCCATGGCGAAGTTGACGCATGCGTGCCTTCCACAAGTAATCCCAAACAAATCTTTTTTTTTTTCTAAAAGATTAAAAAAAAGTAAAATAACTAAATAAAAAATTTTAAAAGCATTTTGAGACAGATAAAAGAACTTCATAAGGAGATGACCAATATACTTTCTTGCCTATGAATCGGTCTTTATTTTCTATTTTCATCATCAGGTTATCCTAATCTTGGACTGCCTCAAGACCCGGTGCCTACACCATCATAGATTTATCTAAGTGGACTAAGGGTCTTAACGGTTGGCCAGCAAGGACAAATCTGCTCTTTGAGTTGCCGAAATCGATGTCTGATTGGGATTCTAAATCACTTTCAATAATCAGTGAATCACCATTACAATCATCAATGGTAGAAGAAATTGGAAATTTGAATACTCAAGACCTAGCAAAGACTCTAGAGGACTTTGAGTGGAGGATGTTAGAGATCATGGGCACCATACCCGAAAGGATTGCTCGCCCTCCTGTTGCACAAACACCCATTGCTCCGCAGCCATCTATTGCTACACAACCACTTATTGCTCCACAACTACCGATAGCTTATGCTGGGGGGCAAGATGAACCGCCTACTGGCGGAGAGGCTCCAATTGTAGGTAATGCTGCCCGCCAACCTTTTAATGAACATAGAGCTGCTGTGCCCATGAATTGAAGAAGAGAAAGGATATTGTGACGCGCCAAACCTAGCAAAGGCCCTCGTAACGAGATTCGCTTTTAGGGATCGAGGGTTTGGTTTACTTCTTTTTGATCTTGGGTACCATGAGACATCTTGGAATCCCTACCCAATAGAACATTGGGGAGTTCATCTAGCCTCATGGTACCTTTAGGCACCTTTGAAGTATTTTGGAGTCGCCACCAAATTTACGAGAAATTGGGAAACGTCATCTAACCTCTACGGTCTAAGCCAGAGATTGTGTTCGGAACTTAACTCTTATTTATGTCTTGGTTAATTATAAATGAGTTTTTAGATTCATAAAATTTTATCTCTCATCTCACACGATTAATGCATTTAATTAAAAAGCGCATTGCAAGCATTCGAAAGCGGTAACTAAAAGCTGTAAAGAAAGCGATAAAATAAAGCGATAAAGAAAAGCAGTAAACACGCCAAGCACACAATTATAAGAGAAATTAGGACGAATAAAATCCCAAATGAAACCTAAATAAAATTGCCCCAAAAATAATTAATTACAAGGGCCCACAAGATATATATGAACATAAATTTAAAATACATAAACAAAGTCAAGTATATAAAAAATAACATACATAAATCGGGATATTTATTTGAGCTAGGAACATTGGTTCCTTCACGCTCAATTAAAGAGTGATCGAAGAGTTGTTCGATTGTTGGTTAGAAAATCGGGATGGGTGATCCCATTTTAGGAAACTTAACTCTTCATTTTATTTCGCGACATTTTACATTCCTTGTCTAAAATGAGGGACATTGGTCCCAATTTATTAGTAAAAATGCCAATTTGATTATAAAAATATTTTTGTGATTTTTATCTTACATGTGTATAAAATAAAACATGTTGTTTACAAGCAAGCACAAACACAAGTAGGGAATAGGAAAGGTCTTACCCAAACGATGTGGTCTCCTACACATCGTGACCCCTCCACGTGGTCACAAAAACACTCACGCGAGGCAAATTGCAATTAAATCCTGACGCAAGAAAAACAATAGTAAAAACATTAGTGATAGTTCTAACATTAAATACATACATATAAAGACAAGAGAAAAATAAAGAAAAATTCATCATGCAAGAATATAATAATAATAACCATAACGATAATAAAAATAATGGCATAATAATAATAATAATAATAATAATAATAATAATAATAATAATAATAATAATAATAATAATAATAATAATAATAATGATAATGATAATGAAAGTAACTGGAAAACAATCCCAATGACAATAATAATAATAATAATAATAATAATAATAATAATAGTAGTAGTAGTAGTAGTAGTAACAGTGGCTTAATAGTGATAACCATAACAAGAATGATAAAAGTAAAGGGCAATAACAGCAAACAATATTAATATGCCAACGTTAACCCTAATGAAAATAAAGATAAAGGTAATAATAATAATAATAATAATAATAATAATAATAATAATAATAATAATAATAATAATAATAATAATAATAATAATAGGATGCAATAACATAATATGTAATGACAATAGTAGTAAAATAAATGATAGTGATAACAGTAACAATAATAATAATAATAATAATAATAATAATAATAATAATAATAATAATAATAATAATAATAATAACAACAACGACGATCACAGTGCCAAGAATAATACGAATAATAATGGCAATGGGGATAATATTAACAATAATAATGAAAAATGAAACAAAATAAAATGATAAGAATAGATCCAAGAATATTTACCATCGGAGTTTATAGATCGGAAAAATAATGTCTTAATCCGTACCCTTTTTGTCAAGTTTGCGGTATTAATCACGAAAAAGCTTGAGAAAATCTAAGTTTTCAAACAAATAAAATCTGAAAAAAATAATTTTTGATGGAATGATCAAGCAAAGAAAATTACTTTTCCTTGCTCAAGCCAACCTAAGAGTGAAAAGAAGAAAAAAACTAAATCTTGAAATCCTTAGAAATTTTTTGACTGCTTTCGTCTGCTCTATTTTAAAGAGAAAACCCTAGTTTCTTAAAAGTCAGCCCTCCCTCCCCAAAGAAAATGAAGACAAAGACCCTTTTAATTTCTTCATCTCCCAGAATGGAAAAAACTAAAAAAACGTTTCTAATTTTATTTTTTCAAAATAAACCAAAAATGTGAAAAAAATATATGATTTTTTACAGTCTCAGGACTGTAAAAATCAAGTGAGAAAACCACCTGTGTGGCCTCGTGTGAGGTCACATCTCACTAAAGTGAGATGCGACCCTCACATGTGAGGCCACATCTCACTAAGGTGAGATGTGTGCCTCACGTGAGGCCGTACAACCAATTTTTTATTTCTTTTAAAAGATTAAATCTTCTTTCTTTTATTATTATTTTTTTAATTAATTAATTTAATTCCTTTTTAAATATATATTTTTAATCAAAAAATTTAATATATATAAAAATGACACTTCCTAATTTTTTTATTTAATTTTTTTTATAATTTTTTTTATATTTTTTTTATATATTTATTTATGTATTTTTATTTATAAAGAATAAGGGTCTCGACAAGGAAAACATCATCTTCGACATTTTTGCTTGTGAATAGGCGATGCTTTCATCATCGGGTAATCCTGATCTTGGACCGCCTCGGGACCCGGTGTCTACAGTTGCCCCTAATTATTGTGAACCCAGAACTTAGGTGCCTGGGTGAGCCAAAATTAAGAAAGAGAAGGAAAGAAGTGCATACTTAAGGCAGCGACCTTCCTGCGACACTATCATCAATGACTTTTGTGTGATTAGTTTCTTGACAGCTTGTCGATGTGTGAAACCATGGTTGCGTTGCGTAATTGATGAACACCAATTTGTAGGCATGTGAAACCACAATTGGGTTGCGTGATTGATAAGTACCAATTTGTCGGTATGTCAAATCACGGCTGGACGATTGATAAACACCGGCTTGTCGGTGTGTGAAACCGTCAGACTTTGAAAAATGTGATTGATAAACACAAATTTGTAGGTATGTGAACAAATTTGTAGGTATGTGAAATCACGGCAGAATGATGGATAAGCATTAGCTTATCGGTGTGTGAAATCGCTAGACTTGGAAGAATGTGATTGATAGAACACCAGCTTGTAGGGATGTGAAATCACGGCTAAATAATTGATAAACACCAGCTTGTAGGCACGTGAAATTACGGCTGAATCATTGATAAACACCAGCTTGTAGGTGTGTGAAACCGCTAGACTTGGAAGAACATGATTGATGGAACACCAGCTTGTAGGCATGTGAAATCACGGCTGAAAGGTTGATAAACACCAGCTTGTAGGTGTGTGAAACCGCCAGACTTGGAAGAATATGATTGATAGAACACCAATTTGTAGGCGTATGAAACCACGGCTGAACGATTGATAAACACCACCTTGTAGGTGTGTGAAATCGCCAAACTTGGAAGAACATGATTGATAGAACACCAGTTTGTAGGCATGTGAAATCACGGCTAAATGATTGATAAATACCAGCTTGTAGGCATGTGAAACCGCCAGACTTGGAAGAACATGATTGATAGAACACCAGCTTGTAGGCGTGTGAAATCACGAATGAACGATTGATAAACACCAGCTTGTAGGTGTGTGAAACCACCAGTATCTCCTGCAAAAGTAGAAATTCATATGTAAGGGTAAGTTATTCATGTGAACGTGCATATGCTATGCGACATGTAAGCGACATCATTCAACTGGGTGGTTTAGGCGCCATGGCGCGATAACAAAAGTTGATTCAGGGCCCGATTTGCTCGATCATGCCCCCAAGGATCTGGAAGTGTCATCTTTGCCTAAGGACACTGACCCATGTCTTTAATTATGTGTCATCTTGCCTAAAAGGGATTGCCCGAGGTGATGCTGCCTTATCGCTCCGGGTGTCGGAAGTCTATACCTCATCCAACCGATGGGAGGTCTCGCTCCAAGCATCAAAAGTCATTGATTAAAGGTAGTGTGTCCCTTGTGGATTTTCACACTAGCTTTTCTTAGGGGGAAATGCGTCCTTTATGGATTTTCACACAACCCTATGCCTAATTTTTGCTTGGAATGGACCTAACCTAATCCAACGGCTTTTATTAATTTCATTTTTTTGCAGGACAGACTTCCTGTTTCTAGGTTTTCACCCTGCCCTTTGGCCTAACTTTTGCTTAGAGAGTCAATTACGTATTTTTTTTTATCTCTAACAGCCTCGTTTTTTTCTTCTTTTCTCTTTTTTTTTTTAGGAATGGCAACAAGAGAAGCTTGAGCTACTATTAGAGCATCCTTCTAGAGTAATCGACAGCTATTCGCTGAGGCATTTTCCCCTTAAGCAGCGATTATATCCCCTTGACTAGGGCACTCAGAGGAGAAGATGAAGACTTAAGAGGGATAAGGCAATTGATCGAAGCCATCACTCGAATGTTGTCAACTGGTAAGGGGATCAACCCTGAAGACATAGACCTATGGGATGAGGAATTGCTACCCCAAAGGTTCAAGATGCCCGAGCTGCCAAAATTTGATGGCACCTCCGACCCATCCGGCCATATCAAACAGTATACCCTGGACATAAAAGGCACAGGGCTGAGCAAGAAACAAAAGGTGGAATATTTCTGCCTTAGTCTGGTGGGCCCGGTAATTGACTGGTACCATGGGCTGGATAGGAGGTCCAAGGAGGACTGCGACCTTTTAACAGAAGAGTTTATGAAGCAGTATGACTGCAGCACAAGAATGGAGGCCACCCTGAAAGACCTTGAGCTCTTACAGCAAAAGAGCGATGAATCATTCCATGAGTACCTCACCAGATGGAGGAATAGGGTCATGGAGATGAAATGAAAGCCTGACACCGCAGACCAAATTAAGCTATTCATTAGGAACTCCTGCCCTTACTTAATGGATTTGCTCAGCTTTAAGGGGCTCCGAGACTGGGAGTCACTCCAGGATATTGCTGTGGAGGCTGAGGCAGCTTACCTAGCAAAGAAAGCAACCCATAATAACTTTGCTGGGAAAGGCTTTGGGAACCAGTTTGGATTCAAGCCAGGAGGTGCAGGGGGCAGCAACAATAGAAACGGCGAGACGGCAGAGGTCTCAGCTACTGGAGTTGGGCGGGGTCAGAGATACTACTCCAACTTAGGCCGCTCTCTATCCTGTGTGCTGGAGAGACTAATGAAAGAAGGCAAGTTGCAGCCATTACCGCCCAGACCAGCCTTGAGTCAGGGACAGCCGGGACATAGAGGTGATCAGTACTGCGCCTACCACCAGCACACCGGCCATTTGATTGACCATTGCCATATTCTGAGAAATAAGATCCAGGATCTCATTGACACCAATCATATCATAGATCCTGAGAAGAGAGAGAAAAAGAAGAAAGCAGGTTATAATACAGTCCCTCCACCGTGAACATGATCGTGCCTTGTAGTCCACTAGTGATATTGCTTTTAGATGCTGGAATCTTTTTATTTCTAGAAGTTTTTATTTTATAATTTTCAGTTTGTAATAAAGAGAACAACTTTTTCTTATTTGTATGATATTTATATTGATTTCATTTTGCATGATCATAACACATTTATTTTGACATTAATTCAAATAATATGGCTTCATTTAATCTCGAAACTTTGGGAAATCCCAAAGAAAATCTTGATAGCATCTAATGTAACTCCTGAAGAGAGGAAATTCTTAAGAGAAAAATAATGAAAAATAAAAAAAAGAGGGGGGCCTTTGCCTGGACTTGAAATAACATGCCGACACTTGACCAAGATATTTTGGGGGCGATGCTGCTTCAATATGCCAACATAATAACGAACGAAGCTTCTAAAAGCCAATCTTTTCTCCTCAACATTCAAGATGAATGCAGTGCAGCCAAACACAATCCAACTCCTCATTGGAATCAAACCATAGAAATTTCTTTCTTTCCAACCTTTTGAGGTATGTGCACCCCAAAGCCAATCAAAGTTAACCTTTAATCATATGAGACTTGCAATAGAAACCCTCGTAACCAAACTTAAGCGCACAGCTCATTACCAAAAAAAAAAAAAAAAATCCTATCCTAAACCGTAATTCTGTCTTAAATCATCTGAAGCCAAAATACAACTCCATATCAACTATCAAAGGTTACTTCAAAAACTAAGCCACACAAGAGCAAACAAAAGGAAGACTTTCATGGCAAGGATTAAAGAAAAAATTGCTACCTCAGTCGATTTGCACAACTCCCAAGACCAAAACTTTGGTGCAAAAAAGAATCATCGAAGATGAATGCAAGTTCAACCAACACCAACGAACTGAAGGAGGTTCATGGCAAAGGCTAAAAAAAAAGAGAAAAAAAATGAGAGAAAATCTTCAATCATGAAAACCCGAGAGGCCTGATTGATAACGGGAGTTTGATGCTTTCAAGATTTATCCCGAGATTAGTTGAGGTCTTGTATATTTTGAGATTGATCATGTCTAATGAAATTAAAGTGAAATACATGCATTTATGCAATGATTCATTTATACCAGCTCGCCTTATAAGGTCAAAGGCAATTACCTCAAGCGCTTCTACCGGATCATCCTGCTATCAAATGTGAAGACTCCTAAAAGGTTTCTGCCATCAACTTCAACAATCAGCAAAAAAAAGAAAAAAAAAACCGTTAGAGTGAAAACCGTAACTAGCGCTCTAAACAAAAATTAGGCAAAAGGATTGGGTGAAAACCTGGAAATAGGCAGTCTGTCCTTAAAAAAAAGTGAAAAAAAAGCCGCTGGATTGGGTTGGGTCCACTCCAGGCAAAAATAAGGCACATGGTTATGTGAAATTCCGTAAAGGATGCATCTCCCGCTAAGAAAAGCTAGTGTGAAAATCCATAAGGGACGCACTACCTTCAAATAATGACTATAGGTATCAGATGAGAATCTTGCAATCCCAAAGGGCATGAAATTCAAAAGCAGCTTAAAGGGCATCGATCCTATTGCAAATTGCAGCTAGCCTGGCTATCATCTCCCAGTCCACATAGATGAATTCTTATGCTACATCCCTGCATGACTCATGCATTTTACTTGCATGCTCACTATTTTTCCTGCATATTTTAGTTTCCCTATTTTGCAAAAAGAGAGATATGATGCGGAAACCGACAGAAACCGAGTGACGACATCATTCCAAATAACCAATCAAAGACCTCTCAGGGGGCAACCGGCCAAAACAACATCAATCCAAGCATCAATATAAGACCTTTGAGGAGGCAAATTCAGAAGCCCTCTGAGGAGGCAAATCCAGAAGACCTTTGAGGATGCAAATTCGAAAGACCTTTGAGGAGGCAAATCCCGAAGACCTTTGAGGAGGCAAATTCCGAAGACCTTTGAGGAGGTAAATCCCGAAGACCTTTGAGGAGGCAAATCCCGAAGATCTTTGAGGAGGCAAAAATCCAGAAGACCTTTGAGGAGGCAAATTCCGAAGACCTTTGAGGAGGCAAATTCCGAAGACCTTTGAGGAGGTAAATTCCAAAGATCTTTGAGGAGGCAAATCTCGAAGCCCTCTGAGGAGGCAAATCTCGAAGACCTTTGAGGAGGCAAACATCGAAGCCATCTGAGGAGGCAAATCTTGAAGTCCTTTGAGGAGGCAAAACACGAAGCCCTCTGAGGTAGTTAGACACCATAATCTCAAAGTTCTCTAAGGGGGCAAAATTTCTAAGTCCTATCGAGGGGTACCACTTCAACAAAAGAAAAACAACATGGCAACAACCACAACCGATTCCCCGCTTCGGAAAGGTAAGGGCTGCCTCAGGTACACGTCTCTTTCCTTTTCTTCTTTGAGTTTAGGCTCACCTAGACACTAGTGTACTAGATTCCCCTAAACTGGCGGCAACTGTAGACACCGAGTCCTGAGTCAGCCTAGATCGAAGTTAACCGATGATGACAATTGCATTCGTAGGCTAAAAAGGTTAAAAGCGATTATTTCCTCGTCAAATTTGTATTTTAGAGTGAAAATTTGAAAAATAATAAAAAATATTTTAAAAATTAGTTTTGAAAAGTGGGGGCTTAACATTATAGTATATTTAGTCAATTTAAATTTAAAAAAAAAAAAAATTCGGATCTCGAGTGTCGGGCTCGGCGGCGCGCTTGCGCCCAACTCGCGGGCGTCGCTGGGCGCGAAAAGGCGATGCGTAACGTCGCCAATGCTGCGGTCGCTAAAAGCGCACGCAAAACATTGCGCGGGTGCGGCACGTCGCTGCGTACGACGCCCGTTGCTCAATAGCGACGGGCGTCCCTCCCCCTGGCGTCGCTAAAGGGCCTGGAACAGCTATTTATGATTTGTTTACCCTTTTTTCCAAATTTTTTCACCCCAAATCAAGGTTTTTGAGTCAAAATAAAATTCTAAAATATTCTTTTTGATAATTAATTAATTAGCTTCATTTTATCCCAAAAAATAAAGGAATTTGTGTCAAAATAAAATTGCTTTCCCTAATTGAATTAGGGCAACTTTCTACATCCTATATATTCTTTATGATGGGAAAAACCTATGGGAGCCTCCACTTTATTTTTGAGACCTGAAATTTCATATTTCTTCCTTTTTCTTCTATTTTTTCTCTTCAACAAAAATTTCAAATTTTCTCTTTTAATGAATAAGGTTTAATTGAGATTGAAAAATCAATTTTCAATTCTTAATTACTCCAATTAATCATTTTGGCTCCAATAAATTAATCATTCACTTCCAAATCAATTTCTTTTCAATTTTATGCATTTAAATTAATTTTTTTGTTTTCTCCATAAGCAAAGATAATTAATTTCATTGCTAAATCACTTTTTAAAGCAAATTTTCGGAAATTAAATCATCACTTCACTTTCATCGAATCCAAAACTCTGAGGGTAAATATTCTAGGCTCAATTTCTATTTTCTTTTATTTTACTTATATTTAATCTATTCATGTATATTTTGTTGTTTGTATTGATTTATTTATTGTTTTCATTTATTTACTTGTTGTATTGAATTTATATTTGTTCTATTTAATTGTTTATGTATGATTTTATTTTTATTCATGTGAATATTGATTTCTTTTGATTCTTAACATGTAAATAACTTATTTTATTTTGATTCCTCATTATTTTTAACATGTAATTAATTAATTAATTAATTTTTTTAATCATTTTTACCATGTAAATAGTTTATCTTAATTATGAACACATCAATTAACCTTGTCATATAACATTATTATTTTTATCATTCTTTTGTTTACTAACTTTTATTATTCTTTTTATCATTGTTACATGATTTATTTATTATTTATTTATTTATTTATTATTTTTCACTTTTCATCATGTGTATATTTTCATGTATTAATTAATTAACATGTGTTATTTTACTTTCATCACATCATTTAATCATTTGTCATATATAATGCATGTTTCTCATTTATTTTTGTTTGTTAACATTTTGATTCAATTATCATTGTTTTCATGTCATCTTAATTTATTTTAATTTGTTATTCATCATTTTGTATATTTAATTGATTTAAATTATTTAATTACTAACATTAATTTATTTGTATTTTGTTTTTATCTCTAAACTCATTTTTTGCTTGGGCATTTTTGCGAGCACACGGGGAGATCCAAAAGGCTCGTTCGGATTATTTATTTATTTTTATTTGTAATATTTTGTTTATTTGTTTTTTTTCATTTATTTTTGCCATGTATATTTTTCTTATGAAATTGTTTATTTAGGCCAGCTAGAAAGAAAATTGCTAAATTATTTTGTTTATTAATTAACTTGGAATTTTTCCTAAATAAATATGGGACCAATGTCCTTGTTTTTCTCCATCCAAAACAAAACCATCACATCAAAATTGTTTTGTAATAAATATGCACTCGAGGACCAATGTCCTCATTCTTAATAAATATCCCGATTTATACATGGTTTGTACCTTATTTATAATGGGGATTGTATTCTGCCCCTAATTTTATTGTAATATTTTACATGTGCTATATTTTACTTATGCTTTTACCGTTTTTCTTAAATGTATGTTGTGCGCTTTAATTAATTGCATCGAAATGTATGAGAAAAGGGATGAAAACTTAAATTGGAAACTTAATTGTAAAATAACTAAGGTATGTAAAATAACTTAATTGTAAACTTAATGATAAGTCCCGAACCATCTCTGGTCTTTGGGCTCAACGAGGCGAGAGGACCATTCCGGTGTTTCATTGGAATGGGATCTCCAAGACACCTCTTGTGTCCCACCACAAGACTCAATTTACAATCCTAGGCTCCATAAGGTTAGAGGGTCATTCCAATCTTCTATTGGGGTGAATGCCTCCAAGACCCCTTTGGTTTGCCCAAAATGGATAAGATGTGCCGTTTTAGGCTCACTGAGGCGAGACGAACTTTCCCAATGTTTTATTGGGTGGCGACTCCAAGAAACCTCCTTGTTGCCCAAAATAGACGCACTTGTAAATACCTTACAAGTTTTCAATGAACCTCTCCCGAGAGCCCTAAAAGCGGGCCTTCGGGGTGTCATACGGGGTTCAGCGCACGTCACACTAACCTTTTTTCCAAATGATTGAGCAAATCTTTTCTGATAAATCTGATTGCGATAATAAGCCTGCGACGTGTCTAATCTAACATGTTCAACTGCTGCAATTATTTCTTCGTCCAGTCGGCTTTTGGGATATGGTTTTGTAACAACCCAAAAAGGGCCTGGTCGGAGTTTGCATGATAAGTAAGGGAAGTAAGGGTATTTTCGTAATTTAAGCAAGAGAAAATTTGGAAAATAAGAAATTATTTGTTAAGGAAGTAATTAATTAAGTAATAAGTTAAGTGAAGGAAATGATATGGTGTGCTTGTAGTGTACGGGAGTAGGATATAAGTGGACTTAGAGATTTTATTGTGTGGTTTTTGGTGCATGGTGCCTTGGATTTAAGTGGGTTATAAGAGATGCTAGTGTGTGTTGAGTTATGGTGCATTGTATGAGTAAGTGAAGATAGTGGATTTTGGTCCTCTGGGAGAGTGACAAGTGGCAAGGGGTTGGTGAGCATTAATGAAAAGTAAGAGAGAGGTGAGGAGGGAAGAGTTGGATGAAGCTTTCTGTGGAAGCTAGCTCTCTCTTTCTCTTTTCTTCTTCTTTCCCGTCCTCTCTCTCTCTCTTATTTCCATCTTTTTGCTCTCATCTCCTTTTCTCTTGTGTTTTCTTTGAGCTTTGAGTGGGAATCTTGGGCTTTGAGTTGGAGTTTTAAAGGTAAGTGGTCTGAAGTTCTTTGGTTTTTTGGTTCTTCTCTTCTCCTTCTTTTCTGATTTTGATTGTGGAAGTTGGGTTTGATTTGAGTGAGTTTTGATTGGGTTTGTGCAAGAATCGAAAGCTAGAAGAAAGAGCAAGGGAAAAGAGAAAGCGGACTCGTGAGGGCCTCGGTTTGAAGCTACAATTTCCAGGTTTGGGAGTTGCATTTTTTAGTGTGTGTATGTGTTTGGGAGTTTAATTTGTTTATGATTGGGAGCTGTATTTGTGGATTACATTTTTCCCCTAATTTCTCCTTGGATCAATTCTATTTTGTGATTGCATATCACTTATAACCTTGATTGTTTTGTTAGATTAATGCATGTTTAAATCAAGTGGTAATTAATAGTGAAATGTTAGTGATCTAGTGAGGATAGTATGTGTTTTTGGAACATGGGCATGTTATGTTAATGAATTTTGAGTTTAGTTGTGAGTGAATCCATGATGAATTGATGTTAATTATTGTGTAAAATGTGTTTATGTGGCTTGAGAATGATGTGGTGATGTGTAGGAGGATTGAGGTGAGTGTGTGTATATGTGGATTGCATGTATGAAGATTTGTGTGTGAATTGAAGAGGAAAAGTGCAGATTGGGCAAATCTGGGTTCTGTCGTGATCGCGACAGCTTGTCGCGAGCGCGACAGAATACGAATTTAGACCCTTCGTTCTTAGAGAGTTCTCTATCGCGAGCGTGATGTTATCTCGAGCGCGATAGAGATCTCGGTACCCGAGTCCCCGCTAAAGCATGCTGCCGTGCGTGCGCGCGAGGGCAAAGAAACTGGTCTCTGTCGCGACCGCGATGTTGTCGCGAGCGAGACAACGCTCGGTTGTGCGAATCTGCCTAGCGTGCTTCGTTGCGAGCAGGCCTTCTGGCGCGAGCTCGCGAGGAGGTGCCCCATGCTCTGTCGCGAGCGCGACACTGTCGCGATCGCAACAGAGGCCCTTCCTGCTTGCCCTATTTTTTGAATGTACTTCTTTTGTTCCACTTTGCACGGTTTCTCACTATTGCATGAAATATGTTTTTGCTTATGACTCGTGATATCATTATACTAGTGTCTTAGTTATGAATTTACTTGATGTTAGAGTCCTGAGTTGAATCTTGTTTTGATTGTTTATTGTCGTGTGAGTGAATGAGTTGTCGAGCCTAAAGTGTCAAGGTCCTAGATAATTAAGCATGCTTAAGAAGGGTTAGTGAGTGCAGCTGCCTGTGTCCGCCCCGTTTGGGCGAAGCGGTCGGCCTCCGAGATGGTCATCTTTCGTGTAGTGATAAAATGTTTTGAGACTCCGGTCTCCCGCGCTACCTTCGGGTATTAAACTATTTTTGAGTCTTCGGTCTCCCGTGCCGTGTTCCCGTATCCTCCACCATTGAATTCAGGCTTTTGTGTTTAGTGTCTAGTGTGTGATTAGTGAAGTGTTCTAATTATTGCGTGATTCTGATTATAATCGTTGCTTCATATTATCTGTTTCAACTCTGATATTTATATTGTGACTCCTGAGCAGTATATATATTTCCTTCCTCCGATGTTTAGTGAATTCTATATGATAAATGTTTATTAACTTGCATAGTGTTATGTTATGTTTGTTCCTCCCCACTAAGCGTTATCGCTTAGTGTGGGTTCTTGTCCCGTGTAGGTGACAGGGTTTTGGGGAATTGCTCGTGTTGCACATCTGCAAGTCGGCCACATAGGAGTAGAGTTATATTTTTGTTATCTCCTCCTGTAATTGTCTTTGTATGTAATATTTATTTATAGTGGCTTTTGTAACTTTTTGTAAAGGATTGATGTAATCTTTTGGGATTGTATTTAACTCTATATTTTGATTAAATGAGATTTATGTTCTGCCCTATTATTTGTAGTGAATGCCTCCACTTAGCGCATGTATGTATGTTGTGAGTGAGCGTCGGGTAGCGCTTCCGCCGGCGCCCTTCCAACGGGGGCGGTGGCGGGGGTGTTACAGGTTTTTGTATCAGAGGTTGTGTGTTGAGTATTTGCATGTGAGCCGGTTTTGTGTCATGGCCTAATGTAGATGTGTCTTGTCTTGTGTAGTGTCTAGATGGAGTCTTATCCAAGTGAGAATGTGGGCGAGACGGTTGGTAGTGCGAGTGTAGTGAGAGGTGGGCAACCTGCTCCGCAGCGTCAGCAAGAAGAGGTTCCTGGTATGGGTTTAGGTCATGAGAACCCGGCATTAGTTCAAGGTTTACTCCAGTTGGTTAAGAGGTTGACTGCTCCTAAGGCCCCGACTGAGTTATTAAGAAAGAGAGGAGCAGAAGACTTTTATGGGACTGCCATGGATCAATCTGATGTGGTCGAGTTTTGGCTTAAGAGGGTAGGTCGAATTTTGCAAGAGATTAGATGTCCTGCAGACCAGAGGGTGCTTTGTACAGTGTCGTTGCTTCAAGGGTCAGCGTATGATTGGTGGGAACTTTTGATACGAAATCCTCAATGACCAGCCGAGTTGACTTGGGAATTCTTCAAACAAGAATTTGAGCAGAAGTATGTGACAAAGGCATACCAGGAAGCCAAGTGGAGAGAGTTCATCAGTCTGAAGTAGCAGGGTATGACCGTGAGTGAGAATAATAAGGAATTCAGCCGGTTGAGTAAGTATGTGCCTGAGCAGTTGTTGACGGATGAGTTCAGATGTAGGCACTTCCAAGAGGGATTGTGTGAGGTGATCAGAGGTCCTTTGTCGGCAATAACGGTCTTGTAACCAGTGGGGTATTATCAGCTTGTGGCAGCGGCAATGAAGTTAGAGTTATCTGAAGTGATCAAGCAGAGAATTGAGAACAAGAGGAAAGCACCGGATGGTGGGTTAGGAAGTGGTAAGAAGTCGAGAGGAGTTCCGAGTGGTCAAGGTCGGAAGAGTTCGGTTCCGGTACGTTCGAAAGTCGGGAGTGTAGCGCCACCTTCTAGCAAGGGGAGTGTGGTTCCGGAGTGTGAGCATTGTTGTAGGCGCCATTGGGGCGAGTGTAGAAGGATCTCTGGAGCGTGTTTCAGATGTGGCAGCCGAGAGCACATGGTGGCTAATTGTCCGGATCGAAGAGAGCTTCAGGGTCAACCTGAGAGTAGAGCAAGTGGTCAGAGAGCGAGGGGGAATCAAAGTGGAAGAGCCAGTTGACAACCTTCTCAAGCGCCATCAGAGACAGTGCAGAAGCCGCAAACCGAAGAAGTGCATGCGCGTCCACGAGTATACGCCTTGTTAGGAGAGGATGCAGCGGATCGAGCAGGACCTTCTGGTAAGTTGTGTTCTAGCTTTTGTTAAGTTTGGTTTTGAGTTTTGGGTTATTTGATTTAAGTGATTAGCGGGGAAATTTCGAGGATGAAATTTCTTTAAGGGGGAGTGATTGTAACAACCCAAAAAGGTCCTGGTCGGAGTTTGCGTGGTAAGTAAGGGAAGTAAGTGTATTTTCGTAATTTGAGCAAAAGAAAATTTGGAAAATAAGAAATTATTTGTTAAGGAAGTAATTAATTAAGTAATAAGTTAAGTGAAGGAAATGATATGGTGTGCTTGTAGTGTATGGGAGTAGGATATAAGTGGACTTAGAGATTTTATTGTGTGGTTTTTGGTGCATGGTGCCTTGGATGTAAGTGGGTTATAAGAGATGCTAGTGTGTGTTGAGTTATGGTGCATTGTATGAGTAAGTCAAGATAGTGGATTTTGGTCCTATGGGAGAGTGACAAGTGGCAAGGGGTTGGTGAGCATTAATGAAAAGTAAGAGAGAGGTGAGGAGGGAAGAGTTGGATGAAGCTTTCCGTTGAAGCTAGCTCTCTCTTTCTCTTTTCTTCTTCTTTCCCGTCCTCTCTCTCTCTCTTATTTCCATGTTTCTGCTCTCATCTCCTTTTTTCTTGTGTTTTCTTTGAGCTTTGAGTGGGAATCTTGGGCTTTGAGTTGGAGTTTTGAAGGTAAGTGGTCTGAAGTTCTTTGGTTTTTCGGTTCTTCTCTTCTCCTTCTTTTCTGATTTTGATTGTAGAAGTTGGGTTTGATTTGAGTGAGTCTTGATTGGGTTTGTGCAAGAATCGGAAGCTAGAAGAAAGAGCAAGGGAAAAGAGCAAGCCGACTTGTGAGGGCCTCGGTTTGAAGCTACGATTTACAGGTTTGGGAGCTGCATTTTTGAGTGTCTGTATGTGTTTGAGAGTTTAATTTGTTTATGATTGGGAGCTATAATTGTGGATTACGTTTTTCCCCTAATTTCTACTTGGATCAATTCTATTTTGTGATTGCATGTCACTTGTAACCTTGAGTGTTTTGTTAGATGAATGCATGTTTAAATCAAGTGGTGATTTATAGTGAAATGTTAGTGATCTAGTGAGGATAATATGTGTTTTTGGAACATGGGCATGTTATGTTAATGAATTTTGAGTTTAGTTGTGAGTGAATCCATGATGAATTGATGTTAATTATTGTGTAAAATGTGTTTATGAGGCTTGAGAATGATGTGGTGATGTGCAGGAGGATTGAGGTAAGTGTTTGTATATGTGGTTTGCATGTATGAAGATTTGTGTGTGAATTGAAGAGGAAAAGTGCAGATTGGGCAAATCTGGGTTCTGTCGCGATCGTGACAGCTTGTCGCGAGCGCAACAGAATACGAATTTAGACCCTTCGTTCATGGACAGTTCTCTGTCGCGAGCGCGACGTTGTCGCGAGTGCGACAGGGAGCTCGGTACCGGAGTCCCCTCGCGAGCATGCTGCCGTACGTGCACGCGAGGGGAAAGAAACTGGTCTTTATCGCGATCGTGACGTTGTCGCGAGCGCGACAGAGCTCGATTGCGCGAATCTGCCTAGCGTGCTTCATCGCGAGCAGGCCTTCTGGCGCGAGCTCGCGAGGAGGTGCCTCGTGCTCTGTCGCGAGCGCGACACTGTCGCGATCGTGACAGAGGCCCTTCCTGCTTGCCCTATTTTCTGAATGTACTTCTTTTGTTCCACTTTGCACGGTTTCTCACTATTGCATGAAATATGTTTGTGCTTATGACTCGTGATATCATTGTAATAGTGTCTTAGTTATGAATTTACTTGATGTTAGAGTCCTGAGTTGAATCTTGTTTTGATTGTGTATTGTCGTGTGAGTGAATGAGTTGTCGAGCCTGAAGTGTCAAGGTCCTGGATAATTATGCATGCTTAAGAAGGGTTAGTGAGTGCAGCTGCCTGTGTCCGCCCCATTTGGGCGAAGCGGTCGGCCTCCGAGATGATCATCTTCCGTGTAGTGATAAAATGTTTTGAGACTCCGGTCTCCCGCGCTACCTTCGGGTATTAAACTGTTTTTGAGGCTTCGGTCTCCCGTGCCGTGTTCTCGTATCCTCCACCATTGAATTCAGGCTTTTGTGTTTAGTGTCTAGTGTGTGATTAGTGAAGTGTTCTAATTATTGCGTGATTCTGATTATGATCATTGCTTCATATTATCTGTTTCAACTCTGATATTTATATTGTGACTCTTGAGCAGTATATATATTTCCGTCCTCCGATGTTTAGTGAATTCTATATGATAAATGTTTATTAACTTGCATAGTTTTCTGTTATGTTTGTTCCTCCCGACTAAGCGTTATCGCTTAGCACGGGTTCTTGTCCCGTGTAGGTGACAGGGTTTTGGGGAATTGCTCGTGTCGCGCATCTGCAAGTCGGCCACATAGGAGTAGAGTTATATTTTTGTTATCTCCTCCTATAATTCTCTTTGTATGTAATATTTTTGTATAGTGGCTTTTGTAACTTTTTGTAAAGGATTGATGTAATCTTTTGGGATTGTATTTAACTCTATATTTTGATTAAATGAGATTTATGTTCTGCCCTATTATTCGTAGTGAATGCTTCCGCTTAGCGCATGTATGTATGTTGTGAGTGAGTGTCGGGTAGCGCTTCCGCCGGCGTCCTTCCAACGGGGGCGGCGGCAGGGGTGTTACAGGTTTTCCATGATTGCTTTCAGAGGTCCGCGCTCTGTCCCCAATAGGAAACACTGCTTCCATCGTAGAGGTTCTTGCAGTGGCCCTATATCTCTAGAGTGCAAAAGGTAATTCCTCTGCCCAACATTTGTAGCCTCGAATCATTTTGACCAAGACCTTGTTGACATTAGCATCCCCTACTGTCCCATTGGTTTGAGGGCGGTTCAAAGAGGACTTGTGATGCTTAATGCCATACTTCTGGAGCGACTCCCTAGCTTTAGGCACAAACTGCCCCCCGTCCTTGAACACAATGTGGTGTGGGGGACCGTATTGACACATCAGATTCCTTTTGATGAAATTATCCATACCTAGAGCATCAACTTTCTTGAGGGACCCGGCTTCCATCCACTTGGTGAAGTAGGTGATAGCAATTATAGTGGACCTACGTCCATCAGAGGCCGTAGGGCGCACTTCCCCTAAGATATCTAAACCCCAATGTAAAGCCCATTCTCGACCACTAGGTTAGCTCCGCTAATGCAGTTAGGAACGGTCGTTACACACAGAAACTCACACAAGCTTTACTATCACAATTTCATGCCAACAATACGAATAATAAAATTTCATCATCAGCATACATTCTCATGCATCATATATCATAAGTTCCCATGCCATCCAACATACTCACATACTTACATATATAAACAGACATTCATTAAGTTTACAATACTTAGTTATAACAGCTTTACATACTTTCTATTGCCAAAAATAATATCTTACATAACCTATACAAACACATAGTTAAACCCCAAAACCTACACTAAAGATGTAGCCCTATTGTTGACTGTTGCTAACGCGGATTTGTCCTTCCAAAATCACCTCGCTTCTGAACCTACACGGATTAGAAAGAAACCGTAGTAAGCAATAATGCTTAGTGGGGAACACATATATAACATACAGGCTAATACTTAACATTACTATTAATTATTCGTCATACTAGGATCATGCTTAGGCCTACAAGTCTAAAACATTTATATATCATTTCACTCACAGTATTGTCACTAACTCATATTTTCCTAAACCATGCATTGATTGGCATATACAACTACTCAATCACATGTCTGAAAAGCATACATAGGTTGGCATAGATTCATCAAATACAAAGCATTCACACATCAACTTAACCATTAAGATTATCTTTATCTTTTATATTTAGGTTTGCCTGCAATTCAATGATGCGAAAAACGGGTATAGCATTGGTATCCCTGAAGTACTATAATTTCATTATATCTGAGGATACACATATATGCATTTGTACCCCCAAGGTGCAGTAACTCAACAAGATCAATATTCCACAATAAAGAATCCAGCAAGGATTTATTTCGCATTGTGATTCCAGAGGAATCAGACGCATTGGGCTGCAGCACTTGACCATATAGGCATGCCTATCTATCCACTACTTGACTCGCAGGCTAAAGTTGATTAATTTCATTATTTGTTTCATAGTTGTTAATTCCAATAGCACATACATAAACCAACACCAAATTCTCCATCTCGCATATTTAAAAAGCATTAACAAATCCACATTATTCTTTTATACATCTTATAACTCTTGGATAACTTGTCATTAAATTATTAACCAACACGTATTTGCATTCTTTAATCATCATATATATATATGTATATTTGCTTCCTATAACCTTGATATGATGCTCATATAAAAGAGCCACAAGCTTGGTTAAAAGCCACATAATTAATAAACAAAAATAAATAAGGGTTACATGCCAAAATAGGGTACCTCACGGCCACAACCAATTTTGTTGTCACCGTGACATATTGAGGTCTTCAAAAAAAAAAGCAAGCCAAGGTACCTCACGGTCACAACCAATTTGGTTGCCACTGTGACATACCAAGCACTCTCAAAACAAAATGTAAAATGAGATATCTCACGGTCATAACCAATTTGGTTGTCACTGTGAGATACTTCACACTTGTCGACAGAATGAAAACTTTAGCACCTCACGGTCACAACCAATTTGGTTGTCACCGTGACATGCAATGCTCAGTCAGGCCGAATGGAGTTCCTACATACCTCACGGTCACAACCATTTTTCTTGTCACCGTGACCTATGCAAAAATGCATAAACACAGCCGTGTTGTACCAAAGCACAACTGTGCTCCCTGTCTCAAT
The DNA here is from genome assembly GCA_947683425.1 of Excoecaria cochinchinensis. Lineage (NCBI taxonomy): Eukaryota > Viridiplantae > Streptophyta > Magnoliopsida > Malpighiales > Euphorbiaceae > Excoecaria > Excoecaria cochinchinensis. Next base: position 998,425 of record CANTUQ010000029.1, on the reverse strand, counting down.
TCTCATATAATTTTCAAGACCTCAAAGCACATTTCCTTTTTGTCATTCAAACCAACTCATTTTACTACAATGACAATTAACACATACCTGATTTCCATTAAGCCAATCTTACTCAATTGAAAATAAATCACAACCACTCTCGTACCATTCACATGGCACACTTACATAGCTCAATACTTAACATTCCACTCAAATCGTCAACCTATTAAACCAAATCAACCTACTCATTTACATCTTTAGGGATTTTTACTACTAATTTAGTTCATGCTTAGTCAAATTATACAAGAAAATACAAAACATGCCAATACATTTATAGGGTTAGTTCCCAAACCTCGTCGCCTATGCTCCTAATATTCATTGAGCACTTGCTTCTCTGATTTTGCTTTTCCCCTGTCTTTTCTTTACTCCTTCCTCTACGAATACCATTCTAATTGCCAGAATTGGACACAATTCATCAATCCTCAATCCACATCAAACCAAAACCAGAAAGAGTAGAAGATGAATTACAAATAACCACTTACCTTTCAATCTTAACAACTTAATCCTAGTCCAGAAAGCAACAATTCATATAATCAACTTACCACTTCCTCAGAAATCCTACGGAAAGAAGGAGAAAGAGCTGAATTGCAGAAAATGGAAATGGCTGGAACATGCACTCATGGTCCTTTCTCTCTCCTAAACACAATATATATGCATGTAGATAGTGGTGGTGGCAGCACAATGAAGTGCAACCCGGATTCCACTCACATTATGCCTCTCAATTAATTAGTTAATCTTCACTTAAATGTTGGTTAATCCACAATTATCTTAATGATGCAAACTTACAACTTGGCCACTTAACTTTCCTTTAGTTTCTCAATTAGGTCCTTCTTTTATTACAATGCAAATCACATTACACCCTTAGTTAATCCAATTATACCAATTACAACTAGGGTACATTTCAGGCCATTACACCCAAACTCGAGCAATCCGTATCCGTTGTAGGTCAATAGAACCCTTTTGGTCCTTTTCGAAGGCAAAGAAGAATGGTAGAGCACAGGTATGCGTGAATTAATGGGATTCGAACAAAGCTTATCCCAAAGATGACTTTTCTTTCTTTCCTTTTTTGTTTGTTGTTTCTTTTTTTTTGCCTCTAATTTTTTTTTTTGTTTTTTTTTTCATTTTTTTTGTTGTTTTTTTTAGATAAGCCTGGTTCAAATCCTGATAGTTCACACATACATGCACCTCCTTTCTTAACTATTGGGATAACATTTGCCAACCAAGTCGGGTGTCTCCGATAAAAAATTTAGCCTCGCTTCTGCTTGTGGATTTCTTCTTTTAACCTTTTCTACCCATTCCAGCATTAAGTCTTCTGAGTCTCTGCTTGACTGACCAATGATTGGTATCTATTGGCATTGCATGTTCAGTAACTTCACGATCATCTCCCGGCATGTCTTCATAGGTCCAAGCAAAGACTCTTTCATATTTTTCTTTATTTTCTCTCATTTAATCTCTCTTCAGGAGTCACATCAGATGCTATCAATATTTTCTTTGGGTTTTCAAAGCTCCGAGATTAAATGAAATTATTATTAAATATGAATATGTCATGATTATGCATAGTAAAATCACAAGAAAATATCACACAGATAAGTGTAATCATTCATTTCATTTAATAAAAATGTCATCATCAAATAGTTCAAAAATAAAAAGAACATCTAAATAGCTAACACCCTCTTGTTTCCACCGGCGCAAATGTTTTGGCTGATGGCTAATCATTATCCTCATGGACGATCTTCCCCAGATCTCAGTTCCTCATCAATGAGGTCTTTAACAAGCTTCTTCAGAGTTTAACAATCATCACTCTTATGCCCAGTATGCTGATGGTATGCGCAGTACTGATCTGCTTGGAGATTGGGTCATCCTTGGCTTCTGGTGGGTTTGGCCGGCATCGGTTGCAATTTCCCCTTGTCAATAAAATGAGCGAGGTGCTTAGACAAATGCTTTTCTAGTATAGCATAGCAACTTTGAGTTATTCCAAAGGTTAGAGCCCTCATGGCTCCAAAGTTTTTCCCATTGCTACCCATGAGACATGAGCTTCCATGACTACCCCGTTGGCATTCAAGATATGTGATGTAGTTATTATCGATCAGATCCTGAATCTCATGCCTCAGCCTAGCACAATTATCCGTCACATGGCCAATGTGCTGGTGGTATAATGCCTGTGGATATTCTGATAAAGACACTAGATCTCTGCCAACCAATTTGAACTCCGTTTGCCCTTCGAGCAACTACGGGGAACTCAAACCTTCCCAGGTAAATGGTTTATAGTGACTGAAAAATCTAAGGGGTAAGAATGATGCATGAATGGCATGCGATGCATGATCGTGCTATGCAAATGGTCCTTGATGAGTGCAAGATCAAAAAATTACCATGATACGATGGGATGTATGGAAGAAATTATATGCAGGATGATATGTACATGTGAAAAATAATATGCAGATAAAAGGATATACACACACAACACGAAAGAAAACATATTATTATTTTTTTATTTTTTTATCGACATGGATGAATGACATGCGATGCACGAGCATGATGTGCAGCATCCACAATCACATGCAAGCAGATAGATCCTTCCAACCTTATCACTCCCACACACGATGTCGTGCGGTTTCTCCCTAGGTGGGCTTCATCCAAGGGTTAACAGGGGACCCATTGGACACGTATGGTGCAAGGTGGAAAACCGGCAGCATAACACTCTTAATTTGAAGCACATGGGTATGGGTTTTGGCTTATACATATTTGAACAATTCAATTAAATTGAAATGAACCTACCGGGGCATGAAAGCCCTTAATAGAAGACCACTTAAGTCGCTTGATTTTGCTTAATATATAATGGCCCATATCACAAGCATCGTATTAAGGAGCATATCACCTAGAGGAAGTTTCTATTTGCCATTACATGAGCTTTGGTCAAGGTGATGATACTTTTGGGCTATCCAAGCATGGTCCCTGCCAATGGGTCTAGCTCGTTACGAGCATGACGACCGGTTGGATCTCCATTTGATATACCGCGAGGTACTAGGCTTGGACTGGTGATTATCCTTAACATTTCCCTACAATGAGTGAAAGTAGGGTTGTGATTCGGCAATGCACCAGGGTAAAATAAGGGAGCAAACTAGTGTAATTCTAAGTCTGTAAAATTATGCAATGCAATTTTGGAAAAGTGATAGAATTTTAAGTTTTAAAAACACAATTATACATTTTAATCGAAACACTTTTAGAGCAAAGTCACGAAGTGTCCCCAGCGGAGTCGCCACCGTGACGCGCATCGAACCTAGCAAAGGCCCTCGTAACGAGACCCGATTTTAGGGCTCGAAGGATTGGTTCGCATCTTTTTGATTTTGGGTACCATGAGACATCTTGGAATCCGTACCCAATAGAACATTGGGGAGTTCATCTAGCCTCATGGTACCTTTAGGCACCTTTGAGGTATTTTGGAGTCGCTACCCAATTTACGAGAAATTGGAAAAGGTCAGCTAACCTCTAGAGATTGTGTTCGGAACTTCACTCTTATTTATATCTTGGTTAATTATAAATGAGTGTTTAGATTCATAAAATTCTATCTCTTATCTCACACGCTTAGTGCATTTAATTAAAAAGCGCATCGCAACCATTCAAAAGCGGTAAATAAAAGCTGTAAAGAAAGCGATAAAGAAAAACAGTAAACATGCCAAGCACACAATTACAAGAGAAATTGGAAAAGAATACAATCCCAAATGAACGAAAACCAAATGAAATTAAAATGAAAATTAGGGCGAAATACAATCCCAAATGAAAGCTAAATAAAATTGCCCCAAAAATAATTAATTACAAGGGCCCACAAGATATATATGAACATAAATCTGAAATAAACAAACAAAGTCAAGTATATAAAAAATAACATACATAAATCGGGATATTTATTTAGGCTAGGACCATTGGTTCCTTCACTCTCACTTAAAGAGGGATCGTAGAGTTCTTTGATTGTTGGTTTGGAAACCGAGATAAGTTATCTCATTTTAGGAAACTTAACTCTTCGTTTTATTTCACGACATTTTACATTACTTGGCTAAAATGAGGGACATTGTTCCCAATTTATTAGTAAAAATTTCAATTTAATAATAAAAATATGTTTGCGATTTTTTATCTTAAATGTGCAAAAAATAAAACATTTTATTTACAAGCAAGCACAAACACAAGTAGGGAATAGGAAAGGTCTCAACCAAACGATGTGGTCTCCTACACATCGTGACCCCTCCGCGCGGTAACGAAAAAGCTCACGCGAGGCAAATTACAATTAAATCCCGACACAAGAAAAACAATAGTAAAAACATTAGTGATAGTTCTAACATTAAATACATACATATAAAGACAAGAGAAAAATAAAGAAAAATTAATCATGCAAGAATACAATAATAATAAACATAACGACAATAAAAATAATCGCATAATAATAATAATAATAATAATAATAATAATAATAATAATAGGGGAACTATCATCCTAATAATAATAATAATAATAATTATAATAATAATTATAATAATGATAATGAAAGTAACTAGAAAACAATACCAATGATGATGATGATGATGATGATGATAATAATAATAATAATAATAATAATAATAATAATAATAATAATAATAATAATAATAATAATAATAATAATAATAATAACAACAACAATGGCTTAATAGTGATAACCATAACAAGAATGATAAAAGTAAAGGGCAATAACAACAAAGAATATTAATATGCCAACGTTAACCCTATTGAAAATAATAGTAAAGGTAATAATGATGATGATGATGATAATAATAATAATAATAATAATAATGGTAGCAAAATAAATAATAATAATAATAATAATAATAATAATAATAATAATAATAATAATAATAATAATAAGAGTAACGGCAGAATAACCAAACAATCAATATATTTACAATAATAATAATAATAATAATAATAATAATAACAATAATAATAATAATACTATCAAAGATCACAGCGCCAAGAACAATACGAATAATAATGGCAATAGGGATAATATTAACAATAATAATGAAAAATAAAAAAAATAAAATTGTAAGAATAGATCCAAGAATATTTACCCTCAAAGTTTATAGATCGGAAAAATAATGTCTTAATCCGTCCCCTTTTTGTTGAGTTTGCGGTATTAATCGCGAAAAAGCTTGAGAAAAATCAAAATTTTCAAACAAATAAAAATCTCAAGAAAATAATTTTTGATGGAATGATCAAGCAAAGGAAATTAATTTTCCTTGCTCAAGCGAAACCAAGAGTGAAAAGAAGAAAAAAACTGAATCTTGAAATACTTAAAAATTTTTTGAATGCTTACGTCTGCTTTTTTTTTAGAGAGAAAAACACTATTTTCATGAAAGCTAGCCCCCCCCCCCCCCCCCCCCCCCCCCCCCCCAAAAAAAAGAAAATAAAGACACAGACCCTTTTAATTTCTCCATCTTCCAGAATGGAAAAAACTAAAAAAACCTTTCTAATTTTATTTTTTCAAAATAAACCCAAAATGTGAAAAAATACCTTATTTTTTGTAGTCTCTGGACTGCAAAAATCAAGCGCAAAAACCACCTGAGCGGTCTCGTGTGAGGTCGCATCTCACTAAAGTGAGATGCGGCCCTCACATGTGAGGCCGCATCTCACTAAGGTGAGATATGTGCCTCACGTGAGGCCGCACAAAATTTAATTTTATTTAATTTTATGTTTTTTTTTTCAAAGATTAAATCTTCTTTTATTATTATTATTTTTTTAATTAATTATTTTAATTCCTTTTTAAATATATATTTTTAATAAAAAATTTTGATATATATATAAATAACACTTCCTAATTTTAATTTAATTTTATTATATTTTTTATAATTTTTATTATATATTTATTTATCTATTTTTATTTACAAATAATAAGGGTCTCGACAAGGGAAACATCATCTTCGACATTTTTGCCAGTGAATAGGTGACGCTTTCATCATCGGGTAATCCTGATTTTGGATCGCCTCGGGACCCAGTGTCTACAGATCCCTAATCCGAATGAGGATTTTGTGATTAAAGAAGGAGATGAAGAGCCAGTAGTATCGCAAGCTGTGAGGCGTAGAGCACCTAAGGAGGAAGATGAGGCAATGAGGAATGAGGTAGCAGACTGACGTGATCACCCATTTGTTATCAACTGGAAAGGGGATCAATCTTGAGGATAGAGATCTGGGGGATAAAGAGCTGTGGCCCCAAAGGTTCAAGATGCCTGAGCTGCCGAAGTTCGATGGTACTTCGGACCCATCTGCCGATATTATGCAGTATACCCTAGTGATGAAGGCACAGGGTTGACCAAGGAGCAGAAGGTAGAATATTTCTGCCTTAATCTGGTGGGCATGATAGTAGACTGGTATCACAGTTTGGATAGGAGGTCCAAGGAGGACTGGGACCATACAGGCTCAAAATAATAACTCATATGTACTCTAGTATTATTATCATAGAATAAAAAACAACTCAAGTATAATCACATAATGCATGTATACATATATGTATTGGTTAAAATTCAGAGACCTATAAATCATATACATTTAAACCCTATATGAGATGATTAATCGTGTACATATAACTTGATCTAAAGAATCTATAACTTTACACATGCATAAGCAAAATCATGTAATAACCTTATCATAATAAACCAAGTAAAAGATTTGACTAACAAATCTCATTTACTAATTAATAATATACAAATAAAGGTTAAAAACCCAAATTAAAAGAAAATGGATAAAAAAAAGACAACAAAGAACATTTAGAAAATATGGGGAGCAGTAGCGTTTTACACGGCGGTATGGTTTACCCATACTGCCGTGTAAAACAAGGGAGCATGAGTCGTACATGAGGGACACGACTCGTGTCCTGCCCAGCTGAATCTGCACAAATCAAGCATTTACATGGCGGTATGGGATTCGTTACTGCCGTGTGGCTCAACGGACAGCACTTCCAGAGGGTGTTTACACGGCGATATGGAACTCCATGCAGCCGTGTAAAATGACCAACACCATGAAATAAAGCCAGAATCAACCTAACTTCAACCCACCAAAACACACAACTTAAACCAACATTCATATACCCCTCTCATGCTTATAATCATACTACTAAAACTCTAACATGCAATAGAACAATAATGTAACAAGGATGCTCATTTAAACATCACCTGACATTCTACCATTCTTATACAATTTCATTGACACTTATCGTATATCATAGTCATTTTCATCTCAACTACAAATACACATCAAGTGGCATACAAAACTATTATAATCCTAGCATTTTAAGTCAATATCACATATTATAGCAACCCATACACTTTCACATATTCAGAACATTCAATGATCCAAATGAGAAAAATGAACCACATAACTCCCAAACAAACATTTTCACGCACAAAGCTCCCAAACCTGGTTGCATATCTCTTTCCAAACTCAAGACCCAATCTTTTTTTTCCCTTTGTTCCTCCTTTTCTCTTCAGATTCTTACTTAATCCAATCAAAACAAACACCTAACTAACCCATGCAAAACAACCGTATAACCCATTATAAATCCAAACAGAAGGAAAAGAAGGAGAAGATGAGAATCAAAACTATAAAACCAGTCATTTTTCTCTTGAAACTCAGTTCTTGATCACTAAAAATCCAGCTCAACTTGAAGAATAACACATGCAAAGGTTAAAGGGCAGAAAAGGAAGAGAAGGAGAGAAAGAAAGAAGAACAGCAAGATCAAGAACAAGCTTCCACGGAAAACAAAGAAATTCTGCCTTCTTCTCTCTCTCTCTTTCTTTTAAATCCTTTAGTTACCCTCCCAACCCATCCATGTGTCAAGTTCTCATTGGACCCCTAATTCCACTACCTTGCCCTTTTCTCTAAATACATTAATTAACTATTCCATTAAGTCCTTATTTCACTTTTAATTCACTAGCATAAATTACTAGAATGCCCTTAATGTCCAATTAAACTTGTAATTCCAATTAGGCCATATTTGGCCTGTGACAACTCTCTCCCCCTTAAGAAATTTTGTCCTTGAAATTTCAAATCCCAAAATCGAACTCATATAGAAACTTAACCAATTAACACTTACCGGAAGGACCTGCGGGCTCAGAAGTATTTTCTCTAATCATCATGTACACCCTTGGCCGAACATACTCTCCCGTAGTCCCTGGCCGACAAATTCCTCTGTTTTAAATTTATAAATTCATTCCACTTTGCCTCCCGGTAGGCCTTTGTCACATACTTCTTCTCAAACTCTTCTTTGAAAAATTTCCATGTCAATTCAGCCGGTCTCTGTGGATTGTGAAGCGCAAACTTCCTCCAATCATATGTCGATCCTTGTAATAAAGACACTGCACACGATACCCTCTGATTTGTAGGGCAATTAATCTCTTAGAAGATTCGATCTACCCTCCTAACCCAGAATTCGGCCACATCTGATTGATCCAATGCAGTCCCATGAAAATCTTTCGCTTCTCTTTCTTAATAACTCAGTAGGAGCTTTTGGAGCGGTCAATCTGCCTACCACTTGAAGCAAACCTTGCACTAATGCCGGATAAAAACCCTAACCTTCTACTCGTGCACGCTCACATGCAGGCCTATCTTGTCCGACCGGATTACCACTTTCGACCGGATTAACACTTTCCATCGTGTCGTCCATATACTCACTTGGATCAGACTCCATTAACACACTACACTAGACAAGACATCTATATTAGGCCACAATTGTAATACCCCAAAGTGTACCCTAGTCGGATTGGAGTGTCAATTGCTAAATAGGGTACAAATGTGGTTGGAATAAGTGAGCAATTAATGGAAATATGGGGGTGTAATTAAAAGAAGAGTTAGCATTTAAAAGAAAGAAATTGAGTGCGGGATTGAATGGTACTTTACCTTGTATTGAGGTGCAAGTTTGGCTTGGATGTGGAAGTGGAATCCACGTGTGGATTACCCCTTTTGCCAGCCAACTTCTTGCATGCAAAATTAAAGTCGATTAGAGGCAGATTTGTAGTGGAAGTTTACTGCAAATTACCTATTATTTGTTTCCTTCAAATTCTGTATTTCTCTATCTTTTAAGTTTGAGTTTCATTTCTGATCAAATGAATCTGGAATTTGATTGAATTGGTTGAAGAGTTAAGTGAAGAAGGTAAGTGTGGTTAACAAGTTGTGTTCATCTCTTTCCTCTACTCATTTCTGATTTGTTTTAAGTGATTTGAGTCATGGACTAAGAGAGAGTTTATGTTTGAATTTTGTGTAAGATTTGGACAAGTGGAAAGCAAAAGGAAAGGAGAAGCTTTAGTTGAGTATAGTGGCAAGCACCTGCATTTTGAGGTTTGGGATATATGTGTTCTTACATGTTCTTATGTTGATTTTATATGGGTATATGTGATGGATAGTTGACTTTGATGTGTAATTGATGCATGATTATGTGTTAATTGATAGAGGTGTACTTGAAGTGTACACATGATGTGTGATGAGTATTGAACAAAATCTATGAGCATATTAAGTGAATAAGCATGAAAAGTATGAACCCTAGTGTTAGGGAAAATTCTGCTTATAGCTTACTAGACCTCCGTAAACTATTTTGCGTATAACTGGAGTTACAGAACCCCAAATTGAGTTTTTGTTGCTTAATTGGAACTATAACTTCCATACCTATAAATTTGACGGAAATGACTATGATCCAGTTCTGGCTCTAAGACCCATAAAAATAGCACAAACAGATGTCTCTACCTTGTAGGGTTCACTAGAATAGTCTATATTGTTTAATTCATATCTGATGTTTTACAAATCAAATTGACCTGAAACATGTCCCATTTGAAAGATAAGACATAGAGGAAGAAATGTTAAGAAGGGAACTTTGCCTAAAATTGAGTGTAAGACATCCGTTTGGGCTTTACAAAATTATGGTGTGAACCAGTGTCGAAAGTTAGCTTTTGTTTTGCTTAATTTAGTATGTCACGGTCACAACCAATTCATTGCCACTGTGACCCCTCCCTGTTTTGTCTTTTTAGGGTGTGTTTCTTCCCGAAATGTACCCGAACTTCACCATGAGTTCCCTTGACTTATCCTATACATATTTATCATTGTAAATTGAGTATCTTAAGCATGATGAATTATGCATACTAATATACATATAAATATGTATGAGCTATAAGTGTTCTAAGTGTGATGAATTAAGTATGTGAATGCGAATATGATAAATCATGAATGCGAATGCATACAACAAGAATGTGAAGGTGAATAAGTGTAAATGTGAATGTGTATAACCATGAATGTGCTAATGCATATATATGAGTATATCTGTGTAAATTAAGTACGATCAATCATGAATGATGATGCGTATTAACAAGCATATATTTTAAATATCTTGAGCATGGTGAACCATGTATGCAATGATATGCATATAGAGTTACATGTGAATGAGTTTAGAATGACAAGTATGTATGTATAGTAAGATATGAAGTAGATTACATGACTAGCATGGGTTTAAGTAAATGTATATGAATGACCATACAAGTTTTGATATGGGATGATGGTTATAAGCCTTAGATGCTCATACAAGTGGATAGATAGGAATGCCTATAAAGGGTTAGATGATTTGCAGCTGCTAGATGTTTGGCACTGATGCATGTCTATATGTTTGGCATCGACGGATGTCTAGATGTTGATACTTAAAGTATCTAGATGTTTGGGACTACGGTCTCTAGATGGCTTGAGACTATGGTCTCTAGATGTTTTGGTACCATTACTTGGTATCTACATGTACCCGTATCCACTTATGTTATGACAATGGGCTAAATGTAAAATGTAAAGGTATATGAATTGATGTTAAATGTATAAGAGATGATACTGTTATATGTATAAGAAATGATGTCTATATGTACAAGAGATGTATAAATGTTAAAGAGCTATAGTACATGGCTAGAAAAGTATATGCCTATTGTATATCTGAAACGCTTATATGAGCTTACATGTATATGAGAAGTTACTATTTGTACAAGATATGCTATAAGTATGTTTTTATGCTTATATGTATATAAATGGACATGATATGCAATGACATGATATTATATGTTACATGAGCTGATAATTAGAGTTAGAAGAACATGAAAATGATATAGGTTACATGAGATTAGTAGATATGTTATATAGCAAAATGACTATATGTTTCGTATGTTACAAGTATGATACATGCTTATATCCTTATATGCTCATAGATGATTGGCATATCATCTAATGATATGCTTGATGATTATGCTTGTGACTTCATTAGAAGTCTTTTATATGTGATATCCCCACTAAGCGTTATCGCTTAGCACGGGTGTTTTCCCGTGTAGGTTTACAGGTTCGGAGGGTTACACATCTGCAAGGTCAAGGCCACTAGGTGTATAAGATGGAGTTTTGTATATGGCATAGTTTTGTATACATGTTCTAGAGTTTTTAGTATAGCTTGACATATGTAAATGTAAAACGTCTTTTGTATAGGAAATGTATTTGGCAAAGCAATTTTGTATAAGATCTGTAAACAAAATATAAATGTAAAGTAAATGTTATAATGTAAAAGAATAGTTTCATTTTGAATATATGAGTATGTTTTTTGGCATGTTTTTGTTATATTAAAGACCATTATTCCGCTGCATGTGATTGTATGATTTTATCTTCGCTTCCGCATGAGTGTTCTGTATGTGCATACGTTGTAGAGACTCCGATATCCTCCCAAGGGATATTGCGGCGCCACAAGTTGTGGTATCCGAGCCTAGGCAGATGTTTCTGGATGACAAGATGTTAGAGTAATGATTAGATGTATGTGAGTCTATCTAGAGTTGTGGCCTAATGCAGATGTTACCCTGTTTAGGTAATAGACGGAGTCGGATCCGAGTGAGGATATAGGAGAGATGATTGGTAGTGTTAATCTTATGAGGGTTAATCCGCCAGCTCAAGAGAGACCTCGAGCAGAAGGTGTAGGTCCGAATTATGGTGACCCAATATTGTTGCAAGGAATGATACAAGTAATGGAAAGGTTAAGTGCCCCGAAGCCTCCAACATACTTGATTAGAAAGAGAGGGGCAGAAGAGTTCAGTGGGACTACTTTGGATCAGTCAGAGATGGCTGAGTTTTGGTTACAAAGGACGCAAAGGATATTACAGGAAATTAATTATCCACAAGATCAGCGTGTGACATGTGCAGTATCATTATTGCAAGGTCCAGCTTACGATTGGTGGGAACTGGTGCTTCAGAATCCCCAGCCACCGGATGAGTTGACTTGGGACTTCTTTGCTTAAGAATTTGAAAGGAAGTACATCACTAAAGCATATAATGAAGCGAAGTAGAGAGAGTTTGTGAGTTTGAAGCAAAGAGGTATGACCGTAGGAGAGTATGAAAAGGAATTCAGTCGACTGAGTAAATATGTGCCAAAAGGATTGCTAACAGATGATTTTAGATGTCGACAATTTGAGGACGGATTAAGAGAACCTATAAGAGGACCTTTGTCTGCCATGGCTGTTATGCAATCAGCAAATTATTATCAGTTGGTATTGGCTGCCATAAAATTGGAAGAAGCTGCGTTAATAAAGCAAAAGAAAGAGTATAAGAAGAAAGTATCTGGAAATGATAGAGTTAGTAGTAAGAAGACTAGAGGGGTTGCAAGTGGACAGGTTATGCAAGATTCATTTCTAGAGCCTGCATCGATGGGTAGTGTTGTGCCTCCTTCGGGTAGAGGTAGCACAATACCTAAATGTGAGCACTGTCAAAGGAACCATTGGGGAACATGCAGGAAACCTACAGGAGCATGTTTCAAATGCAGAGGTATGGACCACATGTTTGCTAACTGCCCTGAGATTAAAGAGAATTCTTGTTCTTAAGTGAATAAAGGAAATGCGAACGTATCTGGATCAACAAGAACTAGTGGAGGAAGAGGAAGAGGAGCACAAGTAAGGTCCGAGACAGTAGAGTGGCCTACTGCTCCTAGCGGACAGAGGCAAGTCTTTGCCATGATCGGAGAAGAAGTTGAAGATCCTGCTGGTCCATCTGGTAAGATTTACATTTGTGCATTGACTAGCATGATTTTCTATTTATTACAGTGGAAATGTCGAGGATGAAATTTCTTAAGTAGGGGAGAATTGTAATACCCCAAAGTGTACCATAATCGGATTGGAGTGTCAATTGCTAAATAGGGTACAAATGTGATTGGAATAAGTGAGCAATTAATGGAAATATAGGGGTGTAATTGAAAGAAGAGTTAGCATTTAAAAGAAAGAAATTGAGTGAGGGATTGAATGGTACTTTACCTTGGATTGAGGTGCAAGTTTGGCCTTGATGTGGAAGTGGAATCCACCTGTGGATTACCCCTTTTGCCAGCCAACTTCTTGCATGCAAAAGTAAAGTGGATTAGAGGCAGATTTGTAGTGGAAGTTTACTGCAAATTAGTTATTCTTTGTTTCCTTCAAATTCTGTATTTCTCCATCTTTTAAGTTTAAGTTTCATTTCTGATCAAATGAATCTGGAATTTGATTGAATTGGTTGAAGAGCTAAGTGAAGAAGGTTAGTGTGGTTAACAAGTTGTGTTCATATCTTTCCTCTACTCATTTCTGATTTGGTTTAAGTGATTTGAGTTATAGATTAAGAGAGAGTTTATGTTTGCATTTTGTGTAAGATTTGGACAAGTGGAAAGCAAAAGGAAAGGAGAAGCTTTAGTTGAGTATAGTGGCAAGCACCTGCATTTAGAGGTTTGGGATATATGTGTTCTTACAGGTTCTTATGTTGATTTTATATGGGTATATGTGATGGATAGTTGACTTTTATGTGTAATTGATGCATGATTATGTGTTAATTGATAGAGGTGTACTTGAAGTGTACATATGATGTGTGATGCAACACCCCTTACCCATACATAGGCGATCCCATCCGATAAGGAGTGAGATGCCGTATGAGTAAAGGTGCCACCACACCGATACAGAATACACATACATTCATACATAAACATACATAATGAAATACAGGGTAATTTAAAACTTCGCATCACCAATCATGGAATAAGCTGATCATGCATTAATATAACTGAAGCATTACATTACTGTTCTGATCAACTAAGAGATACAATGGATAATTACAAAACCCAGAATACATATACAAAAGTGGAAGCTATTACAAAACTATAAGAGAGTTCTATACAAAAAGAATCCTTAAAGGTATAAAAATAAAGCCCTACGCTAAGACCCTGCTGTGTTGGCTTCGATGGCAGCGACTCTCCCAAGACAAACTCCTTCCGCACCTACACGGATGAACACACCGTGCTAAGCGATAAACGCTTAGTGGGGAAACACACATATAGCATAAGGACAACCATTCACAACGGTCGTCAAGGCGTAACACATGCGTACCTCATGTACATACGTTAATCATGGCATAACGATAGCATAAACTCATGCTCACATGCATAAAGCCATTCATCAGAAAGTTCATAATAATAATCATATCCTCATAACAGATTATACTTTTCACTACTGAATCCATAAAGATATAACATATGTTTTCCCATATAACAATTCATACAAAGCACCTGCTGACCCGAGGGAGTGGATAACGAGTATACGGATAGTACTTTATGGGTACGAGCCGATACGGATAGTACTTTACGGGTACAAGCCGATAAAACTAATTTTGCATTTTAACTTTCACAAAACATTTCAAAGGGGATCTTAAACAAGATCCTTTCACATAAGGGTTCGCGAGGAACCAAACGGGGACCTGATCGGGGTCCAAACGGAAACAGAAGCTGCAGCAAATACTCTATTAGGCATGCCTAACTATCCACTTACTAGACTCTAGCAGGTCATACATAAACCATTCAATCCTTTTTATAACTTCCAAAATTATCATCATATATGTACATAATCATTTCATGGTTCCATACTCATATTATTCATAAAATGCCAAGCATAAATCTCATAATTGCTAAAAGAAACGGAAGTTCAAACCACATGCAATGAAATAAAACTCATTTAGCATACCAGGGACTGTCGCGCTCGCGACAGAGACCGAAGTCTCTTAGCTGCGTGCGCGCGACGAACTTCGCGACCGTGAGGAGGACGAAAGGGCCAGACACTGTCGCGCTCGCGACTGATGTCGCGATCGCGACAGAGAACAATTGCTGCTGTCGCGGGCTCGCGACGAATCGCGTGCTCGCGATAGCACTTGCCCAGCATCGCGCTCTGTCGCGATCGCGACAGTTATCGCGCTTGTGATAGAGGGTGCACAACACTTCGGCTGTCACGGGCTCGCGACAGCAAAGCTCCCAAAACCGTTCTCTGTCGCGATCGCGACAGCATCAGGATTTCAAAAATCTGCAGATTTTCCTCCTCCAAAATCACCCAATCTCACATACAATTCAATCAAGAGCCTCTTACCTCAAACCCAGCCATCCATTAACATCATCAACCATAATATAACATTTAATAACAAGAATTTTCATACAACCCACTAATTTAAGCATCCAATTTCAAGAATCAATCAAAAACCCAATTTATTCTTTAAACCACATCAATTCCAAAATTATCATACTTAATTCATAATCTTGTAAATTCCGCATTCCAAAACAAAGACCCATACCATACATACCATAACAAAAGCATATTACAACTCAATTTCTCAAGAATCATTAAGAACACATTTGCATGCAAAAACAAGAAATTCCCAAACCTCAAAATCCTTCGCTCCTATTGCTTAGTTCCACTTGGACAACCTTCTCCTTACCCTTCAGTTCACGAGGAGGCTCAACTAAGTAACAAAACAACACAACACACAAACACAAAACCCAAAACTTCAAACCCAAACTGAAAATAAGAAAAAGAGAAGAAGATGGAGAACCAAATGAAGAAAAGGAGAATAATGCAGTAGATTTACCTCTAAAATGCTGTGCAAAGATCAATTTCCACCACTAGAGGGTTGAATCTAGGTTAGGGCACTTAATAGAGTGCAAAGGAGGAAGAAGAAGAAGGAGAAGAAGGAAGAACGGGAATGGGTTTTCAAAAATCTGATTTTTCCCTTTTCATCTTTTTCTCTTTCCCACTTTAAGCATGTCAATCATCTAGTGGAGGAGATTACTCACTCACACCCTAACTAAGTGCATCACATACACACAATGAGACACCCTAATAATGCATCCTACATATGTGTGAGCAACACACACAAGCATAGCCCCATAAACACACCCTACAAACATATGCATGTCCACACACTACAATAACCCACTAGTGCAAATCCTACTATGGTGCACTCATGCACACACAATTCTGTCCCAACTAATTCACACCATAGCACCATGCATGCACCCACATGCTAGCAAAACTCTTAAAATATGCAAAATTACCAAAATGCCCTTATTATACAAAACTCATGCAAATGCACACACATACATATATGGCTCATTTTACTAGGGGGCAAACGGGGTGTGACAACTCTCCCCTACTAACAAGAATTTCGTCCTCGAAATTCTCACCTGAACTGAACAACTGCGGGTACAGCAATCTCATCGACTCCTCCGGTTCCCAAGTTGCTTCCTCAACCCCATGGTGATTCCACAAAACCTTGAGCAAAGGAATCTGCTTATTCCTCAACTGTCTTACTTCCTGAGCTAGGATAGTTCTAGGTTCCTCATCGTAAGAAAAGTTCGACTGCACTTTAACTTCTTGAACTGACAACACATGGGAAGGATCTGATCTATACCGACGGAGAATCGAAACGTGAAACACATCATGAAGCTTCGATAATTCCATCGGCAAAGCTAACCAGTAAGCCACTGGACCAACTCTTGCCAACACTTCATACGGACCAATAAAGCGAGGACTAAACTTTCCTGTCTTTCCAAACCTAAGCACTTTTCTCCAAGGTGACACTTTAAGAAAAACCTTGTCCCCAACTTCAAACTGCACATCTTTTCTCTTCAGATTGGCATAAGACTTCTGCCGATCCTTGGCCACTTTCAAATTTCGCTGCACAACTCTGATCTTTTCTTCCGTATCTCTAACCAAATCTTTCCCAATCACTGACCTCTCGGATAACTCTATCCAACAAATAGGAGTCCTACACTGACGTCCATACAGAGCCTCATACGGTGACATACCAATGCTCGACTGAAAACTGTTGTTGTAGGCAAATTCCATTAATGTTACATACTTGTCCCAACTACCCGGAAAGTCCTAAACACAAGCCCTCATCATATCCTCTAAGATCTAAATCACATGCTCGGACTGACCATCTGTCTGAGGATGAAACGCTGTACTGAACTTCAGCTTGGTACCCAAAGCTCGCTGCAATTCTTTCCAGAACTTAGATGTGAACCTTGGGTCCCTATCTGAAACTATGGACAAAGGCACTCCATGCAACCGAACTATCTCATCAACATAAATACTGGCCAATCTATTCATCGGATAATCCATCCTAACCGGCAAAAAGTGAGCAGACTTTGTGAGTCGATCCACAACGGCCCAAACAGAATTATGCTTTCTCTGAATCAACGGCAATCCGGAAATAAAATCCATGGCGATGTCATCCCACTTCCACTCGGGAACGGACAAAGGCGTAAGCAATCCCGAAGGTACCTGGTACTCAGCCTTGACCCGCTAACAAGTCAGGCACTTGGATACAAAGTCCACTATGTCCCTTTTCATACCAGACCACCAAAAGAACTGCTTCAAATCCCGATACATCTTCACACTGCCAGGATGTATGGTGAAAACTGAACTATGTGCCTCATCCAAAATCTGTCTTCTTAACTCTTCACTATCCGGTACACACAAACGGTTTCTAAACAGAAGAACCCCATCCTGAACCGAAAACTCTGACTGCTTGCCCAAACTGACTTCTTGCACAATCCGCTGAAGCTTCTCATCAACCTTCTGAGCATCAACTATTCGCTGTCTCAAAGTAGGCTTGACCTTTAATTGAGCTATCAAAGCTCCATCGGAACCAAACCTCCATTGGAACCGTCTCAAAAACAAGGCAGAAACTGGCTTCCTACTCAAAGCATCTGCAACTACATTGGCCTTACACGGATGATAATCCACCATGCAATCGTAATCCTTAAACAACTCAAGCCAACGACGTTGCCTCATATTGAGTTCCTTCTGAGTCAGAAAATACTTCAAACTCTTGTGGTCTGTAAAGATCCTGCATTTCTCCCCGTAGAGATAATGATGCCAAATCTTCGAAGCAAAGACAACCGCTGCTAACTCAAGATCATGCGTTGGATAGTTCCTCTCGTGCGGCTTCAACTGTCGAGAAGCATAAGCCACAACCTTACCTTGAAAATAAGTCTAATAATACTTATTTTGTCAAATTTTCGTTATCTAATTTTTCCCCTTTTGCAGGATGCCTCATAGACGTAGAGCACTGCAGACCCAGCTCGAGATTGTAGTTCCGGGTTGGATGGATGCTGAGTCAGCTCAGAGGTATAGAGCGTTGGCTCGGGTAGAGCTTCGAGCCAGCCGTTTCGTATCCCGGCCGTTTCTAGAGGCCATAGGGATGGCCCCAGAGTTTGATTTGCTCGTCGAGGGTGATGGGTGGACAGAGTTCCTTGAGCCCTCCTTCCAGACTTTTCCAGAGGCTACTCACCAGGTCTTAGCCACCCTCCGCTATGCTGGTTTCCAGAGTGCAGATACCGACCCAGGGGTGGTTAAGTTTTGGTTCGACGGCGACCACTACAGTATCACCAGGCAGAGATTCACTCAGGCCATGGGGCTCCCTATAAAGGAGGGGGTCGAGATCCCACGGCGAGCTGTGAGACGTGCCCATTAGGCGGCTATTGCCATACCGAGAGTGTTGTATGATCATGATACAGCAAAGAGCACCGTACTGGTGTCTCGGGCACTCCGGTATTTGCACAGAGTGCTATCCAGTTCGTACCTCGGTCGAGCTGGTAATCCAGGCTCGCTTAATGCGGCCGAGATCTGGAGCCTCTGGGCTATGGTGGCAGGCCAGCGTCTCAATATTAGCCACGAGATCTTGGCCAACTTGACCAGAGTCAACAGAGGGTTGACACTTGTGGTGATAGTGGGAGGAGTTATCACCCGGCTGCTTCTGAGATTGGGAGTTACCCCTGACAGGTTGAGGTCACCCTTGGCAGAGGGGATCCATGTGGATGCAGCCGCGGCAGTGCAGATGGGGATGATCTCAACGATATCAGGGCAGGCAGAGGCATACAGGGTGCTGACCATTCACGTTACCCGACGGATGTTCTCACTTCCTCCCTTGGGTCCAGATCCAGACCACCCGGAGCACCCAGAGGATCAGCCTCCGCAGCCAGAGCTCCAGCCTCAGCTCGAGCCCCAGCCAGAGCACCAGCCTTTACATCTAGAGCCAGAGCCCCAGCCTCCTCAACATCAGACTGTGCCACCGGCACAGCAGCAGGAGCAGCCCAGGACCCCTTCGGACTTCGATATAGAGTTCACGATGTATGATCTTTTTGCTGCCTCACCAGCATCCCGAGCACCGACTCCTGTCCCATCACCGGGCATCAGAGTGCAGAGGACTACCCGCGGGCCCCCCAAGTGATATCATCCTTATTCTAGAGGCGACCCGGGGGCATCCCCCTCTACAGCACCGCCTCCAGAGCCACCACAGCAGCAGCCAGCATAGCCCGACTTCTCTCAGCTCCTTACTTTCATGTTCACAGCCTTAGAGCAATGACAGGATGAGAGGGACAGAGCTATTCACGAGAGGTTGGACCGCCAGTAGGCTACTATTCAGGAGCAGTCCCAGTCAGTGGAGCGGTTAGCCCGAGAGCAGGCTGGCTACATCGAGCATACTACGCGGGAGCAGGCTCGGATCATGGATGCTTTCAGGGATGAGCAGGCTCAGGTCATAGAGACACTCAGAGGTGAGCAGTTGAGGCTGATCGAGCAGATTGCTCAGGGCCAGCGGGAGCTTAGGCAGCAGCTCGCTCATGATTTGAGGACGTCACAGGACCAGGCGTCTTAGAGGGTCGACATGACCCTGCAGATGATTGACGAGTCACTTGACTCTCTGAGATCCCGCGTCTAGGCGATAGAGGGGATTCTCCCACCCTTGTCTCAGACCATGAGGGAGTTTAGGGAGCAGGCAGAGCAGCGCTTAGAGAACATGAAGAGAGCCGCCAGTGAGCAGACCACTCAGTTGAGCCAGGCGTTCAAGAAGTTGGGAGGCACAGTATCAGAGACATTGGAGTTTATCAGGACTTACACCCAGCCTTTCTTGGATGGCCACGCTCAAATCCGATTCAGACAGACCTATGACGCTAACGCAAGACCCTCCATGGCTCCACCTCCGGCACGGCTAGCTCCGCCTCCACCTCCGCCCGAGACAGTGCACATATCGGATGATAAGGATCCTGATGAGCCCTCTGACTACACACCCCTATGACATTCAGGGAGTCATATTTTTGTATATTTATACTTTGTATATACGTTGTGCAAAATGGATACCTTTTAGTGAAAAACTTTTGTTTTCAAAATTTATGAATTTATTCAGTCATTTATGATTCATTCATATAGCAGATGAATATATACCTTCACATTCATTCATATTCTAAAGCAAGGAAAATAAAAATGATAAATGACAACTCAATAAAAAAGAACAAATGAAACGTGGCATAGCAAATAAAGCAAAATCACGCCATTAATAAACAGGTTAAAAGATGACCACACGAACATGAACTAACAAAACCTTTTTATCACACAGGTATAGAGAACACCACTCTTCACCCAATGGAGATTATAGCCAGAGAGCACTACATCTCACAATCGAAGCTGCAGTTAGAGAAACACTGCTCTTCACCAAACCGAGATTGTAGCCAAAGCATGCTGCATCTCACAGTTCGCGCGGCAGCCAGAGAGTGCTACGCACCTTGCAGATCGGATGGGGGTTAGCAAGGGAACTTCAGATCGAAGCTGCAGTTAGAGAAACACTGCTCTTCACCAAACCGAGGTTGTAGCCAAAGCATACTACATCTCACGGTTCACGCGACAGCCAGAGAGTGCTACGCACCTTGCAGATCGAATGGGGGTTAGCAAGGGAACTTCAGATCGAAGTTGTGGTCAAAGAGTGCCGTACTTCACCAGACCGAGATTGTAGCCAAAGCATGCTACATCTCGTAGTTCGCGCGGCAGCCAGAGAGTGCTACGCACCTTGCAGATCGGATGGGGGTTAGCAAGGGAACTTCAAATTGAAGCTGCAGTCAGAGAAACACTACTCTTCACCAAACCGAGATTGTAGCCAAAGCATGCTGCATCTCACAGTTCGTGCGGCAGCCAGAGAGTGCTACGCACCTTACGGATCGGATGGGGGTTAGCAAGGGAACTTTAGATCGAAGCTGCAGTTAGAGAAACACTGCTCTTCACCAAACCGAGGTTGTAGCCAAAGCATACTACATCTCACGGTTCACGCGACAGCCAGAGAGTGCTACGCACCTTGCAGATCGAATGGGGGTTAGCAAGGGAACTTCAGATCGAAGTTGTGGTCAAAGAGTGACGCAGTTCACCAGACCGAGATTATAGCCAAAGCATGCTACATCTCACAGTTCGCGCGGCAGCCTGAGAGTGCTAAGCACCTTGCAGATCGGATGGGGGTTAGCAAGGGAACTTCAGATCGAAGCTGCAGTTAGAGAAACACTGCACTTCACCAGACCGATATTGTAGCCAAAGCATGCTACATCTCACAGTTCGCGCGGCAGCCAGAGAGTGCTACGCACCTTGCATATCGGATGGGGGTTAGCAAGGGAACTTCAGATCGAAGCTGCAGTCAGAGAAACACTGCTCTTCACCAAACCGAGATTATAGCCAAAGCATGCTACATCTCACAGTTCGCGCGGCAGCCAGAGAGCGCTATGAACCTTGCAGATCGGATGGGGGTTAGCAAGGGAACTTCAGATCGAAGCTGCAGTTAGAGAAACACTGCTCTTCGCTTCGAGTCCGTAGCTAGAGAATGCTACGTCTCACCAACCCCTACAAGTCGAGACGAGATTGGTAGGGATATCTTCGCATCGCCGAACAGACCGAGACAAGGTCTACCCGTCACAAGGCGCGAAAGGTAAGAACCGTCATAGGTACGCCTTCTTTCTTTTTGTCCTTTCTCTGAGTTTTGGCTTATCTAGGCGCTTGTGCACTAGTTTTCCCAAAACTGGGGGCAACTGTAAGCACCGTGTCCTGGAGCAGTCCGGATCAGAGATTACCCTGTGATGAAATCAGTATCCTAGCCTGTATAAATGGTTTGGATTTGGGGGTTTTAGCTCCGCGTTCCACGAGAAATGAGTCTTTTTACCTTTCGTAGGCAGAGGGGGAGAAAGCAGGGGATTTTCAAGTCAAAGAGCTTTTTTTTCTCCACAAACGGCCAGCCCGTCTGTGAGGTCAGACCGTCGCTTAGGGTCATCGAGGGCTTGTGGTATTTTTCGACGCCCGTCGGAGAATCACCGCCCCTGTCAGAATGCCGCCTTATTTCCAGGAGCACGCAACCTTTGTGATGCCCGTCGGTGGATGTGGCAGGGCCGTCGGACGAATCCTTGTGTCAGAAGGATTCTTCCGACGCCCGCCTCCATACACCGACGCCCGTCGGTCGTGTCTGGCTTATAAAAGCTCCGGATTTTCAATAGAAAAGGGTTCCAAAAATTTTCAAGAGGGGAAACTCTGCCAAAATTCAAGCATATTTTCTCTCTCTTCCAGCAAACACATTTCATAAAGAAATCCTTTTCAAAAGAGAATCAAATCCATCAAAAGGGACTAAAAACTAATTAGTTTTCCTTAGATCTTGATTCTAAAGACAATATTTTGAAGGGTTGAGAAGGAAATAATCTGTTTTCCTCTTTTCGATCCTTCATCTTTGCTTCTCGTGGAACGCGCGGGGCTCTAATCAACACAAGAATCTCACCCAAAGCGATTATCTAAGGGTTAATATTCCGGATTCCTTCTTCATATCATTTCATATTTATTCTTTATTTGTCGATCTTTTCAATCTTTGTCATTATTTTCCTTTATTTTTACTCTCTTTATCTTATCTTGTGATAAAACCTCTTTTTTGGCTTTGAAAAGAGTTTTCTTTCTTCTGTTTTTTCGGAGACAGTACTGACCAACGGGTCATCTCCATCACCGACGCCTGTCGGTCACCTCACCTACAGACACCCTCTTTTTGAGTGACAGACGAACATGTCGGTTATCTTGACTGACGCCCGTCGGTCACCTAAAAGAGGCCGTCGGTGGGTTCTGTCTCTTCCCTTTTAAATGATTTTCTGTCTTTTTCAAGTCCCTTTGGATTCCCATATATTGATTTTATATTGACATCTTTTAACTTTTTATGAGTGTATATTGATTCTCCTGGACTATCTCGAGCTTGAGCGGCTTTCTACCATATTTGGAGGATTTCGTCCGGTTTAGTTTCCTAACCCTCTCGATTATTTCCTTTATTTGTTATTCATCGACTATTTTGAGTATATGGATATACTCTTTTCATATCTCGTTAATGTATAAAAATGACTCAAGGTTTTATACTCAAATAAAAATGAGGTTTGTATAAATGCAAAAGGGGCCAAAGCCCTATTTTTATCCAATAAAACCATCACAAATAAAAATATCCAATTTTGATAATGATGCATGCGAGGACCAAAGTCCTCAAAATAAGCAATGCCCCGATTTGTGTATGCTTCGCATATTTACAAAAGGGAGTTGTATTCCGCTCCTTGTATTATTGTAATTTACTGCTTTTGATATTTATTTGCCCATTTATGGCTTTCCAAATGTGAATGAATGCGCCTTAAATTAATTGTATCGTGTGGAGAGAGAGCGAATTAATGATAATTAAAATTTGATCATAAAATAATCGAGGTAGAAATAGATGAGAAATCCCGGACCCAGCTCTGGTCTTTGGGCTCAAAGAGGCTAGAGGTCTACCCTCCAAGACACCTTTTTGTGCCATGAGACTTTAGCGTTAATCCTAGGCTCCTTAGGGCGAGAGGTTTACCTTCCAAGACCCCTCTGGCTGGCCCAAAATGGATACCAAGCGCAGTCTTAGGCTCTCCGAGGCGAGAGTAACTTTCCCAATGTTCTATTGGGTGGCGACTCCATGAAACCTCCTTGTTGCCCAACATAGACGCACTTGCGATTTATTACAAGCTGCCAACAGACCCACAAATGCCCCGATCGCCCACGTGCAGGCGGTCGAACGGGCGGCCGCGGGGATCCGGCGCGCATCACACCAACCTATAGGCTACCGGACCAACCTTAGCTAACACCTCATAAGGTCCAATAAACTGAGGACTAAGTTTACCCTTCTTTCCAAACCATAACACTTTTCTTGGCACACCCCATTTGCCCCCTAGAAGTTCAAGCCATGTTTGTGCATGCATTGAGTATGTGTATTTGCATGTCATAAGGGTATTTTGGGAATTTCATGTTTTAGTGGGTTGTATTATAGTGTGGGTGCTCATATTGTATTAGGGTGTGAGTTAGTTGGGTTGTGATTTTGTGTGCTTGAGCATACCATAATAGGATGTGCTTATTGGGTTGTGCTAGTGTGTGTGTGTTCACACATTTATAGGGTACTATAAGTTGGGATTTCATTATGTGTGTGTAGTGCATTCTTATTTGGTGTGAGTGATCAAGATCCACCACTAGGAAGAGGACACATGGCTAGGGTTAGGAGAGAGGGGATTCAGAAGAGGAAAGAGAATAGGAAGCAGAAATTTTTCTCCCTCAAACCCGTTCTCTCTTCTCTTCATTTCTCTCCTTCCTCTTCTCTTCCCATTTTGTGCCCTAGCTTGGATTCAAGTCATAGTTGGTGGGAATTGATCATCTCCTAGCATTCTTATTCGTGCATTTTATGCATTTTCATCTTGTTCATCTTCTTCTTCTCATTTTCTGGGTTTAAGGTTTTGATTTAGAGTTTGTTGTTTGTGTGATTTATGGGTTTGCTTGGTTAGTTGAGCCTCCTCGCGATCCAAAAGGCAAGGAGAAGGCTGGTATTAATGGCACCAAGTGATTTGGAGCTTAGGGGATTCAGGTTTTGGAACTTTCTTTAAATTGATGTTCATATGTGTCTTTTGAGATATGCATGAATTTCTGAAAATTTATGATGTGTAAATAGGCTTATATGGGTATATATGATATGGGTTTTGAGTTTTGATGAGTTATATTGCATAATTATTGAATTATTGAATCAAATGTGATGTTTACCGAAATTAGCTCCAAAATTTTTTGTTTTTGTGAATTATTGAGATATTGATTTGTGAATTGATGATTTATTTGGAATTAATTGTGGAAATATGTTGTTTTATGTTGGTTTTGGTGTTTGGAAGGCCTATTTTGAGGTAAGATTGAGTTTAAGTTTGATTTGGGTGAAAATGGTTTTGATTTGGATTTTTCTGGGCTTCCTATGTTTTTGTTGAGAAATGGAAATCCCGATGTTATCACGAGCACGACATTCTCACGAGCGCGATAGAAAGGAATTTCCAGCTCTCGCACATGAAGGCTGAGGAGCGTTTTGGGCAATGCTCACAAGTCGTGAGCCATGCTCACGAGATGTGAGCGGCGTGAGCAAAGCTCACGAGTCATGAGCAATGCTCACGAGGCGTGAGCAATGCTCGTGGCCCTTCTGTCGTGAGCGCGACTTTATCGCGATCGCGATAGTGACTCTGCCCTGTTCTCTCACGTACTCTATTTTTCTAAAATGGATTTTAAATGTCTCCTTTTGGCTTTTCATTGCTGTGTGCTAGATTATTTTTCTTATATGTGTAATATCATGATTTCTTCACGACAAATAACATGTTATCCATTAATAATTATATGCTATGTTTTGGAACATGATTTGGATTATGTATGACCTACAAGAGTCAGTCTAGTGGATAGTTAGGCAAGCCTAATAGAGTCTCTTTAGCTGTAGCACCTTTGGATGTTTGGATCCCGATCAGGTCCCCCGTTTGGTTCCTCGCAAACCCTTTTTATGTGTTTAGATCCTCGCGATCCTTTTCAATGTGTTTGGATCTTGTTTTAGATCCCCTCAGTAAAATCTTTTTATATGTGATATAAATTAAATGGTTTTCGATTCGTACCCGTAAGGTACGTTATACATTCGATTCGTTCCCGTAAGGTACGTTACGGTTTCTCTCGTTATCCACTATTTTGAGTCAGCAGGTATTTGTTTTGGTTTGCTTTGGCATGCTATAAGAATATGATATTCCAATAAGCATAATGTTGAGTATATGGATCAACTGTTATCTGAACGTAATCATGAGCTTCTGAAAATTATGAATGTGACATGATACATGTTGTATATCCATTTGTTATATAAGTGTGTTATATTATGTATGATTATCTGCATGTGCCATATCGTATGTGTTATTCTTTGACGACCATTGTGAATGGCCGTCCACTTTACTGTTGTGTTTCCTCACTAAGCATTTATCGCTTAGCACGGTGTTTTATCCGTGCAGGTACGAAAGGTGCTATTATTTAGGTGAGTCGCCGCCAGTCAAGCCAACAAAAAAGGTATTAGTGTAGGGCTTATTTTTTTGTAGCAGTTATGATGATTCATTTTTGTAATAGAACTCTCATGTATTAGTTTTTGTTAACCTTTCGCTATGAATATTTTGGATATGTAATTATTTTGTACTGGTAATTGATCAGAACATTATTGTAATGATTTGTTATATTGATGCATGATCAGTTTTGCGTTCAAAAGTTTTAATTTTCATTGTAATTCCGTATGTTTATGATGTTTGAATGTATGATATTGTATCATCCTATTTGGTGACACCCCTGCTCGTACGGCTTCCCACTCCAATGCAGATAGGTTCACCTACGTATGGGTAGGGGGTGTTACATGAAAACTTTGTCCCCGACCTCAAACCGAATATCTTTCCTCTTCAGGTTAGCATAGGACTTCTGTCGATCCTTAGCCACTTTTAGATTCCACTGCACAGCTCTGATCTTCTCCTCAGTATCTCTAACAAACTCTGGCCCAATAACGAAATGCTCGGTCAACTCTGTCCAACAAATCGGAGTCCTATATGGTCGACCATACAAAGCCTCACACGGTGACATACCGATGCTCGACTGATAGCTGTTATTGAAGGCAAACTCCAAAAGCTGCACATACCGATCCCAACTATCAAAAAAGTCCAAGGCACAAGCTCGCAACATATCCTCTAAAATCTGAATGACCCTCTCTGACTGCCCATCTATCTGACGATGAAATGCCATACTGAAATTCAACTTGGCACCCAAAGCTCTTTGTAACTCTTTCCAAAACTTTGAAGTGAACCTTGGATCCCGATCTGATATTATAGACAATGGCACTCCATGCAATCTAACCACCTCATTCACATAAATGCTGGCTAACTTATCCATCAGATAATCTTCTCTAACCGGCAGAAAATGAACTGACTTCGTAAGCCGATCTATAATCAACAAAATCGAGTCATGATTCCTCTGAGTCAATGGCAAACTCAACATGAAATCCATAGCAATATCATCCCATTTCCACTCCGGGACGGTCAAAGGAGTGAGCAATCTCGAAGGAACTTGGTGCTCAGCCTTTACCTACTAACTGGTCAAACACTTGGCCACATAATCCATGATGTCTCTCTTCATGCCAGACCACCAATAGAACTGCTTCATGTCCTGATACATCTTCTCACCACCAGGATGCATGGTGAAAATTATAGTGTGTGCCTCACTCGAAAGCTGTTTCATTAACTCGACATTCTCAGGCACACACAGACGATTCCCATACATAAGCACCCCATCCAAAATCGAGAACTCTGACTGCTTACCAGATCAGACCTCTTGCAAAACCTATTGCAATCTACCATCACGAGCGCGACTCTTTCCTATGCTATAAATGTATGCTGTTTGAGCTATTGAACATGGGTTTTGACTTGTGATTTACATATGACCTATTGTGTAAATCAGGATATACTATACCATGTAAGCTATAGTTGAAATGAATTTTTAAGCATGTTTAAGACTAAGATATGATTGTAATTAAAGGTTATGGTTGTTATATTTTATAGGAGCCATTAGTTTATAAATGAATTATGCATATGGTTATTATTTGACTAAAATAAAAGTATGTGCTTATGAAAAAGTGGTAAAATATAACATGTACATCATTAAAGGAAATAAGTATGTGTTTAGCCTGCGTTAGTCGAGTCGTGGATAGATAGGCATGCCTATAGAGTTCAGTTTGCTGCAACCATGCATATACGTTTTTAACCTTGATCAGGTCCTTGAATTGGATCCACGCGATCCCCATTTAACTTGAATCTTGCTTAAGATTCCATGCGAAAATGTTTTTAAAACAAAAATAAAAGAATGATTTTGATACCTTCGGGTATCCATGCATTAAGAAAGTATTGTTGGCACCTTTAGGTATCTATGTGTTACTCGTTATCCACCCCCTTAACTTAGCAGGCATTAATTAAACAAGAGTATGTGAATTAAATAATAAGTTATGAATTGATGAATATATTTGAAGACTTGTATGAAAGTATGTATTTTGTTATTGCAATTTAAATGCCTTGGTCGTTGGGTAAATTACATGATAAGGCATCTATTAAGCAAGATGTGTGAAATGAATTTTGGAAACCGAAAGGAATGTGAATAAGTGAACAAAGTGACATGAATGCGATATGAAAAAGTGTAATAATGTATAAGTGATTTGTTAAAGTTGATATGCGAAGTAAGTGGCTATGTTGATGACCTCCTTAAAAGTATCTAATTTGTTATTATTGATATGATTATATTTTCTAAATTATACTTTTCTTTGAACTTATTTGATGGCCATTATTGGTGGTCGTCCATATTTATGTGTTTCCCACTAAGCTTTATGCTTAGCACGGATTTTCTTTTAATCCGTTTAGGTACTATTAATCGGATCGTTCGAGAGTCTTTCCACAACAGTCCAGGCTAATGCAAGATTATGAAGAGATTTTAGGGTAGGATTTGTATAGTCTTCGGAATGTATGCAAGATTTGTAATTTTAAATTATAAGTTTTGTAAAAGTGATATTGGTTATGTAAAAGATCTATCTATAGTAAATTCTGACGAAGTATACTTTATAGGGTGATTATGTAATGAATTTATAGTTAATTATAATGTGTTTTTGAAAATGAAAGAAATTTTATAACTCATATTTTAGCTTAAAGGTTTATAAGTTTTACATGTTTGTTTTGGTAATGCCCTTGACCGTCGTCGTGAACCACTAGTTCACGGTATGGTTTACTACGTACGAGTAAGGGGTGTTATAGTTGGTCTGCTCTGCCGAGCTTTATCACGAGCGCGGGCTCAGTCGTGGGTGCGATATAAGTTACTTTAGCATTCTGTTGCGAATGTGACATGGGCCCCGTGCGTGACATCTGCATGTGTTGGATTCTATAGCGAGTGCGACAAGGTTCACGAGCGTGACATGGTGCAGTGTTGCAAATGTAAGTCTTTTGTTCTCATTTGTGTGTGGTATTGCATTGGAATATGTTTGATCATGCATAATAAAGATTATATGTATTATATATGTATGAATCATATGCTTGATGGGATGATTAGCTTGTACATGAATTGAATTGAATTTATATACGATCATAGTTGGATATATGAGTAAATATAAAGTATATGATATAGTGACTAGAGTTTGTATGTAAGCCTGAAGGGTCATGGTAGTGGATAGATAAGCATGCTTATAAAGGGCTAGTGTTTTGCAGCTGCTAGTGTCTGGCCGACAAGGGTCTAGTGTTCGGCCCGCAAGGGTTTAATGTTTGTTACCTTCGGGTAACTAGTTATTTGAGACTTCAGTCTCTAAATGTTTGATACTGTTAGTCCGTATCTAGTGCACCCGTATCCACCATGAATGAGAATTCAAGCTATGGCTTAGTTATTGAATGATTATGTGTGAGCATGTAAGGTTGTGATCTACCAAGTGTATATGAACTTACATGTAAAAGCTTGAGAGAAAGTACACGCTTTTGTAAATGTATATGATAATGATATGACAATGGCATGTGTAATGTGTTGTGAATATATACATGATAATAGTGAGCATGAATGGAATAGGTAAATGATATAGTTGTGCAATTGTTAGTTATGTTCTAGCTGATGTATATGTCCCTGCTTATTGATTTATGTTGCTAGTGTGTATGCTTGGGTATGTATATATGTATTGTTGTGACTTTGTGAGAAGTCCTTTGTATCTGTATATCCCCACTAAGTGTTATCGCTTAACATGAGTGTTTTCCAGTGTAGGTATGCGGGAACGGTTTAGTTTTTAGGAGTCATGCATCTACTGGCCACTAGGAGTTTGGATAGTGGAATTTTTGCATAAGATTCTTTTTATAATGATCTTATAGTATATTTGTTAAAAGAATGCTTTGTAATTGCTAATTTATGGCTTTTGATCATGTAAAGTAAGAATAATAATATTTTGTAATGTGTATATTTTTTTAGAATTTATTATTTAAAGTATGTTTTGTTTATATGTTGCTTCCGCTTTAGTATATGCATGAGTGTTTATGTAATGCCCATTCTAGACCACATGACTAGCTCAGCTAAAGCAGTTGAGAATGGGTGCTATGCAACAAAACATAAATAAACATCGCTATCACACACACATGCCAAAACCTATACAATTAAAATTTCATCACTCACATACTCACATGCAGTGGATATCTCATATTAATTTACACATTCACATACTTATATACATCATACCATATACTCTAGGCTTACATTATGATACTAACTATTACATTCATACATATTCCTTGGTTGCAAAAAGATTAAAACGAATATACAAAATTCATTGCCAATATGAATACCCCCAAAAACTTACAAGACAGACACTCCTAGTGTTGACCGTCGGTAATACGGATTTATCCTTCAACACACTTCGCGTCCAAAGCTACACGGATTAGAAAAGAAACCCGTGCTAAGCGATAACGCTTAGTGAGGAAACAACATATAGTATAAACTTATATACATGAAAACAGATACCATAAAAGCAACATGGAAGAGTTCATACTTAAGTTATTAACTTATAAGAATGCATATAAATTATACACATAGCACAATTGCTTATACACAATCTAGTTCAACATTCATACTATTATCATATATAATCATCAATGTGCACTATAAATCATACATAACAAATTAATCATTTAGATTTATCCTTGTCCTGTTTATTTAACTTTGCCTGCGTTTCAAAGATGCGGATAGTGGGTATCACATTGGTACCCTGAGGTACAGTAAATACAGTTTATCCGTAGATATTCACATTCGCATTGGTACCCTAAAGCACCGTAAAATAATATATTCAATGTTTCTCATTGAAGAATCCAGCAAGGATTCAAATAGCATTGAGATTCCAGAGGAATCGGATGCATTAGGCTGCAGGACTTAGACCCTATAGGCATGCCTATCTATTCACTACTTGAGTCGCAAGCTATCATTATTCAATTCAATTATCAATTTGTTTGATCACATGATCCAGTAGTTACAACAAGTCATTAGAGCAAATATTAATACTGTTCCTCTATTACATACATTTGTAAGCCAATGACAAATCCACATTCTTGGCCACCATTATCCCATTATTTTAACTCACCACATAGCTCATGAAATAGCTTGGCATAGATTATAACATAACCGTAACATCCCAAAAATGACCTAGTTGAAAAATTGCAGGTTTAATTGGACATTAAGGGTATTTTGGTATTTTGCAAGTGGATTTGGAAATGAATTGAGGACTAAATTGATGGGATTTAAAGTATTTAATGGAAAATTTTTTATTAGTGATCATTTGCTAATTAAGTAAGGACTTATTAGAGTTTTGTTAAGGACTAAAAGAGAAAGTAAAAGAAGTTGTGTAAGGGGTCCAATGAGAGATGGACATGTGGATGGTTAGTTAAGAGCATTTAATTGGATTTGAAAGGGAGCAAAGAGAGGGAGAGCAGAAAGGAATTTGATTCTCATGGAAGCCATCTTCGTCTTCTCTTTCTTGCACTCTTATGTTCTCCCACTCCCTCACTCCTCCATTTTCTGCTCTCAAGCTTTTGTATGTGTTATTCTTCAAGATTGAGTTGGGGTTTTGAGATCAAGAACTATTCCAAGAGGTAATTGGATGGGTTTAGTAACTTGCTTCTTCTTCTTCTCCTTCTTCATCTACATGGGTTTGTTATGGGTTATATAGTTTTGTTCATGGGTTAACTGGATGTATGTTTTGGTTGATTATATGCAAGAATCGAAAGAGAGGAGGAAAAATAAAGGAAAAGGGAAAGTGGGATCTTGAAGGTAGTGGATTTGTTGAGCTCCATTTCAGGCTTGGGAGTGTTTTTGTCCTTTTCATTTCGGATCAGATATTGAGTTTTGATTTTTACTATTAATTGTGTGTGTTGATACATGCAAACGCATGTGTTTAGTAGATTTGTGTAATGATTTGAAATGTAGTGTTATAATTGTTTATATGTCCATTTTGAGTGAACATACATGAATATGAGATGAATTTCTAGGTTTTTGATGAATTATTAAAACCTCTGTATATGTTATTTTTATGGGTATTACTATTGTGCAATTTGAGTTATTATCGAAAGTTTTGAATGTGTGTCTTTGTGCAGAGGAACTAAGAAACGTGATTTCAGTTTCTTGAGAGCTCGCTCGGCATGTAACACACCAATATGGGCCTAGTCATAAATTGCATGTGTATTTGGATATATTGAGGTTATTTTGATAAATGTGCAAGTGGAATTGATTTAATTTGAGGAACCAAATGGTAATTATCAAGGATTGAAAGGAGAAAAGCCATGCACCAAAACGGAATAAAGCCAAGGTATTTTTTTTGAGCCAATAGGGGCTTGACATGTGGCTGGTAGGTGAAGAGCATTAATTGTGGGAAAGAAGAAAAGGAAAAGAAGAGAGAGGGAAGGGCAGATGTTGGGTTCCCGTTCTCACTCTCTTCTCCTCTTCTTGTTTTCTCTTTTTCTTTCTTTTTCCCGTTTCTTGCTCTTCCTCTCCTGGTTATGTGTGAGCTATAGCTGATTTGGTAGTGTTTGGGATCAAGATTGAAGAGGTAAGTGTGTGTCGTTGTGGTTGCATATGCTCTGGTTTTCTTCTCCTTCTTCGATAGTTTGAATTTTGGGAATCTAGGGTTTTGGGTTAAGTGATTTATAGGTTTTGTTTGTGCAAGAAATTGGTGACAAGAAGCAGAGTAAGGGCAAGGAAAAGGTACAACCTTGAAGAAGAGCTGGGTTTTTGAGCTTTAAGTGGCTTGGGAGTGTTTTTGTCGTTCTCATTTCGGATCATGTATTTGTGTTTTGATTGTACTGTTATTTGTGTGTTTTGATATATATAAATGCATGTGTTTAATAGATTTGTGTATATGATTTATGTTGTTAGAGTTATAATGCTTTGCATGACAATTTTTAATTGTATGTACATGAATATGAGAGGAAATTCTTGGTTGTGTCGAAATGTTATGATTTTCAGTTATGTCATTTGATTGTGTATAATTACTATGCAAATTGAGTTGTTATTGTTATAAGCGTGTTATGAAGGCATCAGAGTTAAGTTTTGACATGATTTCATATGATATTTGGTTGTGGGTAAAGATTGGGCATTGATTTTACAAGCTCTGTTTGCCTGCATTTTACCTAAGAATTGGAAATAACGATCCTGTCGTGAGCGCGATGCTTGTCGCGAACGCGATAGAATCGGGCCTTCCCTTCTCTCGCGATAGCGGTATTTGGCAGATTGCACGAGATGTGAAATTCTTCACCAGATGTGAAGCTCTTCACTAGTCGTGAAATGCTTCCCGAGTCGTGAAGAATAGCCATGCGCAACTCAGATGAGATGAGACTCTTCACAACACGTGAAGTTCTTCACAAGTTATGAAGATTAGCCTTGCTCACCTCAAATGTGAAGAGATTCCCTGTCACGAGTCGTGCACATGGAGACGACTCGTGATATCGAGTGCTTGGCCGAGCAAGAGTCGTGATGCTATGCACGACTCATGCTGGCCCTTTCTTTCGCAGGGCATCCTCGGCTACTGTCGCGAGCACGACAGTGCGCCGTCCTACCTGCCCTTTTATGAAATTATTTTTCATGGTTCTTTTTACATGGGTTTTTTATTGCTACATGGCACATGATTTGGTTTAGGCTTGTCTTATACTATGATGTCTTTAATTATAAGCTATATGTTCACAATTAATAATTTTGTTTATGATTTAAATGTACATGATTTATATGCATATGGGTTATTTAATTGTGAGTTATATGTTCATGTTCATGAGTTATATGTTCATTTATATAGCTCCAAAATTGATTAGTGTATATGTATACGTGAATTATGTGTTTACAATTGGATTATACTCTATTGTGTGATAATAATTCTAGTGTATAGATAAGTTATTATTTTGAGCCTGAATGGTCATAGTAGTGGATAGATAAACGCTTATCAAGGTTAGGGTGTGAGTGTAGCTACCATATGTGGACCCCATTTGGGCCATTTTAGACTCCGGTCTCCGGTATACCTTCGGGTATACATGTTTATAAAATGTTTAAGGCTCCGGTCTCCGGTATACCTTCGGGTATACATGTTTATAAAATGTTTTAAGGCTCCGGTCTCCGATCTTCGGGTATACATGTTTATAAGATGTTTTGAGTCTTCGGTCTCTGGTATACCTTCAGGTATACATGATTTCATATGATTTGAGACTTTGGTCTCCAGTATACCTTTGGGTATACATAAGATTTTTTGAGATCCATGTCTCCATATGCTTGGATATTGTGTCCTATCATTATCAAAATTGACCGTATCCACCTCTAATGTGTATTAAGGCTATTATATGTGGTTATTATGTGTGTTCCCAATAATATGAATATGGATATATGTTATAAGTATATGAAATTAAGATATGATAAGATATGCTGCAATACTTGAAGTTGAATATGAATGGTTAATTGCTTTATATTGTGTGTTTCCATGATGAATGAGTAATGTTTACATGTTTATAAATAGATGATATGTGTCACATCCCAAATATGGCCTAGTAGAAATTGCATATGTAATTGGATTATTAAAGGGTATTTTGGTAATTTATGCAATTGAGTTCAGGACTTAATTGAAGAGTTATTTAAAGTATTTAATGGAAGAATTGTTGTTAGTGAGTGATATGTAATTTGCCAAGGATTTATAAGGGAAAAGCCAAGGACTAAGTGTAAAAGTCAAGAAAGATGAAAGTGAGGTCCAATAGTAGAGTGACATGTGTAAGGGTTGGTGAGTGCATTAATGGGGATTTGAAAGGAGTAAAGAGAGGGAAGGCTGGAAAGTGTAGCTTCTCGTGGAAGCTATTGGATTTTGCTCCTCTTCCCTTGCCCTCTCATGTTTTTCTTTCTCTTCTCCATTTTCCACTCTCAAGTCTTGCATGTGGGTGTTCTTTAAGGTTGAGCTAGGGTTTTGAGATTTGAAGATATACAAGAGGTAAGTGGCTGTGTTATTTGGTTTGGATCTTCTTCTTCTTCT
The DNA here is from genome assembly GCA_947683425.1 of Excoecaria cochinchinensis. Lineage (NCBI taxonomy): Eukaryota > Viridiplantae > Streptophyta > Magnoliopsida > Malpighiales > Euphorbiaceae > Excoecaria > Excoecaria cochinchinensis. The sequence goes on along the minus strand of CANTUQ010000029.1, from coordinate 962,837 downwards.
TCTTCTATTTTTTTTCCAAGGGTCTGATATTGGGTTATGGTTTTGATTGCATGGGTTAATTGGGTTTTGTTTTGATTGGATTTTTGCAAGAATCTGAAGAGAGGAGGAAGGATAAAGGAAAAGGGAAGATTGTAGCTTGAAGTCGGTGGATTTTTGAAGCTCCATACCAGGTTTGGGAGTTGTTTGAAAGTGTTCTGTCCATTCTCACTTTGGATCGTATTTTGATGTTTATATGCTATAGTTATTTGTGTGTTTAGTACATGGAAATGCATGAGTATAATAGTTTTGTGTATATGATTTATAAGATTTGCGATGATTATTAATTGATGATGATTTGCATGGAAATGTGAGGTGAGTATACATGAAACAGGAGGTGAAATTCTTGGGTTTTGAACCCCTGTAAAAGTCCATTGAATGTGTAATAATATTGTGTGATTTGTTCTGTTACGGTTGTGAACGTATTTTGGAGGAAAAAAGGTAAACTTTTACATGAGATTTGCATGACATATGGGTTTGGGTGAAAATGGGTTTTGATTTTAAGTTTTGAGAGTCTCTGCATTTTTGGTCGAGTTTGGGAATTACAATTCTGTCGCGATCGCGACATCCATCATGAGCTCGACAGAACCGCAATTTCTACTTCTCGCAATGGCCGGATTTTGCCTGTGCTGTAGAAGAGTGATCCGAGTCGTGTTGGGGTAGCACGACTCAGAGGGAGTCGTTTGCATCCTCATGAGTCGTGAGGATGCCTCACGACACGTGAGGTTGTGAGAGAGAATGACATGAGTCGTGAGCGAGGATCACGACTCGTGTCCTCTTCTCCCGGTAGTCGCGAGTTATGAGGGAGGATCACGACTCATGACCTCCTTTTCCCTGTGAAGCATTGGCGTCACAAGTCATGAGGGAGGATCACGACTCGTGACTGCCCCATGCCTGTGAGGCGTAAGCATCACCAGTCACGATTGCCTCTGCAACTCATGTCTTGCCTCTCTTCCCTCACTGTCATGAGCGCGACAGTGAGGCCTCTCCTGCCCTATTTTGAAAATGAATTTTAAGGTTTTATTTACATGGGTTTTTATTACATGACACATGATTTGTCTTATATGGCCTATTATATGATAAATTATATGTTCTTAATTAGATTTGTACATGATTTATATGTCTTCATCTTGATTAAATACACATGTATACATAAAATAACAAGATTATACTTGATTTATCCTCTATTATATGGTAATTATTTTAGATCATGATTGAGTTGTTATTTGAGCCTGGTAGACATAGTTAGTGGATGGATAAGCACTTATCAAGGGTCAGCTGCCATATGTTATTTGTTACTTGCAGGCCCCGTTTGGGTCTTTGATTTGGTCCCCATTTGGGTCATATAAGATGTTTGAGGCCTCGGTCTCCGGTATACCTTCGGGTATACATGATAATAAAATGTGTTGAGACTCATGTCTCCATATGCTTGGGATATTGTGTCCTATCAGTATCATTAGTACCCGTATCCACTAGTTAGCGAGTAATCAGGCTATTACTTGAGGTGATTGTACGAGTTTGATATATGAAGCCGTTATGTATATGAAATGAATATATGTTACATGTATGTGTATATATATTATGACACGATGAAATGTAATACTTGTACACGAATATGAATGCTTATATGATTATATTCCTATTGATACATAAATATTGACTACTTGGATATGAATGGTTACTTTCTGATATACGTGTATGATGAATACTTGTTATAAGCCTGAGTAGTATATGTTTCTATGCTTTTGTTATTATTAAGCTCATATATATATGTTTATTGCAATTATATGTACATGCATGTGTTGTTCCTTTCCACTAAACGTTATCGCTTAGCACGGGCTCTTTTCCCTTGTAGGTGGCAGGTTCATTTTAGGAGTCGGTCATCTGCAGGTCGGCCACTAGAAGTCTAGAATTGGAGTTATTTTGTCTTCCGCTGTATTTTTGTATATGGAGTATGATTTTGGGAATGTAATTTTGTAAAGAACGATTTTGTATATGTATATGTTTATCTTTTACAAATCCCTTTTGTAAAAACTATATGGTTATATATATGGATTTGTTATCTTTTGATTAAATGTATTTGTTTTCTTAACTTATTTGAGTATATGTATATGAATTTGAGTATGTTTGTGATTTGTGCGCGTGGCATTCTGGTATCCTTCCAATGGGGGTATCGGGGTGTTACAGCTTGGTATCAGAGCACCAGTTTAGTCGGTTCTGGTTCTATGTGATTGGTTGAGTATAGAGTCTTTGCATGAGAGTCTATCTAGAGATGTGGCCTAATGCTGATGTTGTTGTGTGTAATGTCTGGATGGACTCTGATCCGAGTGAGAATGTGGACGAGACGACGGGTAGTGTGAATCGGGTAAGAGTTGAGCAACCTGCTTGTAGACACCGGGTCCCGAGTCGGGTTTAATGTCAAAAAGTGATTTTGGGTCCTTCGTAATTCCCTCCAAAAAAATAAAAAATATATATATATATATATATAAAATATAGATTAGGTAGGTAAAATTAGAAATTAATTATCAATGTTGGGTTAATTTAATTTATTAATATTGTAAGTTTAATTAGATAATTAAAATGCATGAAAGATTAAAGATTAATTAGTTAATATGTAAAGTGTTTAATTAAGTAGATAAATTATATGATATATTAAATAGATTAATTATATTAAGATGTAAAATATGTAATGTAATTAATATGTAATGTTTAAATTAATTAATGTGTGTTATTTGAATTAAGTTAAATTAATTAAGAAATTAAAATGGAGGAAATTACCATTATGACCCAAAAACCAACCCTAATTTTAGGGTATAAAAAGAAAAGAATGAAGAGCAATTAAAGGAGCTCTCTCGACAGATCAAGAAAGAAAAAGAAAGGAAAAGAAAAGAAAGAGAAAAAGGAGAAACGAGAGAGGAAGGAGGCGAGGCCTACGCCGGTCACCCACCGTGCCGGAACGGCACACGCGCCCCACCGGCGTGCTCCCGGAAGCAAGGCGATCCAGCCGGCCTCCATCACTCGCCGCCGTTAGGGAGATCGGAGAAGAAGACCCACGACGCTCCAAGGCATTTTTCGGAGAGGCGGCACGTCCTTCCGGCGCGTGACCAACGGCGGCAAGATCCCGGCGGTGGCGGAGGTGTCACCAACGGCCGCTCCGACGAGCCTCCGGAGAGGGAAATCCGGTGAGTCTATTTTATATTTCTTTATTTTAATATATTATTAATTAATATTACTATTATTATTATATATTTATTTATTTTCTGTATATTAATACTATATTATTATTATCTTTTTTATTTATTTATTATTAGTATTATTGAGTTATATTAATATTGTTGTTATTAATATTATTTATTTTATGTTTATTATTATTATTATTAATATTATGTTATTATTATCTTTTTTATTTATTTATTATTAGTATTATTGAGTTATATTAATATTGTTGTTATTAATATTATTTATTTTATGATTATTATTATTAATATTAATATTATATTATTATTATCTTTTTTATTTATTTATTATTAGTATTATTGAGTTATATTAATATGGTTGTTATTAATGTTATTTATTTTATGTTTATTTATTATTATTATTATATTATTATTGCTAATATTATTATTATGATTATTGTTGTGACTATTGTTGTTATATTATATTATTACTATTATTATTATTATTATTAATATTATAATTAGTATATTTATTTATTCTTATTTAGCTTTCTGTTTTTATATTATTTTACTAATATTAATTTTATGTCTAATACATTTTATAGCTATTATTGTTATTAGTATATTATTATCATTATCATCATTTTGTTCATGTTACTATCATTACATTGAATTATTATTTTATCCATTCATAATTACTATCATTATTTTTCGTTTATTTATTATTCATTATTATTTTATGATATTATTATTAGCATTATTATTTTTATTGGCATTAATCATTTTAATTGTCATTTGTGCTTTTATATTCATTAATTCTCAATTTATTTCATTCAATTATTTATTTAATTATTTATTCATTTACTTATCATTTAATTTAATCCATTATCAATCATTCATTTTTTCCAATTTACTTTATTCAATCATTCATTTTTTTGTTTATTTATTTAATTGTTTATTTATTCACGATTAACCAATATCATTTTTCTATTTTGACTGCAATGCGGGAGGCATGTGGTTTTTCTAAGAAGTATGGTCGGAACAGGTAAATTAGGATGAATTTATTTTTATTATTTGGAATATGTAATTTTTATTTTATTCTTTTTATTCGTTTGTGGTCTGTAATAATAAAAGATTTTCGACCGCGCTTAAAAGAACCACCACACAAATGTTTTATATCAAAACAAAATTTCCTAATAAAAATGGGACCAATGTCTCAATTTTCTCCATCCAAAATCATCACATCAAAATTATTTCATAATAAGTATGTGTGCGAGGACCAATGTCCTCATCATTAATGAATATCCCGATTTATGCATGATTCGTATTTTATTTACAATGGGGATTGTATTCCGCCCCTAATTTTATTGTAATTTACTTTTGAATGCTTTATTTTAATTTCGCTTTTATTTCTCGCTTTTAAATGAATGTTTGCGCTTTTAATTGATTGCATCGTATGGAAAGATGGCGAAATAATAAATTCAAAACTTAATTGTAAAACTAATCAAAGTACGAATAAATGAGAAGTCTCGAACCTATCTCTGGTCTTTGGGCTCAACGAGGCGAGAGACCCGTTTCGATGGGATCTCCAAGACACCTCTTGTGTCCCATCAAAAGACTTAATCAATGAATCCTAGGCTCCTTTGGGCGAGAGGTTTACCCTCTAAGACGCCTTTGGTTGGCCGATAATGGATACCAAGCGCAGTCTTAGGCTCTCCGAGGCGAGAGAAACTTTCCCAATGTTCTATTGGGTGGCGACTCCATGAAACCTCCTAGTTGTCCAAAATAGACGCACTTGTAAATATCTTTACAAGTTGTCAACGGATCCTCAATTGCCTGATCGCCCTCAAGCGGGCGGTCAAAGGGGCGGCCGCGGGGTCCGACGCGCGTCACAGTAGCGACTACACAGGGGACAATACTCGAGACTTCGATTCGAAAGTACGTTGATTAAAATTTATAATTATGTTTTAGTTTAAAAATTTCACCTTCTTTCAAAACAGCATTACATCGCATTAGAGCATTAGATTTATGCTAGTTTCGTCCCCTATCAGCCCCGGTGCGTTCCCGAAGCATGACCCTACGTTCACTCAATGTAGGGATGTCACACCCCAAAATAGCCCTGGTCGGATTGTGCATGCGAAGTCGGGATCGGAAGGGTATTTCGGTAAATTGTGTTTGAGAATTTGGAGTGTTAAGGACCTAATTGAAAAGATAATTAAGTTTGTAAGGAAAGAAATGTGTAAGTGAGTGAAGTGTTATTTGTTTAAGGACTTAAGAGCATTTTTGGTTTGGAAAAGTTGAGTGGACTGTGTGGTCCCATTGGGAGCTGCCGTGTGGGTGTTAGGTGGGCATTGAATGGGGAAAAGAGGAAGTAAGAGGAAGAGAGGGAGAGAACACAGATTCTAGCTTTCCCGTTCTCCTCTCACGCCTTCCCTTCTTCTTCTCTTCTCCTTTCTCTGCTTTTCCTTTCGTTCTCTTTGGCTTGGAGTTGTGTTTGGCTTGGATGGTATTTTGATTTGAAGAGGTGAGTTGGGTTAAGGTTTCTACGTTCTGTACTTCTTCTTCTTCTCCTGGTTTTGGTTTTGGTTGAGTTAGGGTTTTGTAGAGTAATTGTGGATTTTGTTTGTGCAAGTGTTTGATGATAAGAAAAAGCAAAGTAAAGGCAAGGAAAGGATTGAGGATTGATTCTGAAGCTTGATTTTTGGATCTTCATTCCAGGTTTGGGAGTGTTTGATTGCATGCAATGTTTTGAGCCTCTCTGTTCTTCAATCTCAGTTGATTGTCTCTGACCTATTACTCACTAGGCTTGTAAATGTGTTTACATTATCTAATTTCTGGAATTTGTTATGTTTTGAAATGTGTATATGCATGAGTATGTGAGTAAATGTGTTAGTAATGCATTAATAGGATTAAATTGGAAGTACTGTGTTTGGATTTTGGAATTTACTGTTATTTGTTAGGGTTTATGTTCTAGAAGGAATTAAATATGTCGATACATGATTTTGGTTGATTTAATTGTTGAGTTAAGTTGCAATGATCTTGTTTATGCTGTTTGGGACATCGATTGGAAGGTAATATGAGTTTTGGTGGTGTTGTGAATTAGATTGAAATGATTTCTATCGATTTTCTGGAAAACGAAGGAAATCTGCAGTTTGCGATAGCGGGGAAGAAGAAGGAAGCAGCTCACGCGACGTGAGCTATGCTCACGTGACGTGAGCCATGCTCACGCTAGGTGAGCAAAGCTCACGCTACGTGAGCTATGCTCACGACGTGAGCAATTGCTCACTAGGCGTGAGCTATGCTCACGCGACGTGAGCAATGCTCACGAGGCGTGAGCTATGCTCACGAGGCGTGAGCTATGCTCACGCGACGTGAGCAACCTTCACGTGACGTGAAGGTTGCTCAGGTCTTCCGACTCTTCTATTTTGCTTCTGTTTTTCTTTCCCCAAGCGACCAGTTTTTATAAAATGGTTTCCAAAAGCTTTTCATGGTATTTTCCTCTACTGTGTGTTATATTATCTTGATGATATGACTGATTATTCCAATTTAGTTGGTATTAATAACATGTTATCTATGATAAGTTACTGTGGTATTTTGGAATAGGTTTTGGGATTATATTGATACTGTTAAATAACTGTAGAATACGAAGGATTTACGAATGCTAACTTTCTGATTGTTAGTCCCAAATATGTTTTATCTTAATGTAAATCATGTTATCATAGCTTTAGTCTGTTTCTCCTCTAAGAATATCATGCCCTGCTTAAGAGTATATTGTATTATTTCACGATGTAGACAATGTATTTTAGTCATTGGCATAATATGATTCCTCATCTGTTCCTGATATACTTTACTATGATGAGTAATGCTAGAATGTTATTGATTGAAGTATTGCATGCTTTTGAATATGACTTGTAGGAGGCATGGTTGATACTATGCTATACTATATTTAGTAGAATAATACGGTTGATGTCTGAATGCATTGTTATGCTTTAACCTTTGAATTCAATGAGTTATGTCTAAATGTAAATTGAATTATGCATGCTTTATACTTAGTTATTCCCACCCAACGCATGATTAGGATTTTGTATTGATAATCATTGGCATGGTAGTGATTCTGTACCTGATTCTTGGCATGCTTTAGAACAGTGTTTAATGTTAAAGTGTATTGACTGTATTATGTTTTGCAATGAAAATTGTATGATTTGTGACCAACTTTATGAGAATATTTAAATGTCTTTCGTTCTCTGTTTATGCATGCTGATTATATATGCATTGTGCGATTCGAAATGTGAATTGTTTTACGCATAACCTGCTAGAGTCAAGTAAGTGGATAGTTAGGCATGCCTAATAGAGTCTTCTGTAGCTGCAGCGCCCTTTGAATGATTTGGACCCTGATCAGGTCCCCGTTTGGTTCCTCGCGAACCCTTTTCTGTAATGGATCTTGTTTAAGGTCCCTTGTGAAAATATCTGTGAAAGTTAAAGTATAATGGTTTAATCGGTTCGTACCCGTAACGTACTGTCTGTAATCGGCTCGTACCCGTAAAGTACTGTCTGTACACTCGTTATCCACTACCTAGAGTCAGCAGGTGTTCTTTGAATGTTTATTTGAACTGCTCTGATCTGATTTGGCTATAAATGGATTATCTGAATGAGTATATCGATATAATGTATATCGGATTATTTCTGAATGAATATGATTATGAAATACTGATTGTATGGCTTTATTATATGAGCATATTTATATGGATTATGTTTTAAGCCTTTGCGTATTATCCTGGTTATTTTGAAATAACCATCAGAATGTGATATCCGTTTGAGCATGATAATGACTTCAGGAATCAGTCTATATGTATATGACTGTGACTATGGGCTTCAGAATGTATGTATGTTTAAAGTAAGCATGACTTAATATCTAACATGATTATCCGTACTTGTCATGTGATTTGTTATAAGTTTCTGAATGCTTTGAAATGATTCGAATTGATGTATTTAAGTATATGGCTTCAGCATAGTTTTGTTATATATATTAGCATGTGAACCGGAGCATTTGTCATGGTAAGTATGTGATGTTTAACTGTACTTTCTGCATGTTGATGATATGAATGTAATGTTATGTGATTATGCTTTCAGTCTCCGCTATCAGAGTGTTTTTGCATGATGCTTAATAGATATTAGAGTTGCGCAGCGGTATTGTGATGCTCTAAATGTTGTACCTTGGATTTTTGACTAGTGTGTGTGTTTAGTATGTCAAAGTATGTTGTTTAGCTAGCATTCTTAACTTGATGAACGGGTTATCGATTCATGCATGGGTGTTTAGTTATGTTGATTGCATGTGGAAAGCTCATGTGACTCCGCACGGTAAAATGTTGATATTTGCTACCCATGTAGGTTTATGCATGTGATATAGTATGTAGTTCAGCATGTTGATGCTTGTAACGTGTATTGTATTATGTCTGTTTTGGTCTATCCTGGACATGAGTTTATGGTTTGATTGTGAGTATTAAAATGAATGCCTTTATTATGCAAGCCTAATTGTTTATATGTTATGAATATCCGCATTTGCCATTTGAATGTGTTTTGCCTCGGCGACCATTGTGAATGGCCGTCCATATTCTTATGTGTTCTCCCCACTAAGCGTTATCGCTTAGCACGGATTTCCTTTCCGTGCAGGTGGCAGGTTTGGTTCTGTTCGAGTCTCGCTTCTGCAAGGTCGGCCACGTAGGAGTTAGAAGTTCTGTATTTTGTTCAGCTTCTGTATTTCAGCTTTTGTAATTCTGTAGTATTGTATATGTAATTAATTAGGCTTTGATCTTGAGTTTTCTCTTGGGATTGTAATAGTTAGTTTGTCCTTATGTTTAGTTATTCCTTTGTTTTATTATTTCGATTATGCTTCCGTTGAATGGTCATATGTATGCCTCTGTGTATGCTTTTGCTTAGTGCCTGCGTGTGCGTGAGTTATTGCATGTTCAGTCTGTACCGCAAGGTAAGTTTTTAATTAAACCGTATTTTCGTATGTATGTTATGTATGAATGTATGCTTCCGCATTGTGCATGTGTTTATCTGTATATGTGAGCGTCGTGTAGCGCGTCCGTCGGCGTCCTTCCAACGGGGACGGCGATGGGGGTGTTACAGTTAGTGGTATCAGAGCCCAGGTTTGATGGTTCTGGGTGTGTTGTTTGTTAGGTGTTGAGTCTTTGCATAAGAGTCGGTTTTGTGTCGTGGCCTAATGCAGATGCGTCTTGTTTTGTGTCATGTCTAGATGGAGTCTGATCCTAGTGAGAATGTGGGCGAGACAACAGAAAATGTGAATCGAGTTAGTGCTGATCAGGATGTTTCCGAACGTCCTCCAGTTGAAGATTCTGGTCGTGTTTCTGATGATAGGACATTAGTACAAGGATTGATTCGGATTTTGGATAGATTGACTGCTCCTCGGGCTTCTCGAGAATTTGTTTAGTATGCACCTCAGAAGAGAAAAAGGGTCGGTTAGTGAAGTGTCAGCAGGGAAGAGGGTTCGAGAACCTTCAGTGTATCAACAATGTCAGAAGCAACATGGGATCAAGTGTAGGAAGTGGGTATCGCTTTTATGTCAGCACTGTCAGAAGCGACATCGTGGTCCATGTCGGAAGCTTTCAGGTGCTTGTTTCAGGTGTGACAGTATGGAACACCGGATTGTCGATTGTCCTAAGAAGATGAGTGAGAATCTAGCTGGGCAAGCTAGAAAGGATGTGGAGGATTTGCTCAGATCTTCTCGAGTGTCTTCAGAGTTTGTAGCATCTAGCAAGGATTCGAAGGAGACCGCAGGTTCTTCTGGTAAGTTACTTTGCAAGCTTTTGTCTAAGTAAGTTTTGTTTGTTTGGGTTGTGTGGATGTAAGTGTTTCGCTGTGAATTTCGAGGACGAAATTCTTTTAGGAGGGAAGAGTTGTCACACCCCAAAATAGCCCTGGTCGGATTGTGCATGCAAAGTCGGGATCGGAAGGGTATTTCGGTAAATTGTGTTTGAGAATTTGGAGTGTTAAGGACCTTATTGAAAAGATAATTAAGTTTGTAAGGAAAGAAATGTGTAAGTGAGTGAAGTGTTATTTGTTTAAGGACTTAAGAGCATTTTTGGTTTGGAAAAGTTGAGTGGACTGTGTGGTCCTATTGGGAGCTGCCGTGTGGGTGTTAGGTGGGCATTGAATGGGGAAAAGAGGAAGTAAGAGGAAGAGAGGGAGAGAACACAGATTCTAGCTTTCCCGTTCTCCTCTCACGCCTTCCCTTCTTCTTCTCTTCTCCTTTCTCTGCTTTTCCTTTCGTTCTCTTTGGCTTGGAGTTGTGTTTGGCTTGGATGGTATTTTGCTTTGAAGAGGTGAGTTGGGTTAAGGTTTCTACGTTCTGTACTTCTTCTTCTTCTCCTGGTTTTGGTTTTGGTTGAGTTAGGGTTTTGTAGAGTAATTGTGGATTTTGTTTGTGCAAGTGTTTGATGATAAGAAGAAGCAAAGTAAAGGCAAGGAAAGGATTGAGGATTGATTCTGAAGCTTGATTTTTGGATCTTCATTCCAGGTTTGGGAGTGTTTGATTGCATGCAATGTTTTGAGCCTCTCTGTTCTTCAATCTCAGTTGATTGTCTCTGACCTATTACTCACTAGGCTTGTAAATGTGTTTACATTATCTAATTTCTGGAATTTGTTATGTTTTGAAATGTGTATATGCATGAGTATGTGAGTAAATGTGTTAGTAATGCATTAATAGGATTAAATTGGAAGTACTGTGTTTGGATTTTGGAATTTACTGTTATTTGTTAGGGTTTATGTTCTAGAAGGAATTAAATATGTCGATACATGATTTTGGTTGATTTAATTGTTGAGTTAAGTTGCAATGATCTTGTTTATGCTATTTGGGACATCGATTGGAAGGTAATATGAGTTTTGGTGGTGTTGTGAATTAGATTGAAATGATTTCTATCGATTTTCTGGAAAACGAAGGAAATCTGCAGTTTGCGATAGCGAGGAAGAAGAAGGAAGCAGCTCACGCGACGTGAGCTATGCTCACGTGACGTGAGCCATGCTCACGCTAGGTGAGCAAAGCTCACGCTACGTGAGCTATGCTCACGACGTGAGCAATTGCTCACTAGGCGTGAGCTATGCTCACGCGACGTGAGCAATGCTCACGAGACGTGAGCTATGCACACGCGACGTGAGCAATGCTCACGAGGCGTGAGCTATGCTCACGCGACGTGAGCAACCTTCACGTGACATGAAGGTTGCTCAGGTCTTCCGACTCTTCTGTTTTGCTTTTGTTTTTCTTTCCCCAAGCGACCAGTTTTTATAAAATGGTTTCCAAAAGCTTTTCATGGTATTTTCCTCTACTGTGTGTTATATTATCTTGATGATATTACTGATTATTCCAATTTAGTTGGTATTAATAACATGTTATCTATGATAAGTTACTGTGGTATTTTGGAATAGGTTTTGGGATTATATTGATACTGTTAAATAACTGTAGAATACGAAGGATTTACGAATGCTAACTTTCTGATTGTTAGTCCCAAATATGTTTTATCTTAATATAAATCATGTTATCATAGCTTTAGTCTGTTTCTCCTCTAAGAATATCATGCCATGCTTAAGAGTATATTGTATTATTTCACGATGTAGACAATGTATTTTAGTCATTGGCATAATATGATTCCTCATCTGTTCCTGATATACTTTACTATGATGAGTAATGCTAGAATGTTATTGATTGAAGTATTGCATGCTTTTGAATATGACTTGTAGGAGGCATGGTTGATACTATGCTATACTATATTTAGTAGAATAATACGGTTGATGTCTGAATGCATTGTTATGCTTTAACCTTTGAATTCAATGAGTTATGTCTAAATGTAAATTGAATTATGCATGCTTTATACTTAGTTATTCCCACCCAACGCATGATTAGGATTTTGTATTGATAATCATTGGCATGGTAGTGATTCTGTACCTGATTCTTGGCATGCTTTAGAACAGTGTCTAATGTTAAAGTGTATTGACTGTATTATGTTTTGCAATGAAAATTGTATGATTTGTGACCAACTTTATGAGAATATTTAAATGTCTTTCGTTCTCTGTTTATGCATGCTGATTATATATGCATTGTGCGATTCGAAATGTGAATTGTTTTACGCATAACCTGCTAGAGTCAAGTAAGTGGATAGTTAGGCATGCCTAATAGAGTCTTCTGTAGCTGCAGCGCCCTTTGAATGATTTGGACCCTGATCAGGTCCCCGTTTGGTTCCTCGCGAACCCTTTTCTGTAATGGATCTTGTTTAAGGTCCCTTGTGAAAATATCTGTGAAAGTTAAAGTATAATGGTTTAATCGGTTCGTACCCGTAACGTACTGTCTGTAATCGGCTCGTACCCGTAAAGTACTGTCTGTACACTCGTTATCCACTACCTAGAGTCAGCAGGTGTTCTTTGAATGTTTATTTGAACTGCTCTGATCTGATTTGGCTATAAATGGATTATCTGAATGAGTATATCGATATAATGTATATCGGATTATTTCTGAATGAATATGATTATGAAATACTGATTGTATGGCTTTATTATATGAGCATATTTATATGGATTATGTTTTAAGCCTTTGCGTATTATCCTGGTTATTTTGAAATAACCATCAGAATGTGATATCCGTTTGAGCATGATAATGACTTCAGGAATCAGTCTATATGTATATGACTGTGACTATGGGCTTCAGAATGTATGTATGTTTAAAGTAAGCATGACTTAATATCTAACATGATTATCCGTACTTGTCATGTGATTTGTTATAAGTTTCTGAATGCTTTGAAATGATTCGAATTGATGTATTTAAGTATATGGCTTCAGCATAGTTTTGTTATATATATTAGCATGTGAACCGGAGCATTTGTGATGGTAAGTATGTGATGTTTAACTGTACTTTCTGCATGTTGATGATATGAATGTAATGTTATGTGATTATGCTTTCAGTCTCCGCTATCAGAGTGTTTTTGCATGATGCTTAATAGATATTAGAGTTGCGCAGCGGTATTGTGATGCTCTAAATGTTGTACCTTGGATTTTTGACTAGTGTGTGTGTTTAGTATGTCAAAGTATGTTGTTTAGCTAGCATTCTTAACTTGATGAACGGGTTGTCGATTCATGCATGGGTGTTTAGTTATGTTGATTGCATGTGTAAAGCTCATGTGACTCCGCATGGTAAAATGTTGATATTTGCTACCCATGTAGGTTTATGCATGTGATATAGTATGTAGTTCAGCATGTTGATGCTTGTAACGTGTATTGTATTATGTCTGTTTTGGTCTATCCTGGACATGAGTTTATGGTTTGATTGTGAGTATTAAAATGAATGCCTTTATTATGCAAGCCTAATTGTTTATATGTTATGAATATCCGCATTTGCCATTTGAATGTGTTTTGCCTCGGCGACCATTGTGAATGGCCGTCCATATTCTTATGTGTTCTCCCCACTAAGCGTTATCGCTTAGCACGGATTTCCTTTCCGTGCAGGTGGCAGGTTTGGTTCTGTTCGAGTCTCGCTTCTGCAAGGTCGGCCACGTAGGAGTTAGAAGTTCTGTATTTTGTTCAGCTTCTGTATTTCAGCTTTTGTAATTCTGTAGTATTGTATATGTAATTAATTAGGCTTTGATCTTGAGTTTTCTCTTGGGATTGTAATAGTTAGTTTGTCCTTATGTTTAGTTATTCCTTTGTTTTATTATTTCGATTATGCTTCCGTTGAATGGTCATATATATGCCTCTGTGTATGCTTTTGCTTAGTGCCTGCATGTGCGTGAGTTATTGCATGTTCAGTCTGTACCGCAAGGTAAGTTTTTAATTAAACCGTATTTTCGTATGTATGTTATGTATGAATGTATGCTTCCGCATTGTGCATGTGTTTATCTGTATATGTGAGCGTCGTGTAGCGCGTCCGTCGGCGTCCTTCCAACGGGGACGGTGATGGGGGTGTTACAGTTAGCCTAATGGTAGTGGGATTCTAAGAATTTAAGGACTTATCCCCAGGTCCTGAGTTCGAATCCCACGAAAGGCACAATCGCACAAGGGGGGTGTAAAGTTCTGTGAGTAACGCACCGCAGCTCTGTCTGTTCCGTCCTCCTCCGAGCGTAATCGGAGTCGAGTCTGTACTGTGCGGGCTCGGTCGTTACAATAAAAGGCGCCTTTTATTGTAACGACCGAGCCCGCACAGTACAGACTCGACTCCGATTACGCTCGGAGGAGGACGGAACAGACAGAGCTGCGGTGCGTTACTCACAGATCTTTACACACCCCTTGTGCATTTTTGCCTTCCGTGGGATTCGAACCAAGGACCTGGGGATAAGTCCTTAATTCATAGAATACCACTACCATTAGGCTATATAGCCTAATGGTAGTGGTATTCTATGAATTAAGGACTTATCCCCAGGTCCTTGGTTCGAATCCCACGGAAGGCAAAAATGCACAAGGGGTGTGTAAAGTTCTGTGAGTAACGCACCGCAGCTCTGTCTGTTCCGTCCTCCTCCGAGCGTAATCGGAGTCGAGTCTGTACTGTGCGGGCTCGGTCGTTACAAGGGAAGTGTTAAGGATAATCACTAGCTCAAGTCTCGTACCATTAAGGTATATCAAATGGTGACCCGATCGGTCGTTACGCTCGTGATGAGCTAGGCCTGTTGGCAGGGACCATGCTTGGGTAGCCCTAAAATATCATAACCTTGGACCAAAGCCCATGTAATGGACATAGATACTTCCACTAGGGGGCATGCGCCATAATACGTTGCTTGTGTAGTGGGTTATTGTGTATTGAATAAATCCAAATAAATTTAGATGTTCGCTCCTTAAAGGTTTTTATACCCCGAGGGGCACATTACATTTTATTTGGATTGTTTAAATACACAATAGCCGAAAATTCATCTCCATGCGCTTTTAATAATGAGAGTTCGTGCTTCGCAGCACGCTGTACGCGCTCATTGGGTTCCCCGCTAACCCATGGGTCAAGCCTACTTAGGGAAAGAGCCCGTACGACCTCCTAGGTGAGAGAGAAACGGTTGGGAGGAATTCACTTCTTGTATGTGTATTCGCGCTCGTGCATTATTTCTTGCATGAACAATGTACATAAAACACATGCATTTTGTCTCATGTATAATTCTTTCCATACAATAATAGAACCTGTGCATTTTGTATATAAAATTGCTTGTATCATAATTTGTGAATATGAATATAACATGTATTTGTCATGCATGTACATACATAGCAGCGCTTGTCACGACTCACACTAACATTTTGACATCCATAGCATCCATCATGTACCATAGTCAGTACATACGGTATGTGTCCCTAAAGGTACGTATTGACATGCATCATAACACGCATAGACATACTACCACCATGACACATAAAAAACAAATAAAATAAAATAATAATAAAAAATAATATCAAATCAAAATAATGCATTCATAATGTGTCATAGCATGTACATATCCGTATGCTCACATTAGACATATACATGAACATTGTGCGCTGGAACATACATATACTGCTGCATGTCATAGTGTGCACACATTAGCATACTTTATTATACTAGACATTATACACATCATGACACTTTGCATCTCTCACATTGTGTGCCATATCATGAACATGCATGAATCATGCCATGTATATATGAATCCTGCATCGTCTATGTTAGTCATTGTATGTACCAATGTATGTCTGGCATTTGTATACCATGCAAGTATACATGCCTCGTAAATGTCAATGGTTTCTTGCAATCACTTTCATCGCATGCCTTGTATCGCATATATGTGCCTCTCACTGTACACAATAATTCTTATGGTGTCCCATCTCATGTGCATTATTTGTATATATTTTGCGCTTTTATGTATGTGAGTTTCGCCATTTCTCGCGATTCATTGGTGCACATTACCATGCTAGGTCGTCTTTACTTTACATCATGTATTCATATCTTGTCTAAATCAAGCCATGTTCACATGTACCATATATCATGAACATTCATCCCCATACTGTGCCATAGGTTGTACTCATGCTTTCATCGTATACATGTACATTGCAAATTTATGCATGCACGTCATTTGTCATGCATTGTTCACACATTCACACTCACTTATAATTTTTCGTTAATATTTTACACTCACACATCTTTGCACATATTTCATGTACGCATTTTTATACAAAATGTTTTTACACATGTTTCGCACATATAATTCCTTACACGCATACACAGCACTATTGCATACGCCATTCCATATACATGATTTCTAACGCATAGTTTGCACACATTTTTTACAAAAAAAAAGGAGAAAAAAAAAACGACAAAAAATTTTTTTTTATTTGCTTAAACGATTTTTGTGTATATACATTTCGATAGAATAAAAATTTTTTGTGTTAAGTCATACCCTAAAACGCTGGCATGTTTGTACCTTATTTGTAACACCCCCATCGCCGTCCCCGTTGGAAGGACGCCGATGGAAGCGCTACCCGACGCTCACACATACAGATATACACATGCACAATGCGGAAGCATACATTCATACACAACATACATACGAAAATACGGGTTAATTAAAAACTTACCTTGACTTACCTTGCGGTACAGACTGAACATGCAACAACTCACGCACATGCAGGCACTAAGCAAAAGCATACACAGAAGCATACATATAACCATTCAATGGAAGCATAATCGAAATAATAAAACATAGGAATAACTAAACATAAAAATATACTAACTATTACATTCCCAAAAGAAAACTCAAGAACGAAACATAATTAATTACATATACAATACTACAGAATTACAAAAGCTGAAATACAGAAGCTGAACAAAATACAGAACTTCTAACTCCTACGTGGCCGACCTTGCAGAAGCGCGACTCGAACAGAACCAAACCTGCCACCTGCACGGAAAGGAAATCCGTGCTAAGCGATAAACGCTTAGTGGGGAGAACACACAAGAATATGGACGGCCATTCACAATGGTCGCCGAGGCATAATACATTCAAATGACAAATGCAGATATTCATAACCAATACGATCATGCTGGTATAGTAAAGGCATTCATTCGATAACTCACAATTAAACCATAAACTCATGTCCAGGATAGACCAATTACAGACATAATACAATACACGTTACAAGCATCATCATGCTGAACTACATACTATATCACATGCATAAACCTACAGGGGTAGCAAATATCAACATCTTACCGTGCGGAGTCACATGAACTTTACACATGCAATTGACATAACTAAGCACCATGCATGAACTGACAACCAACCCATCATGTTAAGAATTGCTAGTTAACCAACATACTTAGACATGCTAAACACACAAACTATTCAGAATCCAAGGTACAACATTTAGAGTATCACAATACCGCTGTGCAACTCTAAATATTAAGTAACATGCAAAAACACTCAGAGAGCAGATACTGAAGACATAATCACATAACTTCATATTCATATAAAAACATGCAGAAAGTACAGTTAATCATTGCATACTTACCATCACAACTGCTTCGGTTCACATGCTAATATATATAACAAAATTATGCTTAAGTCATATACTTAAATACATCAATCGAATCATTTCAAAGCATTCAGAAACTTATAACAAATCACATGACAATTACGGATAATCATGTTAGATATTAAATCATGCTTACTTAAAACAGACATACATTCTGAAGCCCATAGTCACATTCATATACATATAAACTGATTCCTGAAATCCTTATCATGCTCAAACGGATATCACATTCAGAGGCTAAACATATCCATAAAAACATGCTCATATAATTAAAGCCATACAATCAGTATTTCATCATCATATTCATTCAGAAATAATCCGATATACATTACATCGATATACTCATTCAGATAATCCATTTATAGCCAAATCAGATCAGAGCAGTTCAAATAACATTCACAGAACACCTGCTGACTCTAGGTAGTGGATAACGAGTGTACAGACAGTACTTTCCGGGTACGAGCCGATTACAGACAGTACGTTATGGGTACGAACCGATTAAACCATTATACTTTAACTTTCACAGATATTTTCAAAAGGGACCTTAAACAAGATCCAATACAGAAAAGGGTTCGCGAGGAACCAAACGGGGACCTGATCGGGGTCCAAACAGAACGATGGGCTGCAGCGAACAGACTCTATTAGGCATGCCTAACTATCCACTAGACTGACTCTCGCAGGTCATGCATAAAATAATTCACATTTCGAATCGCACAACGCATAAATATATATACATCATGCATAAACCAGAGTACAATAGACATATAAATATGCTCATAAAGTTTGTCATATCTCATACAATTCCCATTGCAAAACATAATACAGTCAACACCGTTTTAACATTAAACAATGTTCTAAAGCATGACAAGAATCAGGTATAAAAACATTATCTTGCCAATGATTATCAATACAAAATTCTAATCATGCGTTTAGGTAAGGATACAAAGTATAAATCATGCATAACCCATCTTACATTTAAACATAACACATTGAGTTCAAAGGCTAAAGCATAACAATGTATTCCGACATCAACCATATTATTCAAATAAGTCTGGCATAGCAGGATGCCCATCATACTTCATACAAGTCAAATACTGGAGCATGCAATAACTCAATTGATAACATCTTAGCACTACTCATCATTCTAAAGCATGTCAGGAACACATGTTGAATCATATTAAGCTAATGACCAAGGACGCATCATCATAATCGGGGAAAGTTACAGCATAATCTTAAGCATGGTAAATTATTCTTAAAGAAGAAACAGACTAAAGATACGCATAACATAATTCACATTAAGACAGAATATGTTTGGGACGAAACAATCAAAAAGTCAGCCTTCATAATTCATTCGCATTCAAAATATGACGTGCAATACATATCACAATAATAAGCATATTACAGTCCAAACCATACTATTAAAATCCCACAATCATTTAACAGGATCACTATAAGCCAAAACTTACTCCAAAATACTACATATAACTTACCATAGATAACATATTACTAATACCAAATAAATTGGGATAATTCATCATATCAGCAAGGTAACATAGCACATAGTAAAGAAAAATACCATAAAAAGCGTTTGGAAATCATTTTATAAAAACTGGACGCTTGGGAAAGAAAAACAGAAGCAAAACAGAAGATCTGGGAGACCTCACGTCACGTGAGGGTTGCTCACGTCGCGTGAGCATAGCCCACGCCTCGTGAGCATAGCTCACGTAGCGTGAGCATTGCTAACGTCGCGTGAGCAATCTGCTCACGTAGCGTGAGCCTAGCTCACGTCACGTGAGCTACTTCTCTTGCCCTCTTCTTCTTCCCGAAATCGCAAATCTGCACATTCTCCATCGTTTTCCAGAAATCCATTCTAAAACCCTTCAGAATTCATTCAATCATGCATAAACTCATTCTTTATCACACAAATACATAACACAACATACTCAAGATCAATTTAAACTCAACATTCCAGAAATTAATCAAAACAATCAAAAGCAAGCGTAATCGCATTCCAAATTCTTTCAAGAACAGAAACCCTAAAATCACAGCAAGTTAAACTCAGCACTTTTAATTCAATCTTACGCATGCCTTATTAACACATCTAATCACATAGATCATGCATAAACACATGCCAAACATACCAAATTCCATAAATGCAAACACATATACATCCTAAGTGAGAAGTAGGACAAAAACACTAAGAACTTCAAATGCGGTAAACAGAGCTCCCAAACATTGCATGCAATCCAAAATGATCCCAAACCTGGAAATGACGATCCAAAATCACGCTTCAAGATCACTGCTCAAACCTTTCCTTGCCTTTACTTTGCTTCTCCTTATCATCAAACACTTACACAAACAAAACCCACAATTACTTAGTTCAAACCCTAATTGAAGACAAAACCAGGAAGATGAAGAAGAACAGGAGCACGTAGAAAACCCTAAACCAACTTACCTCTTCAAACAAAGAACAATCCAAGCCAAACACAACTCCAAGCCAAATGAGAAAGAAAGGAAAAGCAGAGAAAGGAGAAGAGAAGAAGAAGGGAGGGCATGAGAGGAGGGGACGGGAAAGCCAAACCAAAAATTTGTGTTCCCTCTTCTCTCTTCCTCTTACTTCTTCTTTTTCTTCTTTTAATGCCCACCTAACAGTCCACTTGGCAGCACTCAATTGGACCAAAATATCCACTCAAACTTTCCAAATCAAAGCACCATACTTGAGTCACACCCAATCATTTCCAAAACCACCCATATCCTACTTCCATACACCACAAGCACACACTAGCACTTCTCTTCTTAACACACTTAATTAATTAATTACCATTAAGTCCTTATTATCCAAATTATCATACACAAATTACTGAGATACCCTTCCGATCCCGACTTAGCATGCATAATCCGACCAGGGCTATTTTGGGGTGTGACAACTCTTCCCTGCTAAAAGAATTTCGTCCTCGAAATTCACAGTGAAACACTTACATCCACAAACCCAAACAAACAAAACTTACTTAAACAAAAGCTTGCAACGCAACTTACCAGAAGAACCTGCAGTCTCCTTCGAATCCTTGCTAGACGCTACAAACTCTGCAGGCACTCGAGAAGATATGAGCAAATCCTCCACATCCTTTCTAGCTTGCCCAGCTAGACTCTCACTCATCTTCATAGGACAATCGATTATCTGATGTTCCCTACTGCCACATCTGAAACAAGCACCTGAAAGCTTCCGACATGAGCCCCGATGTCGCTTCTGGCAGTGCTGACATACTGACGGTACCCACTTCTTACACTTGTTCCCATGTTGCTTCTGACATTGTTGATACACTGAAGGTTCTCGAACCCTTTTTCCCTGCTGACACTTCACTAACCGATCCTTTTTTCTTCTGAGGAACATGCCGCACAACTTCTTGAGAAGCACGAGGAGCAGTCAATCTATCCAAAATCCGAATCAATCCTTGTACTAATGCCCTATCATCAGAAACACGACCAGAATCTTCAACTGGAGGACGCTCGGAAACATCCTGATCAGCACTAACTCGATTCACGCTTTCTGTTGTCTCGCCCACATTCTCACTAAGATCAGACTCAGACTCCATCTAGACACGACACAAAACAAGATGCATCTGCATTAGGCCACGACACAAAACTGACTCTCATGCAAAAACTCAGCACATAACAAATAACACACCCAGAACCATCAAACCTGGGCTCTGATACCACTAACTGTAACACCCCCATCGCCGTCCCCGTTGGAAGGACGCCGATGGAAGCGCTACCCGACGCTCACACATACAGATATACACATGCACAATGCGGAAGCATACATTCATACATAACATACATACGGAAATACGGGTTAATTAAAAACTTACCTTGACTTACCTTGCGGTACAGACTGAACATGCAACAACTCACGCACATGCAGGGACTAAGCAAAAGCATACACAGAAGCATACATATAACCATTCAATGGAAGCATAATCGAAATAATAAAACATAGGAATAACTAAACATAAAAACATACTAACTATTACATTCCCAAAAGAAAACTCAAGAACGAAACATAATTAATTACATATACAATACTACAGAATTACAAAAGCTGAAATACAGAAGCTGAACAAAATACAGAACTTCTAACTCCTACGTGGCCGACCTTGCAGAAGCGCGACTCGAACAGAACCAAACCTGCCACCTGCACGGAAAGGAAATCCGTGCTAAGCGATAAACGCTTAGTGGGGAGAACACACAAGAATATGGACGGCCATTCACAATGGTCGCCGAGGCATAATACATTCAAATGACAAATGCAGATATTCATAACCAATATGATCATGCTGGTATAGTAAAGGCATTCATTCGATAACTCACAATTAAACCATAAACTCATGTCCAGGATAGACCAATTACAGACATAATACAATACACGTTACAAGCATCATCATGCTGAACTACATACTATATCACATGCATAAACCTACAGGGGTAGCAAATATCAACATCTTACCGTGCGGAGTCACATGAACTTTACACATGCAATTGACATAACTAAGCACCATGCATGAACTGACAACCAACCCATCATGTTAAGAATTGCTAGTTAACCAACATACTTAGACATGCTAAACACACAAACTATTCAGAATCCAAGGTACAACATTTAGAGTATCACAATACCGCTGCGCAACTCTAAATATTAAGTAACATGCAAAAATACTCAGAGAGCAGATACTGAAGACATAATCACATAACTTCATATTCATATCAAAACATGCAGAAAGTACAGTTAATCATTGCATACTTACCATCACAACTGCTTCGGTTCACATGCTAATATATATAACAAAATTATGCTTAAGTCATATACTTAAATACATCAATCGAATCATTTCAAAGCATTCAGAAACTTATAACAAATCACATGACAATTACGGATAATCATGTTAGATATTAAATCATGCTTACTTAAAACAGGCATACATTCTGAAGCCCATAGTCACATTCATATACATATAAACTGATTCCTGAAATCCTTATCATGCTCAAACGGATATCACATTCAGAGGCTAAACATATCCATAAAAACATGCTCATATAATTAAAGCCATACAATCAGTATTTCATCATCATATTCATTCAGAAATAATCCGATATACATTACATCGATATACTCATTCAGATAATCCATTTATAGCCAAATCAGATCAGAGCAGTTCAAATAACATTCACAGAACACCTGCTGACTCTAGGTAGTGGATAACGAGTGTACAGACAGTACTTTCCGGGTACGAGCCGATTACAGACAGTACGTTACGGGTACGAACCGATTAAACCATTATACTTTAACTTTCACAGATATTTTCAAAAGGGACCTTAAACAAGATCCAATACAGAAAAGGGTTCGCGAGGAACCAAACGGGGACCTGATCGGGGTCCAAACAGAACGATGGGCTGCAGCGAACAGACTCTATTAGGCATGCCTAACTATCCACTAGACTGACTCTCGCAGGTCATGCATAAAACAATTCACATTTCGAATCGCACAACGCATAAATATATATACATCATGCATAAACCAGAGTACAATAGACATATAAATATGCTCATAAAGTTTGTCATATCTCATACAATTCCCATTGCAAAACATAATACAGTCAACACCGTTTTAACATTAAACAATATTCTAAAGCATGACAAGAATCAGGTATAGAAACATTATCTTGCCAATGATTATCAATACAAAATTCTAATCATGCGTTTAGGTAAGGATACAAAGTATAAATCATGCATAACCCATCTTACATTTAAACATAACACGTTGAGTTCAAAGGCTAAAGCATAACAATGTATTCCGACATCAACCATATTATTCAAATAAGTCTGGCATAGCAGGATGCCCATCATACTTCATACAAGTCATATACTGGAGCATGCAATAACTCAATTGATAACATCTTAGCACTACTCATCATTCTAAAGCATGTCAGGAACACATGTTGAATCATATTAAGCTAATGACCAAGGACGCATCATCATAATCGGGGAAAGTTACAGCATAATCTTAAGCATGGTAAATTATTCTTAAAGAAGAAACAGACTAAAGATACGCATAACATAATTCACATTAAGACAGAATATGTTTGGGACGAAACAATCAGAAAGTCAGCCTTCATAATTCCTTCGCATTCAAAATATGACGTGCAATACATATCACAATAATAAGCATATTACAGTCCAAACCATACTATTAAAATCCCACAATCATTTAACAGGATCACTATAATCCAAAACTTACTCCAAAATACTACATATAACTTACCATAGATAACATATTACTAATACCAAATAAATTGGGATAATTCATCATATCAGCAAGGTAACATAGCACATAGTAAAGAAAAATACCATAAAAAGCGTTTGGAAATCATTTTATAAAAACTGGACGCTTGGGAAAGAAAAACAGAAGATCTGGGAGACCTCACGTCACGTGAGGGTTGCTCACGTCGCGTGAGCATAGCTCACGCCTTGTGAGCATTGCTCACGTTGCGTGAGCATAGCTCACGTAGCGTGAGCATTGCTCACGTAACGTGAGCGTTGCTCACGTCGCGTGAGCAATCTGCTCACGTCGCGTGAGCCTAGCTCACGTCACGTGAGCTACTTCTCTTGCCCTCTTCTTCTTCCCGAAATCGCAAATCTGCACATTCTCCATCGTTTTCCAGAAATCCATTCTAAAACCCTTCAGAATTCATTCAATCATGCATAAACTCATTCTTTATCACACAAATACATAACACAACATACTCAAGATCAATTTAAACTCAACATTCCAGAAATTAATCAAAACAATCAAAAGCAAGCGTAATCGCATTCCAAATTCTTTCAAGAATAGAAACCCTAAAATCACAGCAAGTTAAACTCAGCACTTTTAATTCAATCTTACGCATGCCTTATTAACACATCTAATCACATAGATCATGCATAAACACATGCCAAACATACCAAATTCCAGAAATGCAAACACATATACATCCTAAGTGAGAAGTAGGACAAAAACACTAAGAACTTCAAATGCGATAAACAGAGCTCCCAAACATTGCATGCAATCCAAAATGCTCCCAAACCTGGAAATGACGATCCAAAATCACGCTTCAAGATCACTGCTCAAACCTTTCCTTGCCTTTACTTTGCTTCTCCTTATCATCAAACACTTGCACAAACAAAACCCACAATTACTTAGTTCAAACCTTAATTGAAGACAAAACCAGGAAGATGAAGAAGAACAGGAGCACGTAGAAAACCCTAAACCAACTTACCTCTTCAAACAAAGAACAATCCAAGCCAAACACAACTCCAAGCCAAATGAGAAAGAAAGGAAAAGTAGAGAAAGGAGAAGAGAAGAAGAAGGGAGGGCGTGAGAGGAGGGGACGGGAAAGCCAAACCAAAAATTTGTGTTCCCTCTTCTCTCTTCCTCTTACTTCTTCTTTTTCTTCTTTCAATGCCCACCTAACAGTCCACTTGGCAGCACTCAATTGGACCAAAATATCCACTCAAACTTTCCAAATCAAAGCACCATACTTGAGTCACACCCAATCATTTCCAAAACCACCCATATCCTACTTCCATACCCCACAAGCACACACTAGCACTTCTCTTCTTAACACACTTAATTAATTAATTACCATTAAGTCCTTATTATCCAAATTCTCATACACAAATTACTGCGATACCCTTTCGATCCCGACTTAGTATGCACAATCCGACCAGGGCTATTTTTGGGTGTGACATTATTGAGGTACCTTTGATTCAAGGTTTGACTCTGCCTAATTAGTTCTCAACTATGAATTGATTTGATCTTAACTCTAGAAATCTGAGTTTCATTCCACTTTGAATTAAGTAAGGGGTATATATGTTTGGTCTTTAAGAGTTGGATTACGTGAAGATATTTGACCATACCATGTGATTTTTAAATTTCGAGCACTTTGGCCCCATTTTTGAAAACAAAACTGAAAAAACTAGTTGCAATTAGGGCATTAGATGAAAACTCGCTAAGAGCACTGGAACCTTTCCGATTACCCATCAAAGCCACTCCTGGATAAGGCTGAATCTAGAAAATGATTTAGGCACCATTTCTTTGTATAGCTCTCTAAATGGCCATTTTATACCCTCATTTCAAAATCGTTTGCTAGCCCGTTGAGCCTTTATTTTTGTATGCTAAATGCGTACCGATTTTATTATTACACACGTTAAAACTACCCTTCGCCTAAAATGATTTTGGCTTTCCCTTAGAAGAATGGTTGCTCGAGTAAGGATGGATGTACATTATGACATTTCTTTGAGCTATCAAAACTTGCTCCGATAAAAGGGGGTTTACACTTCGAGAAGAAAATTTCGATCATCGATAAATTTTTGGGGTTACCAAAAATTGCCCCGATGAAAATGGATTTAGACTTTGGGGAAAAGAGCCTCAATTTTTGAAAATTCTTTGAGCTACCAATAATCACCCTGATAAGGATGGGTTTACCTCTTGAGAAAAATTTTCAATCATCGATAATTTTTGGGCTACACTTCTGGAAAGGGGTTTGAATCATCGATAAACTTTTTGTGTAATTAGAGACATGAGCTTGCGAAAAGAAAAACAAAAGCAAAAAAAAAAAAAAAAAAGGGAAAGCAAAAAAAAAAGAAAAAAAAGAAGAAAAAAAAAAGTAGAGCTCATGGTAGTACCCCTTGATGAGTTTCAATAGCTATCTTTTTAGCTTAATTTTTATGCTGAGCTTGATGAGATCAAGTATTACCAAATTCAAATTCAAGAATATCTAGACAGTATACAATTGGGGTTGGGAATGGTCCTTTAATCCGTCGAATAAACGTTGCAGCCATTTTTCTCCAGTGACCTGATCCTCTTTTGATAGCCAAATATCTAAGCCTAGTGTTACAACCAAAGTAAGACTTCTTGATTCTTGGTTCGGCCTTATCTAATTAGCGAAGATGACCTTCTGATAAGGTTTGGTACGTAGGAAGAGGCATATGGTGTTTCTTGAGATTCAAGCGAGAAGCCATGAGTGCATTTATGCATTCGAGTTGAGTCTTGTCCTCGACATTGCATCTAGAATTTGCTTTTGAAAAAAGAAAAATCTTGGTTTGGCCTTTTGCACATACACACAGAGATTGCGTGGTATGTCTCGTATTTACATGTTGGTTTAGTAAACCTTGATGTCTACACATTTACCTTCTTGCCCTTCATTGGGAATGACTCCCGAATTCTTTTGCTGAGATTGAATCAGTTGAGAATGTGGTTCTGTCACACCCCATTTGCCCCCTAGTAGAATGAGCCTGTCTGTCTGTTCGCCTGTCTGTCTGTAGGTGTAAGCATTCGCATGTGTTCAGCATTTCATAAGGGTATTTCAGTAAAATGTATGATTTTGGGGTTTATTATTATGTGGGTGCATACATGGCATTAGTGTGTTTAATTAAATGAGATATACTTGTGTGCACTTGAGCATATTATATTAGGGTGTTATTAGTTGGGAATCACTTGTGTGCTTGTGCTCATATTATTGTAGGGTACATTTAATTGAGGTTGCATTAGATGTGTGTAATATATGTTGGTTGGGTATGTTGGGTTGGTTTCACCAATTAGAATTGGACATATGCTTAGGGCAAGGAAAAGAAAAAGAAAAAGGAAAGAAAGAAAGGAAGATACAGATTCACGTATTTTTCATTTCTTGATGTCCTTCTCTTCCTTTACTTCACTTTCCTTACTCTAAGCATTGTGGTGAGGATTCAAGTTTGAATTGGTGGAATTAACCTCTCCTTGCATTTCTTAGCTTGGTAAGTGCATAATCTAGTTTTTGTTTACTGTATTTTTGCATCTTCTTCTTCCTTGAGCTAGGTTTAACTTAGGGTTTACTTTGTGAATGTTTTTACTGTGTTGGGTTCTAGCTGAGGCTCCACGTGATCCAAAGGGGAAGGAGGTTGCTGGACCAAGTGGAGCTAAGTGATTGAAGTTAGAATCCAGGTTTGGGAATGTTGATTTGTGTGATTTTGAGGTTTTACTGTAAATTCTAGGTTTATATGTTCTTAAAGAGTTTGAATTGATTAGTCTTGATTTAATTGTTTAAATGTTAAATTGAGTTGCATGTATATTGATTGTGTGATTTGGGATGATTTCTGGAAGGTAAATACAGGTTTGGTTGGTTTTAAATCAAATTGGGATTGAATTATTGGTTCTGGAAATCGTGAAATTCTGGAAAATCAAAATACTGTTGAAACTCCCTCTGTCGCGCGATTCGCTACCCAGGAAGGCAAGTCACGTCGCGTGACTCTCGGTCACGACGTGACATGCCTGCTGAGAAGCCAGTCGCGTGACCAGCTGAAGAGCAGGCAAGTCACGCGACGTGATCTTCGGTCACGTCGTGTGACCTGTGAGGGAGAGGCAGATCACGCAACGTGATCTGCGAGGGAGAGCAGCGTCACGTCGCGTGACCCTAGGTCACGCCGTGACCTGCATAAGCGAGATCCGCGAGGATCACGCAATGAGATCTGCGAGAAACGAGCAGGTCACGAGACGTGACCCTAGGTCACGCCGTGACCTGCCTGTTGAATCGCCAGTTTTCTCCGCTCAGCCCGTTTTTCCGAAATTTCTTGGTTTTTAACTCAGAACTGAACTTGTTATTTCTTCAGAATGGACTTTACTGTTGTATGATGCGTGTCTTACTGTTTGATGCTTCGCTATGCGTGATGGCATAATTTTCTGATGAATTATCCTCTATATCCTGAAATGTGATCAGTTTAACGCATAACCTGCTAGAGTCAAGTAAGTGGATAGTTAGGCATGCCTAATAGAGTCTTTAGCTGCAGCCCTCAGTTCAGTTTGGACCCCGATCAGGTCCCCGTTTGGTTCCTCGCGAACCCTTCAGTATAGAATCTTGTTTAAGATTCCCTCAGTATATAAATAACATGTTCTGATAAATGATATAATATTTGATTCGTACCCGTAAGGTACCCTCAGTACACTCGTTATCCACTGTCTAGAGTCAGCAGGTATTTTTGAATGTTAATGGAAATGTTCTGATCTGATATGGCTTTGAATGGAATATCTGAATGAGTTTAATGATGAAATACATGTTGGTTTATTCTGTAATGCATATGATGATGAGATTCTGAAAGTATGGTATTTAAATACGGGCATGTTTATATGATTTATGCAACAGTTCTTGCATTCTGCCATTGTGAATGTGTTATGCCTTGACGACCACTGTGAGTGGCCGTCCATAACTTATGTGTGTTTCCCCACTAAGCGTTTTATCGCTTAGCACGGTGTTTTTACCCGTGCAGGTGCGGAAGGCATTTTGATTTGAGAGAGTCGCCGTCATCAAGCCAACACAGAAGGGATTAGTGTAGGGCTCAGTTTTGTATCAGTTATTGATTCTTTTTGTATAGAACTCTCTGTATCAGCTTCCGCTTTTGTATCTATATTTTGTATATGTAATATTATTTTGGTATCAGCTTGCTGATCAGAACATTATTGTAATAGTTTAATTATAGTAATGCATGATCAGTTTTTGCTTTCTGCATGTAAAGTTTTTAATTATTCTGTATTTCTGAATGTATGTTATGAATGGATGTATACTTTACTTTGTACTTGCTTGGTGGCACCTTGTCTCATACGGCTTCTCACTCCTTATCGGATGGGAACGCCTACGTATGGGAAGGGGGTGTTACAGTTAGTGGTATCAGAGCCAGGTTTAGGCGTTTCTGGGTGTTGTTATGATTGTTCTGATTTTCTTAGATGCGTATGTGTCTAGATCTGTGTTGGCTGATACGGTTGTTTCTTGTTTGTTTAGATGGCTTCTAATTCTGCTCATGGTGCGCGTGAGGAGTCCGCCGAGAGTGTGAATCCTCCCGCTGTTGACCAGTCTGTTTCTGTTAATGTGTCGGCTCAGCATGCTAGGGTTCAGCCAGAGGCCGCAGCCATGCCCTTAGAGGCTATGCTTAGATTGCATCAGGACATGGCTAGGGTGTTGGAGAGAGTGACTGCTCCTAGAGCACCTATGGAGAATCTGAGGAGAGCAGGAGTTGAGGATTTCTATGGTACTGGGTTGAGTGAGTCTGAGACTGCAGAGAGATGGTTAGATAAAGTGAAGCGTGCTCTGAGAGAGATTCGGTGTCCTCCCGACCAGCAGACAGAGTGTGCTTTAGCTCTTCTTCAGGGGTCTGCTTTTGAGTGGTGGGAGTTGGTTTGCAGGCATCCTCAGCTACCGGATCCGATTACCTGGGAGTTCTTTGAGGGTGAGTTCATCAAGAAGTACATCACTCAGACCTATAGAGATTCGAGATGGGCGCAGTTTTTGGGTTTGAGACAGAGAGCTTTGTCAGTAGCTGATTATGAGAAAGAGTTCAACAGGTTATCGCGCTACGCCCCTCGAGGAGTTATGACTGATGACTTTAGATGTAAGCATTTCGAGGCAGGGTTAAATGAGTCATTGAAGATTGCTTTGATTTCACTGATGTGTATACCTGGGGTTCACTATTATCAGATTGTTGAGGCTGCAGTGAGAGCAGAGTTGTCTGAGACAGTGATGAGAGAGAGAGCTCAGAGGAGGAGTTCTTCTCGTGGAGGATCTTCTTCGAGTAAGAGATCGAGGGACCCACAGGATGAGTCAGCATCTGGTCCGGTTTCTAGAGGTAGACGTCAGGGTTCTACAGCTGTGTCAGGTTCTGGTAGGGGTGGTAGAGCTGAGACTACACCAGTTTGTCCTCATTGTAGTAAGTCGCATCGTGGTGAGTGTAGGTGGCTCACTGGTGCATGCTTCAGGTGTGGGAGTTCTGAGCATCGGTTGGCCGGTTGTCCGAGAGTACAGGAGGATTCAGGTTCCCAGAGAGAGGGCAGTAGGGTCGGTTCGAATGCTTCACAGGCTACCCGTGGCAGAGGCCGTGGTAGAGGTAGAGGTGGTCGGCATAGAGATGGTGCTGCTTCTGAGACTGTTGAGCATCCTCCTCAGGGTGGCATTAGAGCTTATGCTATGAGAGCCAGAGATGAGCAGGACGCGCCTGATGTTATCGCTGGTAAGTTCCTACTCCATGACACTGAGTTGTATGCTCTAATTGATCCTGGTTCCACACACTCATACTTGTGCACAGATAGAGTTATTGATAAATTGCATTCTGTTGATCAGTTAGATTATGAGATTTGTGTGACCAGTCCATTAGGGCATAGTGTCAGTGTGAGTAGAGTTTTTAGGAGTTGTCCTCTGATTGTTGAGGGAGTTGTGCTTCCAGCGGATCTGATTGAGTTACCCTTCAGAGAGTTTGACTTGATTCTGGGTATGGACTGGTTGGGTAAGTATCGGGCAGTGGTGGATTGCCATAGGAAGACAGTGGTACTTCGGGATAGAAGTCAGTCTCTTGTGTTTCTGAAAGGTTTGGGTGCTAGTTCAGTGAATAATGTTATTTCTGCGATGCAAGCTAAGAGATTCATCAGGAAAGGTTGTGAGGCTTTTCTAGCTGTTGTGTTAGATTCCAGGAGGGATCAGGTTCAGATTGAGGATATTCCGATAGTGCGAGAGTTTGGGGATGTGTTTCCGAGCGAGTTGCCTGGTTTACCTCCTGAGAGAGAGGTTGAGTTGTCCATTGAGATCATGCCGGGTACAGCACCTATTTCGAGAGCACCTTATCGGATGGCTCCTGTAGAGTTGAGGGAGCTTAAATCTCAGCTACAAGAGTTATTGGATAAGGGGTTTATTAGACCGAGCATATCTCCTTGGGGAGCTCCAGTGCTGTTTGTCAAGAAGAAAGATGGATCCCTGCGGATGTGTATTGATTACCGTCAGATTAATAAAGTTACAGTGAAGAACAAGTATCCTTTGCCTAGGATTGAGGATTTATTTGATCAGCTTCGAGGTGCGGGTGTCTTTTCCAAGATAGATCTTCGATCAGGGTACTACCAGCTTCGTGTTCAGGATGCAGATGTGGTGAAGACTGCATTTCGGACTAGGTATGGCCACTATGAGTTTCTTGTGATGCCGTTTGGTTTGACAAATGCTCCAGCGGCTTTTATGGATCTGATGAACCGTGTGTTTAGACCATACTTAGATCGATTTGTTGTTGTGTTCATTGATGACATCTTGGTGTATTCCAAGAATGAGAGTGAACATGAGGAGCATCTCAGATTGGTTTTGCAGATGTTGAGAGAGCATCATTTGTTTGCTAAGCTTAGCAAGTGTGATTTCTGGCTTCGAGAAGTGTCATTCTTGGGTCACATTATTTCAGCTAGCGGTATTCAGGTTGATCCAGCTAAGATTGAGGCGATTGTTGATTGGAAAGCGCCTCGAAATGTTCAGGAAGTGAGGAGTTTCCTCGGCTTAGCAGGTTACTACCGTCGGTTCGTTAAGGGATTTTCTGTGATTGCTGCTCCTATGACTAGATTATTGAGGAAAGGAGTTAGATTTGATTGGTCAGACAGGTGTCAGTCTTGTTTTGATCGGTTAAAGCAGTTGCTTGTTGAGGCTCCTATCCTTACTCAGCCCATCTCGGGTAAGGAGTTTGTTATTTACAGTGATGCTTCTGGAGTTGGTCTTGGTTGTGTGCTTATGCAGGAGGGTAAGGTAGTGGCTTATGCTTCTCGTCAGTTAAAGCCACATGAGAAGAACTATCCGACGCATGATTTAGAGTTGGCGGCTGTAATCTTTGCTTTGAAGATTTGGCGTCATTACTTGTATGGGGAAAAGTGTAGGATCTTCTCGGACCACAAGAGTTTGAAGTACTTCCTTTCACAGAAAGAGTTGAACATGAGTCAGCGCAGATGGCTTGAGTTGTTTAAGGACTACGACTGCATTGTGGATTACCATCCTGGTAAGGCCAATGTAGTTGCAGATGCTTTGAGTCGTAAGTCAGTTTCAGCCTTGTTCTTGAGGCGTTTCAGATGGCGATTTGGTTCGGATGGGGCTTTGCTTGCCCAGTTGCGTGTGAAGCCTACTTTGAGATAGTTGATTGTGGATGCTCAGAGAGATGATGTGAGACTTCAGCGGATTGTGCATGAGGTTAGAGCGGGTAAGCCATCAGAGTTCTCAGTTCAGGATGAGGTACTTATGTTCAGAGGTCGCCTGTGTGTGCCAGAGTCTGAGGATTTGAGGAGGCAGCTTTTGAGTGAGGCGCACAGTTCAGTCTTTACTATGCATCCGGGCAGTCAGAAGATGTACAGAGATATGAAGCAATTCTATTGGTGGTCTGCTATGAAGCGTGATATTGTGGATTTTGTTTCCAAGTGCTTGACTTGTCAGCAGGTGAAGGCAGAGCATCAGGTTCCTTCAGGTTTGCTTATGCCTTTATCCATTCCTGAGTGGAAATGGAGTGACATCACCATGGACTTTGTTTCTGGTTTGCCTTTGACTCAGAGGAAGCATGATTCGGTTTGGGTTATTGTGGATCGGCTTACGAAGTCAGCTCACTTCTTGCCAGTTAGAGTGGACTACTCCATGGACAGATTAGCCAGTATCTATGTAGATGAGATAGTTCGACTGCATGGTGTGCCTTTGTCCATAGTGTCAGATCGGGATCCGAGGTTTACTTCCAAATTTTGGAAGGAGTTACAGAGAGCTTTGGGCACTAG
The DNA here is from genome assembly GCA_947683425.1 of Excoecaria cochinchinensis. Lineage (NCBI taxonomy): Eukaryota > Viridiplantae > Streptophyta > Magnoliopsida > Malpighiales > Euphorbiaceae > Excoecaria > Excoecaria cochinchinensis. The sequence goes on along the minus strand of CANTUQ010000029.1, from coordinate 929,477 downwards.
GTTGAACTTCAGTACAGCGTTTCATCCTCAGACCGATGGTCAGTCAGAGCGAGTTATTCAGATTCTGGAGGATATGATGAGGGCTTGTACTTTGGATTTTTCGGGCAGTTGGGACAGATATGTATCTTTGATGGAGTTTGCCTACAACAACAGTTTTCAGTCGAGTATTGGTATGGCACCATATGAGGCTTTGTATGGTCGTCAGTGTAGGACTCCGATTTGTTGGACCGAGCTATCCGAGAGATCTATGATTGGACCCGACTTGGTTAGAGATACTGAAGAGAAAATCAGAGTAGTGCAGCGGAATTTGAAGGCAGCAAAGGATCGACAGAAGTCTTATGCCAATTTGAAAAGAAAAGATGTGCATTTTGAGATCGGGGACAAAGTTTTCCTTAAAGTTTCTCCTTGGAGGAGAGTGCTTCGATTTGGAAAGAAGGGTAAGCTGAGTCCTCGTTTCATTGGACCTTATGAGATTTTGGCTAAGGTGGGACCTGTAGCCTACAGATTAGCGCTACCGATGGAGTTAGCAAAGTTACATGATGTGTTTCACGTTTCGATGCTTCGTCGGTACAAATCAGATCCTTCTCATGTTCTGTCAGTTCAGGATATCCAGGTTCAGCCAGACTTCTCTTATGATGAGGAACCACGAGCTATTCTAGCTCGAGAGGTGAGACAGTTGAGGAATAAGCAGATTCCTTTGGTTAAAGTATTATGGATCCATCATGGAGTCGAGGAAGCGACTTGGGAACCAGAGGAGTCGATGAGAGCTCAGTATCCACAGTTATTCAGTTCAGGTGAGAATTTCGAGGACGAAATTCTTATTAGTAGGGGAGAGTTGTCACACCCCATTTGCCCCCTAGTAGAATGAGCCTGTCTGTCTGTTCGCCTGTCTGTCTGTAGGTGTAAGCATTCGCATGTGTTCAGCATTTCATAAGGGTATTTCAGTAAAATGTATGATTTTGGGGTTTATTATTATGTGGGTGCATACATGGCATTAGTGTGTTTAATTAAATGAGATATACTTGTGTGCACTTGAGCATATTATATTAGGGTGTTATTAGTTGGGAATCACTTGTGTGCTTGTGCTCATATTATTGTAGGGTACATTTAATTGAGGTTGCATTAGATGTGTGTAATATATGTTGGTTGGGTATGTTGGGTTGGTTTCACCAATTAGAATTGGACATATGCTTAGGGCAAGGAAAAGAAAAAGAAAAAGGAAAGAAAGAAAGGAAGATACAGATTCACGTATTTTTCATTTCTTGATGTCCTTCTCTTCCTTTACTTCACTTTCCTTACTCTAAGCATTGTGGTGAGGATTCAAGTTTGAATTGGTGGAATTAACCTCTCCTTGCATTTCTTAGCTTGGTAAGTGCATAATCTAGTTTTTGTTTACTGTATTTTTGCATCTTCTTCTTCCTTGAGCTAGGTTTAACTTAGGGTTTACTTTGTGAATGTTTTTACTGTGTTGGGTTCTAGCTGAGGCTCCACGTGATCCAAAGGGGAAGGAGGTTGCTGGACCAAGTGGAGCTAAGTGATTGAAGTTAGAATCCAGGTTTGGGAATGTTGATTTGTGTGATTTTGAGGTTTTACTGTAAATTCTAGGTTTATATGTTCTTGAAGAGTTTGAATTGATTAGTCTTGATTTAATTGTTTAAATGTTAAATTGAGTTGCATGTATATTGATTGTGTGATTTGGGATGATTTCTGGAAGGTAAATACAGGTTTGGTTGGTTTTAAATCAAATTGGGATTGAATTCTTGGTTCTGGAAATCGTGAAATTCTGGAAAATCAAAATACTGTTGAAACTCCCTCTGTCGCGCGATTCGCTACCCAGGAAGGCAAGTCACGTCGCGTGACTCTCGATCACGACGTGACATGCCTGCTGAGAAGCCAGTCGCGTGACCAGCTGAAGAGCAGGCAAGTCACGCGACGTGATCTTCGGTCACGTCGTGTGACCTGTGAGGGAGAGGCAGATCACGCAACGTGATCTGCGAGGGAGAGCAGCGTCACGTCGCGTGACCCTAGGTCACGCCGTGACCTGCATAAGCGAGATCCGCGAGGATCACGCAATGAGATCTGCGAGAAACGAGCAGGTCACGAGACGTGACCCTAGGTCACGCCGTGACCTGCCTGTTGAATCGCCAGTTTTCTCCGCTCAGCCCGTTTTTCCGAAATTTCTTGGTTTTTAACTCAGAACTGAACTTGTTATTTCTTCAGAATGGACTTTACTGTTGTATGATGCGTGTCTTACTGTTTGATGCTTCGCTATGCGTGATGGCATAATTTTCTGATGAATTATCCTCTATATCCTGAAATGTGATCAGTTTAACGCATAACCTGCTAGAGTCAAGTAAGTGGATAGTTAGGCATGCCTAATAGAGTCTTTAGCTGCAGCCCTCAGTTCAGTTTGGACCCCGATCAGGTCCCCGTTTGGTTCCTCGCGAACCCTTCAGTATAGAATCTTGTTTAAGATTCCCTCAGTATATAAATAACATGTTCTGATAAATGATATAATATTTGATTCGTACCCGTAAGGTACCCTCAGTACACTCGTTATCCACTGTCTAGAGTCAGCAGGTATTTTTGAATGTTAATGGAAATGTTCTGATCTGATATGGCTTTGAATGGAATATCTGAATGAGTTTAATGATGAAATACATGTTGGTTTATTCTGTAATGCATGTGATGATGAGATTCTGAAAGTATGGTATTTAAATACGGGCATGTTTATATGATTTATGCAACAGTTCTTGCATTCTGCCATTGTGAATGTGTTATGCCTTGACGACCACTGTGAGTGGCCGTCCATAACTTATGTGTGTTTCCCCACTAAGCGTTTTATCGTTTAGCACGGTGTTTTTACCCGTGCAGGTGCGGAAGGCATTTTGATTTGAGAGAGTCGCCGTCATCAAGCCAACACAGAAGGGATTAGTGTAGGGCTCAGTTTTGTATCAGTTATTGATTCTTTTTGTATAGAACTCTCTGTATCAGCTTCCGCTTTTGTATCTATATTTTGTATATGTAATATTATTTTGGTATCAGCTTGCTGATCAGAACATTATTGTAATAGTTTAATTATAGTAATGCATGATCAGTTTTTGCTTTCTGCATGTAAAGTTTTTAATTATTCTGTATTTCTGAATGTATGTTATGAATGGATGTATACTTTACTTTGTACTTGCTTGGTGGCACCTTGTCTCATACGGCTTCTCACTCCTTATCGGATGGGAACGCCTACGTATGGGAAGGGGGTGTTACAGTTAGTGGTATCAGAGCCAGGTTTAGGCGTTTCTGGGTGTTGTTATGATTGTTCTGATTTTCTTAGATGCGTATGTGTCTAGATCTGTGTTGGCTGATACGGTTGTTTCTTGTTTGTTTAGATGGCTTCTAATTCTGCTCATGGTGCGCGTGAGGAGTCCGCCGAGAGTGTGAATCCTCCCGCTGTTGACCAGTCTGTTTCTGTTAATGTGTCGGCTCAGCATGCTAGGGTTCAGCCAGAGGCCGCAGCCATGCCCTTAGAGGCTATGCTTAGATTGCATCAGGACATGGCTAGGGTGTTGGAGAGAGTGACTGCTCCTAGAGCACCTATGGAGAATCTGAGGAGAGCAGGAGTTGAGGATTTCTATGGTACTGGGTTGAGTGAGTCTGAGACTGCAGAGAGATGGTTAGATAAAGTGAAGCGTGCTCTGAGAGAGATTCGGTGTCCTCCCGACCAGCAGACAGAGTGTGCTTTAGCTCTTCTTCAGGGGTCTGCTTTTGAGTGGTGGGAGTTGGTTTGCAGGCATCCTCAGCTACCGGATCCGATTACCTGGGAGTTCTTTGAGGGTGAGTTCATCAAGAAGTACATCACTCAGACCTATAGAGATTCGAGATGGGCGCAGTTTTTGGGTTTGAGACAGAGAGCTTTGTCAGTAGCTGATTATGAGAAAGAGTTCAACAGGTTATCGCGCTACGCCCCTCGAGGAGTTATGACTGATGACTTTAGATGTAAGCATTTCGAGGCAGGGTTAAATGAGTCATTGAAGATTGCTTTGATTTCACTGATGTGTATACCTGGGGTTCACTATTATCAGATTGTTGAGGCTGCAGTGAGAGCAGAGTTGTCTGAGATAGTGATGAGAGAGAGAGCTCAGAGGAGGAGTTCTTCTCGTGGAGGATCTTCTTCGAGTAAGAGATCGAGGGACCCACAGGATGAGTCAGCATCTGGTCCGGTTTCTAGAGGTAGACGTCAGGGTTCTACAGCTGTGTCAGGTTCTGGTAGGGGTGGTAGAGCTGAGACTACACCAGTTTGTCCTCATTGTAGTAAGTCGCATCGTGGTGAGTGTAGGTGGCTCACTGGTGCATGCTTCAGGTGTGGGAGTTCTGAGCATCGGTTGGCCGGTTGTCCGAGAGTACAGGAGGATTCAGGTTCCCAGAGAGAGGGCAGTAGGGTCGGTTCGAATGCTTCACAGGCTACCCGTGGCAGAGGCCGTGGTAGAGGTAGAGGTGGTCGGCATAGAGATGGTGCTGCTTCTGAGACTGTTGAGCATCCTCCTCAGGGTGGCATTAGAGCTTATGCTATGAGAGCCAGAGATGAGCAGGACGCGCCTGATGTTATCGCTGGTAAGTTCCTACTCCATGACACTGAGTTGTATGCTCTAATTGATCCTGGTTCCACACACTCATACTTGTGCACAGATAGAGTTATTGATAAATTGCATTCTGTTGATCAGTTAGATTATGAGATTTGTGTGACCAGTCCATTAGGGCATAGTGTCAGTGTGAGTAGAGTTTTTAGGAGTTGTCCTCTGATTGTTGAGGGAGTTGTGCTTCCAGCGGATCTGATTGAGTTACCCTTCAGAGAGTTTGACTTGATTCTGGGTATGGACTGGTTGGGTAAGTATCGGGCAGTGGTGGATTGCCATAGGAAGACAGTGGTACTTCGGGATAGAAGTCAGTCTCTTGTGTTTCTGAAAGGTTTGGGTGCTAGTTCAGTGAATAATGTTATTTCTGCGATGCAAGCTAAGAGATTCATCAGGAAAGGTTGTGAGGCTTTTCTAGCTGTTGTGTTAGATTCCAGGAGGGATCAGGTTCAGATTGAGGATATTCCGATAGTGCGAGAGTTTGGGGATGTGTTTCCGAGCGAGTTGCCTGGTTTACCTCCTGAGAGAGAGGTTGAGTTGTCCATTGAGATCATGCCGGGTACAGCACCTATTTCGAGAGCACCTTATCGGATGGCTCCTGTAGAGTTGAGGGAGCTTAAATCTCAGCTACAAGAGTTATTGGATAAGGGGTTTATTAGACCGAGCATATCTCCTTGGGGAGCTCCAGTGCTGTTTGTCAAGAAGAAAGATGGATCCCTGCGGATGTGTATTGATTACCGTCAGATTAATAAAGTTACAGTGAAGAACAAGTATCCTTTACCTAGGATTGAGGATTTATTTGATCAGCTTCGAGGTGCGGGTGTCTTTTCCAAGATAGATCTTCGATCAGGGTACTACCAGCTTCGTGTTCAGGATGCAGATGTGGTGAAGACTGCATTTCGGACTAGGTATGGCCACTATGAGTTTCTTGTGATGCCGTTTGGTTTAACAAATGCTCCAGCGGCTTTTATGGATCTGATGAACCGTGTGTTTAGACCATACTTAGATCGATTTGTTGTTGTGTTCATTGATGACATCTTGGTGTATTCCAAGAATGAGAGTGAACATGAGGAGCATCTCAGATTGGTTTTGCAGATGTTGAGAGAGCATCATTTGTTTGCTAAGCTTAGCAAGTGTGATTTCTGGCTTCGAGAAGTGTCATTCTTGGGTCACATTATTTCAGCTAGCGGTATTCAGGTTGATCCAGCTAAGATTGAGGCGATTGTTGATTGGAAAGCGCCTCGAAATGTTCAGGAAGTGAGGAGTTTCCTCGGCTTAGCAGGTTACTACCGTCGGTTCGTTAAGGGATTTTCTGTGATTGCTGCTCCTATGACTAGATTATTGAGGAAAGGAGTTAGATTTGATTGGTCAGACAGGTGTCAGTCTTGTTTTGATCGGTTAAAGCAGTTGCTTGTTGAGGCTCCTATCCTTACTCAGCCCATCTCGGGTAAGGAGTTTGTTATTTACAGTGATGCTTCTGGAGTTGGTCTTGGTTGTGTGCTTATGCAGGAGGGTAAGGTAGTGGCTTATGCTTCTCGTCAGTTAAAGCCACATGAGAAGAACTATCCGACGCATGATTTAGAGTTGGCGGCTGTAATCTTTGCTTTGAAGATTTGGCGTCATTACTTGTATGGGGAAAAGTGTAGGATCTTCTCGGACCACAAGAGTTTGAAGTACTTCCTTTCATAGAAAGAGTTGAACATGAGTCAGCGCAGATGGCTTGAGTTGTTTAAGGACTACGACTGCATTGTGGATTACCATCCTGGTAAGGCCAATGTAGTTGCAGATGCTTTGAGTCGTAAGTCAGTTTCAGCCTTGTTCTTGAGGCGTTTCAGATGGCGATTTGGTTCGGATGGGGCTTTGCTTGCCCAGTTGCGTGTGAAGCCTACTTTGAGACAGTTGATTGTGGATGCTCAGAGAGATGATGTGAGACTTCAGCGGATTGTGCATGAGGTTAGAGCGGGTAAGCCATCAGAGTTCTCAGTTCAGGATGAGGTACTTATGTTCAGAGGTCGCCTGTGTGTGCCAGAGTCTGAGGATTTGAGGAGGCAGCTTTTGAGTGAGGCGCACAGTTCAGTCTTTACTATGCATCCGGGCAGTCAGAAGATGTACAGAGATATGAAGCAATTCTATTGGTGGTCTGCTATGAAGCGTGATATTGTGGATTTTGTTTCCAAGTGCTTGACTTGTCAGCAGGTGAAGGCAGAGCATCAGGTTCCTTCAGGTTTGCTTATGCCTTTATCCATTCCTGAGTGGAAATGGAGTGACATCACCATGGACTTTGTTTCTGGTTTGCCTTTGACTCAGAGGAAGCATGATTCGGTTTGGGTTATTGTGGATCGGCTTACGAAGTCAGCTCACTTCTTGCCAGTTAGAGTGGACTACTCCATGGACAGATTAGCCAGTATCTATGTAGATGAGATAGTTCGACTGCATGGTGTGCCTTTGTCCATAGTGTCAGATCGGGATCCGAGGTTTACTTCCAAATTTTGGAAGGAGTTACAGAGAGCTTTGGGCACTAGGTTGAACTTCAGTACAGCGTTTCATCCTCAGACCGATGGTCAGTCAGAGCGAGTTATTCAGATTCTGGAGGATATGATGAGGGCTTGTACTTTGGATTTTCCGGGCAGTTGGGACAGATATGTATCTTTGATGGAGTTTGCCTACAACAACAGTTTTCAGTCGAGTATTGGTATGGCACCATATGAGGCTTTGTATGGTCGTCAGTGTAGGACTCCGATTTGTTGGACCGAGCTATCCGATAGATCTATGATTGGACCCGACTTGGTTAGAGATACTGAAGAGAAAATCAGAGTAGTGCAGCGGAATTTGAAGGCAGCAAAGGATCGACAGAAGTCTTATGCCAATTTGAAAAGAAAAGATGTGCATTTTGAGATCGGGGACAAAGTTTTCCTTAAAGTTTCTCCTTGGAGGAGAGTGCTTCGATTTGGAAAGAAGGGTAAGCTGAGTCCTCGTTTCATTGGACCTTATGAGATTTTGGCTAAGGTGGGACCTGTAGCCTACAGATTAGCGCTACCGATGGAGTTAGCAAAGTTACATGATGTGTTTCACGTTTCGATGCTTCGTCGGTACAGATCAGATCCTTCTCATGTTCTGTCAGTTCAGGATATCCAGGTTCAGCCAGACTTCTCTTATGATGAGGAACCACGAGCTATTCTAGCTCGAGAGGTGAGACAGTTGAGGAATAAGCAGATTCCTTTGGTTAAAGTATTATGGATCCATCATGGAGTCGAGGAAGCGACTTGGGAACCAGAGGAGTCGATGAGAGCTCAGTATCCACAGTTATTCAGTTCAGGTGAGAATTTCGAGGACGAAATTCTTATTAGTAGGGGAGAGTTGTCACACCCCATTTGCCCCCTAGTAGAATGAGCCTGTCTGTCTGTTCGCCTGTCTGTCTGTAGGTGTAAGCATTCGCATGTGTTCAGCATTTCATAAGGGTATTTCAGTAAAATGTATGATTTTGGGGTTTATTATTATGTGGGTGCATACATGGCATTAGTGTGTTTAATTAAATGAGATATACTTGTGTGCACTTGAGCATATTATATTAGGGTGTTATTAGTTGGGAATCACTTGTGTGCTTGTGCTCATATTATTGTAGGGTACATTTAATTGAGGTTGCATTAGATGTGTGTAATATATGTTGGTTGGGTATGTTGGGTTGGTTTCACCAATTAGAATTGGACATATGCTTAGGGCAAGGAAAAGAAAAAGAAAAAGGAAAGAAAGAAAGGAAGATACAGATTCACGTATTTTTCATTTCTTGATGTCCTTCTCTTCCTTTACTTCACTTTCCTTACTCTAAGCATTGTGGTGAGGATTCAAGTTTGAATTGGTGGAATTAACCTCTCCTTGCATTTCTTAGCTTGGTAAGTGCATAATCTAGTTTTTGTTTACTGTATTTTTGCATCTTCTTCTTCCTTGAGCTAGGTTTAACTTAGGGTTTACTTTGTGAATGTTTTTACTGTGTTGGGTTCTAGCTGAGGCTCCACGTGATCCAAAGGGGAAGGAGGTTGCTGGACCAAGTGGAGCTAAGTGATTGAAGTTAGAATCCAGGTTTGGGAATGTTGATTTGTGTGATTTTGAGGTTTTACTGTAAATTCTAGGTTTATATGTTCTTGAAGAGTTTGAATTGATTAGTCTTGATTTAATTGTTTAAATGTTAAATTGAGTTGCATGTATATTGATTGTGTGATTTGGGATGATTTCTGGAAGGTAAATACAGGTTTGGTTGGTTTTAAATCAAATTGGGATTGAATTCTTGGTTCTGGAAATCGTGAAATTCTGGAAAATCAAAATACTGTTGAAACTCCCTCTGTCGCGCGATTCGCTACCCAGGAAGGCAAGTCACGTCGCGTGACTCTCGGTCACGACGTGACATGCCTGCTGAGAAGCCAGTCGCGTGACCAGCTGAAGAGCAGGCAAGTCACGCGACGTGATCTTCGGTCACGTCGTGTGACCTGTGAGGGAGAGGCAGATCACGCAATGTGATCTGCGAGGGAGAGCAGCGTCACGTCGCGTGACCCTAGGTCACGCCGTGACCTGCATAAGCGAGATCCGCGAGGATCACGCAATGAGATCTGCGAGAAACGAGCAGGTCACGAGACGTGACCCTAGGTCACGCCGTGACCTGCCTGTTGAATCGCCAGTTTTCTCCGCTCAGCCCGTTTTTCCGAAATTTCTTGGTTTTTAACTCAGAACTGAACTTGTTATTTCTTCAGAATGGACTTTACTGTTGTATGATGCGTGTCTTACTGTTTGATGCTTCGCTATGCGTGATGGCATAATTTTCTGATGAATTATCCTCTATATCCTGAAATGTGATCAGTTTAACGCATAACCTGCTAGAGTCAAGTAAGTGGATAGTTAGGCATGCCTAATAGAGTCTTTAGCTGCAGCCCTCAGTTCAGTTTGGACCCCGATCAGGTCCCCGTTTGGTTCCTCGCGAACCCTTCAGTATAGAATCTTGTTTAAGATTCCCTCAGTATATAAATAACATGTTCTGATAAATGATATAATATTTGATTCGTACCTGTAAGGTACCCTCAGTACACTCGTTATCCACTGTCTAGAGTCAGCAGGTATTTTTGAATGTTAATGGAAATGTTCTGATCTGATATGGCTTTGAATGGAATATCTGAATGAGTTTAATGATGAAATACATGTTGGTTTATTCTGTAATGCATATGATGATGAGATTCTGAAAGTATGGTATTTAAATACGGGCATGTTTATATGATTTATGCAACAGTTCTTGCATTCTGCCATTGTGAATGTGTTATGCCTTGACGACCACTGTGAGTGGCCGTCCATAACTTATGTGTGTTTCCCCACTAAGCGTTTTATCGCTTAGCACGGTGTTTTTACCCGTGCAGGTGCGGAAGGCATTTTGATTTGAGAGAGTCGCCGTCATCAAGCCAACACAGAAGGGATTAGTGTAGGGCTCAGTTTTGTATCAGTTATTGATTCTTTTTGTATAGAACTCTCTGTATCAGCTTCCGCTTTTGTATCTATATTTTGTATATGTAATATTATTTTGGTATCAGCTTGCTGATCAGAACATTATTGTAATAGTTTAATTATAGTAATGCATGATCAGTTTTTGCTTTCTGCATGTAAAGTTTTTAATTATTCTGTATTTCTGAATGTATGTTATGAATGGATGTATACTTTACTTTGTACTTGCTTGGTGGCACCTTGTCTCATACGGCTTCTCACTCCTTATCGGATGGGAACGCCTACGTATGGGAAGGGGGTGTTACAGGTTCATTCAGTATGCTCAAAGGCAGATAGAAACTCGAGTTTGATGTACCTAATAGGTTGCACTCATTTTACAATCTTGGGGTATTTCTTATCACTACCCATGAAAATGATACTTCGCATACACTCTCAGCAACATTCCTTGTACATCTCCTTTCTGCAAATGTTTTTACACATAATTGTAGCAAATATTCTCAATAAATAGTTTTACATGTACAATTCTTAGTGCATGTCTTTTGGTATAAGAGCTTTAGCGAATACATTTCATAAGTGCTTTTGACGCATGTGGCTCTTTATAGGCATATCCTTTGCCAGCATCTTGCATCCACATTTTTTGAATGCATTCAATACACATATATATGATTTTTCCTACATATGTTTCATACACATAGTTGTATGTGCACACATCGCACACACCCAATTCCTTGCATAGCTTTCATGTATATAACACATCCCACCTGTCTTTGCATATGATTTTTTACATCTATGCCAATGAATGACTCTTTACCACATGCATGATCATTTGCATGCATGGTCATTTGCACATAGTTTGCATACAAAATCCCCTTGTATATATTTATCATGCATGAACTTTTGCATGTCTTTCTCATTCATGATCATTTGCAAACATTTTAGAATAACAATTCTTAGCACATGTTCCATAACCTTCCACATGGATATAAGCCATTGGCATATATAACATAAGCATAAGCATTTCAGGATCATAATCCTTTGCATGTCGTTTCATAAATGCATGGCCTTTCACATGCATTCCATGCATACATGGTGTCCAACGCACACTAGATAGTATACATCAGTCCCACATGGACAAGCTGACTTTTCCCAAAATCCTCTGAGGAGGCAAAATTTTTAAGTCCTCCGAGGAATCAAACTTTCCAAATCCTCTTAAGAGGTAATTCTCAAGTCCTCCGAAGAGGCAATTCTCAAGTCAACCCAAGTGCGGGGGCAAAGATGCACACGGGTAAGAAGATTGTGGGGCAGAGTCCATGAAGCAAGACGACGCTTTTCTAGATTTTTCAGGGAGCATCAAAGTCTCCCAGTAAGCATCAAAGCCTCCCAATGAGCATCAAAGTCTCCCAGTGAGCATCAAAGTCTCCCAGTGAGCATAAACTGACAACGACCCCAATAGGCAGGTACTGCCACAGGTACGTATCTCTTTTGTAATTTACCCTACAAATTTGCGTTTTCCTTTTTTTGCAAAAAAAAATAAAATAATGTTCAAGATAAACATTAACGATAGAACAGATCGCAACCGGGACTGCAGTTAGAGAACACTGCATCTCACAAATCGAGGTTGTAGTCAGAGAGCACTACACCTCACGAGTCGGGATTGTAGCCAGAGAGCGCTACATCTCACAGTTCACGCGGCAGCCTGAGAGTGTTGCGCACCTTGCAGATCGGATGGAGGTTAGCAAGGGAACTTCACCAATCGAAGTTGTAGTTAGAGAACACTGCTCTTCACACTGGGATTGTAGCCAGAGAGTGCTATATCTCACAGTTCACGCAGCAGCCAGAGAGTGCTACGCACCTTGCAGATCGGATGGGGGTTAGCAAGGGAACTTCACAAATCGAAGTTGCAGTTAGAGAACACTGCTCTTCACACCGGGTTTGTAGTTAGAGAGTGCTACATCCCCTCAACACTGCGTGAGTCAAGACGAGGCTAGCAGAAGCGGAAGCTGCGGTTAGAGAAACACTGCTCTTCACACCGGGTTTATAGTCAGAGAGTGCTACATCTCCTCAACACTGCGCGAGCCGAGACGAGGCAAGCAGAAGCGGAAGCTGCGGTTAGAGAAACACTGCTCTTCACACCGAGTTTGTAGTCAGAGAGTGCTACATCCCCTCAACACTGCGTGAGCCGAGACTAGGCCAGCAGGAACAATCGAAGTTGTAGTTAAAGAAACACTGCTCTTCATATCGAGGTTGTAGTCAGAGAGCACTACATCTCACCAAAGTTGAGCAAGCCGAGACGAGGCCATCAGAAATAGGTCGAGACGAGACCAGCAAGGGTACATATACCTACGCCAGCAAGGTAAGGTCCGGCATCCCCAGATATGTAATTCTCTCTCTTCCTTCTTTGAATTTGGGCTCACCTAGGTGTCAATACACTATCTTTTCCAAAATTGGGGGCAACTGTGGACAACGGGTCCCGAGTCGGGTTTAATGTCAAAAAGTGATTTTAGGTCCTTAGTAATTCCCTCCAAAAAAAATAAAATATATATATATATATATATATATATAACATTGATTAGGTAGGTAAAATTAGAAATTAATTATTAATGTTGGGTTAATTTAATTTATTAATATTGTAAGTTTAATTAGAAAATTAAAATGCATGAAAGATTAAAGATTAATTAGTTAATATGTAAAGTGTTTAATTAATTAGATAAATTATATGATATATTAAATAGATTAATTATATTAAGATGTAAAATATGTAATGTAATTAATATGTAATGTTTAAATTAATTAATGTGTGTTATTTGAATTAAGTTAAATTAATTAAGAAATTAAAATGGAGGAAATTACCATTATGACCCAAAAACCAACCCTAATTTTAGGGTATAAAAAGAAAAGAATGAAGAGCAATTAAAGGAGCTATCTCGGCAGATTAAGAAAGAAAAAGAAAGGAAAAGAAAAGAAAGAGAAAAAGGAGAAAAGAGAGAGGAAGGAGGCGAGGCCTCCGCCGACCACCCGCCGTGCCGGAACGGCACATGCGCCCCACCGGCGTGCTCCTGGAAGCAGGGCGATCCAGCCGGCCTCCATCACTCACCGCCGTTAGGGAGATCTGAGAAGAAGACCCGCGATGCTCCAAGGCATTTTTCGGCGAGGGGGCACGTCCTTCCGACGCATGACCAATGGCGGCAAGATCCCGGCGATGCGATCTACCCGGCGGTGGCAGAGGTGTCACCAACGGCCGCTCCGACGAGGGAAATCCGGTGAGTTTATTTTATATTTATTTATTTTAATATATTATTAATTAATATTATTATTAATATTATTATTATATATTTATTTATTTTCTGTATATTAATATTATATTATTATTATCTTTTTTATTTAATTATTATTAGTATTATTGAGTTATATTAATATTTTTGTTATTAATATTATTTATTTTATGTTTATTATTATTATTATTAATATTATATTATTATTATCTTTTTTATTTATTTATTATTAGTATTATTGAGTTATATTAATATTGTTGTTATTAATATTATTTATTTTATGATTATTATTATTATTATTAATATTATATTATTATTATCTTATTTATTTATTTATTATTAGTATTATTGAGTTATATTAATATTGTTGTTATTAATATTATTTATTTTATGTTTATTTATTATTATTACTATATTATTATTGCTAATATTATTATTATGATTATTGTTGTGACTATTGTTGTTATATTATATTATTACTATTATTATTATTATTATTATTAATATTATAATTAGTATATTTATTTATTCTTATTTAGCTTTCTATTTTTATATTATTTTACTAATATTAATTTTTTGTCTAATACATTTTATAGTTATTATTGTTATTAGTATATTATTATCATTATCATCATTTTGTTCATGTTACTATCATTACATTGAATTATTATTTTATCTATTCATAATTACTATCATTATTTTATGTTTATTTATTATTCATTATTATTTTATGATCTTATTATTAGCATTATTATTTTTATTGGCATTAATCATTTTAATTGTCATTTGTGCTTTTATATTCATTAATTCTCAATTTATTTCATTCAATTATTTATTTAATTATTTATTCATTTACTTATCATTTAATTTAATCCTTTATCAATCATTCATTTTTTCCAATTTACTTTATTCAATCATTCATTTATTTGTTTATTTATTCAATTGTTTATTTATTCACGATTAACCAATATCATTTTTCTATTTTGACTACAATGCGGGAGGCATGTGGTTTTTCTAAGAAGTATGGTCGGAACAGGTAAATTAGGATGAATTTATTGTTATTATTTGGAATATGTAATTATTATTTTATTCTTTTTATTTGTTTGTGGTCTGTAATAATAAAAGATTTTCGACCGCGCTCAAAAGAACCACCACACAAATATTTTCTATCAAAACAAAATTTCCTAATAAAAAATGGGACCAATGTCTCAATTTTCTCCATCCAAAATCATCACATCAAAATTATTTCATAATAAGTATGTGTGCGAGGACCAATGTCCACACAAAAATGGATACCAAGCGCAGTCTTAGGCTCTTCGAGGCGAGAGAAACTTTCCCAATGTTCTATTGGGTGGCGACTCCATGAAACCTCCTAGTTGCCCAAAATAGACGCACTTGTAAATATCTTTACAAGTTGCCAACGAATCCTCAATTGCCCGATCGCCCTGAAGCGGGCGGTCAGAGGGGCGACCTCGGGTCCGGCACGCGTCACACTGCTCTTGGGCGTTGTTCAGTTGAAAGTTTTGGTATTACTAAGCAATTGTGCAAGGGTTGATTCGGATCTTGGATAGATTAACGGCCCCTCAAGTTTCTATGGAGTTGGTGAAAAGGAGAGGGCAAAAGAGAAAAGTATTGGGTGTAGAAGCAAAAGTGGACAAGAGATCTTGAGAGTAACCGAAATGTCATCACTGTCAAAGGCAACACTGGGGTAAGTGTAGGAAACTTGAGGGAGCCTGTTTCAGGTGTGGCCGCAAGGAACACTTACTTGTCAATTGCCCTAAGACGAGAAAGAATCTAGCTCGGCAAGCCTGTCATGGCCGGACATGTACCCTAAAAGAATTAATCTGAATTTGCATGTATGTGAATTAAAGGTGTGGCTTGGACTAAATTGGAATAGAAGATTAGAAGGACTTGATTTAAAGTTGAGTGGATAGTTTAGTGGCTAATTAGTATATATATGAGATTAAGTTAGGAATGGATTAATGGCTGATTAGCTTATCTAATGATGGATTAATTAAGAATAACATAATGTAAGCAATCAGTTAGTGGGAGGCAGAAATTGAAGTGGAATCCGTGTGGCTCCTTGTGAGTACGCCACCTCCACCTTATGCATGCATATGTCCCTTTGAGGAAGAGAAATGACCAATTTGAGAGAATTGAGTCATTTTTTGTGTTTCTACCTCCTCTTGCGTGAGAGTAGTCTTTAGGTCTCTAAATCAAATTGCATAATTGTTAAGAAGGTCAAGTTGTTAAGTTGCTCAAAATTTAAGTTATTGAACCTAAAAGGTAAGTGATTATGAATGCTTATTCTCATCTTCTACTCTTCTTCTTAGTTTTGATTTAGTATTGGAATGAGAATTGATGGATTATGTTTAATTCTAGAATTGAACTTGTTTTGCTAGCTGAAGAAGTGAAGAAGGATAAAGGGAAAGCTGTAATCAGAGAACCGAGCGTTCGTCAAGATTAGGAGCTAAGGCGACAAGGTTTGGGAACAAACCCTAGTTGTAAAATTGTGAAAATTGTATTACTTGAAAAGGAATTTGGTATGAATTGTGTGTATACGAGAAGTAATGGCCTTGAGCATGAAATTGTATGGCTAGGTCTAATGTTGGATGTGGAGATATGCTTTGTGAGAATGTTGTTTGAGAATTTGTATGTTATGTGTATAATGAATATGATTATGATTTATGCTATGAGTGAATGCCATTGTGAAGATGGAAATCAGGTATGTGCCAATTGGGTATATGGTTGATGAATTGGGTTAATTTGTTAAAAAGGAAAATGGGTTGGAAGTCCTTGAAAAGAAATGGGAATTGAATGGGGAATTGGAGAAATCTTGCATGGGTCACGGTGGCAATCAAATTTATTGTGACCGTGAGGTATGGTGGAGTTCTGTTCTGCCTAGTTGAATTGGGTATGTCACGGTGACAATCAAATTGATTGTGACCGTGAGGTACCCAAGGAAGCATTCTGCCCTGTAGAATCTGATATGTCACGGTGACAATCAAACTGATTGTGACCGTGACATACCCTCAGGTAGCATTCTGTCGAGAATTGGGAACATGTCACGGTGACAATCAAATTGATTGTGACCGTGACCTATCCTCAATTTGCATTATGTTTTAGACTTCAACATGTCACGGTGACAACCAAATTGGTGGAGACCGTGACCTACCCTATTTTAGCAATATAACCTTAATTTGTTTGGTCTTCAAATGGCAAGGCTTTAAGCTGAAATGAAGGACATTATGAGTAAGAATTTTGTGTGTATTAAGTAATGTACATTTGCATACTATATGATGATTACTGAATGTAAGCAAATATGTGATCATTAACAATAAAGAATGAGTTTGGAAACACAATGAGTATGCAAGTGAAATGAATAGCTGTGTGCTAATATGAATGTGTAAAATGAATGTGATGTTGGTTAACGTCATATGTGATATAAAAGGTGATCAATGTGAAACGAATAATATGATTAACAACTTAAGCCTACGAGTCAAGTAGTGGATAGTTAGGCATGCCTATAGGGTCAAGTCCTGCAGCCCCATGCGTTAAATATGTCTGATTCCATGGGAATCACAATGAGAATAATTCTTGCTGGATTTATTTATAAGTGGATTGATATTATGTACCTAAGGGTACTAATGCGTAAGTGTAATCTCAATGAGATTCTAGTACCTGAGTGGTACTAATGCGATACCCGTTATCCGCGTCTTTGGATTGTAGGCTACCCAACTAATTAATAAGTGGAAATGATTGTGATACAATATAGTATGCGATGTGAATACGTGAATATGTGATAGTTGCTTTATGATTGAATATAGTACTGAACCATGTTATGTATGGAACAGAATTAGATGAAGTGATTCTTAATTTAACATGATTGTTAGCATGCAATGTGTGATAACCATATTGGTGTGATAAATTACTTGTTATATGTTTTCCCCACTAAGCGTTATCGCTTAGCACGGGTTTACTCTAATCCATGCAGGTACGGACAAGAGGTGACCGAAGGACGCACCCGCATACCAACGGTCAACAATAGGAGGGATTGGTGTAGGTTTTGGGATCTGTCTCTTGGGCATTTTGTTTATGTTTTTTTATAATTAATATGTGTACCGGATATGTAAAGGCATGTAATAATGAGATAATTAAGAATGGTAATGAATCAGTGGTATAAGTATGTATGATGTATGATCGTATGCGATGGAAACTTTTGTTTTAGGTTTTCATAAGGTTATGCATGTGTTCTGTGTGTGTACGACCTTCTCTAACTAAGATTAGCTAAGCTAGTCTGACGTGGGAAAAGGGCGTCACAAGTTGTGGTATCAGAGCTTTAGGATTAATTTTTCTGGGAGATTGGGTAGCTAGATTGTGTTTAGTATTGTTGACCTAATGCAGACGTCCTTGTGTACTCTGTGTAGTTAGCGATGGATCCTGATCGCAATACCAGAGAGGAGACCGCAGAAAATGTGAATCCTCGAGAGGTAGAGGCAACGGGGTCTGGACAGTCTCGGCTGGCTAGCTTTCAGAATGTTATTCTAGAGGGTCCTATGGAAGCCCTAATGAAGATGCCGTTAGATATGGCAAGGGTTATGGAACGCATGACTGCACCACAAGCAACATTGGAAACCTTGAGAAAACATGGGGCTGAAGAATTCCATGGTACTAGTTTGGATGAGTCTGAAAAGGCAGAATATTGGTTGGAAAAGGTACAGAGGATTTTGGGAGAGATATAGTGTCCTTTGGGGCAACAAGTGGAGTGTGTTGTGTCGCTGCTTCAGGGTGCAGCATACGACTGGTGGAAGCTAGTCCTTTGGGAAATAGTGTGAATGTGAATAAGGTGTATGGGGATTGTGCACTAGAAGTTCAGGGTAGTGTGTTCCCAGTGGATTTAATTGAGTTACCTTTTGATGAATTTGATGCAATCCTGGGAATGGATTGGCTGACTAAGTACAATGCAGTGGTTAAGTGTAAAAGAAAGATTGTGATACTCAGTAATGGTAAGGGTAATAAAGTGATAGTAAGGGGAGTCGGTGCAAATTCCCTTGTGAATGTGGTTTCAGCAATGCAAGCGTATCGATGCATGAAGAAGGTGTGTGAAGCATACCTGGCTTTGGTGTTGGACAGCAAGAGGGAATATGTGGAAATACAGGATATACCTGTGGTTAGAGAGTTCTCTGATGTGTTTTCCGAAGAATTGAGTGGTGTACCACCAGTAAGAGAGCTGGAATTGTCCATCGAGGTTGTATCTGGATCAACGCCAGTGTCTAAAGCGCCCTAATGGATGGCCCCGACCGAATTAAAGGAGTTAAAGTCACAGTTGCAAGAGTTACTAGATAGGGGGTTCATTAGACCTTAGTGTGTCTCCTTGGGGAGCACCGGTCTTATTTGTAAAGAAAAAGGATGGCACAATGCGAATGTGTATTGACTATCGGCAGCTGAACAAAGTGACAGTAAAGAACCAGTAACCTCTACCGTGAATTGAGGACTTGTTTGATCAGTTAAGAGGAGCAGGTGTGTTCTCAAAGATTGATTTGCATTCTGGGTACTATCAATTGCAAGTAAAGGAAGAAGATATACCCAAAACTGCATTTAGAACTCGATATGGGCATTATGAGTTTCTGGTGATGCCGTTTGGGTTGAGTAATGCGCCTGCTGTATTTATGGATTTGATGAATCGGGTGTTTAGACCATATTTGGATCAATTTGTCGTAGTGTTTATCGATGATATTCTGGTTTATTCAAGGAATGAGACGGAGCATGAGCAGCATTTGAGAATTGTGCTTCAGACGTTGCGGGAGCATCAGCTGTATGCCAAATTGAGTAAATGCGAGTTTTGGTTGCGAGAGGTATCTTTTCTGGGTCATGTGATATCTTCTGAAGGTATTAAAGTGGATCCGGCTAAAATAGAAGCGATTGTGAATTGGAAGCCACCTAAGAACGTGCTTGAAATTCGTAGTTTCTTGGGGTTGGCTGGATACTATAGGAGGTTTGTGAAAGGGTTCTCGGTGTTAGCTTCTCCACTGATAGGGTTATTGCAAAAGGGAGTTAAGTATGAATGGTCAGAAAAGTGTCAGCAGAGTTTTGACCAGTTAAAGAGGATGCTGGTCGAAGCACCGATTCTCACACAGCCTATGACTGGTAAAGAGTATGTTTTGTACACCGATGCCTCAAGTATAGGGTTGGGTTGTGTATTGATGCAAGATGGAAAGGTGGTAGCATATTGTGACGCGCCCGAACCCCACTCGCGATCCGGATGGCCCTCGGAAATCCGCTTTTAGGACCCGAGACCGGATGGAGGTTCATTAAAACTCGTGAAAGCTGATCGCTTCGCAATGGACAAAAATATATCCAAATCCATTGTTGGCAATCAACTTACGAGAGCGTCTATTGGGTTATCATAAGGCAGGATCACGGAGTCGCCACCCGATAGAACATCGGGAAATAAATCTAACCTTATGAGGCCCAAAACCAGAGAGAGTTTGGGACCTCACTCTTATTCATACCTTTGGTTAATATTATGTGAATGGGTTTTTAAGATCAATTATTTTATCTCTTCTCTCACATGCAAATTATACAATAAAATTAAAGCGCATTACGAGCACGTATAAAAAAGCAGTAAATAAAATATACCTATAATTATCTAAAAACAAATATGAAACCATAAAAAATGATAAAAATACATACATAAATCGGGCTATTCTTTTAGGCGGGAACATTGGTTCCCAATTACTTTTTATGAAAAGTATAAAATTCTTGAATCAATTTAAATCTTTTGGTTTTGGAATGAAAACGTGGACATTGGTCCAGTTTTATTGACAAATTTCATTTTGTAGAAAACATTTGTGTGGTGATTCTTTTTAATGCGGTCGAAAAATCATTTGTTATTACAGACCACAAGCGAATAAAATAAAACAAAATAATAATTACATATTTCATAATAATAAATAAATCCTAATCTACTCACCTCGACCGTGCTCCTTGGACGAGCCGTGTGCCGCTCGTGGTTACAATCATGACATAAAATTAATATTGGTTAATAATGAATAAATAAATAATTGAATAAATAAATAAAAAAATAAATAGTTGAATAAAGTAAATTGAGAAAAATAATAAAGGTCAATAATGGATTAAATTAAATTAAGTGATAAATAAATAAATTAATTAAATAAATAGAGAATTAATGAATATAAAAACACAAATGGCAATTATAATGATCAATAACAATAAAAATAATGATGCTAATAATAATACCATAAAATGATAATAATAATAATAATAATAATAATAATAATAATAATAATAATAATAATAATAAATAAATAAACATAAAATGACAATAATAGATAGGTAAAATAACAATAATAACATAAAATAAATAATGATATTAATAGCAATGATATAATATAATAATAATAATAATAATGCCTTAAAATAATATAATAATAATGACCATGACAATATTAATTAAAGTAATAAAATAATAACATCAACAATAATAAACATAGTAATAATATTAACACAATCCTAATAATAATAATAATGACATTAAAATAATAATAACTAACCACAATAATAATAATAATAATAATAACAATAATAATAATAATAACAATACAACATCAACAAACATAAAATAAACATATAATAATAATAATGGCAAAAACAGAATAATAATAATAATAATAATAATAATAATAATAATAATTAAAAAACAGAATGTTAAATAATTACAAATAATATTAATAATAATAATAATAATAATAATAATAATAAATATAACAGAATATTATTAATAAATAATAATTGATGGAAAATAAATAAATAAAGGAAAACAACGTACATGTTTGTAGCGCGGTAATCACGTTGCGAAAGCGGTACAAGGATCTTCCTTTATTGGTCACCGGTCTGGCTTTTACCCACTCGGGATAATAGCGGCTAGATCACAATCTAGAAGTCCCTGAAAGATTAACACAAAATAATCGTGAGTGTGAACGAGCAGCCTTGCGGCGTATAAGTTTTCTCGTTACCAAATTATGAGGACCTCACCTCTATTTATAAAGGTCCTAAAGGCTAGAGTCTTAACCCCAGTCTAACTCAGAATCCTTTCTGAGATAGGATTTGGTAATTTAATTTAGATTAAATAACTCAATTTAATTTGGATAGGAACTCAATCCTATATAGAGTCATGGGCGTATCATAACTCTATCATCTCCCACTCGCACATGACGGAACACATTCCACATATATAATCTTCAGTTATACAGACTAATAGATTGTGTGACCAGCATACCTCGAGAGCTCATTTGCTATACACCTGTTAGGGATATATAGCTTCTCGAAAAGGCGATCCTTTTATTTCACGTATGCCTAACCCTAGACCACTTTCTCACAATCACCGTTTTAACTCATGATCTCATAAAACGTCATTCGTGTTCACTATTATGTTTCTACTCATAGAAATAATAATAGACATGTCGGTGAACCACGAATTCTTATAAATGTGATCAAAAGGTTATCTTCCCCTCTTACTATATGCCATCCATCATGATTCAACTCGCTTTTCTAGTTAGATCCGCCAGGCCTAAATTTTTCCCAGACCTCTTGGAGACTAACCAAGCTAGCCACATGGAACCATACTTCAGGGATAAGTTAAGGGTTCTAAGGGTCGATATATATTAACAGGGTCTCACAATAGGGAAAGTTGAGATCAATTGTATTCAATTCCCATCCCTTTGGTCACTAAAGCACACACGGTATAAAACATGTGTTATGGTGTTCTTTCCTTCCCTTAAAGGAGCGCATGTCTCACATTAAAATAATGTGGATATATAAAAACACCATACAGAAGCGTAAGGTTGCGATGCACCGAAGCACCCAACTTTAGTTCGCTTACTTAAGAACTACTTCTGGCTTTTAAGACAGAACTTGGTAGTTACACATAACTATCCATCGGATTCCATACGATCCTTATTTTGGGTCTCAATCCAAAGCATACAATCTTATGTATGACTTTATCTTGCACCTTAACAAGACATATCTTGTAATTTCTGCAAGACGGCACTTTCATTTTGAACAGGCTCTCGAGCATACTCATTTGTTCAAAATTCGCCTCATCTTAGTCTTTGCCAACTCGTTGACAAAACCAAGGTAAACACCCTTGTGAGTGGGCTACTTCTCTGTCTGACATGCTCAAACTCAAACAATTAACAGTAAATGTTCACATATTAAACATTCACACTCATGTATTGCCAACAATGAACTTTATTATTATTCATAAATAATAATGTTAAGGGATTACAAAAATAAAATCAGTACACATCAAATTCTACGCAAACCCTGAATTCTAATGTGTCTCTCAAACACATCTCTAGTTACAGGTTTAGTTAACGGATCTGCTATCATATCATGCGTAGATATGTACTGTAAGTTCACATCTCCCCGTGCAACTACATCTCTAATATAATGATACTTAATGTCGATATGCTTAGTCCTACTATGAAATTTCGGATCTTTTGTGTAAGCTATCGATGATTGACTGTCGCTAAAGACTGTCACTTGTCCCTCCGAGGTAGTTACTCTTAAATGGTCCATCAACCGTTTTAGCCAAACTGCCTCTTGTATTGCAGCTGAGGAAGCTACGAATTCAGCTTCCATCGTTGATAAGGCTACACAGGTTTGTTTCTTGCTACTCCATGAGATGGCACCCTTGCCAAGCAAGAATATGAAACCTGAAGTGGATTTCCTCTCATCCACATCTCCAGCCCAATCAGCATCTGTGTATCCTCTCAATTGCAGATCCTTACCTTCATAACAGAGAGAATAATCTGCTGTACCTTTGAGGTATCTAAGTATCCTCTTAACTGCTTTCCAATGTGCTTCGCCCGGGTTAGATTGATATCTACTCGCCATGCCCACTGCATAGCAAATGTCCGGTCTCGTACACAACATAGCATACATGAGACTACCCACGGCACTGGCATAAGGAACGTCTCTCATACGCTCCACTTCATCTGGCGTTTTAGGACACATCTCTTTGCTAAGAAACTGATTCTTGGCAATGGGGCAGGCTATAGGTTTGCAGTTCTGCATATTGAATCGTTCAAGGACTTTGTTGATATATGTCTCTTGAGAAAGGGACAACAACCTTCTCGAACGATCTCTTGAAATCTTAACTCCAAGAATATAATCTGCATTACCCATATCCTTCATTTCAAAATTGGACGATAACCAATCTTTGATTTGATTTACGTATGCTTTGTCATTTCCAGCTATTAGTATGTCGTCTACATACAATGTCAAAATGACAAAGTTATTTTTAGAGCTTTTATTATACACGCAATGGTCTTCATCAATCATGTTGAACCCATTCGACATGATTGTATCATGAAATCTCAAATACCATTGTCGCGAAGACTGTTTCAGGCCATAGATTGATCTTTTCAATCGACAAACCTTATGTTCGCTGCCTTTTCCGATGAAACCTACAGGTTGTTCCATGTAGATTTCTTCATTCAGTTCTCCATTGAGAAAAGCAGTCTTTACATCCATTTGATGTAGCTCAAGGTCTAAACTCGCCACTATGGCAAGAATTAACCTTATAGACGTAAATCTTACAACAGGGGAGAAAGTCTCCTCATAGTCAATCCCTTCCTGCTGTGTAAACCCCTTAGCGACTAGCCGAGCTTTGTATCTTTCGATACTTCCATCAGCTTTTCGCTTGACCTTGAGAATCCATTTGTTCCCAATCGGTTTGCGTCCTTCCGGTAGATCAACCAGTTCCCAAACATGGTTTGACCTCATCGATGCTATTTCTTCTTCCATTGCATTGATCCATTTTTCTTTAGCTGGGCATGAGAAGGCCTCTTTTATGTTTTTAGGCTCTTTATCATCTTGTGGGGTAATCAAAAGGGCTTCGTTCAAGCCTTCGATCTCAAATCGTCGGCGAGGAACACTTATCCTTTTAGATTTACGTAGTTCCGAATCATGATAAACATGTCTCATATATTCATCGTAATTTGGAATACTCCCACTGGGACCATGTTCCATACTCCCACTGGAGTCAGGAATGCTCCCACTCAAATCAGGGTCTCGAACATCCGGATCATGTAGAGGAGGAAGATCTTGACCTTCTTCCTCTACTTCCCTCCCACTCGGATGGAGTGATCCTGATGGTTCATTTTCCTGAGTTTCATAGAAAGTGAAATCTTGATTCACTTCGCCCAACTTTGGAAACTCATTTTCCAGGAATATGACGTCTCGTGATTCAAATTCTGTCACAGAACCATTCTCTTGCTCACCCATGAATACGTATCCTTTTGATACTTCAGAATATCTCACAAAGATACTCTTTTTACCTCTTGGTCCCAATTTGCCAAATTTACTTGAGGTATCATGGACGTAAGCAGCACAACCCCAAGGTCGTAGATGGCTTAGGTCAGGCTGTCGACCTGTCCACAACTCATAAGGTGTAGATGTGACTGATTTTGAGGGCACTCGGTTTAGAACATATGTGGCAGTAAGTAAAGCATCTCCCCAATAGGAGATGGGCAAATTTGCTTCTGCCATCATAGATCTAACCATATCAAGGGGAGTCCTATTTCTCCTTTCCGCAACACCGTTTTGTTGTGGAGTTCTGGGAATGGACAACTGATGTTCAATCCCTTTTTCATCACATAAAGCTTTAAATTCATCTGAAAGATATTCCCGACCTCGGTCAGTTCTTAAAGCTTTTATCTTTTTATCTAATTGATTCTCAACTAAGTTCATAAAAGTTTTGAAGCAACTCAATGCTTCTGACTTGTGAGAAATCAAATAGACATGACCATACCTTGTATAGTCATCTATAAATGTAATGAAGTAGTAGGCCCCACGCCTTGCCCTCACATTCATTGGACCACAAACGTCAGAATGAATTAATTGTAATGGAAAATCAGCTCTAGTTCCTTTTCCGAACGGTTTTCTCACTAGTTTTCCTTTTAGACAATGCTCACAAGTAGGTAATTCGACCTCATTCAAATCACCTAGTAAACCAACTTTGGCTAACCGACTCATTCGATTTTGCCCAATATGGTTTAATCTAGCATGCCACAATTTCACATGATTCTCATTATTATGTGAAGTAGAAGAGATTAAAGAAAAACTATTATTATTCATAAAGTTAGGATCGATATCCAAAACAATGAAATTGTTCGAAATAAAACCAGAACCATAATAAACATCATTCAAACATAAGTTCACACTGTCATCTTTAAAGTGTAAATCAAAACCAAGTTTTAATAACACTAGAACAGAAACTAAATTCCTACGAATATCTGGAGCATAAAGTACATCATGTAGGAGTAAGGTTCGGCCTTTGCGTAAGACTAATCTACACGCGCCAACCCCTCGAACTGGCACTCTTCCATCGTTTCCCACATATAAATATTTTTCTCCATATGGTATTCGTCGGAATTCTACAAAGGCATCTCGATCCTTTGCTACATGGTCCGTTGCTCCTGAATCAACCACCCACAAAGGATGAAATTCAGTTAGAAATACAGAACTAGATACACAAATTTCACTCACTCTTGAGTTAGTATAGTGTACCTGATTGGGCACAGTGCAGTCTCTTGCATAGTGTCCTTTCTGCTGGCAGTTAAAACATTTCACTTTTGAAATGTTTATCTTTTTCTTGCCTTTGGACCTTTTAGAATTCTGCTCCTTTTTCTGCCTTTTGTTTATCTTGGCAGGTTCCTTATCCCGACCCTTAAAGCTCTTTCTTTTGTTCTGGTTGGAACTCATTCCACCAGAACGGGACTGTGCCACATGCACCTCAGTATTGACCTTAATCGATGCCAATCTGTCCTCTTCAAGCTCTAAGTGACGTGCGACATCCTCAAATGTCTTCACACTATCCATATGAGTCAGTTGCATTTTCATATGCTCCCAACTCTTCGGTAAGGAACGGATGACAGCTTGCACCTGTTGCTCGTCGGTCAACTTATGACCATATTCACTAAGCTCGCTCATCATATTTTCCATCTCCCTGAGATGTTTTCGCATTGTATGATCAGCCTTCTTCTGATAAGTATCAAACTTGATCGTCAAAGATCGAAGCTTAGTTAGGGTCACTCCTCCAAACTTCTCCCGCAAAGCGATCCACAGATCCATTGCGTTCTGATACTTTCGAAATTGCTTAGTTATATCATCCTCCATAGCACTTAGGAGAATGATACGAGCAGTGGAATTCTTTTTCTTCCAAGCCAGATATACATCTCGGTCCCGCCTATGCTGGGCCGTGTTGCCATCCTCGGGTTCAGCCATAACCGAACTCAAGGTTTCAAGAGCCTCTTGCTCCTCTAGCACATACTGGATCTTCATGCTCCAGATTTCATAATTGTCGCCATTTAATTTCAAGTCTTTGTTTAATTCAGCGATAATAGATTTGGAAGCAGATGCCATTTGTATCCTATGATTCAAATGGAACAAGGTTGCACGTTATTAGTGGGAGATTAGGCAATACATGCTATTTACTATACACCTGAAATAATAACCTAATAAAGTTTTCTATTAGACTTAAATTCGAAAAGTATACCTAGAGTATCAATTACCTTCTAAGTTCTAATGTCCAACTTTATAGGTTAAGATTTCATGCATAGTAAATCAGAATTATTGGATTATTAAGTTCTTAAACTTATGAGGGATATCTTATTGGTTTTATTTTATTAAGTCTCTACTTAATAAACATGCAAACATTTTACTCATAAAATATTGCAGGGCAATTAACATTTTAAAATAAACACATTTATTAAAAAAATAATTAAAAGCCATAAAGAATAAACTCAATCATTCAACCAATAAATAAATCCAATCATTCTCAAATAAGACACACACATGTCAAATAATAATAATAGGAAACATAAATCCTATAAAATCAAACGCTAACTATAATTGACACTCATGTCAAAAATCTAGAAAACTAGATCTCCTCAAGACCTTTACTGACACAGGGACTGTTTCTTTGACCAACTTCATCAATTCATAAGGGAACTCATAAGTTCGCTGATGAAGCCATGGACGATGCACTTTACGTCCACTTCTTAATTTCATCACAGATGGAATGTTGCTCCTCAACACTCCTCTTTTGGCAACTCTAGCCAAAAAATGGATGATAGAATTCTTATAAACTCTATCTCCTATGTACCATGTAGTTTCCAAAAGCTCTCTTAGGACTGGATGATATGCAAAAGAATTAACCAACGCTTTGATTTTATCTCTGTCATCCCTTCCTAAGCTTAAGCCTCCAATCCAAATGCACTCTTGCATTTGTTCATGCATAGTCAATATATGACGCACAATAGCATCAATATCATCAGCTCGATAGGTTCTCCGCATTCTCATTTTGCTTAGTGAACGCACTCTTGCATTTCTCAAAGCAATCCCATGCGGGGTTTTAGGAATCATAGGTGTCCTTATCATCATTTCTGAAACACATTACAGAAATTCAAATGGTTAATACACTCATGTATAAACACATATGATTGAAACACATTCCAATCAACAAATAAGGACCAAAAATCATTTAAAAATTTTTCCAAAATATTTTACAAAATAGAAAACTCATTTTCCATAATTATTTTATAATATTTATTTCAAAAAATAAACAAAAATAAATTATGGTCATCAAAAAATTTTACAAAATAGACCAATAAATCAGAAATATTTTGAAAAATATTTTCGCAAAAAAATGGAGCTGATTTGGAGGCCGGAGAAGCTCCCACGCGCCGACACGCGCCGACGAGAGGGAGGGGGACGCGCTCACGCGCCCCCATGCGCCACACGCGCGTCCTCAAGTGGTTGGACACGTGTCAACACCACAGTGTGACACGTGTCCAACCATTACTGGTCCACGTGTTGCCCACGTGGCAACATGTGGACACGTGGCGGACTCTGATTGGTACACGTGGGTCCCCCTGACACGTCATCATGACACGTGGCAAGCCCCAGCTCTGCCACGTGTCGAACCCTTATTGGTCCACCTGGCGCCACGTGGCACCGGGTGGACACGTCGGAGCCACGTGGCATGACCTCAGTCTGCCACGTGGCTCTAACCTATTGGGCCACGTGTCGATGACGCGCCACGTCATCGACACGTGTTTGCGTGCGTGTGGGCCACCGCCCACGCGCACGCACCCAACGTATGGTGGCGCGTGCAAGCCACGCGCCACCTTCCCGGCCTCTTTTGGACTCCGGATTTCGGTCGGCCTGGGGTTTTCGGGGTCTGTGAACACAGTGGAATGGTCAAAAATAAAAATCCCAATTTCTAGACTAGTGTTTCGAATATTCAATTTTATCCCTCGGATTTCGGTGTACACATACACGGAATTGAGCCAAAATATACACGCATATATATTTTTCACACAAAAAACAAATTTTTGTTGCGTTTCATGCTTCCTAAATCTATAAATTTTACTCATAAAATTTTAGATTGATTTTAAAGCCGCATGCCAGGACGCAATAAAACGATGGCTCTGATACCAATGAAGGAAAATAAAAAGTAAAGGAAAACAACGTACTTGTTTGTAGCGCGGTAATCACGTTGCGGAAGCGGTACAAGGATCTTCCTTTATTGGTCACCGGTCTAGCTTTTACCCACTCGGGATAATAGCGGCTAGATCACAATCTAGAAGTCCCTGAAAGATTAACACAAAATAATCGTGAGTGGGAACGAGCAGCCTTGCGGCGTATAAGTTTTCTCGTTACCAAATTATGAGGACCTCACCTCTATTTATAGAGGTCCTAAAGGCTAGAGTCTTAACCCCAGTCTAACTCAGAATCCTTTCTGAGATAGGATTTGGTAATTTAATTTAGATTAAATAACTCAATTTAATCTGGATAGGAACTCAATCCTATATAGAGTCATGGGCATATCATAACTCTATCAATAATAATAATAATAATACAGAAATTAATTAAATATAATAATAATAATAATAATAATAATAATAATAATAATAATAATAATAATAATAATAGGGACTTACCTCGCCGGAGCCGCCGTCGGAGGGGGGTGGTCGACACCACCGTCGCCGGAAGGTAGATCGAACCGCCGGAAGTCTGACGGCAGTGGTCACTCGCCAGAAGGTCACCGGAGTAAGCCGAAAAACGCGTCGGAGCGTTACGGACTTCTCCTCGCCGATCTCCTCCACGCGCCGTCTGCCGGAGTCTGATGGAGGAACGACTGCCGTCATCTGAAGGGTCTGGATGTGGGGAGTGCGCCGGTGTGGCGCGTGCCGCCATGTGCGGCGGTGATCGGCCGGCGGAGCCACCGCCTCCTCCTTTCCTTTTTTCGTCTTTTCCTTCTCTACGGCGCTGTTTCCTTTGGCTGGTCCCTGCTCCTCCCTTTCTTTCTTTCATCTTTCTTTATTTATTTCCTTCTCCTTTGATGTCCCTTGATTTGGTCCCCGATTGCTCTCTCTATTCTATCTTTTTATTCCTCTTCATTTTTCTTGCTCTCAATTCCTTCCTGCTCTCTCTTATTTCTTTTCTTTTTCTTTTTTCTTTTTCTTTTTTCTCTTTGGCCGGCTCCTCTTGCTCTCTGTTTCTTTCTTTTTTCTTTGGTTTCATTTGTGTGTTCTTCATTTCCTTGTTCCAGCCGACCCCCTGCTCTCTCTTTCTTTATTTTTTCTTTCAATTTTTTTGTCCAGCCGAGAGAGCCCCCCTGCTCTCTGCTCATTCTTTTCCCTTTATACCCTAAAATTAGGGCTAATGGGCACAATGGTCATTTCCTCCACTCAATTATTTCCCTCCTTTTCCTTAAATTAATTTAACTTAATTCAAATAACACACACATTAATTAATTAAACATACATATTAATTAAACTCTCTATTAATTAAACATTACACTAATTAATCCATTTAAATTATCATACATATATATATTTTATCTAATTAATTACACACTTCAACTTTAATTTTACATGCATTTTAATTAACACAATAATATTAACCACTTAATTAACTAACAAGATCAACTAACTAATTACCTAATTTCACACACACATATTTATATATATATTTTTTTATATTTTTTATATTTTTATTTATATATATATATTTTTTTTTTATTTTTTTTCGAAGGGTATAATCTAGGATCAAAAATCACCTTTTTCGTTTTATGCCGGGGTTCGGGACCCGGTGTCTACAGTTGCCCCCAATTTTGGAGAAGCTAGTGCATAGACATCTAGGTGAGCCAAAATTCAAAGAGGAAGAGAGAGGGGATTACATACCTGTGGCGGAGAACTTGCCTTCTTGCCGAGAAGTGATGATGTGGTGAATGCGTCGAGTCTGCTACAGACTTACAAAACGCAGGGTTGCTCTCTTGAGCTGCGCTGAGTCTACTCCAGACTTACAAAGTGCTGATGTTCTGAAATTTGCCTACTCAGGGGTCTTCAAGATTTGCCTCCTTAGAGGACTTCGGGATTTTGCCTCCTCAGAGGTCTTTAGGATTCTGCCTCCTCAGAGGACTTGAAGGTAATACTCCGAAGAGACTGACAATGCCTTTAAAGAAGGACTTAAGGATAATGCTCCGAAGAGACTGAGAATGCCTTTAACGAAGGACTTAAGGATAATTAATTTGCCTTTAAAGAAGGACTTAAGGATAATGCTCCGAAGAGATTGAGAATGCCTTTAAAGAAGGACTTACAGATAATGAATTTTCCTTTAAAGAAGGACATAAGGATAATGAATTTGCCTTTAAAGAAGGACTTAAGGATAATGCTCCGAAGAGACTGAGAATAAGGATAATGCTCCGAAGAGACTGAGAATGCCTTTAAAGAAGGACTTAAGGATAATGCTCCGAAGAGACTGAGAATGCCTTTAACGAAGGACTTAAGGATAATTAATTTGCCTTTAAAGAAGGACTTAAGGATAATGCTCCGAAGAGACTGAGAATGCCTTTAACGAAGGACTTAAGGATAATGCTCCGAAGAGACTGAGAATGCCTTTAATGAAGGACTTACAGATAATGCTCCGAAGAGACTGAGAATGCCTTTAAAGAAGGACTTACAGATAAAGCTCCGAAGAGACTGAAAATGGCTTTAAATAAGGACTTACAGATAATGCTCCGAGGAGACTGAGAATGCCTTTAAAGAAGGACTTAAAGAGAATGCCTTTAAAGAAGGACTTAAGGATAATGCTCCGAAGAGACTGAGAATGCCTTTAAAGAAGGACTTAAGGATAATGAATTTGCCTTTAAAGAAGGACTTAAGGATAATGCTCCGAAGAGACTAAGAATGCCTTTAAAGAAGGACTTAAGGATAATGAATTTGCCTTTAAAGAAGGACTTAGGGATAATGCTCCGAAGAGACTGAGAATGCCTTTAGAGAAGGACTTAAGGATAATGCTCCGAAGAGACTGAGAATGCCTTTAAAGAAGGACTTACAGATAATGAATTTGCCTTTAAAGAAGGACTTAAGGATAATGAATTTGCCTTTAAAGAAGGACTTAAGGATAATGCTCCGAAGAGACTGAGAATGCCTTTAAAGAAGGACTTAAAGAGAATGCCTTTAAAGAAGGACTTAAAGAGAATGCCTTTAAAGAAGGACTTAAGGATAATGCTCCGAAAGACTGAGAATGCCTTTAACGAAGGACTTAAGGATAATGCTCCGAAGAGACTGAGAATGCCTTTAACGAAGGACTTACAGATAATGCTCCGAAGAGACTGAGAATGCCTTTAACGAAGGACTTAAGGATAATGCTCCGAAGAGACTGAGAATGCCTTTAACGAAGGACTTACAGATAATGCTCCAAAGAGACTGAGAATGCCTTTAACGAAGGACTTAAAGATAATTAATTTGCCTTTAAAGAAGGACTTAAGGATAATGCTCCGAAGAGACTGAGAATGCCTTTAACGAAGGACTTAAGGATAATTAATTTGCCTTTAAAGAAGGACTTAAGGATAATGCTCCGAAGAGACTGAGAATGCCTTTAACGAAGGACTTAAGGATAATGCTCCGAAGAGACTGAGAATGCCTTTAAAGAAGGACTTACAGATAATGCTCCGAGGAGACTGAGAATGCCTTTAAAGAAGGACTTAAGGATAATGCTCCGAAGAGACTGAGAGTGCCTTTAAAGAAGGACTTAAAGATAATGCTCCGAAGAGACTGAGAATGCCTTTAAAGAAGGACTTACAGATAATGCTCCGAAGAGACTGAGAATGCCTTTAAAGAAGGACTTAAGGATAATGAATTTGCCTTTAAAGGACTTAAGGATAATGCTCCGAAGAGACTGAGAATGCCTTTAAAGAAGGACTTAAGGATAATATTTTGAAGATATCGATGATGCCTGTTGGATAAGGACTTAGAGATAATGCTCCGAAGAGACTGGGAATGCCTTTTGAGCAAGGACTTGAAGATAATGTTTTTGAAGAGACTGTGGGTGCCTGTTGGGCAAGGACTTAAAGGTAATGCTCCGAAGAGACTGGGAATGCCTTTTGAGCAAGGACTTAAAGAATTACCTCTTATGAGGATTTGAAAAGTTTGATTCCTCGGAGAGGACTTTCAGATTTCGCCTCCTTAGAGGATTTTGAGATTTTGCCTCCTCTGAGGGCTTAGAGATTTTGCCTACTCAGAGGACTTTAGGATTCTGCCTCCTCAGAGGATTTTTGAGATTTCTGCCTCCTCAGAGGACTTTGAGGTTTTGCCTTCTCAGAGGACTTGAAAATTTTGCCTCCTCAGAGGATTTTTGAGATTTCTGCCTCCTCAGAGGACTTGAAAATTTTGCCTCCTCAGAGGATTTTTGATTTTGAGAATTCTGCCTCCTCAGAGGAATTTGAGGTTTTGCCTTCTCAGAGAACTTGAAAATTTTGCCTCCTCAGAGGATTTTTGAAATATCTGCCTCCTCAGAGGACTTTGAGGTTTTGCCTTCTCAGAGGACTTGAAAATTTTGCCTCCTCAGAGGATTTTTGAGATTTCTGCCTCCTCAGAGGACTTGAAGGTAATTAATTTGCCCCCTGGGGGGCTTGAGAAACGTCAGCTTGTTGACGTGCGACTGATGTACACTATCTAATGAGCGTCAAGCACCATGTATGCATGGAATATGTGAAAGGATATGCATTTATGAAATGATATCCAAAGGACTATGATCCTGAAATACATATATGTCGATGGCTTGCATTCATGTGGAAGATCATGGAATCATCATTCTAACATGTTTTCAGATGATCATAAAAGGGAAAAACATGCAAAGGTTCAACATGAGAAGTATATACAAAGGGATTATGTATGCAACATATATGCAAATGTTCATGCATGTGACAAGGATAAAGAGTCGTTCATAGGCATAGATGAAAAGAATCATATGCAAAGATAGGTGGGATATGTTATATACATGAAAGCTATGTAGGGAATTGGGTGTGTGCGATGTGTGCACATACAACTATGTGTATGAAACATATGTAGAAAAAATCATATATATGTGTATTAAATGCATGCGAAAAATGTGGATGCAAGATGCTGGCAAAGGATATGCCCATAAAGAACCACATGCGTCAAAAGCACTTATGAAATGTATTCGCTAAAGCTCTTATGCCAAAAGACATGCACCAAGAATTGTACATGTAAAACTATTTGTTGAGAATATTTGCTACAATTATGTGTAAAAACATTTGCAAAAAGCATATGTACAAAGAATATGGCTGAGAGTGTACGCAAAGTATCATTTTCATGGGTAGTGATAAGAAATACCCCAAGATTGTAAAATGAGTGCAACCTATCAGGTACGTCAAACTCAAGTTTCTAACTGCCTTTGAGCATACTGAATGAACCACATTCTCAACTGATTCAATCTTAGCAAAAGAATTCGGGAGTCATTCCCAATGAAGTGTAAGAAAGTAAACACGTAAGTATCGATGTTTACTAAATCAGCATGTGAATACGAGACATACCATGCGATCTCTGTGTGAATGTGCAAAGGCCAAAACAGAATTTTTCATTTTTTTTTTTAAAAGCAAATTCTAGATGCAATATCGAGGACAAGACTCAACTCGAATGCAAATGCACTCGTGGCTTCCCGCTTGAAGCTCAAGAGACACCATACGCCTCTTCCTACGTACCAAACCTTACTAGAAGGTCATCTCCGCTAGTTAGATAAGGCCAAACCAAGAATCAATAGGTCTTACTTTGGTTGTAACGTTAGGCTTAGGTAATTGGCTATCAAAGGAGGATCAGGTCGCTAGAGAAAAACGGCCGCAACGTTCATTTGGATGATGGGATCATTTTCGGACTAATTGTACACTGTCCAGATACTCTTTAATTTGGATTCGATAATGCTCTGAATTATCAAGCTCAACATAACAATTAAGCTAAGACAGGTAGCTACTGAACTCATCAAGGGGTATTATCTTGGGCCCTATTATTTTCCTTTTTTGTTTTTCGATTTCGCAAGATCATGTCTCTAATTACACAAAAAGCTTATCGATAATTCAAACCCCTTTCCAGATGTGTAGACCAAAAATTATCGATGATTGAAAATTTCGTTTCCCAAGGGGTAAACCCATCCTTATCAGGGTGATTATTGATAGCTCAAAAAAATTATCAATGATCAAAATTCCCTTCTCGACGTGCAGACCCATTCTTATCAGGGTGATTTCAACCCACAAAATTATTGATGATTGAGATTCTCTTCTCGAAATGTAGACCCATTTTCATCGGGGCAAATTTTTGATGGTCCAAAGATTTCCAATGGTTAAGCCTCAAAGATCATCAATGATTAAAAATCTCTTTCAGAAGTGTAAACCCACTTTCGCCGGGACAATTTTTGATAGCTCAAGAGAATATCATAATGTGCATCCATCTTTACTAGAGCGGCCATTCTTCTAAGGGGAAGCTAAAATCATTTTAGGCGAAAGGTAGTTTTAATGTGTGTAACAACAAAACTGGCACGCATTTAGCATACCAAAATAAAGGCTCAAGGGGTTATCAAGCGATTGTAAAATAAGGGTAGGAAATGGTCATTTAGAGAACTATACAAAGAAAAGGTGCCTAAATCATTTTCTAGATTCAGCCTTACCCAGGAGTCGCTTTGACGGGGAATCAGAAAGGTTCTAGTGCTCTTAGTGAGTTTTCATCCAATCCCCTAATTGCAACTAGTTTTTTTTCAGTTTATTTTCAAAACGGGCCAAAAGTGCTCGAAATTTAGACATTACGTGGTATAGTCAAATATTTTCATGTGATTTAGCTCTTAAAGACCAAACATATGTACTCCTTAATTCAAAGTGGAACGAAACTCGAATTTCTAGAGTTAAGATCAAATCCATTCATAATTGAGAACTACTTAGGCAGAGTCAAACCTTGAATCAGAGGTACCTTAATGAGGTGCAAACATGTCAGCGTTTTAAAATACAGCTTAACACAAAAATATTCTTATTCTATCAAAAATGTAAATGCACAAAAATCGTTTAAGCAAATAGAGAATTTTTCTTTCTTTTTTTTTTTTAAAAAATATGCACAAACTATGCGTTAAGAATCATGTATATGGAATGGCATATGCAATAGCATCATGTATATTAGCAATGCATGTAAGGAACGGTATGTGCAAAACATGTGTAAAAACACTTGTATAAAAATGCGTACATAAGATATGTGCAAAGGTGTGTGCGTGTAAAA
Organism: Excoecaria cochinchinensis; assembly: GCA_947683425.1. NCBI lineage: Eukaryota > Viridiplantae > Streptophyta > Magnoliopsida > Malpighiales > Euphorbiaceae > Excoecaria > Excoecaria cochinchinensis. The sequence continues at coordinate 893,450 of CANTUQ010000029.1, read as the reverse complement.
ACACCTACGAAAAAATATGAGTGTGTAAACACAGCATAATAAATGACGTGCATGCATAAGTTTGCAGTGTACATGTAAGCAATATACAATGAAGGTAAAGGTGCAAGATATGACACAACATGAGAATGAATGTTCAAAATACAGGGTGTATGTGCATATGGTGTGGTTTATACATGATAGAGATATGTATGTAAGATGAAGATGTGATGTAGGATGAAGATGATCTGGCACGAAAATGTGCGCCAATGAGTTGCGAGGAGTGGCAGAACTCACATATATAGAAGTGCAAAACATATACAAATAATGCACATGAGATGGGACACAACATGAGAATGATTGTGTACAGTGAGTTTCTATGGTGTGCGATACAAGATATGGGATGAAAGCGGTCGCAAGAAACAAATAGTTCACAAAGTATGCGTATTTACATGGTATGAGCATGCAAGACATGCATTGATATATACAATGACTAACATGCGTGGTAAAAAAAATTATATGTACATTCGATGATGTATGTTGTATATATGGATAATGGTGCATGATGTATGTTATGGATGTCATAATGTTAGTGTGAGTTGTGACAGGCACTGCTATGTATGTATATGCAAGATAAATACATGTTACATTCATATTCACAAATCATGATACAAGCAATTTTATATACAGAGTGCACAGCTTCTATTATTGTATGGAAAGAATTATTATATATAAGACATGTGAAGAAACTATATACAAAGTAACAGGTACATATAATAATTTTATGCACATAAAATGATGTATACATAAGGAGGAGATACAAAAAAATTTATTTGTGTATGAATGATACATTGAAATTCGTGAAAAACTATACACAAGATGATATTTACATGTAATAATTTTATGCACAGGAAAAGATGTATATATATGGGAAATGATAAAAAAGTTATGTTTATGAATGACATGAATATACAATACATCAATAATAACCACATGCAAGCAGTAAATCTTTCCAACCTTATTGCTCCCACACACGAGGTCATGCGGTCTCTGTCCTAGGTGGGCTTAGACCATGGGTTAGTGGGGAACCCAAAGAGCGTGTTAGAGCATGACGTCTCTCAAGATGCGCACACATATGATTTTTGGCCATTGTGTATTTGGACACTTCAACCAAATTAAGGTGAGGTTATCGAAGCTTTAAAGCTTTCCATAGAAGACCACTTAATTTGTTTGATCTTGTTTAATACACGATGACCCACGTAGCAAGCACTGTATTAAGGTACATACCACCTAGGGGAAGTATCTATTGCCATTATATGAGCTTTGGTCAAAATGTGGTGTTACTTTAGGGCTACCCAAGCATGGTCCCTGCACGACGGGTCTATCTCATCAGGAGCATAATGACCGATCGGGTCACCATTTGATATACCATTGAGGTACGAGGCTTGGGCTGGTGATTATCCTTAACACTTCCCCAAATTGAGTGAAAATGAGGTCGTGCTTCAGGAACGCACCGGGGATGATAGAGGGACCAAACTAACATAATTCTAAGGCTCTAGCATGATGCAATGCAATTTTTTGAAAAGGGATAAAATCTCTTGATCCTACACCCATTTACATTAGATTAACCAAAGGTACTTTCGGAGCAAAATCTCATGATGTCCCCAGTGGAGTCGCCACTGTGACGCGCCCGAACCCCACTCGCGATCCGGATGGCCCTCGGAAATCCGCTTTTAGGACCCGAGACCGGATGGAGGTTCATTAAAACTCGTGAAAGCTGATCGCTTCGCAATGGACAAAAATATATCCAAATCCATTGTTGGCAATCAACTTACGAGAGCGTCTATTGGGTTATCATAAGGCAGGATCACGGAGTCGCCACCCGATAGAACATCGGGAAATAAATCTAACCTTATGAGGCCCAAAACCAGAGAGAGTTCGGGACCTCACTCTTATTCATACCTTTGGTTAATATTATGTGAATGGGTTTTTAAGATCAATTATTTTATCTCTTCTCTCACATGCAAATTATACAATAAAATTAAAGCGCATTACGAGAACGTATAAAAAAGCAGTAAATAAAATATAACTATAATTATCTAAAAACAAATATGAAACCATAAAAAATGATAAAAATACATACATAAATCGGGCTATTCTTTTAGGCGGGAACATTGGTTCCCAATTACTTTTTATGAAAAGTATAAAATTCTTGAATCAATTTAAATATTTTGGTTTTGGAATGAAAACGTGGACATTGGTCCAGTTTTATTGACAAATTTCATTTTGTAGAAAACATTTGTGTGGTGATTCTTTTTAATGCGGTCGAAAAATCATTTGTTATTACAGACCACAAGCGAATAAAATAAAACAAAATAATAATTACATATTTCATAATAATAAATAAATCCTAATCTACTCACCTCGACCGTGCTCCTTGGACAAGTCGTGTGCCGCTCGTGGTTACAATCATGACATAAAATTAATACTGGTTAATAATGAATAAATAAATAATTGAATAAATAAATAAACAAATAAATAGTTGAATAAAGTAAATTGAGAAAAATAATAAAGGTCAATAATGGATTAAATTAAATTAAGTGATAAATAAATAAATTAATTAAATAAATAGAGAATTAATGAATATAAAAACACAAATGGCAATTATAATGATCAATAACAATAAAAATAATGATGCTAATAATAATACCATAAAATGATAATAATAATAATAATAATAATAATAATAATAATAATAATAATAATAATAATAATAATAATAAATAAACATAAAATGACAATAATAGATAGGTAAAATAACAATAATAACATAAAATAAATAATGATATTAATAGCAATGATATAATATAATAATAATAATAATGCCTTAAAATAATATAATAATAATGACCATGACAATATTAATTAAAGTAATAAAATAATAACATCAACAATAATAAACATAGTAATAATATTAACACAATCCTAATAATAATAATAATGACATTAAAATAATAATAACTAACCACAATAATAATAATAATAATAATAATAATAATAATAATAATAACAATAATAATAATAATAACAATACAACATCAACAAACATAAAATAAACATATAATAATAATAATGGCAAAAACAGAATAATAATAATAATAATAATAATAATAATAATAATAATAATAATAATAATTAAAACAACAGAATGTTAAATAATTACAAATAATAATAATAATAATAATAATAATAATAATAAATATAACAGAATATTATTAATAATGAATAAATAATAATAATAATAATAATAATTAAATATAATAATAATAATAATAATAATAATAATAATAATAATAATAATAATAATAATAATAATAATAATAGGGACTTACCTCGCCGGAGCCGCCGTCGGAGGGGGGTGGTCGACACCACCGTCGCCGGAAGGTAGATCGGACCGCCGGAAGTCTGACGGCAGTGGTCACTCGCTGGAAGGTCACCGGAGTAAGCCGAAAAACGCGTCGGAGCGTTACGAACTTCTCCTCGCCGATCTCCTCCACGCGCCGTCTGCCGGAGTCCGATGGAGGAACGGCTGCCGTCATCTGAAGCGTCTGGATATGGGGAGTGCGCCGGTGTGGCGCGTGCCGCCGTGTGCGGCGGTGATCGGCCGGCGGAGCCACCGCCCCCTCCTTTCCTTTTTTCCTCTTTTCCTTCTCTCCGGCGTTGTTTCCGTTGGCTGGTCCCTGCTCCTCCCTTTCTTTCTTTCATCTTTCTTTATTTATTTCCTTCTCCTTTGATGTCCCTTGATTTGGTCCCCGATTGCTCTCTCTATTCTATCTTTTTTTTCCTCTTCATTTTTCTTGCTCTCAATTCCTTCCTGCTCTCTCTTATTTCTTTTCTTTTTCTTTTTTCTATTTCTTTGTTCTCTTTGGCCGTCTCCTCTTGCTCTCTGTTTCTTTCTTTTTTCTTTGGTTTCATTTGTGTGTTCTTCATTTCCTTGTTCCAGCCGACCCCCTGCTCTCTCTTTCTTTATTTTTTCTTTCAATTTTTTTGTCCAGCCGAGAGAGCCCCCCCTGCTCTCTGCTCATTCTTTTCCCTTTATACCCTAAAATTAGGGCTAATGGGCACAATGGTCATTTCCTCCACTCAATTATTTCCCTCCTTTTCCTTAAATTAATTTAACTTAATTCAAATAACACACACATTAATTAATTAAACATACATATTAATTAAACTCTCTATTAATTAAACATTACACTAATTAATCCATGTAAATTATCATACATATATATATTTTATCTAATTAATTACACACTTCAACTTTAATTTTACATGCATTTTAATTAACACAATAATATTAACCACTTAATTAACTAACAAGATCAACTAACTAATTACCTAATTTCACACACACATATTTATATATATATATTTTTATATTTTTTATATTTTATATTTTTTTATTTATATATATATATATATATTTTTTCGGAGGGGATAATCAAGCATCAAAAATCACCATTTTCGTTTTATGCTGGGGTTCGGGACCCGGTGTCTACACATATGCATCAAGGCAATTGAAACTGCATGAGCAGAATTTTCCAACTCATGACTTGGAATTGGCAGCAGTAGTGTTCGCTTTAAAGATTTGGCGACATTACTTGTATGGTGAGAAGTGTAGAATTTACACCGATCACAAGAGTTTGAAATATCTGCTTACTAAGAAAGAATTGAATCTGAGACAGCGAAGATGGCTCGAGCTATTTAAAGATTATGATTGTATTGTGGGTTATCACCCGGGAAAAGCTAATGTAGTGGCGGATGCATTGAGCAGGAAATCTATTTCGGTATTACAGCTGAAGCAGATTCGATGGAGAATCTCTGCAGATGGAGCCTTGCTAGCCCGGTTGAAAGCGAGACCAATCTTGAGAGATGAATTAATAGCTGCATAGAGGAATGATGCAAGGTTACAGCAGATTTTGCAGTCCGTCAGTACTGGTGACAAGACTGATTATTCAGTCAATAAGCATGGAGTGTTGTTATATAATAACAGGATATGTGTGGCAGATAATAAATAATTGAAGAAGTGATTGATGCATGAAGCCCATAATACAATTTTCACTATGCATCCAGGTGGAAATAAGATGTACCAGGATTTGAAACAGTTGTACTGGTGGCCCGGATTGAAGAAAGATATAGTGGAGTATGGGTCCAAGTGCTTCGTATGTCAGCAAGTTAAGACGGAACATCAAGTCCTGCAAGGAATGTTGAATCCACTCCATATTCCACAATGGAAGTGGGATAACATCACAATGGATTTTGTTTCTGGATTGCCTCTGACCTCAAGACAGCAAGATGCAATCATGACATAAAATTAATACTGGTTAATAATGAATAAATAAATAATTGAATAAATAAATAAACAAATAAATAGTTGAATAAAGTAAATTGAGAAAAATAATAAAGGTCAATAATGTTTTAAATTAAATTAAGTGATAAATAAATAAATTAATTAAATAAATAGAGAATTAATGAATATAAAAACACAAATGGCAATTATAATGATCAATAACAATAAAAATAATGATGCTAATAATAATACCATAAAATGATAATAATAATAATAATAATAATAATAATAATAATAATAATAATAATAATAATAATAATAATAATAATAATAATAATAATAATAATAATAATAATAATAAATAAACATAAAATGACAATAATAGATAGGTAAAATAACAATAATAACATAAAATAAATAATGATATTAATAGCAATGATATAATATAATAATAATAATAATGCCTTAAAATAATATAATAATAATGACCATGACAATATTAATTAAAGTAATAAAATAATAACATCAACAATAATAAACATAGTAATAATATTAACACAATCCTAATAATAATAATAATGACATTAAAATAATAATAACTAACCACAATAATAATAATAATAATAATAACAATAATAATAATAATAACAATACAACATCAACAAACATAAAATAAACATATAATAATAATAATGGCAAAAACAGAATAATAATAATAATAATAATAATAATAATAATAATAATAATAATAATAATAATTAAAAAAACAGAATGTTAAATAATTACAAATAATAATAATAATAATAATAATAATAATAATAATAATAAATATAACAGAATATTATTAATAATGAATAAATAATAATAATAATAATAATAATAATAATAATAATTAAATAATAATAATAATAATAATAATAATAATAATAATAATAATAGGGACTTACCTCGCCGGAGCCGCCGTCGGAGGGGGGTGGTCGACACCACCGTCGCCGGAAGGTAGATCGGACCGCCGGAAGTCTGACGGCAGTGGTCACTCGCCGGAGTAAGCCGAAAAACGCGTCGGAGCGTTACGGACTTCTCCTCGCCGATCTCCTCCACGCGCCGTCTACCGGAGTCCGATGGAGGAACGGCTGCCGTCATCTGAAGCGTCTGGATATGGGGAGTGCGCCGGTGTGGCGCGTGCCGCCGTGTGCGGCGGTGATCGGCCGGCGGAGCCACCGCCCCCTCCTTTCCTTTTTTCCTCTTTTCCTTCTCTCCGGCGTTGTTTCCGTTGGCTGGTCCCTGCTCCTCCCTTTCTTTCTTTCATCTTTCTTTATTTATTTCCTTCTCCTTTGATGTCCCTTGATTTGCTCCCCGATTGCTCTCTCTATTCTATCTTTTTATTCCTCTTCATTTTTCTTGCTCTCAATTCCTTCCTGCTCTCTCTTATTTCTTTTCTTTTTCTTTTTTCTATTTCTTTGTTCTCTTTGGCCGTCTCCTCTTGCTCTCTGTTTCTTTCTTTTTTCTTTGGTTTCATTTGTGTGTTCTTCATTTCCTTGTTCCAGCCGACCCCCTGCTCTCTCTTTCTTTATTTTTTCTTTCAATTTTTTTGTCCAGCCGAGAGAGCCCCCCCTGCTCTCTGCTCATTCTTTTCCCTTTATACCCTAAAATTAGGGCTAATGGGCACAATGGTCATTTCCTCCACTCAATTATTTCCCTCCTTTTCCTTAAATTAATTTAACTTAATTCAAATAACACACACATTAATTAATTAAACATACATATTAATTAAACTCTCTATTAATTAAACATTACACTAATTAATCCATGTAAATTATCATACATATATATATTTTATCTAATTAATTACACACTTCAACTTTAATTTTACATGCATTTTAATTAACACAATAATATTAACCACTTAATTAACTAACAAGATCAACTAACTAATTACCTAATTTCACACACACATATTTATATATATATATTTTTATATTTTTTATAATTTATATTTTTTTATTTATATATATATATATATTTTTTCGGAGGGGATAATCAAGCATCAAAAATCACCATTTTCGTTTTATGCCGGGGTTCGGGACCCGGTGTCTACACATATGCATCAAGGCAATTGAAACTGCATGAGCAGAATTTTCCAACTCATGACTTGGAATTGGCAGCAGTAGTGTTCGCTTTATAGATTTGGCGACATTACTTGTATGGTGAGAAGTGTAGAATTTACACCGATCACAAGAGTTTGAAATATCTGCTTACTAAGAAAGAATTGAATCTGAGACAGCGAAGATGGCTCGAGCTATTTAAAGATTATGATTGTATTGTGGGTTATCACCCGGGAAAAGCTAATGTAGTGGCGGATGCATTGAGCAGGAAATCTATTTCGATATTACAGCTGAAGCAGATTCGATGGAGAATCTCTGCAGATGGAGCCTTGCTAGCCCGGTTGAAAGCGAGACCAATCTTGAGAGATGAATTAATAGCTGCATAGAGGAATGATGCAAGGTTACAGCAGATTTTGCAGTCCGTCAGTACTGGTGACAAGACTGATTATTCAGTCAATAAGCATGGAGTGTTGTTATATAATAACAGGATATGTGTGGCAGATAATAAATAATTGAAGAAGTGATTGATGCATGAAGCCCATAATACAATTTTCACTATGCATCCAGGTGGAAATAAGATGTACCAGGATTTGAAACAGTTGTACTGGTGGCCCGGATTGAAGAAAGATATAGTGGAGTATGGGTCCAAGTGCTTCGTATGTCAGCAAGTTAAGACGGAACATCAAGTCCTGCAAGGAATGTTGAATCCACTCCATATTCCACAATGGAAGTGGGATAACATCACAATGGATTTTGTTTCTGGATTGCCTCTGACCTCAAGACAGCAAGATGCAATATGGGTTATTGTGCACAGGTTCTCGAAATCGGCTCATTTTATACCAGTTCGGATGAATTACTCCATGGAAAGGTTGGAAAAATTGTATGTGAGAGAGATTGCTCATTTGCACGGAGTACCCTTATCTATTGTCTCTAATAGGGATCCCAGATTTACATCTAAGTTTTGGAATAGTCTACAAGTTGCCTTGGGTACGAAATTGAACTTCAGTACTGCTTTCCATCCGCAAACTAATGGACAATCAGAAAGAATTATCCAGGTTTTGGAAGATTTGATTCGAGCGTGTGTAGACACCGGGTCCCGAACCCCGGCATAAAATGAAAATGGTGATTTTTGATCCTTGATTATTCCCTCCGAAAAAAAAAATAAAAAAAATATATAAATAAAAAATAAAATAAAAAAATAAAAAATATAAATATAAATATGTGTGTGTGAAATTAGGTAATTAATTAGTTGATGTTGTTAGTTAATTAAGTGGTTAATATTATCGTGTTAATTAAAATGCATGTAAAATTAAAGTTAAAATGTGTAATTAATTAGATAAAATAAATATATATATGATAATTTAAATGGATTAATTAGTGTAATGTTTAATTAATAGAGAGTTTAATTAATATGTATGTTTAATTAATTAATGTGTGTGTGTTATTTGAATTAAGTTAAATTAATTTAAGGAAAAGGAGGGAAATAATTGAGTGGAGGAAATAACCATTGTGCCCATTAGCCCTAATTTTAGGGTATAAATAGAAAATGATGAGCAAAAACAGAGGAGCTCTCTCAGTCGGCAGATCAAAAAAAAAAAAGAAACAAAAAAAAGAAAAGAGAGAGCAGAGCAAGAACCCAGAAAAACCAAAAAATAGAAAGGCAAAAAAATAAAATAAAAGAGAATAGCAAGGAAAACAAAAGAAAGCAAAATCAAAGAAGAAATAAAAGGAGAAAGTGAAGACACAGAGCAAACCAAAAATCAAGGGATCAAAAATAGAAAAGCAAAAGAAATAAAAGGGTAATAGGAAATAAGAAGAGAGGGACAGCCAAGGGTGGCCAAACGGAGCACAGACCAGGTACGCCGGAGAGAAGAAGGAAAAGAAAAAAAGGGGGAGGAGGAGGCGTTGCCTCCGCCGATCACTGCACGCGCCACACCGGGAGAACCACCACAGCCGGACGATTCAGGCGATGCAACCGTTCCTCCATCGGACTCCGGCAGACGGCGCGTGGAGGAGATCGGCGAGGAGAAGCCCGCAGCGCTCCGACGCGATTTCCGGGGACGACCGACTTCGTTCCGGCGCGTGACCAGCTCCGGCGAGCCCCTCGAGCGGCGATCTACCTTCCGGCATATGTGGTGTCGACCACCTCTCTTCCGACGAGGCTCCGGCGAGGTGAACCCCTATTTCCTTTATATTTTATATTATTATTATTATTATTATTATTATTATTATATATATATATATATTTTTTATTTATTTTCTGTTTTTTATATTATTATTATTATTATTATATATTTATTTATTTTCTGTATTTTATATTATTATTATTATTATTATTATATGGTTGTTGTCAATTAATTGTTATGTTTGTTTATTATTAGTATTTTGTGTTATGTTGTTGTTGTTATTACTATTATTATTATTATTATTATTATTATTATTATTATTATTATTATTATTATTATTATTATTATTATTATTATTATTATATATTTATTTAATTTCTGTTTTTATTATTATTATTATTATTATTATTATTATTATTATTATTATTATTATTATTATTATTATTATATGGTTATTGTTAATTAATTGTTATGTTTGTTTATTATTAGTATTTTGTGTTATGTTGTTATTATTATTATTATTATTATTATTATTATTATTATTATTATTATTATTATTATTATTATTTCTACTTTATATTTTATATGTTGATCTACTAATGTGTTAATTCATTTAAATATGTCATTTAAACTTATTTATCACCTAATACGCATGCTTCATTTAATTTATTTATTATTATTTGCTTAATTGAATTTCTTGTTTCGATTACTAAGATTAAGTTTATTTGTATTTGTCGTCGGTGTCAAATACTTGCGTTCCCCTGTTTGAGCGCCCGTGCGAACGAAGAGGGAGATCCAAGGAGTTGTTATTTTTCACTGTACTTGTTATTTTTCCTTTGTTTGTTTTATTGAGTTATTTGGCATGTAGTAGTTAATTAAACCATTTATTTTTGCACGCTCGATCAAAAATCACAAAAAATATTTCTACAAATAAAATTGGATTTTTCTAATAAAATGGGACCAATGTCCTTGTTTTTCATAAAAAATAAATTGTCACTTCAAAATAGTTTTTTTTTATTATGCATGAGAGGACCAATGTCCTCATCCTCAATAAATACCTTGTTTTATGTATGATTTATGTTTTATTTACAACGGGGGTTGTATTCCGCCCCTAGTTTTATTGTAATTTATTTTTATCTTTATCTTTATCTTTATTTATCGTGATTGATATGCGCTTTAATAAACTGAATTAATCGTGTGAGAAGAGGGATGAAATTTTATAATTAAAAAACTCATTTATAATTAACCAAGACATAAATAAGTGTGAAGTTCCGAATACCATCTCTGGTTTAGACCGATAAGAGGTTAAACTTTCCCAATTTTTTAAATTGGGTGGCGACTCCAAAATACCTCGAAAGTGCCTAAAGGTGTTATGGCGATGAATGGTCCTTTTTAATGTTCTATTGTGAAAGGAGGTGCCGAAAATATCTCATAACACTTAAGATCGGAAAAGACGCGAACCCATCCCTCGAATCCTAAAAGCGGATTCCCGATGAGGGCCTTGCTGGTTCATTGCCGCGCATCACAGTGGCGACTCCACTGGGGACTGTTTGTAACTTTGCACTGAAAGTGTCTTGGTTAAAATGTATAATTGAGTTTTTAAAATTAAAATTTCATCCCTCATCTAAAATTGCATTGCATCTCATTAGAGCCTTAGAATATGCTAGTTTGGTCCCTCTATCAGCCCCGGTGCGTTCCTGAAGCACGACCTCATTTTCACTCAATTTGGGGAAGTGTTAAGGATAATCACCAGCCCAAGCCTCGTACCATTTTGGTATATCGAATGGTGACCCGATCGGTCGTTATGCTCGTGATGAGCTAGACCCGTCGTGCAGGGACCATGCTTGGGTAGCCCTAAAGTAATACTGCCTTTGACCAAAGCTCATGTAATGGCAATAGATACTTTCCCTAGGTTACATGTACCTTAATACAATGCTTGTTACATGGGCCCTTGTATGCCAAACCAATTCAAACATATTAATCGGGCACTCATCAAAAGCTTTCATGCCTCGGTGGGCTCGCTTTAGTCTGTATGAAAGGTCCAAATATATAATGGCCAAAATTCATGCGCATGTGCTTTAAATTAAGAGTGTTATGCTGCCGGTTTTCCACCGCGCACCATACGCGCCTATTGGGTTCCCCGTTGACCCATGGGCCAAGCCCACCTAGGAAGAGACTATTTGACCTCGTGTTTGGGAGTAATAAGGTTGGAAGGATCTACTTGCTTGCATGTGTTTGTTGCATAACACACGACCATTCATTGTATATTCATGCGTATTTTTAGGATAAAATTAAAAAATAAAAAATAAAAAATAAAAAATAAAAAACTAAAAAAATAAAAAATAAAAAATGCATTTCATTTTGTGTGTGTATATCCTTTTGTCTTCATATCATTTTACATGCATCACATTATGTCACTGTAATTTATTGATCTTTCTCTCATCTAGGACCACCTGCATAATTCACAATCATACATTGTATATATATCACTCATGCATCATCCTAACAAAGTGAGTTATGCAGCCATCATAGATTCGTCCGGGTGGTCTAGGGATACTAGTGGACAGCTGATCAGGAAGTCCTAATCTCTGAGTTATTTAAAGGGGCGATAGTTCGGGAGCCAGATTCAGAAAGTAGCAAGACTTCATCTTCAATAGCATCCAGTATGGCTAATCCTTCTAAAGAGTTCGAAGCTACCCGTGCATTGATTGCCGAAGAAGTGGGGAAGAGGATGGAGGAGTTTGAGGCTAGAATGATGATGATGATAGGAAACCTTGCCACTACCTTAGCCCCACCCAAGGGACGACAGGATACCGCTCCGACTTGGGGGCAAGATGAACAAAGGGCTACTAGAGAGGATCCCCCAGTGGCAGTTAATCCACCCATGGTTGAGCCAGGAGCGCCAATGCCTGTTGAACACAAAGAAGACCCCAAATCTGAGAGTGATTTATGGGAAGAGCAAGAAGAGCATATGGTAGTAAAGGAGAAGTCGCCTAAGTTAGAGGATGAGATATGGAGAAAAATGGAAGAGAGGTTTGAAGCTATGACCAAGATGCTGAAAGTGGGTGGAAGTATGAATCCTGAAGACCGAGAGCTAGATAGTGAAGACTTGATACCTCAGAACTTTAAGATTCCTGATATTCCCAAATTCGATGGCACTTCTGATCCCACTACACATGTGAAGCAGTATTCATTGGTAATGAAGGGCACTACCTTAACAAAGAGGCAAAAGATTGAATATTTTTGCCTGAGCTTAACAGGCCCTGCAGTGGACTGGTATCATGGGTTAGACAAAAGATCCAAAGAAGATTGGGACTTATTGACTGAAGAATTCCTGAGGCAGTATGACTGTTGTACAAGGATGGAGGTTACTCTAAAAGATTTGGAGCTACTGTACCAAAAGCCAGACGAGTCATTCCATGAGTACCTAACCCGATGGAGGAAACGAGTAATGGAGATGAAGAAGAAACCGGATACTTCGGACCAGATCAGGATATTCATCTGGAATGCTAGTCCATATTTAAAAGATGGGTTAAAGATGAAAGGGCTAAAGGACTAGGAATCCTTAAAGGATATAGCCATTGAAGTTGAGGCGGAGCATTTGGACAATATAGCTAAATCTACAAATCTAGCCTTGGGCAAAAGCAAGGGAGATGGCAGCAGTAATGGAGGCAATACTAAGGTAGCAGGAGTCTCAGCCGCGGGAATAGCTCCTAAACACCTCACTATCTTGGGCAGACCATTATCTTGGCACTTCACCCGTCTCATCAATGAAGGGAAGTTACAATCCTTACCGGCTGGGCCTGCCCCAAGTCAAGGAAAGCCCAAGCATAGAACTGACTGGTATTGTACATATCACCAGTACACAGGGCATAGAATAGACTATTGTCGTCCTTTAAGGGATCGGATTCAAGACTTGATCGACAGTAAACAAACCACTAATCATGAGCAAAAGGAGGATAAGGAGTCGACCTGTATTGCCATGGTTGGGTCAGGTTTACCTGAATGGTATGTACTGCAAGACTTGTTTGGAAACGAGAGTGCCACTGTTACTCACCCCGAGATAGATGAAAGGAGTGTTCTCGTAGCAATGATAGATTGTTGGTCCACTAGCGAAAGCGAAGAAGAAGTTGGAGAAGATAAAGAAGAGGGATCTGACCAAGTACTAAGAGAGGCCAATTCTTCACGGACTGAAGAGACTTGTGCCTTAATTGCCCGGGAGGTGGACAAAAGGCTCGAGGAACTTGAAAAGAGGTTATGGGCCGCAGTTAAGGAAAGGATGGATGCCATGGCGCTAGTTCTCCAATCTCAAATGATGGCTACTGTTGAGAAGGTCTATGCATTGACTACAGCAACATCTCCTTGTACTTCCAAGTCCGGAGGCAGGAAGCCACTTGATTCACCAGTTGGACAGAGGGGTGGTAAGAGGCCTACTTTGGAATGTGGCATTATGCTGGAAAGGGATGGAGATCCGGCGAGTATGCATGCCCCAAAAAGTGCAAACCTAAGTATCCACAACGTCAATAAGGGCAATGCTAAGAAGACGAGAGTACCAGCTGTGAAAATGAATCAAAGGCATTATTCTAATTTGGGTAGATCTCTATCATGGGTTTTCAAGAAGCTAGTGAAAATAGGGATGTTGCAGCCACTGCCCGCTAAGCCAGCCAGAACCCAAGGACAGCCGGGACATAGAGATAATGAATATTGTGAATTCCACCAGCACACTGGGCATCTGACAGACAACTGTGCAAGACTGAGGCATCATATCCAAGATCTGATTGACAGTAAGCAGATTACTGACCCCGAAAAGAGGGAGAAGAAGAAAGAGCCAGCCTACAATGCAGTCCCTCTACCAGATATGTGATCGGGTCTGATCAAGCATAGTGGCATATTTTGCGAGAACTACATGGATATGAATAGGTCGCTGACACTCGTCGGGAGAGTGGGGAAGAAGATTATGTTTTTAGACATTTGGTTCATTTTGTTTCAAGAACTCCTTATGACAGTTTGGTTATTTTCAATAAAATTGAACAAGTTTGCTTATTTGTATGGTATTCCTAATAATTTCATTTCATATGGTCATGATGCATTCATTTTGACACTAATTCAATTAATACAGCTCCATCTAGTCTCGGAACTTTGGGGAATCCAAACAAAATCTTGATAGCATCTGATATAACTCTTGAGGAGAGGATAATTTTGAGAGATAAAAAAAATAAAAAAATAAAAAAATAAATAAAAAATAAAAAAAAGGGCCTCTGCCTGGACCTGGTGTGACATGCTGAAAATTGACAAGGACGTTCTTGAGAACAGTACTACTTTCACGTGCCAACATGACGACGAACCGAATTTTGAAAGCCATTTCTTTGTATCCACAACATCTAAGTTGCATATGGCCCTACCAAATAAGATCAAACACCGAAATCTACAACAAAAGTTGGACAAATAAGACTCAGGACCTCCATGAGAAATATATGACCCATCAGAACCAAACCCTATGACCTCTTTCCTCCTGACCCCCTTTGAAATGTGCACCCTCAAAATCGATTATGATTGACCCTTGACCATCCAGAACCCTTATCGCCAAGTTTCTTGCTAAAACCCAATGCTTGACTAGATTGAACCACAACGGTCCCAGTGGTTAAGATGAAAAGTGCACGTATGTGTAACTTCATGACTGGAACGAAGTTTGCAAGGGAATGCTATTTGGGGGCGAGTTTTGTTCAAATCTCATTTGGATTTGTCAACTTTGAGAATGCAGATGATGCTGCTAGAGCTGTTGATGTGCTTAATGAAAAAAAAAATTGATGATAAGGAGTGGTTTGTTGGGAAAGCCCAAAAGAAATCTGAAAGGTACCTAAAAGGCTAATTCACAAACCATCCATCCAGCCCCTGCCGTTGGAAGGCCATTCCAGGATTTAAAACACACAAACCGATAAAGTATCCCAGATCATCCAAGCCCGACCTGTCACCCTATCCCAGCCATTGAAAGGCCACCCCAGGGTTCGAACCGCCAAAGCCAATAAAGGCCAGACGTGAAACTTCATATTCAAGCCCCAAATAAGGAACCCATCACCTCAACTAGTCTGCACAAGGGCTAAGACCAAGACTTCGATACCAAGAGGAGCCACTCTCAGAAGCAGCAGTCCCCCCGGCTGATGAAGATGAAACCAAATTCAACTAATACTGACAAACTGAAGGAGGGTCCATGGCAGAGGCTAAAAAAAATGATGAATAAAAAATAAAAATAAATAATAAAAAAAAAGAGAGAAAATATTCAATCAAGAAAACCCGCGAGGGCTGATTGATAACAGGAGTTTGATGCTTTCAAGATCTATCCCGAGATTAGATGAGGTCTCATATTTTTTGAGTTAATGCCAAATAGTGATCATGTGTTATGAAATTAGATTGAAATATATGCATTTATGCAAAGATGTATTGGTATAACCAGGGCAGTTCATCTTGCACACTCAAAGTTGTCTGAGCCCGATATAAAACTAGCACATTGTTATCTACCCTCTATCATTCTCGCTGCTCAGGCGCTTCAGCTAACTCATCTTGCTACCTACTGTGAAGCCAATCCTACAAGCTCATACAACCAATATCTGAGACATAAGCACATGCCAATCATACCTGAAAGACCTTTCGCAACAACTCCAACTTCTCTCGCAAAAAAAAAAAAAAAAAGCCGTTAGAGATGAAAACCGTGACTGGCGCTCTAAGCAAAAGTTAGGCCAAAGGGCAGGGTGAAAACCTGGGGACAGGCAGTCTGCCCTACAAAAAATGAAATAAATAAAAGCCGCTTGATTGGGTTGGGTCCATTCCAGGCAAAAAATAAGGCACAGGGTTATGTGAAAATCAAAGAAAGGACGCATTTCCCGCTGAGAAAAGCTAGTGTGAAAATCCACAAGGGACACACTATCTTTAATTAATGACTCCCGACACTTGGAGCGATAAGGCAGCATTACTTTGAATAACTTCCCTTTAGGCATGAGGTTCAGGACGCAAATTGAAGTTTTGGGGGCAAAATGCTCATTGACCAGAGGGCAAAGATGTGCACGGGTCAGTTCTCTTTAGAAAGATTATGGACCAGAATCCAAAAAGTGAAGACGATGCTTTTCTAGATCCTTGGGGGCATCAGACAATGCCAAGCCGTGTCCTGAACGGACCCCTAACCACCTAGGACGTGGTCTATCCATTTTTGCATACATCTCGTATCTGCATACAACATTTTACGCATGCATACAGTCTCTGGTATATTCCTCTATACATAGCTTTGCAGGAAAAGGGCAAATCAAGAGATAGCTTCGGCAGGACAAATTTAAGATGAAGCCTGTGCAAGGCTGAAATCGCGTAAACCGTAGAGTGATAACTCCCTTTAAGTCCTCTAAGCAGGAAAGCAAGCCTATTCATGCATGCCATACCGGGGGCAAGCAGGTGATCCAAATGATGGGTCCAGCTCAACATTGTCAGACACTACCTAGAAAAGCAAGCCTATCCACGCGGTGCCGGGGGGCAATTAGTGAGCATCAAAGCCTCTCGATCAAAACCGCCACAGGTACGTGTTTCTTTTATAATTTACCCTACGAATTTGCATTTTCCTTTTTTTGCAAAAAAAAAAAAAAATAAAAAAGTTCAAGAAAAACATCAGCGATAGAGCAGATAGCAACCTGGACTACAGTTGGAGAACACTGCATCTCATAGATCGAGATTGTAGCCAAAGCATGCTGCATCTCACCAATCGAAGCTGTGGTCAGAGAGTGCCGCACTTCACCAAATCGAGCTTGTAGCCAAAGCATGCTGCATCTCTCCAATCGAAGCTGTGGCCAGAGAATGCCGCACTTCACCAAATCGAGCTTGTAGCCAAAGCATGCTGCATCTCATGGCCAGAGAATGCCGCACTTCACCAAATCGAGATTGTAGCCAAAGCATGCTCATCTCACAAGCACCCCCAGTCTCCTCAAAAATTTATCCTTAAGTCCTTCTTTAAAGGCATTCTCAGTCTCTTCGGAGCATTATCCTTAAGTCCTTCTTTAAAGGCATTCCCAGCCTCTTCGGAGCATTATCTGTAAGTCCTTCTTTAAAGGCATTCAGCATTATCTGTAAGTCCTTCTTTAAAGGCATTCCCAGTCTCTTCGGAGCATTACCTTTAAGTCCTTGCTCAAAAGGCATTCCCAGTCTCTTCGGAGCATTATCTCTAAGTCCTTATCCAACAGGCATCCTCGATATCTTCAAAATATTGCCTTCAAGTCCTTGCTCAAAAGGCATTCCCAGTCTCTTCGGAGCATTATCTCTAAGTCCTTATCCAACAGGCATCCTCGATATCTTCAAAATATTACCTTCAAGTCCTTGCTCAAAAGGCATTCCCAGTCTCTTCGGAGTATTATCTCTAAGTCCTTATCCAACAGGCATCCTCGATATCTTCAAAATATTACCTTCAAGTCCTTGCTCAAAAGGCATTCCCAGTCTCTTCGAAGCATTATCTCTAAGTCCTTATCCAACAGGCATCATCGATATCTTCAAAATATTATCCTTAAGTCCTTCTTTAAAGGCATTCTCAGTCTCTTCGGAGCATTATCCTTAAGTCCTTCGTTAAAGGCATTCTCAGTCTCTTCGGAGCATTATCCTTAAGTCCTTCTTTAAAGGCAAATTGATTATCCTTAAGTCCTTCTTTAAAGGCATTCTACTTAAGTCCTTCTTTAAAGGCATTCTCAGTCTCCTCGGAGCATTATCTTTAAGTCCTTCTTTAAAGGCATTCTCTTTAAGTCCTTCTTTAAAGGCAAATTCATTATCTTTAAGTCCTTCTTTAAAGGCATTCTCAGTCTCTTCGGAGCATTATCCTTAAGTCCTTCGTTAAAGGCATTCTCAGTCTCTTCGGAGCATTATCCTTAAGTCCTTCTTTAAAGGCAAATTAATTATCCTTAAGTCCTTCGTTAAAGGCATTCTCAGTCTCTTCGGAGCATTATCCTTAAATCCTTCTTTAAAGGCAAATTAATTATCCTTAAGTCCTTCTTTAATGGCATTCTCAGTCTCTTCGGAGCATTATCCTTAAGTCCTTCTTTAACGGCATTCTCAGTCTCTTCGGAGCATTATCCATAAGTCCTTCTTTAAAGGCATTCTCAGTCTCTTCGGAGCATTATCTGTAAGTCCTTCTTTAAAGGCATTCTTAGCATTATCTGTAAGTCCTTCTTTAAAGGCATTCTCAGTCTCTTCGGAGCATTATCCTTAAGTCCTTCTTTAAAGGCATTCTCAGTCTCTTCGGAGCATTATCTTTAAGTCCTTCTTTAAAGGCATTCTCAGTCTCTTCGGAGCATTATCTTTAAGTCCTTCTTTAAAGGCACTCTCAGTCTCTTCGGAACATTATCCTTAAGTCCTTCTTTAAAGGCATTCTCAGTCTTTTCGAAGTATTATGTTTTAAGTCCTCATTCAAAAGGCAATATCTCAAAATCTTAAAGTCCTCAAAGGAGGCAAATTCTCCAAGACCTCTGAGGAGGCAAAATCCCAAAGTCCTTTGAGGAGGCAAATCTCAAAACCCTCTGAGGAGGCATCTCTTTATCCGATTTTCGGCAAGAAGGCAAGGTCTCCGCCACAGGTACGTAATCCCCTCTCTCTTCCTCTTTGAATTTTGGCTCACCTAGGTGTCTATGCACTAGCTTCTCCAAAATTGGGGGCAACTGTAGACACCGGGTCCCGAACCTCGGCATAAAATGAAAATGGTGATTTTTGATCCTTGATTATTCCCTCCGAAAAAAAAATAAAAAAAATATATAAATAAAAAATAAAATAAAAAAAATACATATAAATATAAATATGTGTGTGTGAAATTAGGTAATTAATTAGTTGATGTTGTTAGTTAATTAAGTGGTTAATATTATCGTGTTAATTAAAATGCATGTAAAATTAAAGTTAAAATGTGTAATTAATTAGATAAAATAAATATATATATGATAATTTAAATGGATTAATTAGTGTAATGTTTAATTAATAGAGAGTTTAATTAATATGTATGTTTAATTAATTAATGTGTGTGTGTTATTTGAATTAAGTTAAATTAATTTAAGGAAAAGGAGGGAAATAATTGAGTGGAGGAAATGACCATTGTGCCCATTATCCCTAATTTTAGGGTATAAATAGAAAATGATGAGCAAAAACAGAGGAGCTCTCTCAGTCGGCAAATCAAAAAAAAAAGAAAGAAATAAAAAAAAAAAAGAGAGAGCAGAGCAAGAACCCAGAAAAACCAAAAAATAGAAAGGCAAAAAAAAAAAAAGAAAAGAGAATAGCAAGGAAAACAAAAGAAAGCAAAATCAAAGAAGAAATAAAAGGAGAAAGTGAAGACACAGAGCAAACCAAAAATCAAGGGATCAAAAATAGAAAAGCAAAAGAAATAAAAGGGTAATAGGAAATAAGAAGAGAGGGACAGCCAAGGGTGGCCAAACGGAGCACAGACCAGGTACGCCGGAGAGAAGAAGGAAAAGAAAAAAAGGGGGAGGAGGAGGCGTTGCCTCCGCCGGCCAGTCGTGACCGCCGATCGATGCACGCGCCACACCGGGAGAACCACCACAGCCGGACGATTCAGGCGATGCCACCGTTCCTCCATCGGACTCCGGCAGACGGCACGTGGAGGAGATCGGCGAGGAGAAGCCCGCAGCGCTCCGACGCGATTTCCGGCGACGACCGACTTCCTTCCGGCGTGTGACCAGCTCCGGCGAGCCCCTCGAGCGGCGATCTACCTTCCGGCATAGGTGGTGTCGACCACCTCTCTTCCGACGAGGCTCCGGCGAGGTGAACCCCTATTTCCTTTATATTTTATATATATATATATATATATATATATATATATATTTTATTTATTTTCTGTTTTTTATATTATTATTATTATTATTATATATTTATTTATTTTCTGTTTTTTATATTATTATTATTATTATTATTATTATTATTATTATTATTATTATTGTTATTATATGGTTGTTGTCAATTAATTGTTATGTTTGTTTATTATTAGTATTTTGTGTTATGTTGTTGTTGTTGTTGTTGTTGTTGTTGTTATTATTATTATTATTATTATTATTATTATTATTATTATTATTATTCATTTAATTTCTGTTTTATTATTATTATTATTATTATTATTATTATTATTATTATTATTATTATTATTATTATTATATGGTTATTGTTAATTAATTGTTATGTTTGTTTATTATTAGTATTTTGTGTTATGTTATTATTATTATTATTATTATTATTATTATTATTATTATTATTATTATTATTATTATTATTATTATTATTATTATTATTATTTCTACTTTATATTTTATATGTTGATCTACTAATGTGTTAATTCATTTAAATATGTCATTTAAACTTATTTATCACCTAATACGCATGCTTCATTTAATTTATTTATTATTATTTGCTTAATTGAATTTCTTGTTTCGATTACTAAGATTAAGTTTGTTTGTATTTGTCGTCGGTGTCAAATACTTGCGTTCCCCTGTTTGAGCGCCCGTGCGAACGAAGAGGGAGATCCAAGGAGTTGTTATTTTTCACTGTACTTGTTATTTTTCCTTTGTTTGTTTTATTGAGTTATTTGGCATGTAGTAGTTAATTAAACCATTTATTTTTGCACGCTCGATCAAAAATCACAAAAAATATTTCTACAAATAAAATTGGATTTTTCTAATAAAATGGGACCAATGTCCTTGTTTTTCATAAAAAATAAATTGTCACTTCAAAATAGTTTTTTTTATTATGCATGAGAGGACCAATGTCCTCATCCTCAATAAATACCTCGTTTTATGTATGATTTATGTTTTATTTACAACGGGGGTTGTATTCCGCCCCTAGTTTTATTGTAATTTATTTTTATCTTTATCTTTATCTTTATTTATCGTGATTGATATGCGCTTTAAAAAACTGAATTAATCGTGTGAGAAGAGGGATGAAATTTTATAATTAAAAAACTCATTTATAATTAACCAAGACATAAATAAGTGTGAAGTTCCGAATACCATCTCTGGTTTAGACCGATAAGAGGTTAAACTTTCCCAATTTTTTAAATTGGGTGGCGACTCCAAAATACCTCGAAAGTGCCTAAAGGTGTTATGGCGATGAATGGTCCTTTTCAATATTCTATTGTGAAAGGAGGTGCCGAAAATATGTCATAACACTTAAGATCGGAAAAGACGCGAACCCATCCCTCGAATCCTAAAAGCGGATTCCCGATGAGGGCCTTGCTGGTTCATTGCCGCGCGTCACAGCGTGTGTATTGGATTTCTCTAAGAGTTGGGATAAGTATCTTCCACTTATGGAATTTGCTTATAATAATAGTTATCAGACTAGTATTGGCATGGCACCGTATGAAGCTTTGTACGGAAGGAAATGTCGCACACCAATTTGCTGGATGGAATTGAATGAGCACAGAATTGTAGGGACAGATTTGGTTCGTGATACAGAAGAGGAAGCAAGACTTATTCAGCAAAGATTAAAGGCAGCTAGTGATAGACAGAAGTCCTATGCAGATTTGAAGCGAAGAGATATGGAATTTGAAGTGGGTGACAAAGTGTTTTTAAAAGTATCTCCTTGGAGGAAAGTACTGAGATTTGGCAAGAAAGGAAAATTGGGTCCGAGGTTTATTGGACCATATGAAGTCCTAGAAAGAGTGGGCTCTGTAGCATATCGATTGGCTTTGCCTCCTGCGTTAATCAAGCTTCATGATGTGTTTCATGTGTCCATGTTGAGAAGATACCGATCGGATGAATCTCATGTGTTATCTGTGCAAGAGGTGGAAGTACAGCCAGACTTCACTTATGATGAGAAGCCAAAAGCGATACTAGCAAGGAAGGTGAGACAGCTTCAGAATAATAAGATACCGCTTGTGAAAGTGCTCTGGCAGCATCATGGTGTTGAAGAAGCAACATGGGAGCCGGAAGCGGCTATGCGAGAGCAACACCCGCAATTGTTTATCACAGGTATGAATTTCGAGGACGAAATTCTTTAAGGAGGGGAGAGTTTTCATGGCCGGACATGTACCCTAAAAGAATTAATCTGAATTGGCATGTATGTGAGGTCCAATAGTAGAGTGACATGTGTACGGGTTGGTGAGTGCATTAATAGGGATTTGAAAGAAGTAGAGAGAGGGAAGGCTGGAAATTGTAGCTTCCCATGGAAGCTAGTGGATTTTGCTCCTCTTCCCTTGCCTGCTCACGTTTTTCTTTCTATTCTCCATTTTCCACTGTCAAGTTTTGCATGTGGGTGTTCTTTAAGGTTGAGCTAGTGTTTTGAGATTTGAAGAGATTCAAGAGGTAAGTGGCTGTGTTATTTGGTTTGGATCTTCTTCTTCTTCTTCTTCTATTTTTTTTTCCAAGGGTCTGATATTGGGTTATAGTTTTGATTGCATGGGTTAATTGGGTTTTGTTTTGATTGGATTTGTGCAAGAATCTGAAGAAAGGAGGAAGGATAAAGGAAAAGGGAAGGTTGTAGTTTGACGTCAGTGGATTTTTGAAGCTCCATACCAGGTTTGGGAGTTATTTGAAAGTGTTATGTTCATTCTCACTTTGGATCTGTCACACCCCATTTGCCCCCTAGTAGAATGAGCCATATATGTGAGTATGTATTTGTATGTGTTTGGCATATCAAAAGTGCATTTTGAGAATATTGCATGTTTTGTGGGTTTATTCCGGTGTGGGTGTGCATATAGAAATAAGGTGGGCATAAGTGGAGTTGTGATTATATACATGTGAGCATATCATAGTGTGTGTATTAGATGAGATTGCATTGGGTGTGTTGCTCATACATGTGTAGGGTGCATTATTAGAGTGTTTCATTATGTGTGTGTGACATGTGCATCTAGTATGTGAGTGATTAATGCCCTCCACTAAGATGTTGACAAGTGTAAAGGGGGAGAAAAGAAAGGAAAGATAAAGAAGAAAAGGGGAAAATTCAGATTTCAAAACCCATTTTCCCATTTTCCCGTTCTCCCTTCTCCTTCCCTCTTCTTCTTCCTCTTTGCTCTTCTCTAAGTAATTTGCTTGGATTCAAGTTGGTGTGGTGGGAATTAATTACTCCTTGTGTTTGATTGGTAAGCTTTATGCTTTTGGTTTTGCTTTTGTTCAAGTTCTTCTTCTTCCCTTGCATTTTTCTGGTTTTGGGTTTTAAGTTAGGGTTTTGAGTTTGTGTATTTTTGTGGTTTGTTGCTTAGCTGAGCCTCCAAGAGATCCTAAAGGCAAGGAAGTTGCTGGATCTAGTGGAACCAAGTGATAGAGCTTTTAATTTTGAGGTTTGGGAATTTGTGTGTTATGTATTGTTGGCATGATATTATTTGATTGAAATTCTAGAAATTGTTGATGTTCTTGATGTTGTTCTTTTAATTTATGTGTGGGTTTTGTTATGGCATGATTTTGATGATGGATTCGGTTGAATTTAAAGTTTGAGTCATTATATCATGGTTTGAGTGATGAATTTTAGTGTTGGGTTGAAAAATCTGGTGTTTTGGCTCGACAACATGGAATCTAGGCATGGGTCACGGTGACAACCCTTTTAGTTGTGACCGTGAGGTGCCCAGATTTCACTTCTGTTCTGGGTTTTGGGTACGTCACAGTGACGACCATTTTGGTTGTGACTGTGAGGTACCCAAACTTTTGCTTCTGTTTGGCTTCTTTGGTACGTCACGGTGACCACCATTTTGGTTGTGACCGTGAGGTCCCCAGAACTTCAATTCTGTTTTGGGTTGGGGACATGTCACGGTGACAACCATTTTGGTTGTGACCGTGAGATGTCCAGCTTTTTGGTTCTGTTGATTTTCTTAGTACGTTACGGTGACAACCAATTTGGTTGTGACCATGAGGTACCCCTTATCAGCATTCTGCCGAGAGCTTTGGTATGTCACAGTGACAACCAATTTGGTTGTGACCGTGACCTACCCTGTTTTGCAATAAAATCATGTTTTCTTCCCACGTTTTAGAAATGTTATACTATTGATTTTAGCATTCAATATCACTTATTATGAGCTATATTTGTGCATGTACTGTTCTATTTAAAGTATATGAATTCTTTATTTATTATAATTAAAATGTGGACGTGAATTGTATGATTTTAGCCTGCAAGAGTCAGTCTAGTGGATAGTTAGGCATGCCTAATAGAGTCTCTTAGCTGTAGCCCTTTGTTCAGTTTGGACCCCGAACAGGTCCCCGCTTGGTTCCTCGCAAACCCCTTTGTGTTTGGATCTTGTTTAAGGTCCCTACTAAAAATGTTTTGTGGAAATTAAAAGTAAAAATTGGTTTCTCGATTCGTACCCGTAAGGTACTGTTTTTAATCGGCTCGTACCCGTAAAGTACTGTTTGTTCACTCGTTATCCACTACTTTGAGTCAGCAGGCACTTTGTCGTTTTGAATTGCTTTGTTAAGTATGAAATTGTATTATCCTAATATGTTTATTAATGTGATGTTTTGAAGGCAGTAGTACTTTATCGAAGGTATGACTCTATATGTTTACACGTTCATATGTTCACACTCCTGTTTAATGCGTATCTCTGATTATGCCATCCGTGTGTGTTTGCTTTGACAACCGTTATGAATGGTTGTCCTTAGGCTATATGTGTGTTTCCCCACTAAGCGTTTATTGCTTAGCACGGTGTGTTTATCCGTGCAGGTGCGGAAGGAGTTCGTTTGAGTGAGTCGTATCCATCAAAGTCAACACAGCTGGGTCTTTAGTGTAGGGCCTAATTTTGTATCTCGATGATTCTTTTTTGTAAAGAACTCTCTTACATCAATTTTTGTAATAGTTTTCGCATATGTATATGTATAATTTTGGATATGTAATTATCTTTTGCACCTCTGGGTTGATCAAACAGTAATGTAATGTTTTCCGTTATTTTAATACATGATCAATTTATTTCATGAATGGCTTTGTAAAGCTTTAAATTACCCTGTATTTCGCTATGAATGTTTATGTATGGATGTATGTATATTCTGTATCTGTGTGGTGGCACCTCTACTCATACGGCATCTCACTCACTATCGGATGGCATCGCCTAAGCACGGGTAAGGGGTGTTACAGGATCATATTTTGATGTTTATATGCTATGGTTATTTGTGTGTTTAGTACATGGAAATGCATGAGTATAATAGTTTTGTGTATATGATTTATAAGATTTTTGATGATTATTAATTGATGATGATTTGCATGGAAATGAGAGGTGAGTATACATGAAACAGGAGGTTAAATTCTTGGGTTTTGAACCTCTATAAATGTCCTTTGAATGTGTAATAATATTGTTTGATTTGTGATGTTATGGTTGTGAACGTGTTTTGGAGGCCAAAAGGTAAACTTTTATATGAGATTTGCATGACATATGGGTTTGGCTGAAAATGGGTTTTGATTTTAAGTTTTGAGAGTCTTTACGTTTTTGGTCAGGTTTGGGAATTACGATTCTATCGCGATTGCGAAATCTATCGCGAGCGTGACAGAACTGCAATTTTTACTTCTCGCAATGGCAGGATTTTGCCTGTGCTGTAGAAGAGTGATCCGAGTCGTGTTGGGGTAGCACGACTCAGACGGAGTCATTTGCCATCCTCATGAGTTGTGAGGATGCCTCACGACTCGTGAGGTTGTGAGAGAGAAGGACACGAGTCGTGAGCGAGGATCACGACTCGTGCCCTCTTCTCCTAGCAGTCGCGAGTCGTGAGGAAGGATCACAACTCGTGACCTCCACTTACCTGCAAAGCATTGGCGTCACGAGTCATGAGGGAGGATCACGACTCATGACCGCCCCTTGCCTGTGAAGCGTAAGCGTCACGAGTCGCGACTGCCTGTGCGACTCGTGACTGGCCTTTCTTCCCTCACTGTCGTGAGTGCGACATTAACGCCTTTCCTGCCCTATTTTGAAAATGAGTTTCAAGTTTTTATTTACATGGGTTTCCATTACATGACACATGATTTGTCTTATATGGCCTATTGTATGAAAAATTATTTGTTCTTAATTAGATTTGTACATGATTTATATGTCTTTATCTTTATTAAATACACATGCATACATAAAATATACTTGATTTATCCTCTGTTATATGGTAATTATTTTAGATTATGATTGAGTTGTTATTTAAGTCTGGTAGTCATATTTAGTGGATGCATAAGTGCTTATCAAGGGTCAGGGTGTAAGTGCAGCTGCCATATGTTATTTGTCACTTGCGGGCCCTATTTGGGTCTTTGATTTGGGCCCTATTTGGGTCATATAAGATGTTTGAGGCCTCCGTCTCCGGTATACCTTCTGGTATACATGATGATAAAATGTGTTGAGACTCATGTCTCCATATGCCTGGGATACTGTGTCCTATCACTATCATTAGTACTCGTATCCACTAGTTAGCGAGTAATCAGGCTATTACTTGAGGTGATTATACGAGTTTGATATATGAAGCCATTATGTATATGAAATGAATATGTGTTACATGTATGTGTATATGCGTTATGACATGATGAAATGTAATATTTGTATACGAATATGAATGGTTATATGATTATATTCCAGTTGATACATAAATATTAACTCCTTGGATATGAATGGTTACTTTCCGATATATGTGTATAATGAATACTTGTTATAAGCCTGAGTAGTATATGTTTATATGCTTTTGTTATTATTAAGCTCATATATATATGTTTATTGAAATTATATGTACATACATGTGTTGTTCCTCCCCACTAAGCGTTATTGCTTAGCACAGGCTCTTTTTTGTGTAGGTGGCAGGTTTATTTTAGGAGTCGGACATCTGCAGGTCGGCCACTAGAAGTCTAGAATTGTAGTTATTTTGTCTTCCGCTATATTTTTGTATATGGAGTATGATTTTGGGAATGTAATTTTGTAAAGAACGATTTTGTATATGTATATGTTTATCTTTTACAAATCCCTTTTGTAAAAACTATATGGTTATCTATATGGATTTGTTATCTTTTGATTAAATGTATTTGTTTTGTTAACTTATTTGAGTATATGTATATGTATTTGAGTATGTTTGTGATTTGTGCGCGTGGCGCTCCGGTATCCTTCCAACGTGGGTATCGGGGTGTTACAATATGAGTATGAGTGGAATATTGTTTATGTGTTTTATTACATTAATAAGTTTATAAGTTGTTATTGTAGTTATTTGTATATGCATATCTATGGTTATTTTGTTCCTCCCCACTAAGCGTTATAGCTTAGCACGGGTTATTTTCCCATATAGGTGGCAGGTTCAGTTTCGAGTCAGTCCTTTGCAGGTCGGCCACTAGAAATCTATATTTGGAGTTCTTTTTCTCTTTTGCAATTTTGTATATGGATTTTGATTATGGAAATGTAATTTTTGTAAAGGAACAATTTTGTATATGTATATGTTAAATGTATTTACTTTTCTTATCTTAATTTAGCATATGTATATGTACCTCTGTATGTATATGTATTTGTGCGCGTAGCATTCCGATATCCTTCCAAAGGGGGTACCGGGGTGTTACACGGCATGTATAGCCCTGCTCGGCATGAAGAGCCCCGCTCGGCATGAAGAGCCTCGCTCGGCATGTAGAGCCTCGATGGGCCTGGAAATGTTTTTGTCAGATTTCTTTTCTTCATGGTTTCTGACTACTACATGGTGCATAATTTGGCTTAGGTTTGTCTTATATATGGATTACTTAATTATAAGTTATATGTTCATTATAAGATTTGTATATGATTTATATGTCTCCGAGATTGATTAGTGTATATGTATACATAAATTATGTGATTATACTTACATTATACTCTATTGTATGGTAATATTGTTAAAGTATAGATGAGTTGCTATTTTTAGCCAGAATGGTCATAGTAGTGGATATATAAGCGCTTATCAAGGTCAGGGTCTGAGTGTAGCTGTCACATCCCAAATATGGCCTAGTTGGAATTACAAGTTTAATTGGACATTAAGGGAATTCTAGTAATTTATGCTAGTGAATTAAAAGTGAAATAAGGACTTAATGGAAGAGTTAATTAATGTATTTAAAGAAAAGGGCAAGGTAGTGGAATAAGAGGTCCAATGAGAACTTGACATGTGTATGGCTAGGTGGAGAGTTAGTGGGATTTGAAAGAAAGAGAGAGGGAAGAAATAGGAATTGTTTTCTTTCATTTTCTGTCCCGTTCTCCCTCTTTCTTTTCTTCTTTTTCTTTCTAGCTGCTCTCTAGTTTTGCATGTGTTGATTCCTTAAGATTGAACTAAGTTCTAAGAGATTAAGAACAAAGTTTCCAGAGGTAAGTTGCTGAGTTATCTTTGGTTTTCTTCATCTTCTTCTTCTTCTTCTTGGATTTGATTGAGATATACGTTTGTTTGCATGGGAATAATTGGGTGTTGTTTTGATTGGAATGGTGCAAGTATCTGAAGAGAAAAGGAGGAACAAAGGGAATGAAAATATTGGGTCTTGAAGTTAGAAGGAGATCGGCAACCAGGTTTGGGAGTTGTGTGGTTCATTTTTCTCATTTGGATCATTGCATGTTCTGAATATGTGAAAGTGCATGGGTTGCTAGAGTATTTAATAATGACTTAAAATGCTATGAATATAATAGTTTTGTATGCCACTTGATGTGTATTTTTAGTTGAGATGAAAATGACTATGATATATGATGAGTGTCGATGAAATTATATAACTATAGTAGAATGTTAGGTAATTATTAAATGAACATCCTTGTTACATTATTGTTCGATTGCATGTTAGATTTTTAGTGGTATGATTATAAGCATGAGAGGGGTATATGCATGTTGGGTTTGATTTTGAATTGTGTGGATTCTGGCATTATACTGGAATTTGGTCGTTTTGCACGGCTGTATGGATTTTCGTACCGCCGTGTAAACGCTCTCTGGATTGCAGGTCCGTCGAGCCACACTGCAGTAAGGAATCCCAACCATGAGGCTCAAAATAAGAGGAAAAACCTTCAACAAGCAGGTTTTGTTACACTCGTGATAAGGGTCACGTTCGTGACAGAAGCCGTCCCCAAGTGCCCTACGAAAAATAGATTTACAAGAGAACTTTTTCACCTTTGACTTTGTATTGCCTAAACCAACCTCTAAAACTCATTTTTGGCAAAAATGTCCCTTAACAAATGATTCCTAGGATGTTGTCTTTCAAGTACAACAAATTTTAGATCAATATGACATTGGAAACGTCGGATATGATCCAAAAAATATACACTCTTCTAGTGAACCCGTCTAAGTAGAGATGCCTCGGATTTTACAATTTTCAAGGATCTTAGATCCATAACTGGCTTCCTATCATTCAAAGACAATTTTAGATATATAAATTATCTTTCCAATGGCATTGGTTTCATAAAATTTGGATGTCGATTTAAGTAGTTAAAACAATCACTAAAGGTCTAGAGAAATCTGGGCAGAGTTTCCCCAGAAATTCAACCTCTCTAAAATTAAGCAAACCCACACAACCAAAATAACACAAGCAACCCAATTTGACAAATAAATATCAAAATCATCAATACACACACACACACATATATTTATATATATATAGAAAGGTGGATTTTCTAAACCTAAAACCCCTATGGTCCAATTAGCTTAAATTGTTGCACTTCCTTGCTTCCATATTCTTTCTATAGTTTTATTACTCCAATTTCATCATAAAAAAATACATAAAATTACTTAGGGTTTCTAATTAACCAAAGATGAATTGCAAAAATTAAAACTCATAACTTACCCTTTCATCTCAAATCTTTCATTAAGAGCACTTGAGCTGTAAATTCCATCATACATATCTTGGGGCTTGCAAAGAAAGGGAGAGGATGGCGGGAGAAGAAGAAGAAGAGGAAGAAAAGAAGAAAGAGAGGGAGATCGTGAGAAAGGAGAGAGAGATGAGCAGAAATCTGCTCTCTCTCACATTCTCTCTGTCCTTAAATACTCCAACCACTTCAACCCTATCTCTAATGCCACTTGTCCATTTTCTATTGGTCCTTAGTAGATTTTTATGTCCAATTATCCCTTTTAGTCCACATCCTCTACTTTAATCTTACATTACCATAATACATATATATAATTCTTACATTGGCCCACAATTAAATCCTTACACCCTTCAATTAAGTCCCTAAATTAATACCTTATAATTTTGAAATTGGCTGCACTTGCCGAAACTTTTGTATTAATACCGAATTCATCCTTTCGGCACACCTGACACCACAACTCACTTACATTTGGCATATAACTGATCCATTCTCAAAATTTAGCTCTCATAGTTATTTATTCCATTCTATTAAATCCATATATACAAA
Source organism: Excoecaria cochinchinensis (assembly GCA_947683425.1). Taxonomy (NCBI): domain Eukaryota; kingdom Viridiplantae; phylum Streptophyta; class Magnoliopsida; order Malpighiales; family Euphorbiaceae; genus Excoecaria; species Excoecaria cochinchinensis. Next base: position 862,619 of record CANTUQ010000029.1, on the reverse strand, counting down.
ATGACCAAATTACCCTTTTTCTGAATTCTAATCATGTCTTTCTCCTACTTAATCACTCTAACCATCAAATCATACAGTTTTGATCACCAAGATCCCTAGACATGTACAAATCCTTCTAGGGTACATTTTGGGGTGTTACAAGAATTATCAGACGAAACAAGTATGGCTAACCCATTAGGTGAATACAGTGCAATCCATGCAATGATTGCCGAGGAGGTGGGAAAGAGAATGGAAGAGTTTGAGGCCAGAATTATGGAGATGATGGGCAACCTTGCTACTACTTTATTGCCACTTACTGGGCAATGACCTATTTATCTAGCTGGGGGCCAAGATGAACAAGGGCCTATTAGAGATGATCTCCCTGCTGTGATGCCCATTCTCAACTACTGGAACAGCTCAGCTGCAGCATTCGAGAACGGCCATCACACAGCAACATAAGCACATATCATCACCATACACGCATGCCAATACCTGTATAATTAAATTTCATAATTCATGCATTCATACACAGCGAATATTTCACGCTAGAACTGACACATCTACATACTTATATACATATTGATACAATACCTGGTTATTACATCCATATATATTGCTTTGATACAAAAAGGATTAAATATTACATATACAAAACTCATTGCCCATTTCCCCAAAAACCTACACTATAAGTACTCCTAGTGTTGACCAATAGCAATGCGGATCCATCCTTGGCGATCAGCTCGCCTTCAAACCTACACAGATTAGCAAACTCGTGCTAAGCGATAACGATTAGTGGGGAAATAGCATACAAACGTATATACTTTATAGCATACATTACAATAATTATTCAATTAAAAGACATATTTTAATACAAGCTTGATAATAGTTAAATCAGTTTAACAAGGCTCATGTATCACGTAGGTACATATTCTGTATTCAAATATTTACATAACTACGGCTCATGCACAATGCTCATTGTAATAGTGTATACATTTGCATTAAACTCATTTAACTTATTCATGTATCACATGGTTTACTTATTACTCCTATTAGTTAATCTTACCTGCAATTCAAAGATACGGATAACGAGTATTGCATTAGTAACACATGGGTATAGTAATCACATTGGCATCCATGGATACCTCACATATGTACTAGTACCCAAAGGTACGAAACATCAACATAATATCACATTAGAATCCAATAAGGATTTATATAACCTTGTGATTCCAGAGGAATCGTATGCATTGGGCTGCAGCACTTAGACTCTATAGGCATGCCTATCTATCCCCTACTTGACTTGCAGGCTAAGGGATGATTTGATTATTATACTTGTTATGGCATTATTACATTATAGAATTATCCCATTAAATTTTATTACACAGTTCACATTCATTGTTATTCACATCACAATTCTATCATTAGACTTAGATAGGTTATTGCATGAGCATATACATATATATACAAGAAATTCATCACCATAATCCTCATGCTTGTATATTCATTGTCACAAGTTTACAATTAGATTGAATTCATGTTCATGCAAATCATCAATAGATAGCTAAGATGACATTTATTAAGGTTTATGGCAAGGTAAGTTCAATTGGAATGGAAAAAGAGATAAAAATCAAAGACATAATTTTTCAAAACAAAACCGTTTTACACGGCGGTATGACAATGTCTTACCGCCGTGTAAGACACTTTACACGGGGGTATGATCAAGTCATACAGCCGTGTAAAATCTCACACTAAAAACCATCGGAACAGAGGACATTTACACGGTGGTATGGTCACTCCTTACCGCCGTGTAAACTCTCACACTTGGGCAAAATAGGATTACACGGGGGTATGGCAAGTCCATACCACATGTAACTCACTCAACCCAGATTCTTACATGAAAAACTTAGCTACTTGGAAATCAATTAAAACCCAAAATCATTTCAACATACATATACTTCTCACTCAATGCATACATGAACTTTACTCATGCTTGTTTTCACCTTAACCAATGCAAACATTAGATACAAGTAGTAATAAACATGATTTATCAACAAAATCTCAAGCATTCTTCCCTCAATTTATCCACACATAGATGAACTCACTAATTCCAACAAACCTTAACCACATTTAAGATACAAATAGAACACAATTTAAATCACAACATTCAACATAAGGATAGTTTCCCAAACCACCTTTCCTATGCTCCTAAAGAGCCCCTCTTGAGCTAGGTTCTCCAACCTTGGCCTTCCCTTTATCTTGCTTTGATTTCTCAACTACACACATGATCCAATTTCCAGAATTGGAACTCAATCCATCAATTTCTCATTTACTCAATTCAATAATACAAGAAAGAGTAAAAGATGAAGAATACCATTTACTTTATCACTTACCTTACAACTTCAGCAACTTAACTCTTGAGCAACTTAATAAGTTGACCTTCTCAACAAATTACATGCAATTGATTTAGGGCTTTCTTAAGGCTATACTCACTGTAAAAGGGAAGAGAAAATTTACAAAAAATGGCTTAATGTTCAAGCTAGATGGTCCTTTCTCTCTCCTCAAACAACATATGCATGCAACTAGAGGAGGTGGCAGCTCCATAAAGAGCCACACGAAATCCACTCAAAAGATGTCCCTTGATTAGATTAATTAATCTCCAACTAAATATTAACTAATCAGCCATAAGCACAATCCTGTAAAATCTAAACTTAGGCACTAACTTCTTTTAATTATTCAATTAAGTCCTTTATTGTTATTTCAATTTAGTCCAACAGTATAATTAAATTCCCACACAACCCTATTTATGCCCATTACTACCAGGCTATATTTCGGGCCATTACACCTACGGCAGTTGACCAACCTATAGTTGAGCCCAGAGTGCCAGCACATGTAGAGCATAGAGAAGCTCTTAGACATGGGAGTGACTTGGGTGAGAAAGAGCAAGGGGGCCAGTCATGATAAGAGGCAAGGCCCCTGAGCTAGAGGAGGCCATATGGAGAAAGATGGAGGAGAGGTTCGAAGTGATAACTTGCTTGCTAACAGTGGGAAGAGGCATGAACCCTGAGGACAAGGAGCTGGAGGGCGAAGATCTAGTTCCCTATAATTTAAAGATGCCTGACATGGCAAACTTTGATGGAACTTCAGACCCCGCAGCATATGTGAAGTAGTACTAGTTAGTGATGAAGGGTACAATACTGACAAAAAGGGAGAAGATAGAATATTTCTATTTGAGCTTAACGGGTCCAATGGTGGACTGGTATAAAGGACTCAACAAAAGGACTAAAGAGGACTGGGATCTACTGACAGAAGAGTCCCTAAGGCAGTATGATTGTAGCACGAGGATGGAGGTAACCCAAAAATATCTTGAACTGCTACAGTAGAAGTTAGGGGAGTTATTTCATGAATACCTAACCCGATGGAGAAACCGGGTAATAGAGATGAAGAGGAAGGCAGACACTCCGGACCAGATAAGGCTGTTTATCAGGAATGCCAGCCCATATCTGAAAGATGGGTTAAAAATGAAGGGTTTAAAGGACTAGGAGTCCTTGAAAGACATAGCCATAGAAGCTAAAGGAGAGTACCTAGCAAGGAAGGCCAACAATGATAATTATGCCCATAGAAATTACCGTAATCAGGGGGTAGGAAAGTCTATAGGGCCCGGTAATGTGAATTGATCTGGAAACATAGTAGATGTAGCGGCTACCAAAGCAGACCAAAGGCATTTCTCCAACCTAGGCAAGTCATTGTCTTGGGTACTTAAAAGGTTGATGAAGGAGGGCAAGTTACAACCAATGCCTGTTAAACCCGCTAGAAGTCAAGGACATCCCGATGATCGACCAGATCTGTACTGTGCCTACCATCAACATACAGGTCATGACACTGATGAATGTCGAACTCTGAGGAACCATATTCAGGATCTTATTGATAACAAACAGATTACCAATCTAGAGCGCCAGAAGAAATAGGGGATAAAACCTTTTAGTAGATGTGTTATTCATATTTGAATTTTTTTTCAGTCTTGATGTATGCAGTACTATTTACATTAAATGTATTAATGGCTATTTGTTTATGTTCTCATGATTTCATTATGCATGATCACAACCACAAGTTATTTACATTTGATATTAACTTAATAAATACTCCCTCATTTAATCTCGAGATCCTGTGGGCGTCTGATGTCAATTTTTAAGTGGGATAAACATGAGAGAAAAAGAAAGAGAATGAAAAAAAAAAGAAAAAATGCCTTTGCCTATACCTGGAATGACCTGCTTCAATTTTTCCAACCTAATAGCCATCGAAGTTTCAAAAGTCATTTCCTTGCCGCCCTAGTATCTGGGACGCATACAAGGCAGCCAGATGAAGCCAAGCTCCCATCAATAAGGGTTTGCTTCAGAGGCTGAGTTATCAAAATTTGAGACAAAGGAAGCTTTAGGCCTTCACAGGAAGAGATAAGAGGAAAAGAACAAAAGAAAAAGAAAGAAAAATAAAAAAAAAGAAAAAAAATAAAAAAAAAATCGAAAAAAGCCACAGTATTGAGCTAAGCCATCTGAGACCAACCTACAACCCCATCTCAACCATTGAGAGCTACCTCAGAAGTCAAGCACCAAAGTTAACCAAGAACAAAGTACGAGTTTTACAGCCAAGGTCCACATAAGAGAATTCACTGTTTTTTGCAATTTGCACAAGGATCAAGGGGAAACCTCATCAGGAGGAACAGTTGTCCCGGATGACAATGATGAAAGAAAGTTCAAGGGAGAAAATAGGTCCCATGGCAAAGGCATCCAAAATAAACAAAAATGAAAAAAAAGGGGAGCTCCGTGGGTTAAAAACCCAAAAAAGGTGACCCTGCAAAAATTTGGCACCCCGTCAAGGCAAAAAACAAAAAACCGAAAAATAGCGCTTTGGGCAAAATTTAGGGGTAGAGAGAAAATGTTCAATCATGAAAACCTGAGAGGACTGATTGATAATAGGAGTTTGATGTTTTTAGGATCCATCTTGAGATTAGATAGGGTCTTGTATTTTTAAGATTAATGGTAAATGATGATCATGCTTGATGAAATCGAACTTGAACATATGCATATATGCAATTATATTTTAATGTAAGCAAAGCACTTTATCTCGCATACTCAAAATTATTTAAGTTCCGGCATAAAAGCAGGGCATTATTTCTTCTTCGCATATGTGCAATTTACAATGTATGGCCTCCATTGCCATTGTCATCCTGATGGTTCAGAGAACTCGCCCCAACATCGGCTTCAAGCTACTCGCCAGCACATTTTTAAGGAAAGCTGAAATCCACATGACCACCAGTCAGACAGCGAAAGGATTTTAGCCTCCTAAAAAAAGGCTGTTAGAGATTAAAACTGTGACAAGCTCTCTAAGCAAAAGTTAGGCCAAAGGGTAGGGTGAAAACCTCAAAATAGGCAGTCTGCCCTACAAATAAATAAAATAAATAAAAGCCACTGGATTTGGTTGGGTCCATTCCAGGCAAAAATTAGGCAAAGGGTTATGAGAAAATCCCTAAAGGGATGCATTTCTGATAAAGAAAAGTTAGTGTGAAAATCCACAAGGGACGCACTACATTTAAAATAATGAATTCCAATGCCTAGAGTGATAAGGTAGCATTACTTCGGATGATTTCCCTTCAGCCAGATAATGCATAATGTAAGGACATGAGTTAGAATCCTGGGTGTATGATCATTGACCGGGGGGCAAAGATGCACACCTGATGGGTCTCTCTAAAAAGTTTACGGGTCAGAGTCCCTAAGCCAAGATGACACTTCTAGATCCTTGGAGCGATGATCGAGCAGCCAAGCCATATCCTCAATGGACCCTTAACCACCTAGGACATGGTCTATCCTTTTTTGCATGCATTTCATAAAATGCTTTAGCAAACACCTGCATGTGACCTTTTGCACATGCATGCACTATATACAATATTTCTATGCACATAGCTTTGTGGGAAAAGTCCAAATGAAGGCAACAAGCATAAAACCTGGTAAAGGACGGTAACGTTAGCACTCACCCATGCTGGACAACTAGATCAAGATAGAATCCACACTGACAAATCTCCTAGACCTATTAAGAGGCAATTCTCCTAGAGCTCTTAAGAGGCAATCTCTAAGACCTCTTAGAGGCAATTCTCCTACACCTCTTAAGAGGCAATTCTCCTGGACCTCTTAAGAGGCAAATCTCTAAGACCTCTTAAGAGGCAATTCTCCTAGACCTCTTAAGGGGCAATCTCCAAGACCTCTTTAGAGGCAATTCTCCAAGATCTGTTAAGAGGCAATTCTCCTAGACCACTTAAGAGGCAATTCTCCTGGACCTCTTAAGAGGCATTCTCCATGACCTATTAAGAGGCAAATCTCCAAGACCTCTTAAGAGGCAATTCTACAAGACCTCTTAAAAGGCAATCTCCAAGACCTCTTAAGAGGCAATTCTCCAAGTACTCTTAAGAGGCAAGTTTCCCAGTACTCTTAAAATGCAAATTTCCATGAACTCTTTAGAGGCAAATCTTCAAGTCCTCTTAAGAGGCAAGTTTCCAAGTCCTCTTAAGAGGCAATTTTCCAAGACCTCTTATGAGGCAAATCTTCAAAACCTCTTAAGAGACAAATCTCCAAGTCTTCTTAAGAGGCAACTTTCCAATGTTCTATGAGGAGGACATTTTCTGCACTTTGTAGTCTTGTTAGTGACTCAGTGCAATCACTTTGTAGTCAGTATAACGACTCGATGATATTTAACCTCGTGCTTTGTAGTCTTGTCAGCAACTCGACACATTGCCATTTGAGGATGGCACCCCTGCACTTTGTAGTTTTGTCAGCGACTCGGTGCAGTTCTCTGAGAAGGACATTTCTCGCATTTTGTAGTATTGTCAACGATTCAACGCACCGCCATCTCAGGATGGTACCCTTGCACTTTGTAGTCTTATCAGGGACTTAGAGCATCACCATCTGAGGATGGCATCTGCACTTTGTAGTCTTGTCAATGACTTGGTCCAATCATTTGTAGCCTATTTAAAGGCATGGTGATATTCAAGAATGTCCGCATTTCATAGTCTTATCAGCGACTCGGTACGATCCGGAAGGAGAACATTCGCAATTCAAATCACAGCACTATTCTCGAGGGAGCAGCTAGAAGGAGGCCACCTCAGGTACGCATTTCTTTCCCTTTTCTGAATTTTGGGTCACCTAGGCACCCATGCACTACCCTCCCTAAAATTGGGGGCAACTGTAGACACTGGGTCCTGAGGCAGCCCAGATAAGAATTGCCCAATGATGAAATTAAGGGTGCCTATTTATAGGCAAAAATGAAAGTTGGAAGTGATAGTTTTCTTGTCAAAATTTATTTATTAAAAATTAAATAAAAATGTGTTTTAAAAATTTTATTTTAAGATAAAAAAGTGAGTTCTAAAATTATAGTGTTTTAGCCATTTTTTTTTATAAAAAAATCGTCTAAATCGGCCTTCAGGGGGGCATCAGCAGTACCCAGCGCACGGCGCGCGAGCGTCCCTTGCCCGCGCGAAGCGCAGGGAGCGCTCGCCCGCACGCTGGATGATGCCCGTCTTGCAACGACCCGATTTGGACCCTAGAAGTTTTGAACAATCTTTGTAAGATTGTATCAAGATTTAGAGTGTTTGCTGTGTGTGAGAGTTCTGTCGCGAGCGCGACAGAACCCTTCCGTGGATAGTCAGCTTATGTGGCTTTTAAAAGGCATTGAATTGGAATTTTGACAAGTGGCAATGTAGGAGATTGACACTTGGCATGGGATTTTTGTTTTGAGTGAATAAATAGGACGAGTGGCATTAAAGGAAGTGGTTTGGCATTTAAAGCTAGTTGGTGGCATTAATGTGAGGGATTGGCTTTCTTTGGGTTGGACTGGCCACTCTTTTTCTTAATCTGCTTTCAATTTCTGCTTTTGGTTTCCTTTTTACTTCATTTTTTTTCTTTGTTCTTAGCTTTGTCATGCTCCTTTTCTTTTCTTTTTCATTTGGTTTGATCCTTAAGTGGGTCGCTTGGATTAGTTTGAAGGGAGTGACATGAGGGTTTGAGTTGGTTCTTGAGAAGTTAAGCTTGATTAGTTCTCCGATCTGACCTCCTTTTTCTTTCCATATTTCTATTTTTGATTTGAAGTTAAGAGCTTGGTTTAAGAGTTCTCTTGGTTGATTTGTACACGTAAGCTGTGGACAAGAAGAGGGACAAGGGAAAGGAGAAGATTGGAACTGATTAAAGAGACGTGGTCAAGCTATCTAAAGGTCGGGATCGTGTGTGATCATTTTGATTGCTTGTTGTGCTCTAATGATGTATGTATATATATATATATATATGTGTGTGTGTGTGTGTGTATATGGTTATGATTATGTAATGTGATCATTGGCATGTGGGTTGATGACATTAGATGATTGCCGTATAGTTTTTGAGTGTAAGATATGATTTTAGGGAAACTTTGTTCCTTTTTCATCAGACCTCTGTGTAATGTTTTTATCATAAGTGTAGTTTTAGATCTCAGAATTGAGTGATTGTTGCACCTTTAGAATGACGACTTCAATTTCTATACAAGTATCAGAAATTACCTTAGCAAATATTTGCTCTAAGACCCTGAAAGTTTCCCAAACACAAGTGTCTCTAATCTAGTTGGTTTATTGGAACAGCATAGCTGGTTGAGTATATATCTCACATTCTAGATGTCTTATTGACCTGAAACTTGTCCCATTTGAACAATACCTTTCTAGGGAACAATTGTTAAGAAGAATAGTTTGCCTAAAAATGACGTTTAGATGTTTTTTTAGGCAATACTAATTTGAGGTGAAAAGCAGTCTTGTGAAGTTCCTGTTGGAGCCTTCTGTTGCGAGCGCAACAGAATGGGTCAAAAGAGTGATTTTATTCTTGATTTATAGCCCATTGTTGGCATGAATCAATTCCCCACCTTTACCCTCAACTAATTTGTATATTTTTATGTGGTTTTCTTCCTGAATTGAACCCGTATTACACCGAAACATTCAGGGGTCTTTATAATGCATGTTTAGGATATTCAAATGATTATAAGATTAATTATCTGGGTAAATAATGCCACGACATAAGAGTTTAAGAATGGAACAAAGTGTATTCATGCTTTTTAAGTTTTGAACATGACATGCCATGCGATATTGATTATTATATAATGTTTGAGTTTTTGTAATGCATTTGGTATAGTATATAGAGTCTTTATGCTAAGCCTGAATGGTCATAGTAACTGATAGATAAGCATGCTTATAAAGGGATAGAGGCGGCTACTACAGTGACCTTAGTTGTGTTTACTTGAAGAATACATAGTGTATTCAATGTTATTGAGTTAGTTCTCTAGAGTTTATACAGTATCCACAGTACCCGTATCCACCATATTGAGAATTCAGGCTAATGTATATTTTGTAGTGTACAAGTGGTGAGGTAGAGACTTGTATATGTATAGGAATATAGTATGTCATGTCAACGATATCGTTTGCCATATATGGATTTTTGCATATGAATGGGTTGAAGCATGGTGTTATTTGCTTACAAGAATGTGTATATGAGTATTTGTATATGACATAACTATCGATATGCCTTTGATATATATGTGACTTCAATCGAAGTCTATTACTTCTGTTTATCCCCACTAAGCGTTATCGCTTAGCATGGGTGTTTTTCCGTATAGGTTTACATGATTGGATCTGTGAGTGCGCATCTGCAGGTCAAGGCAACAAGGAGCTATTATAGAAATCTTTTTATATAAGATAGAGTTTCTTATGTTTTGAGTAACTTCATTATGTATATAAGAAAGTGTTCTATCATAGTGTAAATGTTAACTGTTTTGTATATGTACCGAAAATGAATAAGTAATAAGTATAAAGCTTTTGTAATATGTACAGTTTATATATTATAAGAGATGTATGTTTGGCTTAAGATATTCTAATTATTTATTGTTATTACTTCCGCCTTAGAGTTTAAATTGGTATATGTATGTATGTATGTTTGTGTGGTTAGCTTGTGATGCCCTGATATTCCTTCCCAGGGGTATTGGGGTGTTACACGTCGCCCCTCCAGCAGCCCTTTAAGTGTTTTTGGCCCAAAATTCATATTTTTCTTCACTTTTTTTGTAAAATTTATTTTTTAAACCATTTTGTCTTCTAACCTTTAAAATTTCTCAGTTTTTTTGTGTTAATGGGAATTAAATTGTTTTAATTTCTTCATTAAATTTGATTTTTTTGGGGTATAAAATGGGTTATTTGAGAAGAAAAAAAGGAGAATTCTTCTTAAGAAAAATATTTTTCTTCTTCTTTTTTAAGAAAAATTCTCCAAAGATTCCAGTTAATTTTTCCAAGTTAATTCTTAAGGTAAAAAGAATAATTTTTGTTCTTGAGAATTTTCTTCTTTTTATTTAACAATTTTTTTTCTTGAGACAAAAGGCTAATTTTTTGTTCTTGAGATAAAATTTCACTTCAATATTTTATTTTGCTAATCTTATTTCTATAAATTAAGATAAGAAAATTGATCATCTACCTTCATTTGTCAAATCAAATTTTGAGGGTAAGCATTCTAGGCTCAATTTTTAATTTAATTTTTATTTACAATTAATTAGTAATCATGTAGATTTTTAAATCTTTTGTTGTTTTTAAAATTATTTATGTGATTTAGTTATGTGATTTAATATTTTTTAGCTTATTTTATTTTATTCTTGCATATTTATTTGATTGTTCATGTTCTTTATTATTATTATTATTATTATTATTATTATTATTATTATTATTATTATTATTATTATTATTATTATTATTATTATTATTAGCATTAGTAGTAGTATTATTATTAGTATTATTATTATTATTATTATTATTATTATTATTATTATTATTATTATTATTATTATTATTATTATCTGTTATTACTACTATCATTATTATTATTATTATTACTTTTATTATTCTTGTTTAATGTTATTATTATTTTTATCACTATCATTACTATTATTTATGTTTTCATGCATGTTGAATTGTTAATATGTTAAGTTACTTATTTTTATTATGTCATTTAATTGATTTGTCATACAAGATGCATTTTATTTTATTTATTTTTCCATTTTCATATGTTATATGTTTAATCTTTTTTTTTTTATTACTAACATCACTTTTATTTGTGTTTTTTATTTCAATAATTATTTTCTTATGTGTGAGCTTTTCCAATAGCAAGTGGGAGCCGATGGAGATTGGAAGACACCATCTTGATTTAATTTGTCATTTTTATATTTTTATGATTATTTTATTTGATGTTATTATGTAATTTATAATAAAATTATTTATTTTTATGCACATTAATTAAAAATAGTTTAAAAAATTTTTATTAACAAATTGGACTTTTTTCTAACAAAATGGGACCAATATCCTAATTTCAACCCATAAAAACTCAATTTTAAAAGAAGAGTTAACTTTTTCAAAATGCGATCACTTATGCCGATTTCTTCAATGTATACCAAAAATAACTTTTCGATTTTCTAAAGTTAACATGAGGGAACCAATGTTCCTATTCCAAGCATTGTCCCGATTTATGAGTGTTTATACATTTTGTTTATTTATTTATTCATTTATTTTTTGCTAGATTTTATTTGGGGGATTGTATTTTTGTCCCAAATTTTAATACCTTTTTTATTTGGGGGATTGTATTTTTTCCCTTTTTTTTTATCTTTCTTTAAGATTGCTTTCTTTACTGCTTTCATTACTGCTTCATTTGCGTTTTATGTATTAATGCATGACTGTGTGAGAAGAGAGATGAAATTTTAAGAATTAAAAACCCATTTATAATTAAACAAGGCATTAATAAATGTAAATTTTCGAATCTTTCTCTAGTTTTGACCCCGAAGTTTGAAGAAATTTTCTAATTTCTTATAAATTGGGTGGCGACTCCAAAATACCTCAAAGGTGCCTAAAGGCTTCATGGGATTAGATGATCTTTCCAATGTTCTATTTGAAGGAAGTGTCCAAAATATCTCATGATTGCCCAAGATTAAAAGATGCAAACCCCTCTCGGGCCCTAAAAGTGGATTTCCGAGAAAGAGTCGGATCCACGCGCGTCACAATAGGGCATCATGCTTACACAATAATTAATACCACTATTTTAGCTAATTCAATTTATTATGTCAATCTACTACATCATAACATGCAAGTTCACGTTCTTTGTTCATTTCAAACCACCTATTCAATCAAGCAATCTGAAACTCATGCTTTATTAAAATACACACAAAGCAACGTTTTCCCAAACCTCATAATCCTATGCTCCTATTGTTCACTTTTGCACTTGATTCACCAACCTTGGCTTTACCCTTGTCTTTCCTTGGTTTAACCACTACAATCATGATCCAATTTCCAGAATTGGATATAATTTGTCAATACCCAAACAATCTCAAATCCAGTAATAAGAAGGAGTAGAAGAAGAAGAAACACACTAATTAACTACTCTACTTACCTAATTGAGATGAACTCTACACATGCAATACTTTAACTCAAACCAGCAGAAATTACAATAGATAAAGTAATAAAAGAGGGAAATGAAGAAAAAAAGAAAGAAGGAGGAGAAGAACCCGATCCACATGCAGCAAAGTGGGTTTTTCTCTTTCTAAAACACCTTATATTGCATGGAAGAGGTTGAGGTGGGATCACCATAAAGTGACACCCGGCCCACTACACCAACTCCTACTAACAAATCTGATTTTGCTTAATTAAAACCCACTTAATGCTAATCATGCGTACTTACAATTTGACCTCTTAAACTTACTTTGTTTATGCAATCAAGTCCTTTCTTCAATTTCACTTGAGCCTAGAATTTGGAAAACTTTAATTAAATTTATCCAATCACCATAGTTAAGCCAATTTACAACTAGGGTAATATTCGGGCTGGTACAAAAATGGTTAATTGTAGTAAATGACGTATTTGGTATTAATTAAAAAGACTGAGGGTAATTTGGATATTTCATAAGTGTGGGCTAAATTGAAGGAATAAAATTAATTATGTGGCCTAAGGCTTGAAATAGATAAGTTATATGCCAATTAAAGGAAAAGGAAAAATGATGGAGGATTAAAAGGGAGGTATGACATAAAAATCTAGATTGGACCAATTGAAAGGTGACATTTTGCATAGGAGATAAGAGTGGATTGAACAGGTATAAAGGAAGAGAGAGAACATGAGAGAGGGTAGAAATCTGCTCTCCTCTCTCTCATGTTCCTCATGCTCTTCTTCTTTTCCTTCTTTTTCTTCTTCTTCTTCTTTTCTCTTTCACGTGAGTGGAGGTTAAGTGTGATTTTAATTTGAACTCTGAATCTTTGGTTTCTTTTGTGTGGAGAATGAAGGAAACTAAGGAAAGGTGAAAAAAGCAAAGGGATTGTGCAATCATTTGAGCAATTAGGGAGCAAAGGAAAAGAGGTTTGGAAACTCTTATATTTATGCATGAGTTTTGAGTGTATTGATGTATTATAAAAGTTACTTGAATGTGTTTATGATGATATATGATGATGACAGTGAGTGTTGGCTTTAAATTGTTAAAAATGTGCATGTGAATAAGATTTGGTAAAAAAAAAAACTGTGTTGGGACACTTGACCCCTCTTAAGTTATTAGACTATATCAAGAGTTTTAGAACTCAAAATGGTATTCAGCTAGTGCCTTTATAAATTTAAGACACATACCTTAAAAATTCTTAGAAATAGCCATGAGCTAATTGTAGCCCTAACTGCCCAAAAATTGGCCAAAACCGAGGAGTCTCTACTTTGGCCGGTTCATAGGAACAGTTTAAGATGTTTTGCTTACATCTGATGATTTAGGTGTCCAAATGATCTTAAAATTTTGCCATATGAAAGATAACATCTTAGGGAACAATTGTGAAGAAGGAATTTTTGTCTACAAATGAGTAATAAATGTTGGTTTAAGCGGTTCGATTTTGAAGTGGAAAGTAGTCTTCTTATCATGTTTTTGTAGGGCACCTGATGGATGCTTCTGTTGCGAGGGCGACAAAATATGCTAAATGAAGGCTTTTCTTCTTATTTGGAAACCCATGGTTAGCTTGAACCATTGCCCACCATTACCCTCGTCTAGTTTGCGTATTTTGGTATGTTTTTCCTTTCGAAATACAGCTAAACTTCACTGAAATTTTCTAAGACTTATGCATCACATGTTTAGAGTTTGTAAAAAAGTAAATAAATGGCTATCAAATAGAAATACATGTGACTAAGGTTATAAATAAGAATAATTGCTAAGATACTTAAAAGTTTAATGAGTCGACTTCTGCCGAATACATCCAGAAGTGGCATGACGTGATATGTTAATGGATTATAAGGGAAAATACTACGATTTTGTATATTAAACCTTTAGAACTACGGGTGTAACACCCCCTACCCATAAGTAGGGAAACCCATCTGCGAGGGAGTGAGAACCCGTACGAGCAGGGGTGTCACACCAAACAGAACGGTACAAATATACAATCACATAATATAAACATACATATAAACAGCGAAAATCAAAACTTCAAACCAAACTGAACATTTATTCATTAACGGAATAACAATATTCAATACATAACTGCTCTGATACAATCATAATTATAACTTTCAGAGATACAGAGCGAAAACTTAACAAAAGAATAAATACAAGAGAGATCACGATTACAAAATAATCATAGTACAAAAAGAAACTAAGTCCTATCAACAATCCCACTGTGTTGGCTTGACTGGCGGCGACTCTCCCAAAAGCTGTGCATCCTCCGCACCTGCACGGGTGAAAACACCGTGCTAAGCGATAAGGCTTAGTGGGGAAACAAACAATAATAATATGGACGGCCATTGACAATGGTCGTCAAGGAAAATCACATACGTAATGGCATACTGAATAATCATATGATAAAATCATAAACGAATCACATTCATAACCATTCAAAGCTTCAATAATCACATTCATATGCCAACTGATTCATATGCTCATAAATAGAGTCATTCAGATTCAAATACTTATAATCATACTCATTCGGATTCATATACTTATAATCATGACAGAACAAATCATAACACTTGCTGACTCATAGTAGTGGATAATGAGTAAACGCATGGCAGTACCTTACGGGTACGAATCGAATGCATGGCGGTACCTTACTGGTACGAATCGGAGAACAATATCATATTTTCTCTTTTCAAAACAATTTACAAAGGGGATCTTAAACAAGATCCATACACATTGAAGTTCGCGAGGAACTAAACGGGGACCTATTTAGCGTCCAAAACAGTACAGAGGGCTGCAGCTAAAGGATTCTTTTAAGCATGCCTAACTATCCACTAGACTGACTCTTGACGGTCACATAATACAAATCATGCTCAAAGCATAACATATAATTTGTCATGAAGAAATCATAATAGTGCACATATATAAGCTTAATTATTCCCGTACAGTAGTAAAAACCCATGAAGAAATGATATAAAAGTCATTTTAGAAGAAAGGGAAAAAATAAAAAAAACAGGGCAAAAAGAGGTCACTGTCGGGATCGCGACCACTGTCGCGCTCGCGACAGTGGCCGGATGGCCTGCGTACGGGGGAAAGAGTGAAGGGTCGTGCGAGTCGTGAGACAACCTTCACAACTCGTGAAGGTTTTCCATGACTCGTGAACAACGTTCACTACTCGTGAACTGTGTTCATGACTTGTGAATGTAGTTCACATCTCTTGAACTCTCAGTCTTCCCCTGCCGAAGCATGATCCGCTGCACCACTCGCGCACGCCAAAGCTTCACAAGTCGTGCTGCCTAATCACGAGTCGGACGCCTCACAGACAACAGAGCAATTCTCGCAAAAACTGGAATTCATCATTCTGTCGCGCTCGCGACAACATCATGATTTCCATTTTTCCAGCAAAATGCAGAAAATCCAGATTTCCAACAACAAAACCATTTTGACCCAAAATCAAACCAAACCTCATCTTACCTTCAAATAAGCCTTCCACCATCACATATAACATAAAACACAACTTAATTTACACAATCAAAATCATGCATTAATAAAATCAAGCTTCTCAAGAATACAAACCCAGAATTTTATAGCAAACATTCATCAAACTTTAAATATTTTTCAATACCTCAACATTCATGCATTATAACTCAAATCCATTGAATACCCATAACAATAAAATTATAATATGCCTCATCAAATATCAAATTTCTAGAAATATCATGTAAAGCACAAATCACACATTAACATCAAAATCAATCAATTTCCAAACAAATTCCCAAACAAAATCCGAAACCAATAACTCCTATGCTCCAAAACAATGAGCACCACTCCCACTAGCCTTCTCCTTTCCCTTGGGATCGCAAGGAGGCTCAACTAACTAAGAACACCCAACAAATCACTCAAACACAAAACTTAAATTAAAACCCAATTTAACAAAAAACAAGAAGAAGATGAAGAAGATGAAGAAGAAACCCACAATATATACCAATCTAAGCTCAAGGGAATGATTAATTTCCACCACCACACTTGAATACAAGCTAGGACACACAAATGAAGAGAAAAGAGGAAGAAGGAGTGAAGAGAAGAGGAAGAAACGGGAACAACAACAAGAATGGTTGTCCCTCTCTTTCTCTCTCTTCTATTTATACCTTTTTCCTAATTACTAGCCACATGTCACTCTTTGGTTGGTGGAACTTGACCACTCACACCCTACACTCATGAAAGACAGTACACACAAGACAAACCCACATAATTCACACCATATAACCATATGCTCATGTACACACTATCACAAATAAATACACATACACCCTACTAACATATATGCACCCACACAATATTACAGCCCATATAATATGCATTTTACCCAAAATGCCCTTAACACATGCCAAAACTTTCACACATGCACACATACAGATGGCAAACATGGCTCAAACTATTAGGGGAGAATCGGGGTGTTACGAAGGGGTTGTGATTCCCAATCCCTTGGGATACTTAGGAAGCTTGGAATACTATTCCATGTCCGAACCAAAGCATAGAAACTTATTCATACATAAAAGATAATGTATCAACTAAAACTCTGATAATGCCTTGGTACTTGTTAAAAATAAATGTGACATGTATGTGTTGATGTATAAAAAGTTTATTGGCCATTAAGGATTAAAGTCTCGAGTAGGCTTACTTATGGTTTAAAATTGTTATATGATGGTAATATAGAATTAAATGGTTTTGTTAAGTATATCATAAAGTTAAAATGAAACGAATCTTTCATATATAAATGGTTCTTGAATGACTGTCTAAATACTTAATAATTCTTTTCAAATTGTATAATTTAAGGTGTTTGGATAAGTGTCATGTGGGCAAAGGGTTAGTTTGGTGTTGTGGGGAGGTATTGTTTGAAGGGAGTTATACAGGACAGTGACGGAACATGATGCTCTTCTCTGTCGCGAGCATGACTGAGAACCAGTGATATAATTTTTTGTGAGCGCGAGTGCAACAAAGGCCCTCCAGCTCCCTATCGCAAGCACGACCCTCCTTTATGCTATGAATGCATATGTGTCTTATGTACTTTGCATGGTTTCCTACTTATGAATTATATATGAATCAATATATGAACTATAATATGTGATACCATGTAGACCATATATGTAAGTAAGTTACTAAATGATATGATATTGGCTATTGAGATTTAATGATGTTATACTATACAACTAACTGAACAATAATTAGATAAGTAATTTAGCCTGAAAGTCGAGCAGTGGATAGATAGACGTGCCTATAGTGTTTTGTTAGCTGTAGCTAATGTGTTCTGGACCCTGATCAGGTCCCCATTTGGATCCTCGCGACCGCTATGAGTTTGGATCTTATTTAAGATCCCAAATGTGAAAACGTTTTTGATATAAAAAGAAAATAAATTGTTTTTATACCTACCTGTACCAATGTGGTCACTCGTTATCCACTTCACTGAGTTTGCAGGTATAACAATATGTATGAATATGACATGAAGTACTGCAATTTATGAAAATGATACTGCTTGAAAAGTATAAGATGTATTTTTTGATGTTGTACTAAATGCTTCTTTGATTGGATAAAATAACGTGATAAGGCATATGTTGAGTATGGTGGATGAAGTGAATGTTGTAAACTAGAATGAATGTGAACAAAGTGTTATGTATAAGATGCGAAAAGATGTAAATAATGTGTTAGTGATTTGTGAACATCAATATGCGAATAAAAACATGTATTAATTGAATATATATGTGTTTACACTATTAAGATTTCCCTTGATTTATTGAGATAGTGATGAACTATATGATTATGTTTTAAAGAATGCTTCCTTAAATGAATCTATTTTACGGCTACTCTTAAGGGACCGTCCATATTTATGTGCTTCCCACTAAGCTTTATGCTTAGAATGGATTTTCTTTTAATCCATGTAGGTGCAAGTGATAAGATCTTTTAAGAGTCATCTGCAGCAGTCCAGGCCAATGCAAGTTTATGAAGAGATCTTAGGGTAGGATTTGTATAGTCTTAAGAATGTATGTACGTTTTATAACTTTGAAATTTAAGTTTTATAAAATGTAATACCAGTGTATGATTGATTTATAGGTAATAAGCTATGGAAATTTGTAGTTTACAAAGTGTATGTGCAATTATTTTCTTTATAATACTATTTTATGGTATTTGAAAATGAAAGAAATTTTATAACCATGATTTTCGACATAACTTTTGTAATCCTAAAAGCGACTATTTCGGTAACACCATGAACCATTGTGGTGAACCTGCCGGACCACAGTATGGGTTACTACACATGGCTAAGGGGTGTTACATAACCCATCAAATATACATGCATCTATTCAAGGTTAACATACAATCTGATCCCAAACTATCAACACTTGCATTTAATCAAAGATTAGCACATAATCCCAAACCTCAAAGACGCAGCTTGATAAATCCTCTTCTAGCTCAGACTTTTTCCTTGCCTTTATCCTTTCTCTTATCCAATGCTTCATGCACAAATCACCCAAGAACATTCACTTAATCCCATATTCAAAAAACTCAAAACACGTCTAATTTACCTTGTAGATAAAGGAGTGGAAAAAAAGTACATCAAATCTAATCCACACTCACAATTCAATTCTCTTACTAAACCTCTTCAAACCAATCCGAATCAAAGCTCTTGAAATCAAATGAAGAAGAAGAAACAAGAAAATGAAGAAGAATGAAGAATAAAGAAGAACCGAGAGAGAGAGAGGGAAACCAGATTGAATGTAGGAAAAATGGGACAGATTTCTTCCACTAAGCCCTTTTATTGCATGTGGCTACCTAGGTGGCAAGCCCACAACAAGCCATATGTCCACTTCTTGCCTCATGTCCCACTCATAACAAATATCCCACCTGATCCTTTGGTCAACTCCGTTTTAGTCCCTCTAATCAATTTCTTTCTTCAAATTACTTTTAATTTCTTTTAATAACATCCTCTTTTACTTATAACTTACACTTATTCCCTCTACTCTTGTACCCTTACAATACAATTATACTACCAATTCTATTAGGGTACACTTTTGGCCATTACATCCTATCATACCAAGCTTTCATAGTGCTATCATTCTTCTTAACAAGCAGAACTGAAGCATCCTAGCGAATATACTATATCGTATAAAACCCTTATCTATAACTCTCGTAACTGAGTCCTTATTTCCTTTTAACTTAGAAGGAGTAAAAAAAAAAAGGTGTGCAAGAGATACATGTGCCAGATGTTTTGAAGTATTAAGGAATTATTTAACAAAAAGTTGTAAGTTGAATAGTTTATATATGAGGTGTATGTGCTTTGGTCTCTGATTAGTGGTTAAAGTAATGATTGATCTAATGAATATGATTGATTTTGACCTAAGATAATGAGAGAAGAATTATGAGATTTATTTAAATCAGTTTTATGAGTTTGATTTTAGTTGTGAGTAAGAAAAAGTTATGATTTGTATAGTGGCTATGATTAAAAAGAAGTTGTTTGAGAGTGTAGTGATGGGACTAAGTAAAAGCAAGTAAGTATGTTAAGAATGAAGTGTATACTAATGAGTGAAATGTATATGTTATAAGTGTAGAACATATGTGTTATATGATGTTACGAAAATAACCTGTTGGAATGATAGTGCATTGGAGTATAGTCTTCGGATTTTTTCGATGTGAGTGAATTTCGAGGATGAAATTATTTTAGGAGGGAAGAATTGTAACAATCCAAAAAGTACCCTAGAAGGATTTGTGCATATCGAGGATTAGTGGTGACTAAAATTATGCAAGTTTTGGTGTTAGGTGTGCTGAAAGGACGAATTTGGAATTAATGAAAAAGTTTCGGCAAGTGCGGCCATTGGTAAAATTGTGAAGTATGGAATTAGGACTTGATTGAAATAATAAAATTAATTAAGTGGGCCAATGTGAAAGATTATTAAGTTATGAATATCAATGTATGAGGACATGATAGTTGAAGGATTGAAAGGAGAATTTGACATAAATATCTAAATTGGACCATTAGCAAGGTGACATGTGGCAAGGAATTAGAGGGAGTATAAAAGAAGAGAGAGAAGGAGAGAGAGGGCGGAAAATCTGCTCTCCCCTCCCTGTTTCCCCTTCTTCTTCTTCTTCTTCTTCTTCTTCTTCTTGCTTCAATGTTATTTGCTCTGTCTTAGATCAAAGCCCCAAGATTTAGATGATGTATTTTGGAATTTCAAGTGATTTGAGTAAAGAGTTTGGTAAGGAAAGGTAAGTTTTAAGTTTTGATTTTCTTTATTCCATTGATTTGTAAAACCCTATATTAATTTTTTGTGTATGTGTGTGGGTTTGATGAGGTTTTGGATGAGAAAAAATTTGGATAGGTTTGGGAGCAAGTAAGATAAGCCAAGGAAGCTATTAGGAGCAAAGGAGTTGAGGTTCGGGAAAATTTATGATTTTGGGTGTATAATTTGATTTTGTATAATTGGTTTGGTTTTTTGGAAATTCATGTGATAAATGATGTTTATGTTGGTCTAAATGTTATGGGTTTTGATTGTTTTGAGTTAGAATGCTTTGATTGTGAATTATTGAATCAAAGTGCAAAGTGAATGAGTTTTTGGAACAAAAATGCTGGTTTGGGTATTCATGGATTTTGATTGTGTTAATTGCATGTTTTAATTGTGATAATTTGTTTAAAACATGGGTTTTATGTGATATAAAGTGTATTGAATCTTGGATTTGAGTTATGTTAAAGTTTGGTGAGTTATTTGCATTTTTGTGGAATTTTGGGCCACGAGAATTTCTGCAGAATAACTGGAGATCTGGAAAATGCGACCCTTTCACGAGCGCGATGCTTGTCATGAGCGCGATAGAGCCTGGTATTCTAGTATCTCGTGGGCAGCCAAGTTTTCAGTGAAGGAATTGTCCGAGTCATGACAATTGTCACGACTCGGCATAATGTTGGCTTCGTAGTGAGTTGTGACGACTGTCACGGTCATGACATTAAGCTGCTGTCATGAGTCATGACATTGAGCATGACTCATGACAGCCTCCCTTCCCTCGAGGAAAGTTTGGCCACTGTCACGAGTGCGACCCCATCGCGAACGCGATAGTCCTCTTTGCCTTAAAAATGTTTTATTCTAAAAATTGCATGGTTTCTCGCTTATGTTGTGCATATATGTGATTCGGAATATGAATTATTAAAATGTTTCTATGCATGACAATAATTGAAATATGAGAATTTTGTCTACCATTATTATTTTATGAATGTATATGTGCAAGGAAATGTAAATTTATTTGATAAGCTTAAATAAGTGCATGATATCTAATAATATGAATGTATTATAACCTGTTTATATGAATGTTTCAACCCATGAAAGAATACATGATCAGTTTTGGGATATGATATGTATGATAAGTGCAAATGATACGCGAGTATATGAATGCATGTGCTTATGTGAAAATAAAAGAATGTTCTAAGTATGTAAATGGAACATATGTGTATTTAGCCTGCGTAGTCGGTCATGGATAGATAGGCATGCCTATGGAGTTCTGTTGTTGCAGTCCCTTTAGTTTTGGAATCTGATCAGGTCCCTGTTTGGATCATCGCGATCCTCAATGTGTACGGATCTCGTTTATCCACTAATTATTATTGCTTAGCACGGGTGTTTTCTGTGCAGGTTAAGGAGATAGAAGTGTGATTCGAGTGGTCCGCTGTAGCTTTGGCCAACAAGTCGATAAAAATTATAATAGGCTTTTGTTATTGTATTTTGGAATGTAATTAAGTTTCTTTATGTAAAGTTTCTCAGATTATAATATTGGTTGTGTGTGAGTTATAGTCTGATGGCTATATAAGCACGTGATGGGCATGTTTTAGTGGTTTAGTTCTAAGAAATTTTAATATTCTGTATTCTGTTATGCTTTTGTGTGGTAGCATCCTCCACTCACCATAGCAATAGCCAACCATTTCGTCCGTCATGCTACGTGAGGGGTTTGGGGTGTTAAAGTTAAAAATTTGCACTTTCAGTTATGTGCTTCGAGATGAGAACCAATTAGCAGATGCCATGGCCACCCTGGTGTTTATGTGGGATAACCCTAAGGGATTAGTCATGAAGCCTATATTCATTTTTAGTCCGGACAAGCCATACTTGAAATTGAATAGGTCGGGGATGTTAAGGTTACTGATGGAAAGCCGTGGTATTATGATGTCTAGAATTATTTAGAAAGGTAAGTATTCCCAGAAGAGGCCAGCAAAAAGGACCAAAGGATGTTACGCAAGCTATCCTTCCAGTTCATCAGCGTAGATGGTGTGTTGTATAATAGGCACGCTGATGGTGTAACACCCCAATATCCCCCTTGGAGGGATACCGGAGCGCTACATGCACAAATACATATACATATACTCAAGCATGCTAAAAGCAAATACATATAATCATAAAGATACCAAATCCATATACAAATAACCATATCGTTTTACAAAAGGTATTTGTAATCATTTAACATATACAGATACAAAATCAATCCTTTACAAAAATTACATTTCCAAAATCAAACACCATATACAAGACTTATATCAATACAAAATATAGCGAAAGACTAAAAGAAATCCAATAAAAGACATCTAGTGGCCGACCTACAGATGTCCGACTCCAAAATAAACCTGCCACCTACACGGGAAAATAACCCATGCCAAGCGATAACGCTTAATGGGGAGGAGCAAAACATGCATATACATATAACTGCAATAACGCTATATATGAGCCTAGTAAGAAACAAAGCATATAAACGTATACTACACATGCTTATAATAAGTATTCATCACACACATGTATATAGGAATGTAATCATTACTTATTCATCATATGCGTATCGACAAGATAAGGGAATTAGTCATTTAAATCCAAGTAATCAATATTCATATGCATCTTCACAATATAAACATTTAACCATTCATATCTAAATACAAATATCGCATCATATCTTGTTATATCGCATGTACATATGCAGGTAATGTATATCCCTTTTCATATCATAATTACATATAATGGCCTCACATATAAATCTCATGTAATAGCCTGATTACTCACTAACTAGTAGATACGGGTTCTAATGATATTGATAGCACATAGTATCCAAGCATATAGAGACAAGAGTCTCGAATCATGTGTAAACATGTATACCTGAAGGTATACCGGAGACCGAAGTCTCAAATCATATAAACCCAAACGGGGTCAACATATAACTTGTAACATATAGCAGCTGCACTCACACTCTAACACTTGATAAGCGCTTATCTATCCACTACTATGACTATCAGGCTCAAATAACAACTCAATCATGTTTAAGTATTATAATCATATAACGTAGAATAAAATCAAGTATAATCATATAGTTTCATGTATACATGTATATTGACCAATTTCGAACACATATAAATCATATACAAATTTTATCATGAACATATCACTTATTATTTAATAATCCATATATAAGACAAATCATGTACCATGTAGTAAAAACCCATGTAAAAAGAAGCTTGAAAACCATTTTCGAAAAATAGGGTAGGCGGGCATATGGGTCATTGTCGCGCTTGCGACAATAAGTCGCGCTCGTGACATTAGCCAAGGAAGCATGAGTCGTGCTCCATCTGCCGAGTCGTGCACTATCAGCCGATCGGGGCACTTCCTACCGAGTAGGTTCCCATGCCGAGCGGCTCTCATTCCGAACGGGCTATCTTCACGACTCATGAAGAACTTCACGTGTTGTGAAGATTTCCTTACCGAACGGGGCTATGCCGAGTGGACCTATGCCGAGTGGACCTATACCGAGTGGCCTCTTCTTCACGGCTCGTGAAGGACTTCACGTGTTGTGAAGAACCTCTTGCCCAGGGAGCCATTCTTAACGACTCATGAAGAACTTCACGTGTCGCGAAGGATTGCAAGCCGATCGGATCTACTGCAAGAGAAAGGATGGCTCGCTTCTGTCGAGCCCGCGACAAGTGTTGCGCTCGTGACAGGATCGTATTTTGCTTTCTTCAGCAAAATGTTAGAAAAACAGAGCTTGAAAACCAAAACCCAATCTTTCCCTATAACCAAATATCATGCAAAATAATGTAAAATCTTACCTCCAGTGCCTCCAAAACATGGTTATAACAATAACAACTCATTTATACAATTTTAACATGCATCTAAACAACATATATAGGGGTTGCAAAATCAAGAAATCCATCTCATAGTCATGTACGTTCACACAAAATAGGCATGTAAACACTTATAACTCTATCATATCAAATCATATACCCAAATCTATTATACTACAGCATTTTCATGTATCAGACTATACAACTGACATGTATTGCATATCACACAAAGATCCGAAGAGAAATGGACAGACATTACCAAATGCACACAGCCAATGCAAAGCTCCCAAACCTGAAATGGAGCTCAAGCCACTATCTTCAAGATACCACTTTTCCTTTTCCTTTGCTCTTTCTTATCTCCTCAGATTCTTGTATGAGTTCAACCAAAAACACACATTCTATTAACCCATGAACAAAACCATATAACCCACATCAAAACCGAATGGAAGAAGAAGAAACGACTCACATAAACCCAGCAATATACCTTTCCAAAGTCAATTCTTGATCTAAAACCCAGCTCAATCTTGTAGAGAAATACATGCAAAAGCTAGAGAGCAGAAAAATGGAAATGAAGGAGAGAAAGAGAGGAGAACGGCAAAAGCATGAAGGGACAAAGCTTCCATGGGAAGCGAAAATGATTTTTCTGCCTTCTTTCCTCTCTCTTTCTTTCAAATCTCATTTAATGCTCTCACCTACTACTCCACATGTCCATCTCTTATTGGACCTCTATTTCTACTACCTTGACTTTACCATTTTGTCCTTGGTTTTTCCCCATATAAATCCTTGGCAAAATACATATCACTCACTAACAACAATTCTTTTATTAAATACTTCAAATCCCATTTAATTTAGTCCTTAATTCGTATCTAATTCACTTGTATAAATACCAATTTACCCTTTAAATATCCAATTAACATGCAATTTCAACTAGGCCATTTTTGGGATGTTACAATTCTCTCCTCCTTAAGAAATTTTGTCCTCGGAATTTCCCCACTAACCACTTAGATCCCACTTGCCAAAACCGAACTCATATAAAAACTTAACAAATTAACACTTACCAGAAGGACCTGTGGGCTCGGGAGTATCCTCTCTATTCATCGTGTAGACCCGTAGCAGAACATACTCTCCCTCAGTCGGGATCCGGTGCACAGTTTTCGATGGCGCCTAAGGAGCTCTACTTCTATCCCGATTGCTTCTGGTTGCATTAGATTTACCTCCACCCGCTTTACTCTCTTGCTGGCTCTTATTCTCGCTCTGGTCGGGACAATTCACAAACCGATGCTCCATGCTTCTGCACTTGAAGCACGCTCCAGTAATCTTGCAACATGTACCCTAATGCTGTATTTGGCAATGCTCACATTCCGGTGCTCTACTTCCCTTACTAGCAAGTGGTGCTACACTTCCCACTTCAGAAGACACTTGAGCAGTCCCTCTAGTCACTTGTCCAATCGGAGCACCTTTAGCCTTCTTATTACCGACAGTACCACTATCCAGAGGTCTCCTCTTCTATTCAATTCTCTACTTTATCATCTTAGATTCTTCTAACTTAATTACTGTTACCACTAACTGATAATACCCAACTGGTTGTATAACCGCCATAGCCGACAACGGACCTCTAATCACTTCTCTTAACCCATCTTGAAAATGCTGACACTTGAAATTCTTAGTCAACAACATAGTAGGTACGTACTTACTCAAGCGGCTGAACTCTTTCTTATAGTCACTAATCGACAAGTTCCTTTGCTTCAAATTTATAAATTTCTTCCACTTTGCCTCTTAATAGGCCTTGGTAACATACATTTGCTCAAATTCTTGCACGACAAACTCCCATTTCAACTCAGCCGGTCTCTGTGAATTGAGAAGCCCAAGGTTCCACCAATCATATGCCGCATAAAAAACTCGTTGATGCGGAGGGCAAGCTATCTCTTGTAGAATCCGATCAATCCTCTTTAACCAGAATTCCACCATATCCGATTGGTCCAAAGAGGTTCCATGGAATTCTTTTGCTGTCCTTTTCCTCATAAGCTCAGAAGGGGCCTTGGGAGCAGTCAATCTATCCACTAATTGTAATATCCCTTGTACCAATGCTGGATTCTCAAACCCAAAACCCGAACCTTCTGCTGGAGCATGCTCACATGCAGGACTATCTTGTCCGACCGAATTACTTCAGACCTGATTAACACTTTCCATCATGTCGCCCATAAACTCACTCGGATCCGACTCCATCTAGGCACTATAGAAAACAACATCTGCATTAGGCCATGACTCTAGATAGACTCTCATTAAAGTACTTTATACTCAAGCATCACATAGACCAAAACCGACTCAACCTGTGTTCTGATACCAAATACTGTAACACCCCGATTTCCCCATTGGAAGGATACCGGAGCATTACGCGCACAAATACAGATACATATACTGAAGTATAGTAAAAGCAAATACATATAATCATAAAGATACCAAATCCATATATAAATAACCATATCATTTTACAAAAGGGATTTGTAAACATTTAACATATACATATATACAAAATCTATTCTTTATAAAAATTACATTTCCAAAATCAAACTCCATATACAAGACTTATATAAATACAAAATATACCGAAAGACAAAAAGAACTCAAACAAAAGACTTCTAGTGGCCGACTTACAGATGTTCGACTCCAAAATAAACCTGCCATCTACACGGGAAAATAACCCGTGCTAAGCGATAACGCTTAGTGGTGACGAATAAAACATGCATATACATATAACTGCAATAACGCTATATATGAGCTTAACAAGAAACAAAGCATATAAACGTATACTACTCATGCTTATAACAAGTATTCATCACACGCATTTATATAGGAATGTAATCATAACTTATTCATTATATGCGTATCCACAAGATAAGGGAATTAGTCATTTAAATCCAAGTAATCAATATTCATATGCATCCTCATAATATAAAAATTTAACCATTCATATCAAAATACAAGTATCGCATCATATCTTATTCATTATATGCGTATCCACAAGATAAGGGAATTAGTCATTTAAATCCAAGTAATCAATATTCATATGCATCCTCACAATATAAAAATTTAACCATTCATATCAAAATACAAGTATCGCATCATATCTTGTTATAGCGCATGTACATATGCATGTAACATATATCCCTTTTCATATCATAATCATATATAATGGCCTCATATATAAATCTCATGTATTAGCTTGATTACTCACTAAGTAGTGGATATGATTTCTAATGACACTGAAAGGACACAGTATCTAAGCAAATAGAGACAAGAGTCTCGAATCATGTGTAAACATGTATACCCGAAGGTATAATGGAGACCGAAGTCTCAAATCATATAAACCCAAATGGGGTCAACATATAACTCGTAACATATAGTAGCTGCACTCACACTCTAACCCTTGATAAGGGCTTATCTATCCACTACTTTGGCTATCAGGCTCAAATAACAACCGAATCATGTTCTAGTATTATTATCATGTAACAAAGAATAAAATCAAGAATAATCATGTAGTTTAATGTATACATGTATATTGACCAATTTCGAAGACATATAAATCATATAGAAATTTTATCATGAACATATCACTTATTATTTAGTAATCCATATATAAGATAAATAATGTACCATGTAGTAAAAACCCACATAAAAAGAAGCTTGTAAACCATTTTTGAAAAACAGGGTAGGAGGGCATATGGGTCACTGTCGCGCTCGCGACAGTAGCAAGGAAGCATGAGTCGTGCTCCATCTACCGAGTCATGCACTATCAGTCGAGACGTGCAAAGTCAGCTGGGCGGGGCACTTCCTGTAGAGTGGGCTCCCATGCTGAGCGGCTCTCATTCCGAATGGGCTGTCTTCATGACTCATGAAGAACTTCACGTGTCTTGAAGATTGCCTTACTGAACGGGGCTATGAAGAGCGGGCCTATACCGAGCGGCCACTTCTTCACCGCTCGTTAAAGACTTCACGTGTCGTGAAGAACCTTTTGCCGAGCGATACATTCTTCACGACTCATAAAGAACCTCACGTGTCGCGAAGGATTGCAAGCCGATCGGATCTACCACGAGAGAACAGATAGCTAGCTTCTGTCGCACCTACGACAAGCGTAGTGCTCATAACAGGAGCATATTTTCCTTTCCTCAGCAAAATGCTGGAAAAATAGAGCTTGAAAACCAAAACCCAATCTTTCCCCATAACCAAATATCATGCAAAATCATGTAAAATCTTACCTGCAGTGCCTCTGAAACATACTTTTAATAATAACAACTCATTTATACAATTTTAGCACGCATCTCAACAACATATACAGGGGTTGGAAAATCCAGAAATCCATTTCATATTCAGGTACTTTCACTCAAAATAGGCATGTAAACACTTATAACTCTATCATCTCAAATCATATACCCAAATCAATTATACTCGTGCATTTTCATGTATCAGACTACACAACTGACATGTATTACATATCACACAAAGATTCAAAAAGAAATGGACAAACATTACAAAATGTGCACAGCCAACACAAAGCTGCCAAACCAGAAATGGAGCTCAAGCCACTATCTTTAAGATACCACTTTTCCTTTTTCTTTGCTCTTTCTTCTCTCCTCAGATTCTTGTATAAGTTCAACCAAAAACACACATTCAATTAACCCACGAACAAAACCATATAACCCTTATCAAAACAAAATGGAAGAAGAAGAAACAACTCTTATAAACACAGCCACATATGTTTGCAAAGTAAATTCTTGATTTAAAACCCAGCTCAATCTTATAGAGAAACACATGCAAAAGTTAGAGAGCAAAAAAATGGAAAAGAAGGAGAGAAAGAGAGGAGAACGACAAAAGCATGAAGGGACAAAGCTTCCACGGGAAGCAAAATGATTTTTCTGCCTTCTTCCCTCTCTCTTTCTTTCAAATCTCATTTAATGCTCTCACCTACTACTCCACATGTCCATCTTTTATTAGACCTCTATTTCTACTACCTTGACTTTACCTTTTTGTCATTGGTTTTTCCCCTTATAAATCCTTGGCAAAATACATATCACTCACTAACAACAATTCTTTTATTAAATACTTCAAATCCCATTCAATTTAGTCCTTAATTCGTATCCAATTCACTTGTATAAATACCAATTTATCCTTTCAATATCCAATTAATATGCAAAATCTAACTTGGTCATTTTTAGGATGTTACAAACAGCATACAGCTAAGATGCTTGGATGAGAAGGAAGGCAAGAAGGTTTTGGAGGAGACCCATGCTGGGGTATGTGGAGCTCATTTGAATGGTCTAGCTCTAGCAAAGAAGATCATGCGCTAAGGGTTCTTTTAGCTCACGATGGATACAGACTGTTCTAAATATATGAAGCAGTGCCAACTGTGTCAGCAGTATGCCAATCTAAGATACCTATCGATTTTAGAGTTATGCAATCTTACTTCTCCATGGCCATTCGCAGATTGGGGGAATTGACATCATAGGAGAAATACATCCAATTACCTTAAACAGGCATAGATTTATGGTAGTTGCTATCGATTACTTCACTAAGTGGGTAGAAGCTGAGTCTTTCAAGAAACTTGGTGCCCGAAAGATGGCCAAGTTCATTGAACGACACCTGATTTGTAGATATGGACTCCCGCATCACATTGTGTCGGATAACGGGGTACAATTCCAAGCTGAAACCAAGTAGATGCTCAAGAATTATGCCATCCAGCACCACAACTCCTCTCCTTATTGACCACAGGACAATGGGGCAGTCGAGGTGGCTAAGAATGTTAAGTGGATACTGGCCAAAACTGTCAAGACCTATAAGGACTGGGCAGAAAAGCTACCTTCCGCACTCTGGGGCTGTAGGACCACTGCCAGAACTTCAACAGGAGCTACCCCCTTCTCTTTGGTTAATGGGATGGAAGCAATTTTACCAGTAGAAATCAAACTCTAATCCTTAAGGGTGATATCGAAAGCCAAGCTACCAGAAGCAGAATGGGCGCAATAACGGTTACTACAATTGAACTTATTGGATGAGGACAGGATGCGGGCCTATTACCACAATCAGATTTACCAAAAGCGATTAGCCCGATGATTTGGGAAGAAAGTCACAGCAGCCCTTAAAAGAAGGAGATTTAGTTTTCAAGCAAATAAGGCCAGGGGTTCCAGACTTTCGAGGTAAGTTCAGACCAACTTGGGAAGGACCCTTTGTTCTAAAGAAGCTCTTGTCTAAAGGAGCTGCAATCTTGATAGATGGTGATAGAAATGAATTCAGGGGACCGATCAATGTTGACAGGTTGAAAAGTTTCTATGGCTAAAGGCTAAAAAGAAAAATTTTGAGAGAAAATATTCATTCGAGAAAACTCGAGAGGGCCAATTGATAATAGGAGTTATGATGCTTTCAGGATCTATCCCGAGATTAAATATGGTCTTGTATTTTGAGCCTGATGTTAAATAGTGATCATGTGTAATAAAATCACGTGGAAACATCTACACATAGGCAATTATAACTCACTTCGCATGATTAATGTCATTTAATTCCCTTATGAAAAGATAATATGTCGTTTTCCATTGGATGCATGTTATTTATCCATTGTTGCTTCTGCCGGAGAGGGACTCTAGCCTTCTTACCTTGAGGAACATAAAACATAAAAAAAAGGCTGTTAGAGTTGAAAACCATGACTGGCTCTCTAAGCAAAAGTTAGGGCAAAGGGCAGGGTGAAAACCTGAAAACAGGCAGTCTATCCTACAAAAAAATGAAATAAATAAAAGCCACTGGGTTGGGTTGGGTGTATCCCAGGCAAAAGTTAAGCACAAGGTCATGTGAAAATCCCCAAGGGGACGCATTTCCCACTAAGAAAAGTAGGCATGAAAATCCACAAGAGACGCTCTACCTTTAAAATAATGACCAACGGCACCAAGGGTAATTAAAGACTTCCAGTTATGAGCTATGATGTCGGTGCAGTGGAAAACCGGTCCACGAATCATATCAGTGGAGGTTATCAAAGAATGATATTATGCCCCAATACCTGGGCCACTCGGATGAATGATGTCACTCGCATTTCGCATAGCTTGTGCACATTCAAGCACATAACTTACCACTGAATATGGCCTTTAATTTTGCAAGAAACATCGGCGGTGAAGGTTACCCGAAAAAGTCCCCTTAAATCATTCATGAAGTATTCAAAAAATAATAAATGAATGATTGTTCAAGTTTCCTTCTTTTTAGGGATGCCTCCGCTACGCAGTCCACCTAAGGAGCCAAAAGATATTCAACCCCCAGTAAGGATGACCGATGCACAGAGGCAAAAGTTTAAGGCACTATGTCGCCCATAGTTCTTGTCAAGTAAATTTCTATCCCAGGCGTTCTTAGAACAGATGGGCATGTAGGAGGAAATCCGCATGTTATTAACAGCCGTGGGTTGGATGGATTTCCTAACACCAGTTTTTCTCACATATTCGGAGGTAATAAGAGAGTCCTTGGCTACACTTAAGTATGGGGGTTCTCAAGATTAGATATAGACACTGATGCCATATCGGTTCGAGTCAAAGACATAAGGCACACGATGAGTCTTAGAAAATTTGAAAAAATTATGGGTCTCTTGACCAGAGACCATACGCAGGTGCTGGACAAGGCTGATTTGGCACGTTAATGGGAAGTGATCACAATGCCAGGGGCCTATTATGACCGTAACGCAACCAAGAGCAGTCTGTTGGCCTCATAAGTATACAAGGATGTTTAGAGGGTCTTAGTTAAGCAGCTATTTGGGTAGAACAGGTAGCCCTGGTGCTGTCAGTGCCGCAAAGATTTGGAGCCTATGGGCTATGGCTATAGGAACACCGCTCAATATCAGTCATGAGATTCTGGCTGGTACAGTCAGACAGGGCTAGAGGTCCATAGCACAACTACGTATAGGAGTAGTCACCAGACTGCTAATACATTTGGGTCATGACCCCAACACGTTCGGCCCCCCTGTGGATAGGGATATTTACGTCAACTTGGTTCTTGCTTGTAATATAGGCAAGGTAGAGCAATTGCCTGGGCAGGTAGGAGGGTATAGACTACTGATATGGCAAAGATTCGGTAAATATACCATTTACCTTCGCTCGCAATGGCGGCATCACTTGAGGATCAGCCTCAAGCTGAGGAGGAGTCTCCACTACCTCAGCCAGATGAGGGGTATTACTATCCCTAGCTAGGGGGAGGAGAGCCTCACTCACCGCTAGATGGTATGGATATAGATATAGATTTGGAGGATCTCTTTTGCACTCTATCATCGCTATGACCTCTGAGGGATCAAATGCGCTCTCCTCCTCATATACATACTTGGGGGTTAGATCCGAAGGCAACTGGGGGTTATCATCCCCACAGCCATCCAAATTCACTGTGTGCACCTACTTTAGAAGCTCCGCCATCGCCACCTGGGCAAGAGCCAGACAAGCATGGAGGCCCTAGTCCAGGCCATGTATAAGAGGCTAATGGCTATGGAGCAACATATGGATGAGAGACTGATGGCTGCGGAGTGGCGTGCTGATGAGAGGCTGATTGCCATGGAGCTGCGTATCGAGGGGAGGTTACAGGCCATGGACAGGAGATTGCACTGCATGGAGCGTCTGATGGAGGAAATAATCAATGGGGTCGGTACAAGGCACATCTCGATTAGTGAAGCCTTTGTAGGATGGTGTGGACACCATATTTACAGACATGACTGGTCAAATTAGAGACCACTGATTTTCAAGGAGACCACCCATTATGATATCTATTTTAGTTCATTTTTATGCCAAACAGACAGTAGATATATAAATGATCCTTTATTATCTCTGTTTCTTTGTTCCTATTAGTACACTTTTGGCTTAATCCTGTAGGGAATATTAGACAATGAAAATTATATCGTAAAAGCGCAGCCAGACACCCAGAGAGACACTCTGTTTTGATTTATAGATTTGTTTATTTTGTATAAAATAGATATATATTTTATGATGACGATCGGTTGCTTCCTTTATGTACTTATTTTCCTTTGGCACACTTTTGATGCAGCAAAGGTTAAAAACCTTATGTTGAGATGACAAAATCATAAATGATAAAATGAGAAGATGAGATAATAACAATTGAACCTTCCTAAAAGGTGAATGATGAAAATGATTATCGTGATAAATTGATCTAACAGTGCTTGTTTTATTCAGGGGATAGCTGAGGTTGTTCTTTAAAAAAAGAAAACATCATCAGCAATTTGTAATATTGATAGCGACTCGGTGCAGTCCCATAGGATAATTCTCGCATTTTGTAAGTCTGGAGCAAACTCGGCGCATCGCTATCTGAGGATCACACTCGCACTTTGGAAGTCTAGAGCAGACTCGATGTAGTGTAGGAGGACAATTACCGTGCTTTGTAAGTCTAGAGCAGACTCGGCGCATCGCCATCTGAGGATGGTCCCTGCACTGAAGTCTGGAGCAGCCTCGGTGTAGTTCAAGAGAACAATTCCTACACTTTGTAAGTTTGGAGCAAACTCGATGTCTCAACATTTAAGGATGGTACCCACGTGTCGAAAGTCTTGAGAAGACTCGATACAACACAGAAGGATGATGATCACTCTACAGTCTAGATGGCGACTTGAAGAAATGATTTCTTTTGTATAGCTGTAGGAAGGTCGCCGCCTAAGGTACGCGCTTCTTTCCATTTTATGAATTTGGGCTCACCTAGGCACCTACGTGCTACTTTCTCCAAAAATGGGGGCAACAGTAGACACCGGGTCCCAAGGCGGTCCAAGATTAGAATTACCCAAAGATGAAAATATTAGTGGTTATGCCTTAGGCCAGACATTTGGACCTTGATGTAATCATTACATTTTCATTTATATAATGGTTTTGTTCACATTAATATTATTGGCATGTTACATTATTGTAATATTTATGAATAACAATGTTATTCATGTTGTCCCTAGTCATTTATCAATAAAGGGCATAAAGATAAATTAAGACTAGTATAGATTTGCATTGATAATCATGGGATGATTATATATGATGATATAAATCAAATCTATAGGTACTTGCTAGAGAACAAAGTACTGGATAGACCCACTGTAAGAACACTACATGGGATAGTGTCATAAGTGATCTTATAATAGATATGTTATTGAATCCTTTGACCTGAGGTTATCATGGTTTCCTACATAAGGAACATTATGTTTTGACGTAATCAAACGTTATCTTTAATCGGATAATTATAAAGGTTATGATTGGACATAATGAGATTTATGCAGAGAAAAATGAATAATCAAGATGTAATTTGTCCCTCTCTTATGAGAGAGATATCTATTGGGCCCTCGATAAGTAGGACTGTAAAATGCATGGCCGTGCTCAAAAGAATTGATAGTGTGATCAATGTCATTTGAATTTATCAGTCTACTTAGTGATCGAGAAATTATATGTTTGAACAATTTAAGTTTGACATGGACCATGACTTATGTTCAAATAAGATATCGTGTGACAAAAGGATAATAACATGTTCTGTTGTCAGGTTAAAATTGGACTAGCGATATTTATATTATTTGGGTAGTCATAATGTCTTGCTAGAGACCAATTATGACTTGTGGGCTTATTATGAGATTAGGCCCACTGCCAACATAATATAAACCTATTGGGTCACACACCAAGACCAAAATGAACAAAATGGATTTTATTAGGTTATTTCGGAATAAAATATAAATATAGGTATTTATATTTAATTTCGAAATTACACATTTATATATTTATATTTATATACACATATATATATATATCTCTTATTTTGAATATGAGATAATAATATGTATTAATATGATATTTCTTATTATTTTTAATAAGAAATAAATAAATATATATATATATAATGAAAATATCTCTTAATTTTGAATTAGAGATAATATCATTATTAAGGGTTTAAAACTTATTTACATGTATGTAGATATGTGTTAAGAAAAGAAGTAAAACCCTAATAAAACTCTAAACACGTTCTTCAAATAGGAAAAAGATTAGAGTGGTTGTACAACTTCCTATTAGAGAATAAGAAGTGGAAAAACAAGCTACCATTCTTCTTTGAAAAGAAAAACAAAAGCTAACCTAGCCACCTTTTCTTTGAGAAAGAATCTTAAAATCCATTAGCATAATAAGGGAGCTAGCACCCCTGCAAAGTTCTGTTCATTTTGTTTGTGCGGTTGGATACCGGTAGAGGGTGTTCGTGATCAAAGCAGCACCTATAGTCCGAGATAAGGAGTTATTTTCATTCTAAGGTCAGTAAACATTAATCTCTTCCTTTTCGTATCAATCGAAAATACTTGGATCCTGTTTCGGGTTTCAATTTTATTTTGCTGCGTTTAATTTGAATTATTCCGATGAAACCCAATAGAAAAATGATTGCTTGTTCGCAGGCGAAGATATCAAAACTGATGTTTCCCCTGTGGATAATTTCCTTTTCTTTAAATAAAAATTTTGTTTTGGGAAAAATCTTTATTTTTATTTTTTGTTTTGGAGTTCGATGGCTTACTGCCGAAGCAGCTTGTACAGTATGCGAGGCACAGCGATGCGGCCTTCCGCGTACTGCCTCCAAGCCATATGTCAGGCCTTCCACGTGGGGGCTCCCGCGAGGCCGCACCTCGCGGCTTTCGCATGCGGTCTCCATGGAAGTGCGGCCACCCACTTGCGGGCCATTTCCCTTGTCGTGCTGTCCCTTTCCCACTTGCAAAAAATCTAGTTTTCTAGGACTGAAAAATCGTCTTTTTCATATTTTGGTGATGTTTGGAAAAATGGGTTTAGGAAAGCAGCTTTTGTCTTTTCCCTTACGGAAGATGAGGAAAAGTAAGAAGCAGATATTTTCTTCAATAGCAAGGGGTGGCTTCCAGAGAAAAAAAAAAGACTCTTCCTACAGGAAAAAAGGCAAATAAGAGCAAACGAGACAAAAACATTTTAAAAAAATTAAGATTTAAATCTCAATTTTGTAAAGAGGGTTTCTGGTTCTTGGATTTGACTTGAGCACGGAAAATTAACTTCTTTAGCTTTGTCACTCCATCAAAATCAATTTCTTGAGTTTTTTTTTGTGTTAAAAACTTAGGTTTTCTTGAATATTTTGAGGTTTTTCACCGAAAACTCGATAAGTCTAGAGCAGACTCGGTGCATTACTATCTGAGGATGACACTAGCACTTTGGAAGTCTTGAGTAGACTCAGTGTTGTCCAGGAGGACAATTACCACATTTTGTAAGTCTGGAGTAGACAAGGTGTAGTTCAAGAGAACAATTCTGACACTTTGTAAGTTTGGAGCAAACTCGGTTTCTCGCCATTTCAGGATTGTACCGCACATCAGAAGTCTTGAGATGACTCGATACAATACAAAAGGATGATGATCGTTCTACAGTCTAGATGGGGAATCGAAGAGATGATTTCTTTCGCGTAGCAGTAGGAAGGTTGCCGCCTCAGGTACGCATTTCTTTCCTTTTTCTTAATTTTTGCTCACCTGAAAGAATCGGCTTTTCAACTATTTTAGATGGTTCTTTCACTGTTCTAACTCTTCTTCTTCAACCTCTATTAGATCTAGACAATCCCATGTTGTCCTTACTTCCTTGCTGAACCGTACTCTCTATAGCGCCCCTTCCCAGCCACCTACACAGCTTTGCTGTCGTAGTCAGGAATGGTTGCCACAACACATAGATAAACACACGCATAGCACATATATCTATATACTATAATCCTGTAATAATAAATTTCTTTCACTACTACAATCATATCATGCATTTCGTTTCACGACTGAAGATATGCTATTACTTATATTAC
Organism: Excoecaria cochinchinensis; assembly: GCA_947683425.1. Classification (NCBI taxonomy): domain Eukaryota; kingdom Viridiplantae; phylum Streptophyta; class Magnoliopsida; order Malpighiales; family Euphorbiaceae; genus Excoecaria; species Excoecaria cochinchinensis. The sequence continues at coordinate 825,217 of CANTUQ010000029.1, read as the reverse complement.
ATGCCTGCTTAATTATTACATACCAAGTCCAAAATGACTATATACATATAAACATATTTAAGTACACAAAATACTCAAAACCTACACTAATCAAGTCCTAGTGTTGACCCCTTTAGTTATGCGAAACTGTCCTTCCAGATCGTCTCACTTCAGAACCTACACGGATTAGAAAATAAACTGTGCTAAGAGATAACGCTTAGTGGGAACCGCAAACAATATGCAATATATGTATAAAGTACATATGCATCGATTAATTATCACTGTAATTAAAGTGAAATACTTATAGTCATGCCCACACAAACATGCCACAATGACACATTATATCCATAACTTATTACAACCATAGGATGTTACACATTTCATTTTACGTATACACATGTATTCATATGCATAATCATACAAATGCATCTCATGCCAAACTTTATCACTTTGTATTCATATTCTCATATTTATAACTTTCTTTCAAATGATCTCAAATTATCATTAATCTTTCTTTCTTTGTTTTGCCTTGACTGTAATTCAAAGACGCGGATAATGAGTGATACTATTAGTACTCGAAAGTACCACTATCAGTACTCGAAAGTACCACTATTATTTCATATCCGTAGATACTCACCACTATTAGTACTCGTAGTTACCACTATCAGCATATTACTATGCAAAGAAGAACCCATTTAGGATTTAATAGGATGATTTTCGAAGAAATTGGATACTATCTGTCGTAACTTTAGACCCTTTTATGCATGTGTGATGCGCACCGAACCTAGCAAAGGCCCTCTCTGAACTCGCTTTTAGGGCTCGAGAGATTGGTTTACGTCTTTTTTGATCTTGCGCATCATGAGTCATTTTGGATACCTCCTTCGCAATAGAACATTGGAAAGGATCATCTACCCTCACGACACCTTTAGGCACCTTTAAGGTATTTTGGAGTGGCCACCCAATTTACGAGAAATTGGGAAAGGTCTCTAACCTCTATTGGTCTAAACCAGAGATGGTGTTCGGAACTTCACTCTTATTAATGACTTAAGTTAAACTTATAATTGATATTTTAAGAAATTAAAATTCTATCTCTTGTCTCACGCGACAATGCATTGAATTTAAAGCGCATTGCAAGCCTATTGGAAAGTGATTAAATAAAGCGATAAAGAAAGAAATAAATAAATTACATGTAAAAAATTGGGACAGAACAATCCCCCAAAAAATAATAAAGCAAAAAAGAACAAAACTTGCGCTAAAATTAATTACAAGGGCCCGAATTAATGAATAACACATACAAAATAATTAAAAGTGCGTCATATATAAATCGGGTCACTTATTATATTTTAGGAACATTGGTTACTTTTAACTTAAAAATTAGAGAACTATTTTTGGGTATTGATTGAGAAAACTGGGATAAGTGATCTCATTTTATGAAAATCAGTTTTCTATTTGATAGTGAGATTTTATTTGTTAAAATAGGACATTAGTCCATTTTATTAATAAAAATTCCAAGTTGTTAATTATTGTAAAATACATTTTACATACAATACATGAAAAAAAATTAATAATAATAATAAAAAGAAATACAACAATTAAAAATTGCAAACCCCAAATTGAAGGTCTTTGGCCCCCCGGTCTTCCATCCGTGTGCAAATATGACTCACATACATAAATAAATTTGAGGCAACAAAACAGAAATAAAATGAAATGAATGTCAGTAAGGTAATTAAATGAATAATGCATGAACAAACAATTAAATAAAAACTAATAAATAAGCTAATTAAGTAAACCAACAAAAATAATTTAAACTTAACAAATAATATAACAATAGCATTAACAATTATTAATGGAGTAAAAAACTAGAAAAATAACAAAGTGAAATAAGACATAAATATACAAGATGAAATGGAGCAAAATTATATTATAATCATCCATTATACTATTCGGATACTTAAATAAAACAGAAGAGAGAAGACGAAAGAAAAGGAAAGGAAGGAAGGAAGTGCACGACTCGTGCAAGGGGTGCACGAGTCATGCACAACCTTCACGACTCATGCATGAATGCACGAGCGATGAAGGCTCGAGCGGGGACTCGAATCGTGCAAAGATGCACGATCCGAATGAAGAGAAGGAGAGCACGACTCGCCTGAATGGGCGAATAGGGTGCACGACACGTGAAACAAAACACGACTTAGATAGGGAGAACAGGGGAGCACGACACAATTCATTCGATCAGCAAAAAAAAAGCAAGGCATATGACTCATGCAGCAGGGACACGAGTCGGACGGGGAAGATGACTCGGATGAAGAAGACGTGATCCGATTGGAAGAAAAATAGAAGAATGGACGAACAAATGAATCAAAGACAAAAAAAATGACTTGATCAGAAAAGTCACGACAGGAACAAAAACAAAGATAATATCCGATCGGAAATCAAGTCTCGGATAAAAGTAATAGAAGCATGACTCAACCAACCACAAAATAGGGACAAATAGAGGAACACCAACAGAATAGAAAACATGATAATATACCATCAAAACATGCATAATAAAGCCACAAACATGTTTATTTAATCATAATAAATACTCAGAGTTCATATCTGATAACAAAACAACAAAAACATATGATATAAAAATTACTAAGATCAAACAAGACATGAACACAGTATCTACAATGAAGAGCACTGAGTAAAGTAAAACGAAGAAGAGAAAGGAAAAAATAAAGAAAGAAAAGAGAGAAAGAGATAGTGATCCCAGTATTTACCCTTAGATATGATCTTTGATTTGCAGATGAAGAAGTTCTGGATTTCCTTCTTGCTTCTTGACCAGCGCTCGGCAAGTGTACCGAATTGACAAGTAATAAAGTAGGGTATAGTTAGGACCCCGAGTTATCGTACCCAAGGGAAAAAGGATTATCACGTTAAATATCTATAAATAAGTGAATTTGAGATGTCCCCTATTTGTTTGGTGGAGAAAACTAAGCTAAGTAAGAAAAATCAATTAACAATTAAAAATAAAATTGTTCATTAAGAAATTACTCAAGGATGAAATTAAATGCTTAGGAGATTCTATCCTCATAAATGTAATTGGAAATTGGTAAAACAATATAAACATGAAATTCTGGACAACCAAACTAAACCCAAGCTTCCCAAACGGAGTCAGCCACTCTAATTATATGACATCCCAAACTGGAGTCAGCCACATAACTAGCCTATGCACGGGTCTAAAATACTGAGTTCGGTTTATTTTCCCAATACGGAGTCAGATAACCCAAAACTCAAATATTTCACTCCACACTCTAATTTTAAATCATAAAATTTTGTACTTCTAGATTCCCAAACGGAGTCGCCTAAAAGATACACCAAAAATGATCGAAAACTGAGCATAAACAAATTACATCAAAAATCATATTTGAAATCAATCATCATTCCGGACTAAATCATAACCAAACCCAATGATCATTATAAATGCAGAAAATATAACGAGAGAAATAAAAGAAATCGTGAAAATATTCATTAAATCCAAATATCCAAAATACAAAGATGATTCAAGAACTCCTAAGCATGAATAATTACTCTAACATCAAGAATATAAACATAAAATATGGAAAATTAAAGTTTAGAATACACCCTTGATGAGAGAGAAAATACATCTTGAAGCTCTTGTTCTTCAACCTTGGAATCCACTTGAATCCCCAAAATATAAATCTAAGCTAAATTGATTTAAATTATTTAAGAATAAAATTGCAATTCAAAATTAAATCTAAACTAAAACAGCATATTAAAATAAAAATTAAAACCTAAAATAAAAAGAAAATAATGCTGGAAACTAAAAGAAAAAAATGAAAACTAAGTCTAACCAACTCCTAAGATGAACGACGCTTTGATATTATAATCAGAAGAAAAGCACAGCTGTGCTTTCATAAAGCACAACTGTGTCCGTTAGTAAGTAGCGCTTTTAGGGTTGCGTCGTGTGCACGATAACTGGTGGGAAAAGGCGTAGCACAGCTATGCCTCTCGCATAAGCACAGCTGTGCTGTTGGGCGAGAAAATGCACGTCGCTGCTCCATGTGCGCGCGCCTCCTGCTGAGTGACACAATTATGCTTTGTGAGGAAGCACAGCTGTGTCGCCGACTGCTCATGCTGATGCGCGCTCCCTTCAAAAGCACAACTATTCTATTGAAAAGCACGACCGTGCTTTAGGCAAATTTTGCCCTCTTTCACTAATTGCTTCTAATATCAACCCTGAACCTCCAATTTAGCTCCGGATTAAAATAAAACACCTGAAAACATCCCAAATCTTATTAAAAGTTATAAAAACATTATAAACTAATAAAATTACAAAAACTAACTAATTAAAAATAAAATTAAATAAATAAAACACATAATTATGCCAAGAATTAATCTAAAATATTAGTATAATTGCAACTTATCAACTACCCCAAACTCAAACCTTTACTCGTCCTCGAGTAAACTGAATGAACCACATTTTCAATCATTTCAATCCCAACAAAAGAAAATAAGGAATCATTCTCAATTAAGGAACAAGAAGATAGGCTTGTAAATACCAATGCTTACTAAATAATAAATAAACACAAGAACATACTAAACAATTTTTATGTGTGTGTGCCAAAGGCCAAAATAGAATTTTTATCATTTAAAAACAAAACTTCTAGATACAACGTTGGGAATAAAAATCAACTCGAATGCATGAGTTCACTAATGACTTTTCACTTAAAGCTCAAGAAACACCATATGCCTCTTCTTACGTACAAAACCTTACTAGAAGGTCATCTCCGCTAAATTGGACAAAACAAAACAAAGAATCAGGAGATCTTACATTTTGGTTGTAACATTAGGCTTAGGTAGATTGGATAACAAAGGAAGATCAAGTCACTAGAGAAAAATGGCCACTACCTAAACAAAACCACAATCACCCAACTGTACTAATGAAAATTCCCAACCCAATTACATACCCTCAAAACAAAATTGGTCTTAAAGACACCTTAGCTCATCAAACTTAGCTTAAAATAATAAATGCCACATAATATTCAACAATGAACATCTCAAGGCACTAGTTCAAGTGTTATTAACTTTCGTACCCCAAACTCACATTTTGCTCAGTTAGCTAGGAAAAATTTGCAATGCTTCTTCTTCTTTTTCAATTTATTTTTTTTTTAAAGAAGCATGAAAACCAACTAGCCATTAACAAATTATGAAGTACTAAATTAATCCAAAAATCTCAACAAGAACTAAAATTGAGCTCTAATTTTGAAAAGACCAATAAAAACTTTAATCATATACCTCCTTATCAACCCCAAACTGATTTCTTTAAATGGGCTCAACTCTCCATTACACACACCAATCAATTTTCAAACAAAAATTACGCCAAAAATTGACAAAAACTAAACTCCCTTTCACCCAAAATACAAACCCATCCTTACTAGAGTGGCCACTCTTCTAAGGGGAGGCAAAAATCATTTAAGGTTAAAGGTAGTTTTAATATGTGTAACAATAAAATAAGCACGCATTTAGCATACTAAAATAATAGGCTCAACGGGCTAACAAGAGACTATGAAATTGAGGTAGGAGAAGTCATTTAAAGTCGCTATTCAAAGAAGGATTGCCTAAATCATTTTCTAAGTTATGCCTCATCTAGGAGTCGCTTCGATGGGTAATCAGAAAGGTTCTAGTGCTCTTAGTGAGTTTTCATCTAATCCCCTAATTATATCTAGATTTTTCTCAAATTTTAAAAAACAAGCCCAAAGTGCTCAAAATTTAGAAATTGCAATGTATAATCAAGGTTTACATGCAGTCTAGCAAATAAAGATACAAACAGGACTATTTCTCACTCAACTTAAAATTGAATGAAACACAAATTTCTAAAACTGAGATCACAATTATTCAGAGTTGAGAACTACTAGGATGAAATAAAAATTCAAATCAAGGTTAAATCAATAAGAACAACCATAACAATATCCAGATAAAAACTTGGCATAAACACACCACCAACAAAACAAAAAATAATTAAAAACTACTAAAAATTTAAAAAGTTACCATAAAGATATAAAAAAAAACAACAAACTAAAAAGACACAATAAAATGGAACTGATTTTGGTTTGAAGAATTAAAATGGTACTCCACCCCAAACTCAAAATGTTGCACTATCCTTAGTGCAAGAAAGTGAAGCACAAAAAGAGTTTCTCAAAAAAATTTCCCCATGCTGCGCAAAAGCTCATTGCAATTTAAAATTAATTGCAATCTCAAAAATAGAAAACATAAAATAATTATTGTGCAAAACTAAAACCATACAAAATTCCTGCATGCCACCTGTGCAAAATGAAGAAAACTCAAAACCTGTGCAAAAATCCAATAATCACTGTGCAAAATGAAATACTCTAAAATCTGTGAGATTCATAGCCAACACTTATAATAAGTCTATCCTATCACATGGCATTGGCTTAGCCACACAATTTCAAAAATAAAACAAAATAAATAAAATCATACATTGCCTGACTACATCAATTTCATTAACTACAAAATAAATAGATTACAAAATCTGTTATGAAAGAATCACATTCTGAAAGATATACAATATATCAATGTGGTGGTCATCTCAAATGTGGAGCAAATATAGTGGAAACAGGTGTAAAAAATCCACGAATCTCACTGCTCAACCTGTCCAACTGTGCAATAATCCTCTGCTGAAAGGCTCCCAAGAATGCGTCTCTCTGCTCAGCTCCTAGGACCATATCTCGACGCACCTGCTCCATCTGAGTCTCAATAGAAGACAATAGCTCCCAAGCTCTCTGCACTGACAGGTCCATGCCAGAGATCAACTGGCCACTCTGAGTAATATCTGCTCTGACCTCCGTCAATCCTCTGCTTAACTCATCCAATCTCTCCCAAACCCTCTCCTGGAAAGCTGTCTGCTCCCACCTCAATTCACTAAAGGAATCATGAAGCATGCTAACTGAAGCCTCAAATCGTGTCATCTTAGCAGTCATAGACAACATCTCTGATATCAAAGTCTGGACCACCGAAGCATCTAAATATGTGGCTGAGGGTGGAGGGGCTATGGAAGAAAACGACTCATCATGCCCCTGAGCATAGCGGCTCATATCTAGAGGGGAGAATGGAATATCACTCCTCTGTCTCACCCTCCTACTGGAAGTAGTGGTGTCGCTCTCTGTGGCGGAGGTAGTGGTGGAGCATCAATATCGGGATCAACTGGCTGGTGGCCACCATCGTCAGAATCGCCCTCTCTATCATCACTAGAGTCATGGACATCTATCTCCTCCGCTCTCCTAAGTCTATAACCACTCTAGGAAGAAGGATCCTCTATAGCAATCCTACACCTGAGTAGTACCTCCTCAGAAATCAAGTACGATGACCTCAAAGCTAGTCCCATGTCAGAAGTAGGCAGATGTAGGGCTCTCATGATCAAGGTGATCAATCCACCAATCCCGATCCTCTTCCCCGAAGTAGCGGTGGCTCTCTTTAGTTGCTTACATAACCAAGGTACGGCATTAACTCGGATGCCGGCCTCCATAGCGTAAAGAAAAATAAATCTGGTTTGGTCACATTGCTAGGACACCCTGGTCGCATGAACACTGAAGAAGTCATCACTCTATGCAAGTACTGATAGACTGGGGAGCGGAGCATTGTCAACTTGGTGTTTCTCGCCTGAAAGTCCATATTGGGTTTCCCGATAATAGCCCAATGTGTAGCTAAATCACCCACAATGTGCACCTCTCCATCCACTAGCAACCTCAAGTATCTAGCAAGGTCAGAAATCGATAAAAAATAAGGAGTATTGTTGACTCTAAACTGAATGGTATTTACATCATCCTTAGATAACCTTGGAGGGTACTGAAAAGTACTAAGAAACTCTAAGGTTATCATAGGATGAGTTGGACTATTCAGAGAAAAGAACTCCTCCCATCTAATGTTCCTCAGCAAAGATAATACCCTCTTTTGAATGCCCAGGTCAATGAGTGTCTTCATATTCATAAACCTACTAGACACAATAATCTTTGCAGCCAACTTATTAAACAAAGTGCGCTGTGCTGGAGTCAACCAATTAGGAGGCAGAATGGGCGCTAATGGTTGCTCCTCTCTATTACAAACCATGGTTCCTGAAAAGAAAGTATAAACTTTATCCAAAACATTCTTAGTTTCATTAAGTGCAAACCACATAGATGGCTAGATTGAAAGAATAATAACAAAACTCACCAAAACTTCACAACATAAATTTACAAAATAAATTAAATTTTCTAGCTAATGAAAATGCAAAATATGGAAAATTAAGCATCAGGCATATGTATAAACAATTTGAAGTACAAAATCAATGCACAAGTTTAATCAAAATTGGAAGATTGCACAAGTTAGAATTTAAACAAATTAAAAATGAAAAGCACAAGGTGGAGAATAAAAATAAGCACAAGTAATTAACCCTTGAAGTGTATATGCCAAAAATAATATAAATGCAATTTACTGGAAAATAAGCGAGAGAAATACAATGTTTGCTCAATCAATGCCTTATTCGTAGCAAAAACATGTAGGAAAATTTCAAAGTTGCATGTAAATAAGAATTTGAAAAATTAGCATCCAATACAACTCATCCTAATCCCATCAATTTGGGAACTAGCAAACATGCATTTGTCTCAATACAATCAAGTATAACTATCAATTGCATCTAAATTAAAAACTAAAGCAACAGCAAATACTTCTAAAACAAAATAATGCCAAGTACAATCTCAAGCAATTTGAATTTAACTTGCAAAATTTTCATTCCGTGTTCATACTAAGCATAATGCCCTAATTATCTCAAAATAATTCAGTTCAGAATTCTTGAGCTCAAAATCCCAATTTCCAGCAAGCTACAATTCAAGACAAAATGCAAGAACACAACCCAACTAGCATAATGATCACTAAGTTCAAATTCAATTCTAATGGCAACCATCAACTCAACACTGCTATAAGAGCAAACAAACATAAAAACATATGTGAAATCAGGCTAAAAATGTGATAGCTCAGGGTATGAAATATTCAGATAAATTCCATTCATTGAAAGTTTTAAAATAGCAGTAAGCATGCCAACAGTGACCTATTTGCATGTTCAAGCAACTTCGTTCATGCCAACTAAATATGAAAATTACCTTAACATATGATAATAACAGAGTTGGGAAGAAAAACTAAACAAATATGCTGCAATTTCACGTTAATAGTCCCAAAATTGACATGAATTTCTCATTTAAGCATTTCATCAAGCACCTGGTGAGCAGAGTTAACAAAATAAATTTTTAGCACAATTTTCTCATCTTACACACCTATTAGCAACAGAAGAAACACATCTCAATTCATAATGTCAAATAACAACATAAATTATTGATTGAAGCTCAGTGCACAAAGGAATCAGAAAAAGAACGAAAAATTTTGAATGAACAGAGTGGGAATAAAGCATACCTGGAATCTGTAGAAATTAGCTAACTGACTTAAAAATTTTGGAAGATAGATAATGGAAGAGAACTCTTAATTCTTAACCCCAAAAATCTGGAATTTTTGCAGAAATTATGGGGAAAATCAGAATCGGTAAAGAATAAGAGAAAAGCAGAAATACGATGAAAAGAATTCCATTAAGCTCTATGTAAATGCATTAAATCAAAATTACCTGAGATGAGCTGATTTTCCAATGGAGATCGAAAAGAAAATGAAAGAAAATTTTTAAATTGAAGAATAGAGGGGAACAGGGGAGAAGAAAAGAGAAGAGAGGGAGCAGCGCCGAAATGAAAACAGCGTGTTTTAAAAGGGCCGTGTGAAAAGCACAGCTGTGCTTTTGAAAGAAGCATAGCCGTGTTTTACACAGCCTACGTTTCGGCCTTTTTTAAACAAAAGCACAGCTGTGTTGTTGAAAGCATAGCTGTGCTTTCGCGCTTTACCTGTCGCTACTGCCCTGATGAAATGTATCTCACGGTGACAACAATTTTAATTGTCACCGTGAGATAACTGGTAAATTGCTACTGTCCCACATCTGCACTGCACAATTTTGGCCGCTAAATTTTTGAATTCTGTTGTTGTTCTCCCTATTAAATTCCAAAACAATAAACCAATCCAAAACCAATTAAAACAAAAAAATTAAAAATCAACAAATTAAACATGAAAAACAACAAATTAATATTCTAACACACCAAAAATTTAAAGAATATAATTTTATATAAATGTATATAAATTTTTTTTTTTAAGATTCAAAATAAACAACTAAAAATTAAAAACATAAAACACAAAAACACATACGAATGACATATAATTAAATAGGAAGGGTTAAGAAAAATAATTATGGTTTATTGAGTCCTAGCTCGACTCATGTTACTCTCGGGTGGACGAGATTGTGAACCAAATAATGGTTTTTCCGGTTTTTCCTCCTCATTTTCCCCCATTAGTAAGAGAAAATCATCGAAAGCCACCAAGGTGGGAAATTCCATGTCTTCGATGAAGTATGACTCCACATTAGGTTCATTATAAATGAACTCCACCGGCTCTTCCAGCCTAAATAAATCCTTCAAATGGATTGAATCCAATGCTTCCATTTGAGAATCACACAACTCTTGCTCCTTTGGTGCACTATCCTGCACATAAAAATTGAATTTAGTTTCCAAACAAACACAAGATTCGTCTTCAACAATGATTGGCTCCTTTTTTCCTTCATGCAACCCATCCTCAAAAATTTCAAAATTCTCGTTAAGCTCTATAGGTGCATGACTCAATTCACCACTATCTCTTTGATCAACCGAAGAGACAATTAAAAGCTCCAACTTGGATTCCAAATTTTGGATCTCCAATGCTTGACTTCTTAATAGATTCCCTTGAGCCTTGATCCTCTCCTCTTGATAGTTGATTGTAGCCTGCCACTCCCCTTTTTTCGCATAAAATTGCTTCTCTCTGTAATATATGTAGTTTAGAAGACTTATGATTTTGGCAGAGTTAGACTCTTGTGATTCCCATTAAGAGTAGGGATCTTCAAAGGACGGTGAATAGGTGACTGGTGAAGGTCGATACAATTGTCGTAACTCTTGCATTTCCCTCCTCATATCATTCACTTGAGCTCGCAAAAGGACCAACTCATAATCTTGAACACTATCTTGCATCATTTTGAAAAGACCTCAAAATTTTCCTACAAAGATAAACACCAAATTAAAACAAAGAAAAAAAATTAAAAATCTCAAACTAACTCAACTAAAGATATAAAACAAACAACACCATTTTTCCTCGGCAAGTGTAACGAATTGACAAGAAATAAAGGAGGGTATAGTTAGGACCCCGAGTTATCGTACCCAAGGGAAAAAGGATTGTCACGTTAAATATCTATAGATGAGTGAATTTGAGATGTCCCCGGTTTGTTTGGTGGAGAAAACTAAGCTAAGCAAGAAAAATAAATTAACAATTAAAAATAAAATTGTTCATCAAGAAATTACTCAAGGATGAAATTAAATGCTTAGGAGATTCTATCCTCATAAATGTAATTGAAAATTGGTAAAACAATATAAACATGAAATTCTGGACAACCCAACTAAACCCAAGCTTCCCAAACGGAGTTAGCCACTCTAATTATATGACATCCCAAACCGGAGTCAGCCACATTACTAGCCTATGCACGGGTCTAAAATCCTATATTCGGTTTATTTTCCCAATACGGAGTCAAATAACCCAAAACTCAAATATTTCACTCCTCACTCTAATTTTAAATCAAAAAATTTTGTACTTCTAGATTCCCAAACGGAGTCGTCTAAAAGATACACCAAAAATGATAGAAAACTAAGCATAAACAAATTACAACAAAAATTAGATTTGAAATCAATCATCATTCCGGATTGAATCATAACCAAACCCAATGATCATTATAAATGCATAAAATATAACGAGAGAAATAAAAGAAATCATGAAAATATTCATTAAATCCAAATATCCAAAATACAAATATGATTCAAGAACTCTTAAGCATGAATAATTACACTAACATCAAGAATATAAACATAAAATATGGAAAATTAAAGTTTAGAATACATCCTTGATGAGAGAGAAAATAGATCTTGAAGCTCTTGTTCTTCAACCTTGGAATCCACTTGAACGCCCAAAATATAAATCTAAGCTAAATTGATTTAAATTATTTAAGAATAAAATTGCAATGCAAAATTAAATCTAAACTAAAAGAGCATATTAAAATAAAAATTAAAACCTAAAATAAAATGAAAATAATGCTGGAAACTAAAAGAAAAAAAATGAAAACTAAGTCTAACCAACTCCTAAGATGAACGGCGCTTTGATATTATAATCAGAAGAAAAGCACAGCTGTGTCCGTTAGTAAGTAGCACTTTTAGGGTTGCATCGTGTGCACGATAACTGGTTAGAAAAGGCGCAGCACAGCTGTGCTTTTCGCATAAGCACAGCTGTGCTGTTGGGCGAGAAAATGCGTGTCGCTGCTCCATGTGCGCTCGCCTCCTGCTACGTGACACAGTTGTGCTTTGTGAGGAAGCACAGCTGTAATATTATAATCAGAAGAAAAGCACAGCTGTGCTTTCATAAAGCACAGCTATGTCCGTTAGTAAGTAGCACTTTTCGGGTTGCATCGTGTGCACGATAAGTGGGGGGAAAAGGCGCAGCACAGCTGTGCTTCTTATATAAGCACAGCTGTGCTGTTGGGCGAGAAAATTCGCGTCGCTGCTCCGTGTGCTCGTGCCTCCTGCTACGTGACACAGTTGTGCTTTATGAGGAAGCATAGCTGTGTCGCTGGCTGCTCACGCTGATGCACGCTCCCTTCGAAAGTACAGTTGTGCTATTGAAAAGCACAGTTATGCTTTAGGCAAATTTTGCCCTCCTTCACCAATTGCGTCTAAAATCAACGCCGAACCTCCAATTTAGCTCCGGACTAAAATAAAACACCTGAAAACATCCCAAATCTTATTAAAAGTTATAAAAACATTATAAACTAATAAAATTACAAAAACTAACAAATTAAAATTGAAATTAAATAAATAAAACACATAATTATGCCAATAATTAATCTAAAATATTAGTATAATTGCAACTTATCCCTTCTCTTGAAAAGCATAAAACAGGGACTTAAAAAACTTTAAAATGCTAAGAAGAAGATGAAGGATGTTTGAATCTTAAACCTCAGGAATTAATTTCCTGGATTCAAGAAATAATCCAAGAATGCTTTGAGAAATAAGAATTGTTTTTCTTGCTCTCAAAGCTTTTCTCTCTGTCTTTTTTTTTGCTTTCTTATTTCGGCCTCCTCTAGCTCTCCCTCTCAGTTTCTTAGCTTTTTCTTTTTATATCTCAGAGAAAATTAAGTCTTTTATTTTCCCCAAATCCAGCCATAAACTATCCTTTTTCAACCAAATCCCCCTAAATAACGGAACAGGGAGTGCTGAGGGCAGTGGAGCGCGTGAGGCAGTGAGACCTGTCTCACGCTACCCCTCACCACACGTTAGTGAGATAGGCGTCACCTAGTGAGGCTGCCTCTCACCAACGTGAGATGGGCCTCACAAGCGTTAGGCCACATCTCACGTGGGTGAGATGGGTCTTACACCACAGGCCCCCAGAAATACCGTTTACTCTCTCTCTGTCTCTTTTTTTTTAAATTAAAAACAAGAAAACATATTTTTCGAGGAAATCATCACTTCTATCTATCTTTTGCCTGTGAACAGGTATCATTTTCATCACTGGGTAACTTTGGTCCGGGCTGTCTTAGGACCCGGTGTCTACAGTTGCCCCTAATTTTGGGGAACGTAGTGCCTGGGTGCCTGGGTGAGCCCAAAGTCAAAGCAGGAAAGAAGAAGAGCGTACCTGAGGCAGTTGTCTTCCTGGTTACGAGAATGTGCCCAGTCTGCCCCAGACTTACAAAATGCGAGAGTTGTTCTTCTGAGCTGCACCAAGTCTGCTCCAGACTTACAAAGTGCGGGGGTTTCATCTTCTGATGGTGATGCGCCGAGTCTACTCTAGACTTACAAAATGCGAGGATTGCTCTTCTGAGTTGCACCGAGTCTGCTCCAGACTGACAAAGTGCGAGGGTTGCATCTTCTGATGGTGATGCACCGAGCCTGCTCCAAACTTACAAAATGAGAGGATTACTCTTCTGAGCTGCACCGAGTGTGCTCAAGACTTATAAAGTTCGGGGGTTTCATCTTCTGATGGTGATGCGCTGAGTTTGCTCTAGACTTGCAAAACGCGAGAAGTGCTCTCTTGAGCTGCATCGAGTCTGCTCCAGACTTATAAAGTGTGACACCCCGTTACCCCCGTTGGAAGGATACCGGAGTGCCACGCGCACAAACTCATATACAAACTCAATTACATATACATATACTCAAATAAGTTGAGGAAACAAATACATTTAATCAAAAGATAATAAATCCATATATATAACCATATAGTTTTTACAAAAGGGATTTGTAAAAGATAAACATATACATATACAAAATAAATCCTTTACAAAAAAATACATTTCCAAAAATTAAAACTCCAGATACAAAAAAAATACAGCGAAAGAAAAAATAAAGTCCATTAAAAGACTTCTAGTGGCTGACCTGCACATATCCGACTCCAGAATAAACCTGCCACGTACACGGGAAAAGAGCCCATGCTAAGCGATAACGCTTAGTGGGGAGGAACGACACACGCATGTACATATAATTGTAATAAACATATATATAAGCTTAATAATAACAAAAGCATATAAACATATACTACTCATGCTTATAACAAGTATTCACCATACACATGTAAATCGGAAAGTAACCATTCATATCCAAGTAGTCAATATTCACATATCAATCTCATGTGACAACCTCAAAAAATAGCCTTATTACTCGCTAACTAGTGGATGCGGGTATTAATGATACTGATAGGACACAGTATCCAAGCATATAGAGACATGATCTCAAAACATTTTTATAATCATGTATACCTGAAGGTATACCGGAGACCGAGGCCTCAAACATCTTATATGACCCAAACGGGGCCCACATGTAACAAATAACATGTAGCAGCTGCACTCACACTGTAACCCTGGATAAGCGCTTATCTATCCACTATTATCACTATCATGCTCAAATAACAACTCAATCTTGATCTAAAATAATTATCATAATATAGAGAATATATCAAGCATAATTTTACAATTTCATGTATACATGTGTATTGATCAATTTGAAGACATTTAAATTATATACAAATCTAATTAACAATGTGTAATTTATCATTTAATAGGCCATATAAGACAAATCATGCATCATGTAATGAAAAACCCGTGTAAAAGAAGCTTAAAATAGGTTTTAGAAAATAGGGGAGGCAGGTTAGTGGGTTACTGTCGCGCTCGCGATAAGAAGTCGCGATTGCGATAGTAGCCGAAGAATCTGCGCAAGAAAAGAGAACCAACACGAGTCATGCGCCAAATGCGGACTCGTGCTCGACCAAAATCCCACATTCACGAGTTGGACGCCTCCCTCCGACTTGTGAAGGGCCAAAACTTCACGCTCACGAGTCGGCACCTCCCTCCGACTCGTGAACGTCTTGCTGAGGGGAGCACGAGTCGTGCTCCACATGCCGAGTCGTGCTCTCCTTGGCTGCTGGGCAGATTTTCATTGTGAAAAGGAGAAGAGCCAATTCTGTCGCGCTCGTGACAAGATCGAGTCTCCTAAATTTTTAGGAAATGCAGAAAATAGAGATTCAAGAAAATCAAAACCCAACTTCACCCAAACCCATATGTCATGCAATCTCATGTAAAAGCTTACCTTTTAGCCACCAAAACACGTTCACAACCATAACAACACAATCACACAATATTATTACACATTCAAAGGACATTTACAGAGGTTCAAAAACCTAGAAATTCATCTCATATCCATGTATGTTAATTCAAAATAGACATGCAAACGCCTATATCTCTATCATCTCAACTCATAAACCCAAATCTATTAACACATACTTTTACATATATCAAAACACACAATAACAAATAATTACGTATTAACTCAAGATCCAAAGAGAAATGGACAACCACTCTTTAATATACACAACCAACTACAAACTCCCTAACCTGATAATGGAGTTCAAACCGCAAGTTTCAAAATCCAATCTTTCCTTTCCCTTTATCCTTCCTCCTCTCTTCAGATTCTTGCACAAATCCAATCAAAATAAAACGAAATTAACCCATGCAATCAAAACCATACAACCTAATATCAGACCCTTGGAAACAGAAGAAAAAGAAGAACCCCAAACCAAATAACACAGCCACTTACCTCTTGGATCTCTTCAAATCTCAAAACCCTAGCTCAAGCATCAGAGGACAGCACATACAAAGGAAGAGAGTAGAAATGGAGAAGAGAAAGAGAGCAAGATAACGTGAGAAGGGAGAGGGCAAAACCAGGTAGCTTCCACAGGAAGCTAACATTTCTACCTTCCCTCTCTCTACTCCTTTCAAATCCCCATTAATGCACTCACCAACCATCCACATATCACTCATTCATTAGACCTCACTTTCTTCCTTTGACTTTCTTGCTCTTTGTCTTCTAGTAACACAGAAATACCATCTTACCCTCAACTAATTCTTATAATTCCTATCATATATCCCAATTCATTTATCAATTACCACAATACCCTTATTAATAATCCAATTACACATGAGGCCATATTTAGGATGTGACATAAAGTGCGGGGGTTCCATCTTTTAGTGGTGATGATTTTCACTTAGATATCTCCTGTAAAGTTATGTATACAGAAGTATATACAAGAAATTGTATGTATATTACATGAGATGTAAGTGCTTGCAAAAAAAAAATGGATAGACCACATCATAGGCGGTCAAGGGTCCGTTAAGGATGCGGCCTGACTGCTCCACTATGCCCCCAAGGATCCAGAAGAGTGTCATCTTGACTTTAGGGACTCTGACCCAAAACCTGTTCTGAAAGACCCGTTAGGTGTGTATCTATGCCCCTCGGATCAATAATCATATACCCAGGATTCTGACTCATGTCCTTGCATCTGAAGCAACACCGCCTTATTGCTCCGGGAATCGAAAGTCATTATTTTGAATGTAGTGCATCCCTTGTGGATTTTCACACTAGCTTTTCTTTGTGGGACATGTATCCCTTGAGGGATTTTCAAATGACCCTTTGCCTAATTTTTGCCTGAAATGGACCCAGCCCAATCCAATAGCTCTTATTTTTATTTATTTTTTATTTTATTATTTATTTTTTCTTTTTTTCTCTTTTTTTTTATGATGGGAGATTAAAGTCATTGACATACCTTCTCACGATAGTTTCGTAAGGATGGCTTTATGACCTATTGGGTACTTAGTCCCGTCACTGATAACAGGACTTATTGACTTTAGCATCTGGCCGGCGAGAGCAATGGTAGGAATTAGTATAGATTTGCATGCATTTTGAGCAATATCTTTCTTTTTAAAACATAACTAGAAAATAATGTAAATGAATAAATTCAGTTTCATTTCATTTCACAAAATTGTGTATATCTCAGTATGATTTCAATATACATAATCATCATTTAGCGTTAATTCAAAATGCAAAGCTAAATTCATTCGTGGAACAAATCCTGATAGCATCAAACTTCTGTTACCAATCAGCCCTCTCCATTTTTCTTGATTGGATATTTTCTCTCAAGCCTCTAATTTTTGCCCAGGATGTATTTTTTTGGTTTTCACCTTAATGAGGCGCCCAATTTTAGCAAGGCTGCCTTTTTCAGTTTTTGACTCGCGGGGCTTTTATTCTCTTCTTTTGACTATTATCATCTTTAGCTGTGGAACCTCTTGAGTATATCGATATTGATCGGCTCCTTGAACTCATTGCCATCGCCATTTGACATAATCGCTGCTCCTTTTGACAATAACTTCTTAAGGATGAAATGAGCTTCCCATGTCGGTCAGAATTTCCCTCTAATATCGGTCATAACCGGTCTCATTTGTTTGAATACCAAGTCCCCTTCCTTCAACGGGTGTTTGTTGACTTTCTTTTCGAATGACCTGGCAAGCTTTTTCTGATAAATCTAATTATGATAGTAGGCTCTCATCCTACTCTCATCTAGCATGTTCAGGTGCTACAGCCGCTGCTGTGCCCATTCGGCTTCCGAAATTTGAGCTTGTCACACCCCATTTGCCCCCTAGTAGTATAAGTCTATTTGTGTGTGTGTGCATTCATTGTGTGTTTTCGGCATGTCATAAGGGTATTTTGGTAAAAATGCATGTTTTAATGGTTTTATTAGCATGAGGATGCATGTATGTTATTAGGGTGTGAATTAGTTGGGTTAAGTTTGGGTGTGCATGAGTGTACCATTGTAGGGTGTGAGTAGTGGAGTTAGGATTGTGTGCTTTACTCACACATTAGTAGGGTGTTTTAAGTTGAGAGTGCATTGTGTGTGAGTAGTGTATGCTTGTTGAGTATGAGTGGTCATGTTCCACCAATCTTAGGATGACATGTGGCTTTTTGGAAATGGATGTAAAAAGAAAGAGAAAGAAGCGCAGCCACTCCTACTGCCTCTCACCCCGTTTTCTCTTCTTCATTACTCTTTCTTCCTCTTTTCCCTTTCCATTTGTGTCCTGGTATTTGATTCAAGTGATTTGTGGTGGAATTTGATCGCTCCTCAACCTCCGCTAAGTAAAGTTTTCTACATTTTCATCATCTTCTTTGCACTGTTCATTTTCTTCTTTGCATTTCTAGATTGGGTTTTGATTTAGGGTTTTTGTTTGTGTGTTCTTGGTGTGTCAGCTGTTAGTTGAGCCTCCCCATGACCCGAAAGGCAAAGAGAAGGCTGGGAGTAGTGGAACCAAGTGATTGAAGCTAGGATTATAGGTTTGGGAATTTCTGCATTTTTGTGTTTATGTCGTGGTTGAATGATTTGTGGTAATTTGATGATCGTTGTGATGCATGCTGGAAGTAATGTAATGTATTTTAGTTGATTTAAGTTTTAAACCAAAAGAACGGATTAGTGTGTTTTGGGTTTACTGTGACTTTCTGGGTTGCTGCAATTGGAATTTGCTTTTGTTCAAATGTGATCTAATTGTGTTAAGGGTGTTAAATGTTGTGTCTGTGTATTACTGGTGGCGAGGAAAGTAGCGATATGAGGTAAGTGATTTTTGAAGAAATGTTTTTCAACGTTCTGGGCAAGTTTAGGAACTAAGGATTTCTGCAGAGTTTCTGTAGTTACGGATGCAGAAAATCAGTCAGTCCAAGTCTCGATCGACCTACCATCTTCCGATTGAAAATGCCTTGAGTGCATCACGCTCGGCTATCGATCTAAAGATGGGAAGTTTCGATCGGGAGAGTGAATCTCGGCACTTATGACCCTAGTTTTTCCTCCTCGATCGGCTGTGGACACTCAGTTGCTCGTACGATAGAGCAGTTGACTACCGAGCGAAAGGAGGGAGATCTGATCGGCTGTGTAGGGAGAGGCCAGTCGCGAGTCTTGATTGCCAATCACAACTCGTGACCAGTTAAGAGGCCAGTCACTATTTATGATTGCCAGTCACGACTCGTGACCAGCCAAGAGGCCAGTCACGACTCGTGACCGACCAAGAGACCAGTAATGAGTCGTTATTGCCAGTCACGACTCGTGATCGGCCAACCTTGTGCGATTGGTCTCTGTCGTGAATGCGACTCGTGTTGCGTTCGCAACATTGAGCCTCTCTTCGGCCTATTTTCTGAAATTTGCCAGTTTTAACTAAAAATGAATTTCGTATCTCTTTTGAATGGACTTTTACTACTGTATGATACATGACATGCTTTTATATGCTTTTAAATGAGTAATACCATGATTCTTCAGATGAATTCTATGCTGTACTTTGAAATATGATTTGTATTATACATGACTTGTGAGAGTCAATCTAGTGGATAGTTAGGCATGCCAAATAGAGTCTTTAGCTGTAGCCTCAGTTCCATTTGGACCCCGATCAGGTCCCTATTTGGTTCCTCGTGAATCCCACTCAGTACTTGGATCTTCTTTAAGGTCCCCTCAGTAAAATGTTTTGTAATTGATAAAATGAAATTGTTTTCGATTCGTACGCGTAAGGTACTATCCGTATACTCGTTATCCACTATTGTGAGTCAGCAGGTGCTCTTTTTGTTTTGTTCCGCTTTGATATGATTTCAAGAGTATGGTATTCTGATGCGTATAATGATGAGTATGAGAAATCAACTAAAGTGTAAATGAATGTGGATGTAAACTTCTGAATGCATGTCTTTATTATGCAAGTATGATTATATAGATGATATCATTATCCGCATTTATCATATTGTATGTGTATGGCATTGACGACCATTGTGAATGGTTGTCCACTCTTTTGTTGTGTGTTCCCCACTAAGCGTTTATCGCTTAGCACGGTGTTTTATCTGTGCAGGAGCGGAGGATGGTGTTCTTTTGGGAGAGTCATCGCCAGTCAAGCCAACACAGAGGGATTAGTGTTAGGGCTTTATTTTTTATAGCATATTGCTTCTTTTGTATCGAAACTCTCTTTATACCATTATTTTGTAAAGCTTCCGCATTTATATACTTTTGGGTTATGTAATTATCTTATGCTGACTTTTGATCGGAACATTTTTGTAACGAATTTTGCTATTGTAATGATGGATTATTCTGATGCTTATGAAGGTTTTAATTTTCCCGTAATGATGTATGGTTATTATGTATGAATGTATGCTTTGTATCTTTATATGCTTGGTGACACACCCAACTCATACGGCTTCTCACTCCTGGAGGATGGGTATGCCTACGTATGGGCAGGGACTTGTAGACACCAGGTCTTGAGGCAGTCCAGGTCAGAGTTACCCGATGAAGAGATCCACGTTGGTTTGCGGATAAATGGATGGAATTCGGAGGTTTTCATCTTTCAGTTTCACAAGGATTAAAATATTTTTCTCTATAGCGTGAGGTTTTGAAAGAGTTTGGGAAATTTTGCTTTAAATTGGAAGTTTTGCTCCACAAACGGGAAGACCATCTAAGTAGGGACTCTCGTCTCTATATGGGGTGATCCCCATCTCTATGCATAGTAGGGATGGCCCGTCTGTAGCCAGGGACAGACACGTGTCTGAGTAGGGACGCCCGTCCCTAGTCCCACGTTACGGCCCGTCTGTAGCTAGGGACGAACACGTGTCTGAGTAAGGACGCCCATCCCTAGTCCCGCGTTATGTCCCGTCTGTAGCTAGGGACGGACACGTGTCTGAGTAGGGACGCCCGTCCCTAGTCCCACATTTCGGCCCATCTGTATCCAAATTTCCAAGCGTGCCCTTAGTAGGGACGCCTGTCGGTAGTTGTAGGGACGCCCGTCGGTAGTGGATCTGTATCAGATAACGCCGGATTTGATAAAATTTAATCTCAAATCTTTCAAATGGGGATAAGTTTTAGTTAAAAATTGAATTTTAAAACTCCTTTTAAAATTCAAACTTTAAACGGATGCTTATCTTATTTTATCTCCAAAAATTCTATAAATTGGAAAGTAAAATTCATTATTAGGGGTTAGAAAATTTGACATATTTTTGTGACTAAATTGACAAATTTTTGGTGGAGAAAATTAACAATTTTTTGAGAGATTGGAATTTTTAGAAAAGGTTTTTTTGTGATCAACTTGCCAAAAATTTATTAAATCTTTGTTTATTTTCAGAATTTTATTGGATAAGAATTCTTCCAATTAATTGATTTCCTCAAATTTTTCTTGCGAATTAAGCCAATTTGAGGTAACGAAATTCATTCGTTTTCATCAATACAGCTAATTCAAACACTCGATCGCTATCAAATTTTCAAGAAAGAAAAATACAAATTTTCTTGCCTTGATCTATTTTTATTTGATCCTTGTGGAGCGCGCGGGGACCGAAACCATTCGATATTCATCGAAAAAGGTAAAATCCGAGGGTAAACATTCTGGATTAATACTTGTTCGATTTAATTGACTTATATTAATTGTTTTCATTCTCTAAATAACAATTTTTTTTAAGAATTTTAATTGAAGTTTTGAAGAGTTTATTTTAACTTCTTTTTAGCAATCAGGGGTGACCGACGGGCAGAGTGGTTACCGACACCCGTCTCTACTCCGAGAGACGGGACATAGATAACTCCCCACTCCGTCCATCGGTCACACTAGGGACGCCCGTCGGCGTCGTGCAGAAGGCCGTCCCTAGGCAAATCCCCATGTTTTTAAGTTATTTTTTACCCCCTTTTTATTTCTTTTATCTTTTAACACATTTCTTTTAAAGTTTCTTATTATTTTCCTTTTCTTTACTTTATTCACAATTTTTGACATTGACATGTTTATTCCTATGAGTTATTTTCTGACCATTTTGGAATTGAAGTTATAAACGATGGTGGTCGCGCCAATCTAGAGATTTCCATTCGGGTTCTTTCTTTACCCTTGCCTTTTATTCATGTTATTATTAAGACTATTTCAATGTCGCTAAAGTGAAAAGGGCCAAATATTTTATAGTAATTAATTTGGGGTTTTCTCGAAAGCTGTGGACCAATGTCCTATTTTTAACCTACAAAATTGACACTTCTTAAAAATCAGTTTGTAACAAACAAGCCTGGCAGGACCAATGTCCTCACTCCAATGAATATCCCGATTTCTGTATGATTTACATATTGTTTTTATAATGGGGGTTGTATTCCGCCCTTAGTTTTATTGTAATTTGATTTGTGGAAGTTCATCTTAATAGTGCTTAATTTATCGCTTTTGATGTCAATGATTATGCCTTAATTAAATGCATCGTGTGGAAAGTTGGTGAAATAATGAATTAAAAACTTAATCATAATATTGATCAAGGTACAAATAAATGAGAAGTCCCGAACTCACTCTGGTCTTTGGGGCTCAATGAGGCGAGAGGTCTAGGACTTACAAGAAACCTCTTGAGTCTCACCAAAAGACTTAAATTTACAATCCTAGGCTCCAGGGGGTAGAGGCTGAGGCCTCCAAGATCTCTCTAGCTAGCCCAAGATGTATATGTATGCGCCGTTTTAGGCTCGCTGAGGCTAGACGACCCTTCCCAATGTTCTATTAGGTGGCGACTCCAAGAAACCTCATTTTTTCCAAAAATAGACGCACTTGTAAATACCTTACAAGTTTTATGAACCTCTCCTGATCGCCCTAAAGCGGGCCCTCGGGAGGACAAGAGGTTCGGTGCGGATCACAATTGCGACTCTGCTGGGGACATACTCGAGACTTCAATTCGAAAGTACTTTGATTAAAAATTATAATTGAGTTTTAGTTTAAAAATTTCACCTTCTTTCAAAGCTGCATTGCATCGCATTAGAGCCTTAGATCTATGCTAGTTTGGTCCCTTTTTCAGCCGCGGTGCGTTCCTGAAGCACGACTCTACGTTCACTCAATATAGGGAAGTGTTAAGGATAATCACCAGCCCAAACCTCGTACCATTATGGTATATTAAATAGGGACCCGATTGGTTGTTACGCTCATGATGAGCGAGACTCATCGGCAGGGACCATGCTTGGGTAGCCATAAAGCAACACCACCTTGCGACTGAAGCTCATGTAACGGAAATAGTTACTTCCCCTAGGTGGTATGAACCTTAATACTATGCTTGCTATGTGGATCATGATGTACTGGACAAACCCAAATAATTTGATTGGTTACCTAATCAAAGTCTTTCATGCCCCGATAGGCCCATGTCAACTTATTCGGATTGCCTAAATACATGATGGTCAAAACCCATGCGTATGCACATTAGCTAGGAGAGGTTACGCTGCCAGTTTTTCACCATGCGCCATACGTGTCCATCGGATCCCCGGATGATCCGTGGACCAATCCCATATAGGAAAGAGACTATGACCTCGTGTGTAGGAGTAATAAGGTTGGAAGGACCTATATGCTTGCATGTGATTTGTAAGTGTTGCATAGCACGATCATGCATCTTAGAACATTCATGCATCATCCTGACCCTTTGTGTTTTTATGCAATCATAGATTTGCCTAGGTGGACAAGAGGGTCTCGGGGGCGACTACGCATAAATCCATTCTTCAAGTTACCAGAAAGGGTAGAGTATCCGAACACTTCTTCTGAAACCAGCTACGCTACTTCAGCTCAGTTTTCTTTACCCGAAGAAATGGTAAACTAACCAAGAGGGGCAGATGCCACCAGGGCAATGATAGCAGAGGAAGTGGGCCGAAGGCTTGAGGAATTTGAGAACCGGATCATGGCAATGATGGCCGCAAGGGGTCATCAAGCGGCCCCACAGAACCCACCACCTCCTCCTATGAGGAATAATGTAAGGGAGGAGGTCAGAGAAAACCCACAAGAGGAAATTTGCCCGCCTGTTGAACTAAGAGCCACTACCTCAGGGGCACAGAGGGGAAGACCAGCCCTAAGGCTAGATGATGATTGGGAAGATGAAGAGTATGAGGAGTGTATGTCTGAGAAAGGGAAAGCCCCTCAAATTGAAGAAGCCATATAGAAGAAGATGGTAGAGAAATTTAAAGCTATGACAAGAATGCTAATAAAAGGCCGAGGAATGAACCTTGAAGACAAGGAGCTAGAAGGAGAGGATTTGGTCCCAATGAACTTTAAATTGCCGGATGTCCCAAAGTTTGACGACACTTCTGACCCCATGGCACACATAAAGCAGTACTCGCTGGTGATGAAGGGCACTACTTTGATGAAGAGGCAGAAGATTGAGTACTTTTGCTTGAGCTTGAATGGCCCAGCAGTGGATTGGTATCACGGGCTCGACCACCGAACTAAAGAGGAATGGGATTTATTGACAGAGGAGTTCTTGAGGCAATAGGACTGCAGTACAAGGATGGAAGTGACCCTGAAGGACCTGGAGCTGTTACAGCAAAAGGGAGGCGAGTTCTTCCATGAGTATCTAACCCGGTGGAGGAATCGGGTAATGGAAATGAAGAGGAAACCGGATACTGAGGATCAAATACGGTTATTCATTAAAAATGCGAGCCCGTATTTGAGATAAGGGTTAAGGATGAAAGGATTAAAAGACTAGGAGTCTCTGAAGGATATCGCCATTGAGGCTGAGGGAGAATGCCTTGTTAGGAGGGCAGCTAATGAGAACTATCCTAAGAAGGGTAGCAGTAGCCAGGGGGCAAGTAGACCAATAGGTTCCGCTAGTGGCACAAGGAAGACCGCTGAGGTGTCAGCTACCAGTGCTACCCCGAGGCATTTTTCCAATCTTGGAAGGTCTTTATCATGGGTGCTGAGAAGACTGATGAAAGAAGGTAAGCTACAGCCTTTACCACCCAGACCTGCTAGATCACAGGGCATGCCGGGGCACAAGGATGGTGAGTATTGTGCGTATCATCAGCACACTGGGCATACAACTGATGACTGTAAGACTTTGAGGCACGCAATTCAAGATTTAATTCACTCAAAGCAGATCACAGACCCAGAGAAGAGAGGGGGTCAAAAGAAAGCTGGGTACAACAGTATGACCCCGCCAGTAAACATGATCGGGTCCAGTTTGCCCGAGGAGTTTGTGTTAAAGGAATTGTATAGCAACGATATCCACACTGTTATCACAAACCTCAATGAGGTGAGTGAAGAAGGGCTTCCAGCTGCAGTGATCAATTGCTGGTCCACTGATGATAGCGGAACTGAAAATGATGATTCTAAAGTATTTTCTGACTTATGGAGTTCGGAGGAGGAAGGAGAAGAAGCAAAGAAGAAAGAAGTAGGAGTTGTGACCCAGAGCAGAAGGGTGGCTCTAGAAGTCGAGAAGCCCCAGCAGCCGGTTGAGGGCAGAAAGGGAAAAGAGCCGGAAGAAGATTCGATTGTTAAACAACTAAAAAAGACGCCGGCTCAGATTTCCATATGAGATCTCTTGAGACAGTCGCCGTCGCATAGGTAGAAGGTGGTAGATGCTTTGTGCGAAGCAACTGTGGCAACAAGTATCTCGCCTACGGAACTTCTGGATATAGTGAAAGGAGGATCAGGAGAAAATGTTATTTTTACCAGTGCTGATTTGCCGGCAGAAGACCGCAACCATAATCGCCCTATGTACATAAGGGCACAGATTAACCAAAAGCACACCGCTTGCATAATGGTAGATGATGGATCTTCGATAAATGTGCGCTCGCAGGTGGCAATGGCAGCTTTTGGGGTGACAGAGGATATGTTAGCCAAATCTGATCTCACCATCACAACATATGATAACTTGCGTAGACATGCTTCGGGGACATTCACGGCAATAGTGAAGACGGGGCCCGTAGAGTCAGAAGTGAAGTTTGTGGTACTGCCTATACCCGCCAACTTCTCAGCTCTTCTAGGTAGACCATGGTTTCATAAGTTGGGTAGAGTCCCCTCTACACTTCACCAGATGGTAAAGATACCTCATGAGGGCCAGATTGTGACTATAAGGGCTGCACAGGAGAATCAGGTTTCAGTACTGAAGATTGCTAGGCAGCCGTTTAGTGGGTTTTATGTTGCCATGATAGGCAGGGAAGAGCAGAAGGAAGAAAGCCCCCAGGTGCTAAATATGATGAAAAAGATGTCGTTCCAAACCTGGCGCAGGACTGGGCAAGAATTCTCAGGGGATGCCAACAGCTGTTACCACAAAGGTCCAAAAGGACAGAAGGGGTCTAGGATACACAGGTGTTGTAGAAAGGGGTGAGAAGTCAAAAATGGACACTCCTCATATCCGAAAGACTTTTGTGCTAGCAACCGCAGCATGTGCCTATACAGGGGAAGATGAACCACAATGGCTGGATGGAAGAATTGTGCCAGGGTTCGAGGTCTTCAATGATGTCTATGACTAGGACATTGGATTGATCAAGCCAGCAGAGGGCTTTTGGGATGAAGAAATCATGACTAGTAGGACAATTTGGGACCGTGATATGCCTGAAGAAGTGATGACTGAGAAGATGGTAGCCACCCAGCTGAAGGGGAAAGCAAAGGTAGAGGAAGCCATGCAGGAGTTGATTGGGGAGCCTCCAAAGAGTCGAAGTGATGCAGGACCATCAACCGCGCCAGATACGCCAGCAGAGGAGGAAGAGGAAAATAGTTTAGATTTTCTTTTTGCTCCAGAATTTTTCAATGTTGTTAATGACAATTTCAATCTTATTAATAAATTAAATGACTTTGCTTACTTGTGTGATATTTCTGATGATTTCACTATGCATGATCATTATCCATCCATATTTGATATTGATTCAACTGATGCTACTCCATTTAATCTTGGAACCATAGAAAACCCAAAAGAAATTTTGATAGCATTAAATATAACTCCTAAAGAGCGAGAAAAATTTGAGAGAATCTTAAAAAAATACCAAAAAGTCTTTGCCTGGACCTACGAAGATATACCAGGAATCGATCGGGAAGTCGCAGAGCATGCTATTCCTACATATCCAGACCATAAACCCGTTAAACAGAAACTGAGAAGGCTTAGGCAAGAATGGGCAGATAAAGTGAAGGAGGAGATTCACTAGCAAATCAAAGCCAAATTTCTAGTTGAGGTGCAGTATCCAACTTGGTTGGCCAATGTTGTCCCCGTAGCAAAAAAGAATGGCAAGGTAAGGGTATGAGTAGATTATCGGGACTTGAATAAGGCCTGTCCAAAAGATGACTTTCCATTGCCCCATATAGATGTGCTGATAGACAGCGCCGCTGCTTGCGAGATGTATAGCTTTGGAGATGGTTATGCGGGCCACAATCAAATTCTCAATAAAATAATTGACCGAATTAAGACGACGTTCATCACGGAATGGGGGACTGATGCTTATCGAGTAATGCCTTTTGGCCTTAAAAATGCAGGAGCCACTTATCAGAGGATGGCAACAAAAATCTTGAATGACTTGATCCATAAAGAGGTGGAGGTATACATTGACGACATGATGATCAAGTCAGCCACTAGAGAAGGTCATTTTGAAGCCCTAGAAAAGTTCTTCCTAAGGATAAACAAGTATAATCTACGGTTAAATCCTACGAAATATATCTTTTGTGTTACCTCAGGGAAGCTCCTAGGACACATGGTTAGCCAGAGGGATATTGAGATTGACCCGGATAAGGTTAAGGCCATCAGAGAAATGCAATACCGTAGAAGGAAAAGGATGTGAGAAGTTTTCTGGGTAGGTTGCAATATATCAGTAGATATATTGCCAAGCTTACATCAGTCTGTGAACCGATCTTCAAACTACTCAGAAAAGACCAACCAGTAGTATGGAACGAAAGCTATCAAAAGGCTTTCGATACTTTCAGAGAGTATCTGCTCAATCCACCGGTGTTGAGACCGCCGCAGCCAGTCAGGCCATTGTAGGCGCCTTGATGGCCCAGGAGGACGAATTTGGAGTTGAATTTGCTGTTTACTACCTTAGCAAGAAGTTCCTGACCGATCTTCAAACTACTCAGAAAAGACCAACCAGTAGTATGGAACGAAAGCTATCAAAAGGCTTTCGATACTTTCAGAGAGT
Source organism: Excoecaria cochinchinensis (assembly GCA_947683425.1). Classification (NCBI taxonomy): domain Eukaryota; kingdom Viridiplantae; phylum Streptophyta; class Magnoliopsida; order Malpighiales; family Euphorbiaceae; genus Excoecaria; species Excoecaria cochinchinensis. The sequence continues at coordinate 796,816 of CANTUQ010000029.1, read as the reverse complement.
ATCTGCTAAATCCACCGGTGTTGAGACCGCCGCAGCCAGTCAGGCCATTGATTTTATATTTAGCTATAGAAGACAGTTTTGTAGGCGCCTTGATGGCCCAGGAGGACGAATTTGGAGTGGAATTTGCTGTTTACTACCTTAGCAAGAAGTTCCTGGCCTATGAGGTTAAGTATACGGAAGTAGAAAAGATTTTCCTTGCGATAATCTGGGCTTCTAAGAAATCAAGGCATTACTTTCATGCCTATAGAGTACAGGCAGCAGCGAAGCAGAATCCTTTAAGCTACTTACAGGAAGCTCTATCTTTACTTGGGAAAATGGGAAGGTGGTTATTGTTGCTACAAGAATTCGATGTAGAGTATATTACTCGAAAAACTATCAAAGGACGTGCAGTCACTGAATTCCTGGCAGAACACCCAATTCAAGGAGACTCATATGAGTTGAACTTTCCAGATGAAGATGTGACAACTATCGGAGTTCAAGGTTGGCAGTTGCACTTTGACGGAGCCGTGAACAACAAAAGGGCCGGAGTAGGGATCATTTTAACAACCCCGGAGGATGAGAAGCTCCCTTTGGCAAAGAAATTGAGGTTCAAGGCTACCAATAACGAAGCTGAGTATGAGGCGTGTGCCTTTGGGTTGGAGGCGCTAATAGCCTTAGGAGCGAAAAATGTGGAAGTATTTGGTGATTCCTCTCTAGTGATCAATCAAATCCAAGGTGAATGGGTCATTAAAGAAGAAAGGCTAATGCCATACATCAAGCACTTGAGAGACTTGAGTAGTCAATTTGAAGTGTGTATATTCCGTTTTGTTCTAAGGGACGAAAACCAGTTAGCCGATGCTCTTGCTACTTTAGTCTCAATGTGGGATAATCCCGAAGGGGTGGTTGTGAGGCCAGTTTTGATTTTTAGCTCTGTGAGACCTAGCTTCGAATCTAAATTAGTCATGGAGATAGAAGTAGCAAATGGGAAGCCGTGGTATTATGACATTATGAACTATCTAGAGAATGCGACATTTCCAGAGGAAGCTACTGAAAAGGATCAGAGAATGATTCGCAAGCTATCTACTACGTTCATCTACATAAATGGAGCGTTGTACAAACGACAGGCTGATGGTATCCAGTTGAGGTGTTTGGTTGAGAAAGAGGCCAAGAGGGTGATGGAAGAAACACACGCCGGAGTATACGGAGCCCATATGAACGGGCTGACATTGGCCAAAAAGATTATGAGACAAGGATTCTTCTGGCTCACCATGGATAACGATTGTTCGAAGTATGTAAAGTAATGTCAGTTATGCCAGTAGTATGCAGATTTAAGGTACCTGCCTGTTTCGGAATTGCACAATTTGACATCACCTTGGCCCTTCGCAGCTTTGGGGATTGATATTATTGGAAAGATATACCCTACGGCCTCTAATGGGCATAAATACATCGTCGTCGCCATCGACTACTTTACCAAGTGGGTAGAAGCTGAGTCCTTCAAGAAAGTGGATGCTCGGGATATGGCGAAATTCATAGAGAAGAACTTGATATGTAGGTATGGCCTTCTATATCATGTGGTATCTGACAAAGGGGTCCAGTTCATGGCCGAAACGAAGAAGTTACACCAGAGGTATGGTATTGAGCACCACAAGTCTTCTCCATATCGTCCTCAAGCCAACGGGGCAGTCGAAGCTGCCAACAAAAAGGTCAAGAGGATCCTGGCTAAGATGGTCCAGAATTATAAGGATTGGGTGGAAAAGTTGCCTTTTGCACTGTGGGGTTACACAACAACTAGCAGAACTTCAACGAGAGCCTCTCCATATCCCTTGGTATATGGGACGGAAGCAGTATTGCCGGTCAAGGTCGAACTTAAGTCAATAAGTGTGATAATGGAAGTAGAGATTTCGGAGGCCGAATGGGCGCAGCAGCGGTTACAATGCTTGAACATGTTGGATGAGAACAGGTTAAAAGCCTATTATCACAACCAGATCTACCAAAAGAGGCTCGCTAGGTCTTTTGGAAAGAAAGTCAGGAAACATCCATTGAAGGAAGGGGATCTGGTATTTAAACAGATGAGACCAGGTGCACCAGAAATTAGAGGAAAGTTCAGACCAACGTGGGAAGGACCGTTCATCCTCAAGAAGCTCCTGTCAAAAGGTATCGGATAGCATTGGCAATGAATTTAAAGAACCAATCAATATTGATAGACTCAAAAGGTTCCATGGCTAAAGACAGTAAAATCAAAAGAAGAGAATAAAAGCCCCGCAGGTCGAAAACCGAAAAAAGGCGGCCTTACAAAAATTTGGTGCCTCACCAGCGTGAAAATCGAAAAAAGGCATCCTGGGCAGAAATTAGAGGCATGAGAGAAAATATCCAATCAAGAAAACCCGAGAGGGCTGATTGGTAACGGGAGTTGATGCTATCAAGATTTGCTTCCTTGAATGAATGTAGTCTTGCATAGTTGAATTAGTATTAAAAATGATCATGTATGCTGGAATCATACTGAAATATACACAATGCGTTGAAATAAAATAAGACTTGACTTATTCATTTACATCGTTGTCCAATTCTTCTTTAAAAAGAAATAAATTGCTCAAAATGCATGCAAAGCCAAACTATGCCCTACTACTACTCTCGCTAGCCAAATGCCTCAGTCGCCGTGTTCGGTTATCAAATGACGGGCTAAGTATCCACCTCTTGTACGCGCTGGTAGAGGTGACAGAGTGGTTCCCGAAGGGAGGTATGATAGTCATCAATGGAAGTCGGCTTCAGAGCTCATGATAGCGGGAGGTAAAAGCCACAGAAAGGACTCCACCTCGAAAGGATAGAGGGAGTCTCACCACATCCTAGGTTGCCTCACGAAGCCCGCATAGGGGAATGCATCCTGAAGACCCATTAACAACTGCACTGGATAAGGGAAGCCAAGTGTGCATGAAGCTAATATCCTCATCTGGTATCTCACTGAATCTTGAAATGCCTTCATCAGGGGTCCTAGGTAGGTATAAATGCCGGCGAGGAAGAAAATGCTTCGCGGAATACTGACTAATGACCCTAGGAGGAGGCTCTGACAGCAGCTTCAATTTCTCTTGCAACCAAATCTGAAAGAAGAAGCTAGGAAAAATAAAAGCCAAAGAAAATAAGATAAAAGGCAAAGAAAAGCCGCTGGAGTAAGTTGGATTTATTTCAGGAAAAAATTAGGCATAGGGTTGTGTGAAAATCCGAAAGGACGCACTTCCCGCTAAGAAAAGCTAGTGTGAAAATCCACAAGGGGCGCACTACCTTTTAAAACAATGACGTACCTGGAGTAATAAAGGACTCCCAGAGAATGAAGTGCTAGGCCCGGCACAAACAGAGTCCAAACACAAGATAGTCTCAGCCAGAATAAGTGGAAAACGGGTCAGCCCATGATGAAAATCGTCCAGAATTCCAAATAGATGAGGGTCTCCGAGCAGCTCCTCTGGAGTCACAACAAGATACTTCATCAGGCAGAAAAGAAAGACGACACTTACGCTGTATGAGGGAAGGTTGGAGAATTCATACAGTGCTTCAATCAGAGGTTCGAAGGCAAATACAGGGCCCTGAGGAACTAGACGAGCAGCATCAGAAGGAGCTATACTTAAGGATAGAGCGATATCACGAGTTTGAACCAAACCGCAGCGAGGAGCGTAGGGTAAAGCGCTAGGAGGATACTAGCTCCCGATAATAGCAGCAAGTTCCTCAGGTAGGGGGAATATTTCTTGATAGGTGAACCTGAAAACGTGCAAGAGAGGGTCCCAGAAGTGGGTCGCAGCCAAAAGGAGGTTGTAGTCTATTCTGACTCTGCATAAAAATTTCAGTCCAGAAAGGGGGGCAAGAGTGCTGTTTTCCCAAGTTTGAGCATCGTCTAAGATACGATGCATTTTGGAAAGAAAAGGAGAATTCATTTCTCTGTGGCTAAGGTCGAAGTCGCTAAGGGAAATAAAGAAGGGAAAAGGAAAAAACTGAAGAAAGGAACCTGCTATGAAGCTAAAATGAGATAAAAGGCATGGAATCCAAGAGAATGTTGAATTTTATTGGATTGACCTACCGACGGCTAGCCCGTCCCTAACTAAGACAGTGATCCTGTCTGTAATTGTCCACCTGGCAGTCTTTGCATCGTGCATATCACACGCATTAATTAGGTAATTAATGAGGGTTAAAAGCGAAATCCGGAGAGACGGATGGCATTCCCGTCGATAGCTGCATAGACATAAAGCCCGTCGGTACTTAAATCCTATATAAGGATGCAGGTACCGATGGACAATCACTTTCTTTCCTTTTCTTTTGTTCACCGACGCTCTTTCCTTCATTTTCAAATTGCATTTTCCGTTTTTGTCCTTTCGGTTGGTCTCCTTTGCACCAGTGTTTGGTTCTCTCTTCTTCATTGGGTCTCAACTTCCAGGTTAGTAGAATTCTTCTATTGTTTTATTATTTATTTTATTTTATGGTGAGTAATTTAATTTTTATTTTTTGGATTAGTGTAATTAGGGACCTTGTTAATTGATATTAGTTGCTACTATTTGATTTAAAATGCCATTATTTTTTTTAATGCTTTAAGCAATGAGTTAACACATAGAATAAAGAATGCGCTGTTCTTCAGTTGATACAAAATGCATGGATATATGTTGTTTTGAGAACAATTAATGATAGATGCATATTTATTTTTATTGAGTTTTTTTTTTAGATATTCAGGCATGGCCTTAGGAATACATGCATTTTGAAACCAATACAAAGAATTAGGAAGTAAAGCAAATGTGAGTATGTTGCCTGTGGCCTGAGGCCTGTCCCTTCTTCTTTCTGTTTTCTCATGCAGGACGTTGGGCACACCCTTGCCGGCTGCCCACATTTTTTTAGCAAGTGTGAATATGTTGCACTGTTGCTTGGGGCCTGAGGCCTGTCTTTTCTTGTTTTCTCATGCAGGAGGTTGGGCACACCCTTGCCGGGGTGCTGCCCAAATTTTTTAATTTTTTCGGTTTAGACACGTCCCCGTCGAAATGCTGCCTAAGTTTTTGTTATTATTTCTCAAGTAAAGTCCGTTTATGACTATGATACCAAACTAATTGTTTACCTTATTTTCACGATACCACCGCGACGATATGCTCCACACAATCCGCCTGAGCCTCAGGCCCCGGATTGGATGAGTGTCAAGGCCAAACAGAGGTATGCAGCGCTGGCTCAGGTGCAGTTTCGAGCTAGCCGTTTTATTTTTAGGCCGTTCCTTGAGGCTCAAGGGATGGCAGACGAGGTTGATATTCTGATGGCAGGTGCGGGATGGACTGAGTTTCTGACGCCTGCTTTTTAGACTTACCCAGAGATAGTTTGGTAGTTTCTTGCTACGTTACAGTATAGGGGATACCAGAGATCCCACACAGAGGAGGGTGTCATCCAGTTTTGGATAGAGGGCCACCATTATAGTATACCCGTCAGTGATTTACAGAGGCTATGGGGCTTCCATTCGGGCAGGATGTTATAGTGCCCCATAGAGCAGTTAGACGCCACCATTGGGCGGTTATTGCCTTTCCGGAAGTGCCGTATGATCATGATATGGCGAAGAGCATGGTACTCTCATCACAGGCCCTTCGCTATTTTCATAGAGTTTTATCCAGCTCTTATTTGGGACGAGCTGGTAATCCAGGGTCTCTCAACGCCGTTGAGATTTGGAGTTTATGGGCCATGGTGGCAGGCCAGCGGCTCAACATCAGTCATGAGATTTTTGTTAACCTGGTGAGAGTATCTAGGGGGGCAGCTCCTGTAGTGTATGTTGGTGGAATCATTACTAGACTACTTTTGAGTTTGGGTGTTCGTCCGGATATCCTGAGGCGCGCCTTGGATGAGAGCATTTATGTGGATGCTCCCGCAGCTATTACGATGGCTATGATATTACCGATACCGGGTCAGGCCGAGGCATACAGGCTTCGTACTATTCATGAGACCAGACGTGCATTTAGCTTGCCTTCGCTAGAGCCAGTAGAGGAGCAGCCTCAGGATCAGCCTCAGAGGGAGCAGGAGCCTCCCAAGCACCCACAGCACTAGGAGGACCAGCCTCCCCGACATCTAGAGCACCAGGAGGGTCAGCCTCCGCAGCTGCAGCACGAGGAGGAGCATCTGTGTACACCTTCTGCATAGGGATTGAGTTCACCATGGATGAGCTATTTGCTAGTCCTCTAGGGTAGAGATTACAGAGTCCTACTCCGCCTCCGCCATCAAGAGTACATAGGACAGCTCCCCAGGCACCTGAGAGGTTCAGTCCATATGCTAGAGCCGGGGACCCGGGGGCATCTACTTTTATAGCTCCACCTTCAGAGCGGGCACCAGAGTCAGCTCCCCTCCATCCTCACCATCGACTCACCCGGCACAGCCAGATTTTTCTGCAATTTTGACCTCTATGTTTGCATCCTTTGAGCATAGACAGGAGGAGAGAGGTAGGGCCCTTCTCAGGCAGCTCAGGGAGAGAAATGGAGTAATTTTAGAGCGGCTGGATCAGCAGCAGGGTATTATCCAGGAGCAGGGGAGGCTTATTGACCATTTGAGACAGGAGCAGGAGAGACTCGTGGGTCAGCTGAGGTAGGAGATGAGGGCCTCCCAGGATGAGGCGACCCAGAGTATAGATGCATCTGCACAGATGGTGGATGAGTCAGTTGAGGCTCTCAGATTCAAGATCCAGGTCCTAGAGGGTGCCATACCTCCCATCGCCCTGTCCATGCGAGAGTTTAAAGAGCATACAGAGGATAGGCTGAAGAGTATGGGGACTACCTCTACAGATCAGACCCTCCGCCTGGCCGACGCTTTCAGAGAGTTAGGGGGGTCGTCACTGATATGTTGCAGTTCATGACGGCATGTGCACAACCTTTCCTTGATGGATATGCTCAGGTCCAGTTCCAGCGGCAGGACCCAGCGAGAGCGCAGCCGTTATCAGTACCAGTGGCTATACCTCCCAGATACCAGCTACAGGCCAGAGCCTCAGCTACTCAGCAGGCCGGACCATCAGCGCCTCCCAGGCAGCCATCAGCTCTAGATGCGGGACTATCTGCTTCTTTGTTACGAGGCCAGCCGGTTCATCTATCAGATGATGATGATGATGATCCAGAGGAGCCCTCATATTATGCGCGATTATAGATTGTTTAGGGAGTTCTTCTAGTTTTGTATTTATACTTTTTGTTGTAAGCACATCTGTATATTATATAAAATTTAACCTCTTAGTGGAAAAACATTTATGGATTAACCTGTTAAATTTGCATGCTATTTCTTCATGATTTAAATTTCTTAAAAAAAAGAGAGAAAAGAAGGAAAAAGACAATTGATCATATAGTAAACAGGATGATAAATAATAAAGGGCAACATAAAAATGTTCATAAATCTACCAATCAAGTTAATTTGTGCAAGAATTAACAAGAGCCACTTACAATACAGGAACATGGTTTCACACCAATTCAAAAATGACCAGCAGTTAAAAGGAAGGATAAACAGATCGAACATTATGTCCTTCAAGATCGCATTCAATATTAGATGAGAATCAATAGATTAGAATTGTACCTTGCCGATTGAATGGAGGTTAGCAAGGAAAGTTCCCAAACTTAAACGGGACTAGCGATATAAATCAGATTAGTCACCACACATGCTGAGACGAGGACAGCGGGGCACACGCGATAGAATGCATCCGCACTTTGTAAGTTTGGAGCAGACTCGGTGCAGCTCAGGAGAGCAATCCTCGCGTCTTGTAATTCTGGAGCAGACTTGGTGCATCACCATCTGCACTTTGTAAGTCTGGAGCAGACTCAGTGTAGCTGAGGAGAGCAATCCTCGCATTTTGTAAGTCTGGAGCAAACTCGACGCATCACCATCTGCACTTTGTAAGTCTGGAGCAGACTCGGTGCAGCTCAGGAGAGCAATCCTTGCATTTTGTAAGTTTGGACCAGACTCGGTGCATCACCATACGCACTTTGTAAGTCTGGAGTAGACTCGGTGCTACTCAGGAGAGCAATCCTCGCATTTTGTAAGTCTGGAGCAGACTCGGCGCATCACCGTCCGCACTTTGTATGTCTGGAGCAGACTTGGTGCAGCTCAGGAGAGCATCCCTCACGTTTTGTAAGTCTGGAGCAGACTCAACGCATCGCTACTTCCACAGAAAAAAGGTAAGGACTGCCTCAGGTATGCGTCTCTTACCTTTCTTCTCTAAATTTTGGCTCATCTAGACACTAGTGCACTAGTTTCCACAAAATTGGGGGCAACTGTAGACACCGGGTCTTGAGGCAGTCCAGGTCAGAGTTACCCGATGAAGAGATCCACGTTGGTTTTCGGATAAATGGATGGAATTCGGAGGTTTTCGACTTTCAATTTCACAAGGATTAAAATCTTTTTCTCTAGAGCATGAGGTTTTGAAAGAGTTTGGGAAATTTTGCTTGAAATTGGAAGTTTTGCTCCACAGACGGGAAGACCATCTGAGTAGGGACGCCCGTCTCTACTTGGGGTGATCCCCGTCTCTATGCATATTAGGGACGGCTCGTCTGTAGCTAGGGATGGACATGTGTCTGAGTAGGGACGCCTGTAACACCCCCATAACGCCGGTAAGGGATATCGGGGCGCCACGCAGACACATACGTATACACATACATATACATACGCTAACGGAAGTGGTAATAACAAATAATTAGAAATAAGTTGGGCCCAAACAAAATTACTTTTACTATACATGTAAACTGTACATATTACCAAAAACGTTATACTTATACATGTTCATTTCTCGATTCATATACATATACTTTTAACGATTACATGTAACAATTATACTCTTTATTACATAATGATGTTACTCAAAACATCACCAACTCTACCTCTAATTTATACAAAAAGATATAGCAAAACTTCCTAGTGGCCCTTGACCTGCAGATGCACGTTCTCTGATTCAAACCTGTAACCTACCTAGAAACAAACATCCGTGCTAAGCAATAACGCTTAGTGGGGATGAAAATAATACAAAGGACTTCTTTCCGAAGTCACACATAGATCACACATTTCATATATCACAATCAAATATCTCATGCATATAACTTTCACCCACTTATACAGGGCATATAATCAAATATAGCAATCACCATGTATTTACATACATGTAATCATGTACTTCTATATAGAGTATTCATGTATTCAAACATTACTCTCACGTGCTATGTCATTTATTCAGGGCAATATTTTTCATCATCTCAAGTTCACTACACAACATTAACAAGGCAAGCCTGAATTCCTTTCATGGTGGATACGGGTAACTCTGGATACTGTTTACAGTATCTTACATATGGAGAATTAACTCAAACTCTATGGAATACATGAGGTATTCCGAACTCTGGGCACAATTAAGGCCAACTCTAGCAGCTGCACTCTAGCCCTTTATAAGCATGCTTATCTATCCACTATAACGGTAATCAGGCTCAATAACAACTCATCAACTTTAGAGGCATTTAATTCACATACAGTCTTTATTAATCATGTTCAATGATTAAAAGCATATAACATTAAAATTTCATTGCATATAACATATACATCATGCAAAGCAAGACAAAAGGAAACACTCTTCAAAACAAGTGGAACAGGGCGAGAAGGGGTTCTCTGTCGCGATCGCGACACGAGGTCGCGCTCGCGACAGAAGACAGATTGCATAAGGGTTCTATACTCTATACCAAATGCATTATACAACAATTCATATCACATGGCATAACATGGTCAATGCTAACTCTTATGTTGTAGCATTGGTTACATAGATAACTAATCCTATAATCATTTGCTAACCTTAAACATGTAGGGTATAAATCATGGAAACATTCCGGGGTAATATGGGTTCATGCCGGGGAGTAAAACATCAAAAAAATATACAATTTAGTTAAGGGGAAAGGTGAGGGGTTGACCCATGCCAACTAGGAGCTCAAAATGAAGGAGAAAAAGATTAAAATGAGTTGTTCTGTAACGAGGTCGCGACATGTGTCGGGCTCGCGACAGAAGACTCGCCTTTGGTGCTTCACGGTACCACTTTTTACCCTAAACTTGAATCGCACAAACCACTATCTAGAACACATTTTTAGGAAAAAAGATCTCATAAAAATTGTTTCCTAGGATGTTATCTTTCAAATGGGACAATTTTCAGCTCATTTGGACATCTACAACTTATGATATGACCTAAATAACCTCTACTGTTCCAGTGAACCCGCTAGAACAGGGTCACCTACTTTTTTACTACTTTTTGGGATACGTAGAGTCAAAATTAGCTCAAGAACCCTCTTAGACATTTTTAGCTACGGATCGTATGTTTCAGATACAATTTGAATCAACTCAATTGACGCCTTGTAACTCTACTTATGTCAAATACAATACATAGAGGTATGATAACATTCTGAACAGAATTCACCCACAAACACACTTTACACATGAAAGTTGTATGTAAACCATTAAACACACATATAATCACAACATATCCATATACATACACCATAAAACCCTACAAGCAATCAAAATGAACAATAAAGATCGCACGCGATCCCAACCTCTAGGACGTTGAACCGCGCTCTCTACTCGGCTCCGACCTTCTCTTTGCCTTTATTGGGCCTCTTGTCCACAGCTTTCATACACAAACCATTCAAAATAACAAAGTTACTCTTCTCTCTTACTTTAAATCAAAAACAGAAATAAGATAAAAGAAGAAGACCAATACTAACTAAATAGCATTACTTACCTTCTTAGGAGACCTAATCAAGCTCTACTAACCCCTCTCAAAGCTAATCCAAATAAATCACTCAAAACATGTAAAGAAGAAGAAGAAGGAACGAAAGAAAGAGCAGAATAATGGAAAAGAAAGAAACTCACGTGAAAGGAGAAGAAAGAAATAGCTAAGTCCAAGTCAATCACACAATTAACTATGGTAATAAATGCCATCTACCACTTAAATGCATATTTATCTTCTTATTCCTTTTTAATTAATCCTAATCTCCTTTAACTTAATAAAATACTAATTAAGCTCTTGACACATGTCACCTCCCTAAACCACCATGTGTCGCTCTCCTACAAAGTTACAAATTAAAAAGGCCAATTTAAATACCCTATCACCGGAGTGGTTTTGTCGCGCCCGCGACAGGACTCACACACACAACACTAACCTTTCTTGAACAAAAATTATGTCAATCTTCTAGGGCTATTTCGGGGTGTTACAAATCTCTCCCCCTTAAGAAATTTCATCCTCGAAATTTCCCCCACTACCGAACAACTAATTCAAACTATATACTGTATAAACTAATAAGAGGACTTACTAGAAGTTCCGATCAATGCCTCCACCTCTTCAGCCGTTATGGCATATACACGTGGATGGTCCTCAGGGAATGGCCTCTCAACTGTTTCCGATGGCGGTCTCTCAGCTCTACTTCTTCCTCTTCCACTTCTAACATTCCCAGAAGCCTTCCCTTTCTCTTTACTTACTTGTGGTGCCATATTCTCTCTTGTTTTAGGGCATTGAGCAAGGAGATGCTCCGTACTACCGCATTTGAAGCAAGCTCCAGTGAGCTTTCTACATTCGCCCCAGTGATGTCTATTACAGTGCTCACATTCTGGGGCCATACTCCCTCTACTAGTAGGCGGTCTCACACTTCCAACCGAAGTTGGTACTTGTACCGATGCTTGCTCATCCTTTCCTCTTTTTACTACTCTAGCTCCTCTACCAACTCCCTCATCTTCTCTTGGAAATCTTCTTTTCTGCTCTCTCTTTTGCTTTATCAACTCAGATTCCTCCATTTTCATCGCTGCCAACACAAATGGATAATAACCCACCGGTTGTAAAGCAACCATGGCAGCTAACGGTCCTCTTATGCTCTCTCTCAATCCATTTTCGAATTGTTTGCACCTGAAGTCATCCGTTAACATCCCTTCCGGTACATATTTACTCAAACGAGTAAACTCTTTATCATATTCTGCAACGGTCATATTCCTCTGCTTAAAAGTTACAAATTCTTTCCACTTGGCATCTTTATACGCTTTGGTCACAAATTTCTCCTTGAAATCTCGAACAAAGAAATCCCAGGTTAACTCCATGGGTCTCTGAGGATGCTGTAACACCAACTTCCACCAGTCATATGCTGGACCCTGCAGTAATGACATGACGTAAACTACTTTCTGGTTCTGAGGGTAACTGATCTCTTGTAAAATTCTTTCTATTTTCTCTAACCAGAATTCTGCTATCTCGGATTGATTTAGGGATGTTCCATGGAACTCTTTAGCTCCTCTCTTTCTTATCAAATCTGTTGGAGCTTTAGGAGCTGTCAGTCTATCTAGGATCTGTACCAACCCATGCATCAACTCCGGGTTGTCCTGAACAACTCTTGCTCTTTCCTGTCTATCTTGTGCTTGTACATGTGGATCTACTCGAACCGGATTCACACTGCCTGTAGTCTCTCCTACATGCTCACTCGGGTCGGACTCCATCTAGACCCTACAAAACCAGCATCTGCATTAGGCCACACTCTAAGCAAACTTAAACACATAAACATAACTATACTCTATCACCTTATAGCCCAGAATCATTTAACCTAGGGCTCTGATACCACAAAATGTAACACCCCCATACCCCCGGTAAGGGATATCGGGGTGCCACGCGGACACATACGTATACACATACATATACATACGCTAGCGGAAGTGGTAATAACAAATAATTAGAAATAAGTTGGGCCCAAACAAAATTACTTTTACTATACATGTAAACTGTACATATTACCAAAAATGTTATACTTATACATGTTCATTTCTCGATTCATATACATATACTTTTAACGATTACATGTAACAATTATACTCTTTATTACATAATGATGTTACTCAAAACATCACCAACTCTACCTCTAATTTATACAAAAAGATATAGCAAAACTTCCTAGTGGCCCTTGACCTGCAGATGCACGTTCTCTGATTCAAACCTGTAACCTACACGGAAACAAACATCCGTGCTAAGCGATAACGCTTAGTGGGGATGAAAATAATACAAAGGACTTCATTCCGAAGTCACACATAGATCACACATTTCATATATCACGATCAAATATCTCATGCATATAACTTTCACTCACTTATACAGGGCATATAATCAAATATAGCAATCACCATGTATTTACATACATGTAATCATGTACTTCTATATAGAGTATTCATGTATTTAAACATTACTCTCACGTGCTGTGTCATTTATTCAGAGCAATATTTTTCATCATCTCAAGTTCACTACACAACATTAACAAGGCAAGCATGAATTCCTTTCATGGTGGATACGGGTAACTCTGGATACTGTTTACAGTATCTTACATATGGAGAATTAACTCAAACTCTATGGAACACACGAGGTATTCCGAACTCTGGGCACAATTAAGGCCAACTCTAGCAGCTGCACTCTAGCCCTTTATAAGCATGCTTATATATCCACTATAACGATAATCAGGCTCAATAATAACTCATCAACTTTAGAGGCATTTAATTCACATACAGTCTTTATTAATCATGTTCAACGATTAAAAGCATATAACATTTAAATTTCATTACATATACATATACATGATGCAAAGCAAGATAAAAGGAAACACTCTTCAAAACAAGTGGAACAGGGCGAGAAGGGGTTCTCTGTCGCGATCGCGACACGAGGTCGCGCTCGCAACAGAAGACAGATTGCATAAGGGTTCTATACTCTATACCAAATGCATTATACAACAATTCATATCACATGGCATAACATGGTCAATGCTAACTCTTATGCTGTAGCATTGGTTACATAGATAACTAATCCTATAATCATTTGATAACCCTAAACATGTAGGGTATAAATCACGGAAACATTCCGGGGTAATACGGGTTCATGTCGGGGAGTAAAACATCAAAAAAATATACAATTTAGTCAAGGGGAAAGGTGAGGGGTTGACCCATGCCAACTAGGAGCTCAAAATGAAGGAGAAAAAGCTTAAAATGAGTTATTCTATCGCGAGGTCATGACATGTGTCACGCTCGCGACAGAAGACTCGCCTTTGGTGCTTCACGGCAACACTTTTTACCCTAAACTTGAATCGCCCAAAACACTATCTAGAAAACATTTTTAGGCAAAATAATCTCATAAAAATTGTTCCCTAGGATGTTATCTTTCAAATGGGACAATTTTCAGGTCATTTGGACATCTACAACTTAAGATATGACCTAAATAACCTCTACTGTTCCAGTGAACCCGCTAGAACAAGGTCACCTACTTTTTAACTACTTTATGGGATACGTAGAGTAAAAATTAGCTCAAACACCCTCTTAGACATTTTTAGCTACGGATCTTATGTTTCAGATAAAATTTGAATCAACTCAATTGAAGCCTTGTAACTCAACTTATGTCAAATACAATACATAGAGGTCTGATAACATTCTGAACAGAATTCACCCACAAACACACTTTGCACATGAAAGTTGTATGTAAACCATTTAACACACATATAATCACAACATATCCATATACATACACCATAAAACCCTACAAGCAATCAAAATGAACAATAAAGATTGCACGCGATCCCAACCTCTAGGACGTTGAACCGCGCTCTCTACTCGGCTCCGACCTTCTCTTTGCCTTTATTGGGCCTCTTGTCCACAACATTCATACACAAACCATTCAAAATAACAAAGTTACTCTTCTCTCTTACTTTAAATCAAAAACATAAATAAGATAAAAGAAGAAGACCAATACTAACTAAACAGCATTGCTTACCTTCTTAGGAGACCTAATCAAGCTTTACTAACCCCTCTCAAAGCTAATCCAAATAAATCACTCAAAACATGTAAAGAAGAAGAAGAAGGAACGAAAGAAAGAGCAGAATAATGGAAAAGAAAGAAACTCACATGAAAGGAGAAGAAAGAAATAGCTAAGTCCAAGTCAATCCCACAATTAACTATGGTAATAAATGCCATCTACCACTTAAATGCATATTTATCTTCTTATTCCTTTTTAATTAATCGTAATCTCCTTTAACTTAATAAAATACAAATTAAGCTCTTGCCACATGTCACCTCTCTACACCGCCATGTGTCGCTCTCCTACAAAGTTACAAATTAAAAAGGCCAATTTAAATACCCTATCACCGGAGTGGTTCTGTCGCGCCCGCGACAGGACTCACACACACAACACTAACCTTTCTTGAACAAAAATTCTGTCATTCTTCTAGGGCTATTTCGGGGTGTTACAACGCTTGTCCCTGGTCCTGCATTACGGCCCGTTTATAGCTAAGGATGGACACGTGTCTGAGTAGGGACGCCCATCCCTAGTCCCGTGTTACGGCCCGTCTATAGCTAGGGACGGACACGTGTCTGAGTAGGGATGCCCGTCCCTAGTCCTGCATTTTGGCCCGTCTGTATCAAAATTTCCACGCGTTCCCTTAGTAGGGACGCCCATCGGTTGTTGTAGGGACGCCCGTCGGTAGTGGATCTGATCAGATAACGCCGAATTTGATAAAATTTAATCTCAAATCTTTCAAATGGGGATAAGTTTTGGTTAAAAATTAAATTTTAAAACTCCTTTTAAAATTCAAACTTTAAACGGATGCTTATCTTATTTTATCTCCAAAAATTCTATAAATTGGAAAGTAAAATTCATTATTGGGGGTTAGAAAATTTGACATATTTTTGTGAGGAAATTGACAAATTTTTGGTGGAGAAAATTAACAATTTTTTGAGAGATTGGATTTTTTAGAAAAGGTTTTTTTCTGAGGAACTTACAAAAAATTTAAAAAAACTTTGTTTATTTTCAGACTTTTATTGGATAAGAATTCTTCCAATTAATTGATTTCCTCAAATTTTTCTTGCGAATTAAGCCAATTTGAGGTAACGAAATTCATTCGTTTTCATCAATACAGCTAATTCAAACACTCGATCACTATCAAATTTTCAAGAAAGAAAAATACAAATTTTCTTGCCTTGATCTATTTTTATTTGATCCTTGTGGAGCGCGCGGGGACCGAAACCATTTGATATTCACCCAAAAGGGTAAAATCCGAGGGTAAACATTATGGATTAATACTTGTTCGATTTAATTGACTTATATTAATTGTTTTCATTCTCTAAATAATAATTTTTTTAAGAATTTTAATTGAAGTTTTGAAGAGTTTATTTTAAATTCTTTTCAGCAATCAGGGGTGACCGACGGGCAGAGTGGTTACCGACGCCCGTCTCTACTCTGAGAGATGAGACGTAGATGACGCCCCACTCTATCCGCCGGTCACACTAGGGACGCCCGTCGGCGTCGTGCAGAAGGCCGTCCCTAGGCAAATCCCCATGTTTTTAAGTTATTTTTTACCCCTTTTTATTTCTTTTATCTTTTAACTCATTTCTTTTAAAGTTTCTTATTATTTTCCTTTTCTTTACTTTATTTACAATTTTTGACACCGACATGTTTATTCCTATGAGTTATTTTCTAACAATTTTTGACACTGACATGTTTATTCCTATGAGTTATTTTCTAACAATTTTTGAATTGGAGTTATAAACGATGGTGGTCGCGCCAATCTAGAGATTTCCATCCGGGTTCTTTCTTTACCCTTGCCTTTCATTCATGTTATTATTAAGACTATTTCAATGTCGCTAAAGTGAAAAGGGCCAAATATTTTATAGTAATTAATTTGGGGTTTTCTCGAAAGCTGTGGACCAATGTCCTATTTTTAACCAACAAAATTGACACTTCTTAAAAATTAGTTTGTAACAAATATGCATGGCCGGACCAATGTCCTCACTCCAATGAATATCCCGATTTCTATATGATTTACATATTGTTTTTATAATGGGGGTTGTATTTCACCCCTAGTTTTATTGTAATTTGATTTGTGGAAGTTCATCTTAACAGTGCTTAATTTATCGCTTTTGATGTGAATGATTGTGCCTTAATTAAATGCATCGTGTGGAAAGTTAGTGAAACAATGAATTCATAACTTAATCATAATATTGATCAAGGTACAAATAAATGAGAAGTCCCGAACTCACTCTGGTCTTTGGGGCTCAATGAGGCGAGAGGTCTAGGACTTCCAAGACACCTCTTGAGTCTCACCCAAAGACTTAAATTTACAATCCTAGGCTCCAGGGGGTAGAGGCTGAGGCCTCTAAGATCTGTCTGGCTAGCCCAAGATGGATATGTATGCGCCGTCTTAGGCTCGCTGAGGCTAGACGACCCTTCCCAATATTCTATTGGGTGGCGACTCCAAGAAACCTCATTGTTGCCCAAAATAGACGCACTTGTAAATACCTTACAAGTTTTATGAACCTCTCCTGATCGCCCTAAAGCGGGCCCTCGGGAGGACAAGAGGTTCGGAGTGCGTCACAGGGGTGTTATAATTTTTGGTATCAGAGCCTAGGTTTATGCGTTTCTGGGTGTTGTTGATGTGTTGAGGTGCATAGATGTGTATATGTCTAGATCTATGTTAGCTGACGCGATTGTCTCCTTGTTGTTTTAGATGGCTTCTAACTCTGTTCATGGATCACTTGAGGAGTTTGCCGAGAGTGTGAACCCTCAAGCCGTAGATCCTTCGATTTCTGTGTCGGCTCAACATGCTAGGGTCCAGCCCGAGGCTGTTGCCATGCCATTTGAGGCTATGTTCAAGCTATCACAAGACACGACTAGGGTCTTGGAGAGAGTGACTGCTCCCAGAGCCCCTATAGAGAGCTTGAGAAGGGCTGGTGCTGAAGACTTCTATGGCATGAGTTTAGATGAGTTAGAGCTGGCTGGGAAATGGTTAGATATGGTGAAGCATGCATTAAGAGAGATTCGGTGTCCTCTTGACCAGCAGGCAGAGTGTGCAGTGGCTTTGCTACATGGGTCTACTTTTGAATGGTGGGAGTTAGTTAGTAGACATCCTCAGCTAGCCGATCCGATGACTTGGGATTTCCTGGAGAGAGAGTTCACGAAGAAGTACATAACTCAGACTTATGAGGATGCTAGATGCGCACAGTTTCTGAGCTTGAAACAGAGAGCTATGTCGGTCTTAGAGTTTGAGAAGGAGTTTAACCGGTTGTCTCGGTATGCTCCAGAGGGTATTATGACTGATGAGTTCAGATGCTGTCATTTTGAGGCAGAATTGAATGAGTCCTTGAGGGTTATGTTGATTTCCCCGATGAGCACTCCAGGGGTGAATTATTATCAAATTGTGGAAGCTGCTGTTAGAGCCAAGAGATCGGAGTCTGTGTTGAGAGAGAGGGCTCAGAGGAGGAATCCTTCTCGTGGTGGTTCATCTTCATCATCCTCGGGTAAGAGATTTAGGAACCCGCAGGATGAGTCATCATCTGGAGAGGCCACCAGAGGTAGAAGACAGGGGTCTACAGCGGTACCTGGTTCTGGTAGAGGTGGTAGATCTGAGCCTATTTCCCATATGTTCGCATTGCAGTAAGGCTCATCGGGGTGAGTGTAGGTGGCTCACCGGTGGGTGCTTCATGTGTGGGAGCACTGAGCATCTTTTGGCTAGTTGTCCGAGGTCGAATGAGGATTTGGGTTCCTAGAGAGAGGCCAGCAGGGACCAAATTAAGCAAACCCACACAACCAAAATAACACAAGCAACCCAATTTGGCAAATAAATATCAAAATCATCAATACACACACACACATATATTTATATATATATCAAAAGGTGGATTTTCCAAACCTAAAACTCCTATGCTCCAATTAGCTTAAATTGTTCCACTTCCTTGCTTCCATATTCTTTCTATAGTTTTGTTACTCCAATTTCATCATAAAAAATACATAAAATTACTTAGGGTTTCTAATTAACCAAAGATGAATTGCAGAAATTAAAACTCATAACTTACCCTTTCATCTCAAATCTTTCATTAAGAGCACTTGAGCTGTAAATTCCATCATACATATCTTGGGGCTTGCAAAGAAAGGGAGAGGATGGCGGGAGAAGAAGAAGAAGAGGAAGAAAAGAAGAAAGAGAGGGAGATCGTGAGAAAGGAGAGAGAGATGAGCAGAAATCTGCTCTCTCTCACATTCTCTCTGTCCTTAAATACTCCAACCTCTTCAACCCTATCTCTAATGCTACTTGTCCATTTTCTATTGGTCCTTAGTAGATTTTTATGTCCAATTATCCCTTTTAGTCCACATCCTCTACTTTAATCTTACATTACCATAATACATATATATAATTCTTACATTGGCCCACAATTAAGTCCCTAAATTAATACCTTATAATTTTGAAATTGGCCGCACTTGCCGAAACTTTTGTATTAATACCGAATTCATCCTTTCGGCACACCTGACACCACAACTCACTTACATTTGGCATATAACTGATCCATTCTCAAAATTTAGCTCTCATAGTTATTTATCTCATTCTATTAAATCCATATATACAAAATGACCAAATTACCCTTTTTCTGAATTCTAATCATGTCTTTCTCCTACTTAATCACTCTGACCATCAAATCATACAGTTTCGATCACCAAAATCCCTAGACATGTATAAATCCTTCTAGGGTACATTTTGGGATGTTACAAGAATTATCAGACGAAACAAGTATGGCTAACCCATTAGGTGAATATAGTGCAACCCGTGCAACGATCGCCGAGGAGGTGGGAAAGAGAATGGAAGAGTTTGAGGCCAGAATGATGGAGATGATGGGCAACCTTGCTACTACTTTATTGCCACTTACTGGGCAATGACCTATTGCTCTAGCTGGGGGCCAAGATGAACAAGGGCCTATTAGAGATGATCTCCCTGCTGTGATGCCCATTCTCAACTACTGGAACAGCTCAGCTGTAGCAGTCGAGAACGGCCATCACACAGCAACATAAGCACATATCATCACCATACACGCATGCCAATACCTGTATAATTAAATTTCATAATTCATGCATTCATACACAGCGAATATTTCACGCTAGAACTGACACATCTACATACATATATACATATTGATACAATACCTGGTTATTAAATCCATATATATTGCTTTGATACAAAAAGGATTAAATATTACATATACAAAACTCATTGCCCATTTCCCCAAAAACCTACACTATAAGTACTCCTAGTGTTGACCAATAACAATGCGGATCCATCCTTGGCGATCACCTCGCCTTCGAACCTACACAGATTAGCAAACTCGTGCTAAGCGATAACGATTAGTGGGGAAATAGCATACAAACGTATATACTTTATAGCATACATTACAATAATTATTCAATTAAAAGACATATTTTAATACAAGCTTGATAATAGTTAAATCAGTTTAACAAGGCTCATGTATCACGTAGGTACATATTCTATATTCAAATATTTACATAACTACGGCTCATGCACAATGCTCATTGTAATAGTGTATACATTTGCATTAAACTCATTTAACTTATTCATGTATCACATGGTTTACTTATTACTCCTATTAGTTAATCTTACCTGCAATTCAAAGATACGGATAACGAGTATAGCATTGGTAACACATGGGTATAGTAATCACATTGGTATCCGTGGATACCTCACATATGTACTAGTACCCAAAGGTACGAAACATCAACATAATATCACATTAGAATCCAATAAGGATTTATATAACCTTGTGATTCCAGAGGAATCGTATGCATTGGGCTGCAACACTTAGACTCTATAGGCATGCCTATCTATCCATTACTTGACTTGCAGGCTAAGGGATGATTTGATTATTATACTTGTTATGGCATTATTACATTATAGAATTATCCCATTAAATTTCATTACACAGTTCATATTCATTGTTATTCACATCACAATTCTATCATTAGACTTAGATAGGTTATTGCATGAGCATATACAAATATATACAAGAAATTCATCACCATAATCCTCATGCTTGTATATTCATTATCACAAGTTTACAATTAGATTGAATTCATGTTCATGCAAATCATCAATAGATAGCTAAGATGACATTTATTAAGGTTTATGGCAAGGTAAGTTCAATTGGAATGGAAAAAGAGATAAAAATCAAAGCCATAATTTTTCAAAACATAACCGTTTTACACGGCGGTATGACAATGTCTTACCGCCGTGTAAGACACTTTACACGGGGGTATGATCAAGTCATACAGCCGTGTAAAATCTCACACTAAAAACCATCGGAACAGAGGACATTTACACGGTGGTATGGTCACTCCTTACCGCCGTGTAAACTCTCACACTTGGGCAAAATAGGATTACATGGGGGTATGGCAAGTCCATACCACATGTAACTCACTCAACCCAGATTCTTACATGAAAAACTTAGCTACTTGGAAATCAATTAAAACCCAAAATCATTTCAACATACATATACTTCTCACTCAATGCATACATGAACTTTACTCATGCTTGTTTTCACCTTAACCAATGCAAACATTAGATACAAGTAGTAATAAACATGATTTATCAACAAAATCTCAAGCATTCTTCCCTCAATTTATCCACACATAGATGAACTCACTTATTCCAACAAACCTCAACCACATTTAAGATACAAATAGAACACAATTTAAATCACAACATTCAACATAAGGATAATTTCCCAAACCACCTTTCCTATGCTCCTAAAGAGCCCCTCTTGAGCTAGGTTCTCCAACCTTGGCCTTCCCTTTATCTTGCTTTGATTTCTCAACTACACACATGATCCAATTTCCAGAATTGGAACACAATCCATCAATTTCTCGTTTACTCAATTCAATAATATAAGAAAGAGTAAAAGATGAAGAATACCATTTACTTTATCACTTACCTTACAACTTCAGCAACTTAACTCTTGAGCAACTTAATAAGTTGACCTTCTCAACAAATTACATGCAATTGATTTAGGGCTTTCTTAAGGCTATACTCACTGCAAAAGGGAAGAGAAAATTTACAAAAAATAGCTTAATGTTCAAGCTAGATGGTCCTTTCTCTCTCCTCAAACAACACATGCATGCAACTAGAGGAGGTGGCAGCTCCATAAAGAGCCACACGAAATCCACTCAAAAGCTATCCCTTGATTAGATTAATTAATCTCCAACTAAATATTAACTAATCAGCCATAAGCACAATCCTGTAAAATCTAAACTTAGGCACTAACTTCTTTTAATTATTCAATTAAGTCCTTTATTGTTATTTCAATTTAGTCCAACAGCATAATTAAATTCCCACACAACCCTAATTATGCCCATTACTACCAGGCTATATTTCGGGCCATTACACCTACGGCAGTTGACCAACCTATAGTTGAGCCCAGAGTGCCAGCACATGTAGAGCATAGAGAAGCTCTTAGACATGGGAGTGACTTGGGTGAGAAAGAGCAAGGGGGCCAGTCATGATAAGAGGCAAGGCCCCTGAGCTAGAGGAGGCCATATGGAGAAAGATGGAGGAGAGGTTCGAAGTGATGACTTGCTTGCTAACAGTGGGAAGAGGCATGAACCCTGAGGACAAGGAGCTGGAGGGCGAAGATCTAGTTCCCCATAATTTAAAGATGCCTGACATGGCAAACTTTGATGGCACTTCAGACCCCGCAGCATATGTGAAGTAGTACTAGTTAGTGATGAAGGGTACAATACTGACAAAAAGGCAGAAGATAGAATATTTCTGTTTGAGCTTAACGGGTCCAGTGGTGGACTGGTATCAAGGACTCAACAAAAGGACTAAAGAGCACTGGGATCTACTGACAGAAGAGTCCCTAAGGCAGTATGATTGTAGCATGAGGATGGAGGTAACCCAAAAATATCTTGAACTGCTACAGTAGAAGTTAGGGGAGTTATTTCATGAATACCTAACCCGATGGAGAAACCGGGTAATAGAGATGAAGAGGAAGCCAGACACTCCGGACCAGATAAGGCTGTTTATCAGGAATGCCAGCCCATATCTGAAAGATGGGTTAAAAATGAAGGGTTTAAAGGACTAGGAGTCCTTAAAAGACATAGCCATAGAAGCTAAAGGAGAGTACCTAGCAAGGAAGGCCAACAATGATAATTATGCCCATAGAAATTACCGTAATCAGGGGGTAGGAAAGTCTATAGGGTCCGGTAATGTGAATTGATCTGGAAACACAGTAGATGTAGTGGCTACCAAAGCAGACCAAAGGCATTTCTCCAACCTAGGCAAGTCATTGTCTTGGGTACTTAAAAGGTTGATGAAGGAGGGCAAGTTACAACCAATGCATATTAAACCCGCTAGAAGTCAAGGACATCCTGATGATCGACCAGATCTGTACTGTGCCTACCATCAACATACAGGTCATGACACTGATGAATGTCGAACTCTGAGGAACCATATTCAGGATCTTATTGATAACAAACAGATTACCGATCTAGAGTGCCAGAAGAAATAGGGGAGAAAACCTTTTAGTAGATGTGTTATTCATATTTGAATTTTTTTCAGTCTTGATGTATGCAGTACTATTTACATTAAATGTATTAATGGCTATTTATTTATGTTCTCATGATTTCATTATGCATGATCACAACCACAAGTTATTTACATTTGATATTAACTTAATAAATACTCCCTCATTTAATCTCGAGATCCTGTGGGCGTCTGATGTCCATTTTTAAGTGGGATAAACATGAGAGAAAAAGAAAGAGAATGAAAAAAAAAAGAAAAAATGCCTTTGCCTATACCTGGAATGACATGCTTCAATTTTTCCAACCTAATAGCCATCGAAGTTTTAAAAGTCATTTCCTTGCCGCCCTAGTATCTGGGAGGCATACAAGGCAGCCAGATGAAGCCAAGCTCCCATCAATAAGGGTTTGCTTCAGAGGCTGAGTTATCAAAATTTGAGACAAAGGAAGCTTTAGGCCTTCACAGGAAGAGATAAGAGGAAAAGAACAAAAGAAAAACAAAGAAAAATAAAAAAAAAGAAAAAAAAATCAAAAAAAAACCACAGTATTGAGCTAAGCCATTTGAGGCCAACCTACAACCCCATCTCAACCATGGAGAGCTACCTCAGAAGCCAAGCACCAAAGTTAACCAAGAACAAAGTACGAGTTTTACGGCCAAGGTCCACATAAGAGAATTCACTGTTTTTTGCAATTTGCACAAGGATCAAGGGGAAACCTCATCAGGAGGAACAGTTGTCCCGGATGACAATGATGAAAGAAAGTTCAAGGGAGACAATAGGTCCCATGGCAAAGGCATCCAAAATAAACAAAAATAAAAAAAAAAAGAGAGCTCCGTGGGTTAAAAACTCAAAAAAGGCGACCCTGCAAAAATTTGGCACCCCGTCAAGGCAAAAAACAAAAAACCGAAAAATAGCGCTTTGGGCAAAAATTAGGGGTAGAGAGAAAATGTTCAATCATGAAAACCCGAGAGGACTGATTGATAACAGGAGTTTGATGTTTTTAGGATCCATCTTGAGATTAGATAGGGTCTTGTATTTTTAAGATTAATGGTAAATGATGATCATGCTTGATGAAATCGAACTGGAACATATGCATATATGTAATAATATTTTAATGTAAGCAAAGCACTTTATCTTGCATACTCAAAATTATTTAAGTTCCGGCATAAAAGCAGGGCATTATTTCTTATTCGCATATGTGAAATTTACAATGTATGGCCTCCATTGCCATTGTCATCCTGATGGTTCAGAGAACTCGCCCCGACATCGGCTTCAACCTACTCGCCAACACATTTTTAAGGAAAGCTGAAATCCACATGACCACCAGTCAGACAGCGAAAGGATTTTAGCCTCCTAAAAAAAGGCTGTTAGAGATTAAAACTGTGACAAGCTCTCTAAGCAAAAGTTAGGCCAAAGGGTAGGGTGAAAACCTCAAAATAGGCAGTCTACCCTACAAATAAATGAAATAAATAAAAGCCACTGGATTGGGTTGGGTCCATTCCAGGAAAAAATTAGGCAAAGGGTTATGAGAAAATCCCTAAAGGGATGCATTTCTGATAAAGAAAAGCTAGTGTGAAAATCCACAAGGGATGCACTACATTTAAAATAATGAATTCTGATGCCTAGAGTGATAAGGTAGCATTACTTCGGATGATTTCCCTTCAGCCAGATAATGCATAATGCAAGGACATGAGTTAGAATCCTGGGTGTATGATCATTGACCGGGGGGCAAAGATGCACACCTGACGGGTCTCTCTAAAAAGTTTACGGGTTAGAGTCCCTAAGCCAAGATGACACTTCTAGATCCTTGGAGCCATGATCGAGCAGCCAAGCCATATCCTCAATGGACCCTTAACCACCTAGGACATGGTCTATCCTTTTTTGCATGCATTTCATAAAATGCTTTAGCAAACACCTGCATGTGACCTTTTGCACATGCATGCACTATATACAATATTTCTATGCACATAGCTTTGTGGGAAAAGTCCAAATGAAGGCAACAAGCATAACACCTGGTCAAGGACGGTAACGTTAGCACTCACCCATGCTGGACAACTAGATCAAGATAGAATCTACACTGACAAATCTCCTAGACCTATTAAGAGGCAATTCTCCTAGAGCTCTTAAGAGGCAATCTCTAAGACCTCTTAGAGGCAATTCTCCTACACCTCTTAAGAGGCAATTCTCCTGGACCTCTTAAGAGGCAAATCTCTAAGACCGCTTAAGAGGCAATTCTCCTAGACCTCTTAAGGGGCAATCTCCAAGACCTCTTTAGAGGCAATTCTCCAAGATCTCTTAAGAGGCAATTCTCCTAGACCACTTAAGAGGCAATTCTCCTGGACCTCTTAAGAGGCATTCTCCAAGACCTATTATGAGGCAAATCTCCAAGACCTCTTAAGAGGCAATTTTGCAATACCTCTTAAAAGGCAATCTCCAAGACCTCTTAAGAGGCAATTCTCCAAGTACTCTTAAGAGGCAAGTTTCCCAGTACTCTTAAAATGCAAATTTCCATGAACTCTTTAGAGGCAAATCTTCAAGTCCTCTTAAGAGGCAAGTTTCCAAGTCCTCTTAAGAGGCAATTTTCCAAGACCTCTTATGAGGCAAATCTTCAAAACCTCTTAAGAGGCAAATCTCCAAGTCTTCTTATGAAGTAACTTTCCAATGTTCTATGAGGAGGACATTTTCTGCATTTTGTAGTTTTGTTAGTGACTCAGTGCAATCACTTTGTAGTTTGTATAACGACTCGATGATATTTAACCCCGTGCTTTGTAGTCTTGTCAGCAACTCGACACATCGCCATTTAAGGATGGCACCCCTTCACTTTGTAGTTTTGTCAGCGACTCGGTGCAGTTCTCTGAGAAGGACATTTCTCGCATTTTGTAGTATTGTCAGCGATTCAACGTATCGCCATCTCAGGATGGTACCCTTGCACTTTGTAGTCTTATCAGCGACTTAGAGCATCGCCATCTGAGGATGGCATCTGCACTTTGTAGTCTTGTCAATGACTCAGTCCAATCATTTGTAGCCTATTTAAAGGCATGGTGATATTCAAGAATGTCTGCATTTCATAGTCTTATCAGCGACTCGGTACGATCCGAAAGGAGAACATTCGCAATTCAAATCACAGCACTATTCTCGAGGGGGCAGCTAGAAGGAGGCCACCTCAGGTACGCATTTCTTTCCCTTTTTTGAATTTTTGGTCACCTAGGCACCCATGCACTACACTCCCTAAAATTGGGGGCAACTGTAGACAATGGGTCCTAAGGCAGCCCAGATAAGAATTGCCCAATGATGAAATTAAGGGTGCCTATTTATAAGCAAAAATGAAAGTTGGAAGTGATAGTTTTCTTGTCAAAATTTATTTATTAAAAAATAAATAAAAATGTGTTTTAAAAATATTTTAAAATTTTTTTTTAACATAAAAAAGTGAGTTCTGAAATTATAGTGTTTTAGCTAATTTTTTTTTAAAAAAAATCATCTAAATAGGCCTTCAGGGGGCATCAGCAGTACCCAGCGCACGGCGCGCGGGCGTCCCTTGCCCGTGCAAAGCGCGGGGAGCGCTCGCCCGCGCGCTGGGCGATGCCCGTCTTGCAATGACCTGATTTGGACCCTAGAAGTTTTGAACAATCTTTGTAAGATTGTATCAAGATTTAGAGTGTTTGCTGTGTGTGAGAGATCTATCGCGAGCGCGACAGAACCCTTCCGTGGATAGTTAGCTTATGTGGCTTTTAAAAGGCATTGAATTGGAATTTTGGCAAGTGGCAATGTAGGAGATTGACACTTGGCATGGGATTTTTGTTTTGAGTGAATAAATAGGACGAGTGGCATTAAAGGAAGTGGTTTGGCATTTAAAGCTAGTTGGTGGCATTAATGTGAGGGATTGGCTTTCTTTGGGTTTGACTGGCCACTCTTTTCCTTAATCTACTTTCAATTTCTGCTTTTGGTTTCCTTTTTGCTTCATTTTTTTTCTTTGTTCTTAGCTTTGTCATGCTCCTTTTCTTTTCTTTTTCATTTGGTTTGATCCTTAAGTGGGTCGCTTGGATTAGTTTGAAGGGAGTGACATGAGGGTTTGAGTTGGTTCTTGAGAAGTTAAGCTTGATTAGTTCTCCGATACCTCCTTTTTCTTTCCATATTTCTATTTTTGATTTGAAGTTAAGAGCTTGGTTTAAGAGTTCTCTTGGTTGATTTGTACACGTAAGCTGTGGACAAGAAGAGGGACAAGGGAAAGGAGAAGATTGGAACTGATTAAAGAGACGTGGTCAAGCTAGCTAAAGGTCGGGATCGTGTGTGATCATTTTGATTGCTTGCTGTGCTCTAATGATGTATGTATATATATATATGTGTGTGTGTGTATATGGTTATGATTATGTAATGTGATCCTTTGCATGTGGGTTGATGACATTAGATGTGTCACACCCCAACCTATACCATGGAAACTTCTCCTCGGATTAGAGGGAGAAGGATCCAAGTTAGATAGGAGTGTCACATCCCACTAGTACAAATAGGAAAACATCGCATACAAAGTGACATATCAGGGATAAAGTAAAACTTTGAAAGAAAGAAGAGTGATACTGGACAAAGTGAATACTTTATTAATATACATGAAAGAGGTATTTACATTTACAACAGATATAAACAAAACAAATATATAAAAGCCCAAGGTACATTGTTCCAAAGGCCAACCAAATCATTATATCTGCTACAAAAGAAAGGAAAGCCTATACTATAAAATCCCGATCTCTAGTTGTGTTGGCCTTCCCAATGCGACACGCCCAGACTATGCGTACTCAACCTTCCACACCTGCAACGTTAAACACCCGTGCTAAGCGAAATCGCTTAGTGGGGAAACACAAATGCATAACCGCCACTCACAGTGACGACAACAGAAAGCACATGATAATGATACAATTATAGATATAGAATCATACATGGTTAATTCAAAAATTTATATTATCATCCAAAATTATTGTACAAGGACACACTGACACCTGCTTAATCATAATGAGTGGATAACGAGTACACATAAATACTTGAGAGTATCGGTATCGTATTATAAATACATAGATACCCGAAGGTATCAAAACATTCTTTTTATTTTTGTTCCAAATTGTTTTCACGTAGAATCTTAAGAAAGATTCAAACAGAAGGATCGCGAGGATCCGATCGAGGGACCTGATCAGGATCCAAAATCGTACACATAGCTGCAGCAACACATAACTCTATTAGGCATGCCTAACTATCCACTTATCCGACATTAGCAGGTTATACAAAATTTATTAAGTTATCATACATTTTATTCCTTTAAATAAGTGGTCAAGGCTTTAATGAAAGAGTGCATGCAAAAGAACCCAACTCATCAAGCAAAAAGGAGAAGAAACCAAATTTGGAAGTCACGTCTGTCGCGCTCGCGACAGAAGCCAAAATACTCCTCCCCGCCTCGTCTCGCGATCGCGAGTGACCTCGTGCTCGCGAGAGGACGTAGGTGATGCTCTCTGTTGCGATCGCGAGGGTTGTCACGCTCGCGACAGAAGAGAGCCTTGCACATGCTCAGAGATCGAGCACTCTGTCGCACTCGCGATAATTGTCGCGCTCGCGAAAGAGAGCTCCCTTCGAGCTCCTCGGCGCGACACCTCTCACGCCGGCGCAAGGGCTGAAACCTTTGCGCTCTGTCGCGCTCGCGACAGTGTCGCGATCGCGACAGATACGCGTTTTTCAGCTCTTACGCCCAAAATCTGCAGAATTCTCACACTAAACACATTCAAACTTCCAAAATTGATTCTAAACCTCAAAAGTAAGCAACACAAGCATCTACAACTCATAATATAATTAAAAACCCAGCTTTATCACCATTTATTTCAATTAAATCAAGCCAAATACATGCTCAATTTCAAGAAATCCCAAAACAGCAATTTTAACAATAATTGCAACTATTCACATGATTTCTTGCAAATTCTTCAAACAATACACACCCTCTAGCATCACATATCATGCTTAATTCAATTTGAGCCATAGTTACCAACTCATAACTCCACCCAAAGCAAAATGCAAACATCTAACTCAAATCATAAATATGTGCAAAAGACAAACGTTCCCAAACCTGATCTCCTCTGCTCCTACTCGTGAGCTCTGCCCCCGCTAGCGATTTCTTTCCCTTTTTTCGGTCTAGGAGACTCCTCTGAACCACAAACCCACAACAACTATAATTAGTACTATAATAACCCACATAAACATATTCAAATACTAAAAACCTAGAGAAGAGGAAGGAGAAGAATCTAAGACATCAATAACCCCTACTCACCTTTGAGCTTCAAAATCACAATCTAAACAACTCTAATTACTCAAATAAAGAAGAGGAAGCAAGATTGTGCAAAGAAAAGGAAGAACGAAGAAGAAGAAAAAGAAAGAAGAGAGTGGCATGAGGAAGGAGAAGAAGAACGGGAATCAAAAGGGAAGGCTGCGTTCTCTCTCTCTCTCTCAAACCCATTAAATGCTAACTTATCCCTTATGCCACATGTCACTCTCCCCATAGGACAAATGCCGCCTAACACACCCTACTTCCATACTCTAACACACACACAAAGCTTTCTCTTGCTCACACCCTACCTCCATGCCTTCACTCTCACATTAACCTATCTCCTCTTCTCATACTAACACACACACACACATAAATTAAATAAATAATTCAAATTAACACATACATGCAACACAAAAAAAAAAAAATACACACATATAGACACGGACAGGCTCAAACTACTGGGGTGGTTTTGGGGTGTTACAAGATGATTGCCGTATAGTTTTTGAGTGTAAGATATGATTTTAGGGAAACTTTGTTCCTTTTTCATCAGACCTCCGTGTAATGTTTTTATCATAAGTGTAGTTTTAGATCTCAGAATTGAGTGATTGTTGGACCTTTAGAATGACGACTTCAATTTCTATACAAGTATCAGAAATTACCTTGAGCAAATACGTGCTCTAAGACCCTGAAAGTTTCCCAAACACAAGTGTCTCTAATCTAGTTGTTTATTGGAACAGCGTAGCTGGTTGAGTATATATCTCACATTCTAGATGTCTTATTGACCTGAAACTTGTCCCATTTGAACAATACCTTTCTAGGGAACAATTGTTAAGAAGAATAGTTTTCCTAAAAATGACGTTTAGATGTTTGTTTAGGCAATACTAATTTGACGTGAAAAGCAGTCTTGTGAAGTTCCTGTTGGAGCCTTCTGTTGCGAGCGCAACATAATAGGTCAAAAGAGTGATTTTATTCTTGATTTATAGCCCATTGTTGGCATGAATCAATTCCCCACCTTTACCCTCAACTAATTTGCATATTTTTATGTGGTTTTCTTCCTGAATTGAACCCGTATTACACCAAAACATTCCGGGGTCTTTACAATGCATGTTTAGGATATTCAAATGATTTAAGATTAATTATCTAGGTAAATAATGCCACGGCATAAGAGTTTAAGAATGGAACAAAGTGTATTCATGCTTTTTAAGTTTTGAACATGACATGCCATGCGATATTGATTATTATATAATGTTTGAGTTTTTGTAATGCATTTGGTATAGTACATAGAGTCTTTATGCTAAGCCTGAATGGTCATAGTAACGGATAGATAAGCATGCTTATAAAGGGATAGAGGCGGCTACTACAGTGACCTTAGTTGTGTTTACTTGATGAATACATAGTGTATTCAATGTTATTGAGTTAGTTCTCTAGAGTTTATACAGTATCCACAGTACCCGTATCCACCATATTGAGAATTCAGGCTAATGTATATTTTGTAATGTACAAGTGGTGAGGTAGAGACTTGTATATGTATAGGAATATAGTATGTCATGTCAACGATATCATTTGCCATATATGGATTTTTGCATATGAATGGGTTGAAGCATGGTGTTATTTGCTTACAAGAATGTGTATATGAGTATTTGTATATGACATAACTATCGATATGCCTTTGATATATATGTGACTTCAATCGAAGTCTATTACTTCTGTTTATCCCCACTAAGCGTTATCGCTTAGCATGGGTATTTTTCCGTATAGGTTTACAGGATTAGATCTGTGAGTGCGCATCTGCAGGTCAAGGCCACTAGGAGCTATTATAGAAATCTTTTTATATAAGATAGAGTTTCTTATGTTTTGAGTAACTTCATTATGTATATAAGAAAGTGTTCTATCATAGTGTAAATGTTAACTGTTTTATATATGTACCAAAAATGAATAAGTAATAAGTATAAAGCTTTTGTAATATGGACAGTTTATATATTTTAAGAGATGTATGTTTTGCTTAAGATATTCTAATTATTTATTGTTATTACTTCCGCCTTAGAGTTTAAATTGGTATATGTATGTATGTATGTTTGTGTGGTTAGCTTGTGATGCCCCGATATTCCTTCCCAGCGGTATTGGGGTGTTACACGTCGCCCCTCCAGCAGCCCTTTAAGTGTTTTTGGCCCAAAATTCATATTTTTCTTCATTTTTTTTGTAAAATTTAATTTTTAAACCCTTTTGTCTTCTAACCTTTAAAATTTCTCAGTTTTTTTGTGTTAATGGGAATTAAATTGTTTTAATTTCTTCATTAAATTTGATTTTTTTGGGGTATAAAATGGGTTATTTGAGAAGAAAAAAAGGAGAATTTTTCTTAAGAAAAATATTTTTCTTCTTCTTTTTTAAGAAAAATTCTCCAAAGATTCCAGTTAATTTTTCCAAGTTAATTCTTAAGGTAAAAAGAATAATTTTTGTTCTTGAGAATTTTCTTCTTTTTATTTAAAATTTTTTTTTCTTTGAGAGAAAAGGCTAATTTTTTGTTCTTGAGATAAAATTTCACTTCAATATTTTATTTTGCTAATCTTATTCTTGTAAATTAAGATAAGAAAATTGATCATCTACCTTCATTTGTCAAATCAAATTTTGAGGGTAACCATTTTAGGCTCAATTTTTAATTTAATTTTTGTTTATAATTAATTAGTCATCATGTAGATTTAGAGGTGGCAAGTTGGGCGGGTTTGGGTTGGGTCACTAATGGGAGGGTCATAAATGGGCGGGTCACAAATGGGCCAAAAAGCATGGGTCACAAATGGGTCAAATATCTAAATGGGTTGGGCGGGTTGGGCCAACCCATGGGTTAAAAACTTCTTGAATATACAAAAAATTTATAATAATACGCAAATGAGTCGAGTGGTCCAAACGGACTGAGTGGCCCAAATGGGCCGCTTGAGACCCAAACGGGCCAAGATGTAATTTGATATTTTTAATCTATTTTTAATAAAAAAATAATTTTCTATATAATAAAGGGATATTAAAGTGACTAATTTAAAATAATTTGGCGCAAATAGATTGAGTGGCCCAAATGGGCTGCTTGAGGCCCAAACTGACCGAAATATGATTTGACCAATTTAATCCATTTTTAATGAAAAATAATTTCCGATGTAATAAAATGTTATTAAATTAACTAACGTAAAATAATTTGGCCCAAATGGATTGGGTGGCCCAAATGGGTTGCTGGTGGCCCAAACGAGCCGAAATGTGATTTGACCCATTTAATTCATTTTTAATGAAAAATAATTTCCGATATAATAAAATGATATTAAAGTCACTAATGTAAATAATTTGGCTCAAATGGATTGGATGGGCCAAATGATCTAACAAGCATCCAATTGCATTTGTCCATTTTGATTAACGGTTTAACCGTAAGGCTGGAAATTAAGAAGCATTTTTGTTGAACTAGCCTTTAATTTCACAATAATATTCTGTTTCTCAGATTCACTTTATGAAAATGATAATTACCTGCTTAATATATAATTATACGAATACATTAATTATAATATGCCTAGTAAGAAACATAGATTCGTCCAATCAATGCTCTGAAATTGTTCTCAAGAACCTCACCAAGAATCTTTAGCATTATCATGTACAACAAGAATCTTTAGCATTATCATATAGATTTATCCAAACATTGCTATTAATGCAGTACAATATGATACATTATGAAACGATGGGTAACAACAATCCAAATAGGGTGTAGAAGCAAGTAAGAAATAGCCTCTCATCATAGCAAAGAAGAAAACTCAATGCTCCACCATTGATTGCTAAAAAAATAAGTAAAAAACAGAGAATATCGTATATAAAAAAGACTTGTATAGACTGAGTCCTACAAAAAAGTTAACAGTTCAATAATATATTAGATGTAGAAGTTAAAAAAAATAGTGTGAATGTTAAGACCAAAACAAATGGAACCATTTGGCATAACTGTAGAGAAATGAAACAGTGCTGGTCTCAAGATCAAACTTATGAAATTACAAAATTTCCATACATAAATTAGAGGTAAATTACAAAATACAAAACTGCTACAGCATCATGAAGAACAAGAAAAGAATAATCACTTAATCAGCACCCTGAAGAACAGGAAGGAAGAGAATTCAATAAATTAAACACCCAAAAACTAACAGATTTTCTCATTTTCTTCACAAAATCCTCCTGCAGGCTTGCATCAGATTCAAAATCCCACACCCTTATAACTAAGGACTGTTCGTAACCAACACCTCATTACAAAGCTTATCCACAAAAAATGGCAGAGCCAAGAATTATAACATATCCATACAATAAAATATCACCACACATTAGATGTGGAATCCCTACACACTGAAAAACGAACAAGAGAGATTATATACAAAATGAGGTAGGCGATGAATAATTATAACTGCAACAATCACAGTTTTCATCAAGTTGTACACACCAGAATACCGAGTTTGCACCTTCAATGCAGATGTAGCTGCTGGTCATGCACAAATAAAGCAAACAGCAAAACCTATAATCCGATGTACATTGTAAGAAAGTAATAAGAAAAGCTAAATCCTACTGTACAAACAGCAAATGCATTTACACAGCTTAAAAAAAATGAAAAGATACATAAGGAATCCCTACACTTGGTTCTGAAAAGAAAAAAGAAACACTAGTTCATATATGAACATTATTTGGAAGATAAGAAAAATTACAGTGCAAGCATTAAACAACTCAATAGATGATTTTTCTATCAAATACTGACTTGACTTGAAAGAAAATCTGCTTTGCTGCTGAAAAGGAAAATTCTTGACGTCTATGTGATAGACATGGGCCACAAATATTATGAGAAATGAGATGCAAATATAGGTATTTAGCATTTAGATGATCAGCCAAAATCCATGGAACACTTAATCTAACAAAATAATTTGGTAAGAAAAACATTAACAAAATCAAGCTGCTCTACGAATAAGGTAGCAATTAGCAAATTAACATTGGGTTATTTCATCCATATTCCTAAACCCCAACTCTAGTTTGCACAAATTGAGTTACAAAAGAAAAACAAGAGACTGCAGATCAAGCAAACCATTTGAGTGATACTGCAAAAACGCCGTTTGACTTCCCCGTCATCGCATCCATTATCCTCTGTTTGGCCACAACCGCCGGTACGACATCAATGTATTGACCAGCGAACCCTCAAAGCTATTAATGTGCCCAGCGAACCCTCCGAGTCACGACCTAGCTGAGTCAATTTACCCATGAGTCTGGCGGTTACGATCAATTTCCAGCCGTCAAAATTTATTGAGTGAAGAACATCAAAATCTTTCTCCCCAAGTTCTTCTTCCTCGGAATCAGAAGGGAAATCAAGGTGTGAATCTGAGTTTGAACTGGAAGGATAGTGATCATGTGAAGGAGAAGAAGAGTTTTTCTGAACGTCAGGCGATGAGAGGATGGTGGAGAGGGAGTGAGGAGGCGAGGGTAGAAATGGGCAGAGAGGGAGGACTGGGTGGAGAGACAGAGAGAGGGAGAGGGCATAGAAACATAAACGGTGAAGTCTGTAGGCCCGTTGGGCATTGGGGGCTGACCCGAACGGGTCATGCTTTTTCTGGGTTGGTTTTGGGCGGGTTCAAATGGGTAAAATTTTAGCTGGGTTGGGTTTAGGTTAATTTTTTCTGGGCGGGTTGGGCGGGGTTTTTGGGTTTGGGTCAAGTTTGACAGGCCTATGTAGATTTTTAAATCTTTTGTTGTTTTTAAAATTGTTTATGTCATTTAGTTATGTGATTTAATATTTTTAGCTTATTTTATTTTATTCTTGCATATTTATTTGATTGTTCATGTTCTTTATTATTATTATTATTATTATTATTATTATCACCACTTTTGTTCATATATTATTATTATTATTATTATTATTATTATTATTATTATTATTATTATTATTATTATTATTATTATTATTATAATTATTATTATTATTATTATTATTAGCATTAGTAGTAGTATTATTATTATTAGTATTATTATTATTATTATTATTATCTGTTATTACTACTATCATTATTATTATTATTATTACTTTTATTATTCTTGTTTAATGTTATTATTATTTTTATCATTATCATTACTATTATTTATGTTTTCATGCATGTTGAATTGTTAATATGTTAAGTTACTCATTTTTATTATGTCATTTAATTGATTTGTCATACAAGATGCATTTTATTTTATTTATTTTTCCATTTTCATATGTTATATGTTTAATCTTTTTTTTTTATTACGAACATCACTTTTATTTGTGTTTTTTATTTCAATAATTATTTTCTTATGTGTGAGCTTTTCCAATAGCAAGTGGGAGCCGATGGAGATTGGAAGACACCATCTTGATTTAATTTGTCATTTTTATATTTTCATGATTATTTTATTTGATGTTATTATGTAATTTATAATAAAATTATTTATTTTTATGCACGTTAATTAAAAATAGTTTAAAAATATTTTATTAACAAATTGGACTTTTTTCTAACAAAATGGGACCAATATCCTAATTTCAACCCATAAAAACTCAATTTTAAAAGAAGAGTTAACTTTTTCAAAATGATATCACTTATGCCGATTTCTCCAATGTATACCAAAAGTAACTTTTCGATTTTCTAAAGTTAACATGAGGGAACCAATGTTCCTATTCCAAGCATTGTTCCGATTTATGAGTGTTTATACAATTTGTTTATTTATTTATTCATTTATGTTTTGCTTGATTTTATTTGGGGGATTGTATTTTTGTCCCAAATTTTAATACCTTTTTTATTTGGGGGATTGTATTTTGTCCCTTTTTTTATCTTTCTTTAAGATTGCTTTCTTTACTGCTTTTATTACTGCTTGATTTGCGTTTTATGTATTAATGCATGACTGTGTGAGAAGAGAGATGAAATTTTAAGAATTAAAAACCCATTTATAATTAAACAAGGTATTAATAAATGTAAAGTTTCGAATATTTCTCTAGTTTAGACCCCGAAGTTTGAAGAAATTTTCTAATTTCTTATAAATTGGGTGGCGACTCCAAAATACCTCAAAGGTGCCTAAAGGCTTCATGGGATTAGATGATCTTTCCAATGTTCTATTTGAAGGAAGTGTCCAAAATATCTCATGATTGCCCAAGATTAAAAGATGCAAACCCCTCTGGGGCCCTAAAAGTGGGTTTCCGAGAAAGAGTCAGATCCGCGCGCGTCACAATAGGGCATCATGCTTACACAATAATTAATACCACTATTTTAGCTAATTCAATTTATTATGTCAATCTACTACATCATAACATGCAAGTTCACGTTCTTTGTTCATTTCAAACCACCTATTCAATCAAGCAATCTGAAACTCATGCTTTATTAAAATACACACAAAGCAACGTTTTCCCAAACCTCATAATCCTTTGCTCCTATTGTTCACTTTTGCACTTGATTCACCAACCTTGGCTTTACCCTTGTCTTTCCTTGGTTTAACCACTACAATCATGATCCAATTTCCAGAATTGGATATAATTTGTCAATACCCAAACAATCTCAAATCCAGTAATAAGAAGGAGTAGAAGAAGAAGAAACACACTAATTAACTACTCTACTTACCTAATTGAGATGAACTCTACACATGCAATACTTCAACTCAAACCAGCAGAAATTACAATAGATAAAGTAATAAAAGAGGGAAATGAAGAAAACAAGAAAGAAGGAGGAGAAGAACCCGATCCACATGCAGCAAAGTGGGTTTTTCTCTTTCTAAAACACCTTATATAGCATGGAAGAGGTTGAGGTGGGATCACCATAAAGTGACACCCGGCCCACTACACCAACTCCTACTAACAAATCTGATTTTGCTTAATTAAAACCCACTTAATGCTAATCATGCGTACTTACAATTTGACCTCTTAAACTTACTTTGTTTATGCAATCAAGTCCTTTCTTCAATTTCACTTGAGCCTAGAATTTGGAAAACTTTAATTAAATTTATCCAATCACCATAGTTAAGCCAATTTACTACTAGGGTAATATTCGGGCTGGTACAAAAATGGTTAATTGTAGTAAAGGACGTATTTGGTATTAATTAAAAAGACTGAGGGTAATTTGGATATTTCATAAGTGTGGACTAAATTGAAGGAATAAAATTAATTATGTGGCCTAAGGCTTGAAATAGATAAGTTATATGCCAATTAAAGGAAAAGGAAAAATGATGGAGGATTAAAAGGGAGGTATGACATAAAAATCTAGATTGGACCAATTGAAAGGTGACATTTGG
The DNA here is from genome assembly GCA_947683425.1 of Excoecaria cochinchinensis. NCBI lineage: Eukaryota > Viridiplantae > Streptophyta > Magnoliopsida > Malpighiales > Euphorbiaceae > Excoecaria > Excoecaria cochinchinensis. Next base: position 758,919 of record CANTUQ010000029.1, on the reverse strand, counting down.
CATAGGAGATAAGAATGGATTGAACAGGTATAAAGGAAGAGAGAGAACATGAGAGAGGGTAGAAATCTGCTCTCCTCTCTCTCATGTTCCTCATGCTCTTCTTCTTTTCCTTCTTTTTCTTCTTCTTCTTCTTTTCTCTTTCACGTGAGTGGAGGTTAAGTGTGATTTTAATTTGAACTCTGAATCTTCGGTTTGTTTTGTGTGGAGAATGAAGGAAACTAAGGAAAGGTGAAAAAAGCAAAGGGATTGTGCAATCATTTGAGCAATTAGGGAGCAAAGGAAAAGAGGTTTGGAAACTCTTATATTTATGCATGAGTTTTGAGTGTATTGATGTATTATAAAAGTTACTTGAATGTGTTTATGATGATATATGATGATGACAGTGAGTATTGGCTTTAAATTGTTTAAAATGTGCATGTGAATAGGATTTGGTGAAAAAAAAACTGTGTTGGGACACTTGACCCCTCTTAAGTTATTAGACTATATCAAGAGTTTTAGAACTCAAAATGGTATTCAGGTAGTGCCTTTATAAATTTAAGACACATACCTTAAATATTCTTAGAAATAGCCATGAGCTAATTGTAGCTCTAACTGCCCAAAAATTGGCCAAAATCGAGGAGTCTCTACTTTGGCCGGTTCATAGGAACAGTTTAAGATGTTTTGCTTACATCTGATGATTTAGGTGTCCAAATGATCTTAGAATTTTGCCATATGAAAGATAACATCTTAGGGAACAATTGTGAGGAAGGAATTTTTGTCTACAAATGAGTAATAAATGTTGGTTTAAGCGGTTCAATTTTGAAGTGGAAAGTAGTCTTGTTATCATGTTTTTGTAGGGCACCTGATGGAAGCTTCTGTTGCGAGGGCGACAAAATATGTTAAATGAAGGCTTTTCTTCTTATTTGGAAACCCATGGTTAGCTTGAACCATTGGCCACCATTACCCTCGTCTAGTTTGCGTATTTTGGTATGTTTTTCCTTTCGAAATACACCCAAACTTCACTGAAATTTTCCAAGACTTATCCATCACATGTTTAGAGTTTGTAAAAAAGTAAATAAATGGCTGTCAAATAGAAATACATGTGACTAAGGTTATAAATAAGAATAATTGCTAAGATACTTAAAAGTTTAATGAGTCGACTACTGCTGAATACATCCAGAAGTGGCATGACGTGATATGTTAATGGATTATAAGGGAAAATACTACGATTTTGTATATTAAACCTTTAGAACTACGGGTGTAACACCCCCTACCCATAAGTAGGGAAACCCATCTGCGAGGGAGTGAGAACCCGTACGAGCAGGGGTGTCACATGAAACAGAACGGTACAAATATACAATCACATAATATAAACATACATATAAACAACAAAAATCAAAACTTAAAACCAAACTGAACATTTATTCATTAACGAAATAACAATATTCAATACATAACTGCTCTGATACAATCATAATTACAACTTTCAGAGATACAGAGCGAAAACTTAACAAAAGAATAAATACAAGAGAGATCACGATTACAAAATAATCATAGTACAAAAAGAAACTAAGTCCTATCAACAATCCCACTGTGTTGGCTTGACTGGCGGCGACTCTCCCAAAAGCTGTGCATCCTCCGCACCTGCACGGGTGAAAACACCGTGCTAAGCAATAAGGCTTAGTGGGGAAACAAACAATAATAATATGGACGGCCATTGACAATGGTCGTCAAGGAAAATCACATACGTAATGGCATACTGAATAATCATATGATAAAATCATAAACGAATCACATTCATAACCATTCAAAGCTTCAATAATCACATTCATATGCCAACTGATTCATATGCTCATAAAAAGAGTCATTCAGATTCAAATACTTATAATCATACTCATTCGGATTCATATACTTATAATCATGACAGAACAAATCATAACACTTGCTGACTCATAGTAGTGGATAATGAGTAAACGCATGGCAGTACCTTACGGGTACGAATCGAATGCATGGCGGTACCTTACGGGTACGAATCGGAGAACAATATCATATTTTCTCTTTTCAAAACAATTTACAAAGGGGATCTTAAACAAGATCCATACACATTGAAGTTCGCGAGGAACTAAACGGGGACCTATTTAGCGTCCAAAACAGTACAGAGGGCTGCAGCTAAAGGATTCTTTTAAGCATGCCTAACTATCCATTAGACTGACTCTTGACGGTCACATAATACAAATCATGCTCAAAGCATAACATATAATTTGTCATGAAGAAATTATAATAGTGCACATATATAAGCTTAATTATTCCTGTACAGTAGTAAAAACCCATGAAGAAATGATATAAAAGTCATTTTAGAAGAAAGGGAAAAAATCAAAAAAAAGGGCGAAAAGAGGTCACTGTCGGGATCGCGACCACTGTCGCGCTCGCGACAGTGGCCGGATGGCCTGCGTACAGGGGAAAGAGCGAAGGGTCGTGCGAGTCGTGAGACAACCTTCACAACTCGTGAAGGTTTTCCATGACTCGTGAACAACGTTCACTACTCGTGAACTGTGTTCATGACTTGTGAATGTAGTTCACATCTCTTGAACTCTCAGTCTTCCCCTGCCGATGCATGATCCGCTGCACCACTCGCGCACGCCAAAGCTTCACGAGTCGTGCTGCCTAATCAAGAGTCGGACACCTCACAGACAACAGAGCAATTCTTGCAAAAACTGGAATTCACCATTCTGTCGCGCTCGCGACAGCATCGTGATTTCCATTTTTCCAGCAAAATGCAGAAAATCCAGATTTCCAACAACAAAACCATTTTGACCCAAAATCAAACCAAACCTCATCTTACCTTCAAATAAGCCTTCCACCATCACATATAACATAAAACACAACTTAATTCAATAATTTACACAATCAAAATCATACATTAATAAAATCAAGCTTCTCAAGAATACAAACCCAAAATTTTACAGCAAACATTCATCAAACTTTAAATATTTTTCAATACCTCAACATTCATGCATTATAACTCAAATCTATTGAATACCCATAACATTAAAATTATAATATGCCTCATCAAATATCAAATTTCCATAAATATCATGGAAAGCACAAATCACATATTAACATCAAAATCAATCAATTTCCAAACAAATTCCCAAATAAAATCCCAAACCTATAACTCCTATGCTCCAAAACAATGAGCACCACTCCCACTAGCCTACTCCTTTCCCTTGGGATCGCAAGGAGGCTCAACTAACCAAGAACACCCAACAAATCACTCAAACACAAAACCTAAATTAAAACCCAATTTAACAAAAAACAAGAAGAAGATAAAGAAGATGAAGAAGAAACCCACAATATATACCAATCTAAGCTCAAGGGAATGATTAATTTCCACCACCACACTTAAATACAAGCTAGGACACACAAATTAAGAGAAAAGAGGAAGAAGGAGTGAAGAGAAGAGGAAGAAACGGGAACAGCAACAAGAATGGTTGTCCCTCTCTTTCTCTCTCTTCTATTTATACCTCTTTCCTAATTACTAGCCACATGTCACTCTTTGGTTGGTGGAACTTGACCACTCACACACTACACTCATGAAAGACAGTACACATAAGACTAACCCACATAATTCACACCATACAACCATATGCTCATGTACACACTATCACAACCAAATACACATACACCCTACTAACATATATGCACCCACACAATATTACAGCCCATATAATATGCATTTTACCCAAAGTGCCCTTAACACATGCCAAAACTTTCACACATACACACATACAGATGGCAAACATGGCTCAAACTATTAGGGGAGAATCGGGGTGTTACAAAGGGGTTGTGATTCCCAATCCCTTGGGATACTTAGGAAGCTTGGAATACTATTCCATGTCCAAACCAAAGCATAGAAACTTATTCGTACATAAAAGATAATGTATAAACTAAAACTCTGATAATGCCTTGGTACTTGTTAAAAATAAATGTGACATGTATGTGTTGATGTATAAAAAGTTCATTGGCCATTAAGGATTAAAGTCTCGAGTAGGCTTACTTATGGTTTAAAATTGTTATATGATGGTAATATAGAATTAAATGGTTTTGTTAAGTATATCATAAAGTTAAAATGAAATGAATCTTTCATATATAAATGGTTCTTGAATGACTGTCTAAATACTTAATAATTCTTTTCAAATTGTATAATTTAAGGTGTTTGGATAAGTGTCATGCAGGCAAAGGGTTAGTTTGGTGTTGTGGGGAGGTATTGTTTGAAGGGAGTTATACAGGACAGTGACGGAACATGATGCTCTTCTCTGTCGTGAGCATGACTGAGAACCAATGATATAATTTTTTGTGAGCGAGAGTGCAACAGAGGCCCTCCAGCTCCCTATCGCAAGCACGACCCTCCTTTATGCTATGAATGCATATGTGTCTTATGTACTTTGCATGGTTTCCTACTTATGAATTATATATGAATCAATATATGAACTATAATATGTGATACCATGTAGACCATATATGTAAGTAAGTTACTAAATGATATGATATTGGCTATTGAGATTTAATGATGTTATACTATACAACTAACTGAACAATAATTAGATAAATAATTTAGCCTGAAAGTCGAGCAATGGATAGATAGACGTGCCTATAGTGTTTTGTTAGCTGTAGCTAATGTGTTCTGGACCCTGATCAGGTCCCCATTTGGATCGTCGCGATCCCTATGAGTTTGGATCTTATTTAAGATCCCAAATGTGAAAACGTTTTTGATATAAAAAGAAAAGAAATTGTTTTTATACCTACCTGTACCAATGTGGTCACTCGTTATCCACTTCACTGAGTTTGCAGGTATAACAATATGTATGAATATGATATGAAGTAATGCAATTTATGAAAATGATACTGCTTGAAAAGTATAAGATGTATTTTTTGATGTTGTACTAAATGCTTCTTTGATTGGATAAAATAACGTGATAAGGCATATGTTGAGTATGTTGGATGAAGTGAATGTTGTGAACCAGAATGAATGTGAACAAAGTGATATGTATAAGATGCGAAAAGATGTAAATAATGTGTTAGCGATTTGTGAACATCAATATGCGAATAAAAACATGTATTAATTGAATATATATGTGTTTACACTATTAAGATTTCCCTTGATTTATTGAGATAGTGATCAACTATATGATTATGTTTTAAAGAATGCTTCCTTAAATGAATCTATTTTACGGCTACTCTTAAGGGGCCGTCCATATTTATGTGCTTCCCACTAAGTTTATGCTTAGAATGGATTTTCTTTTAATCCGTGTAGGTGCAAGTGATAAGATCTTTTAAGAGTCATCTGCAGCAGTCCAGGCCAATGCAAGTTTATGAAGAGATCTTAGGGTAGGATTTGTATAGTCTTAAGAATGTATGTACGATTTATAACTTTGAAATTTAAGTTTTATAAAATGTAATACCAGTGTATGATTGATTTATAGGTAATAAGCTATGGAAATTTGTAGTTTACAAAGTGTATGTGCAATTATTTTCTTTATAATACTATTTTATGGTATTTGAAAATGAAAGAAATTTTATAACCATGATTTTCGACATAACTTTTATAATCCTAAAAGCGACTATTTCGGTAACACCATGAACCATTGTGGTGAACCTGCCGGACCACGGTATGGGTTACTACACATGGCTAAGGGGTGTTACATAACCCATCAAATATACATGCATCTATTCAAGGTTAACATACAATCTGATCCCAAACTATCAACACTTGCATTTAATCAAAGATTAGCACATAATCCCAAACCTCAAAGACGCAGCACTTGAAGCACGCTCCAGTAATCTTGCGACATGTACCCCAATGCTGTCTTTGGCAATGCTCACATTCCGGTGCTCTACTTCCCTTACTAGCAAGTGGTGCTACACTTCCCACTTCAGAAGACACTTGAGCAGTCCCTCTAGTCACTTGTCCAATCGGAGCACCTTTAGCCTTCTTATTACCGACAGTGCCACTATCCAGAGGTCTCCTCTTCTATTTAATTCTCTACTTTATCATCTTAGATTCTTCTAACTTAATTGTTGTTACCACTAACTGATAATACCCAACTGGTTGTATAACCGCCATAGCCGACAACAGACTTCTAATCACTTCTCTTAACCCATCTTGAAAATGCTGAGACTTGAAATTCTTAGTCAACAACATAGTAGGTACGTACTTACTCAAGCGGCTGAACTCTTTCTTATAGTCGCTAATCAACAAGCTCCTTTGCTTCAAATTTATAAATTCCTTCCACTTTGCCTCTTAATAGGCCTTGGTAACATACTTTTGCTCAAATTCTTGCACGACAAACTCCCATTTCAACTCAGCCGGTCTCTGTGAATTGAGAAGCCCAAGGTTCCACCAATCATATACCGCATAAACAACTCGTTGATGCGGAGGGCAAGCTATCTCTTGTAGAATCCGATCAATCCTCTTTAACTAGAATTCCACCATATCCGATTGGTCCAAAGAGGTTCCATGGAATTCTTTTGCTCTCCTTTTCCTCATAAGCTCAGAAGGGGCCTTGGGAGCAGTCAATCTATCCACTAATTGTAATAGCCCTTGTACCAATGCTGGATTCTCAAACCCAAAACCCGGACCTTCTGCTGGAGCACGCTCACATGCAGGCCTATCTTGTCCGACCGAATTACTTCCGACCTGATTAACACTTTCCATCATGTCGCCCATAAACTCACTCGGAGCCGACTCCATCTAGACACTACAGAAAACAACATATGCATTAGGCCATGACTCTAGATAGACTCTCATTAAAGTACTTTATACTCAAGCATCACATAGACCAAAACCGACTCAACCTGTGTTCTGATACCAAATACTGTAACACCCCGATTTCCCCATTGGAAGGATACCGGAGCATTACGCGCACAAATACATATACATATACTAAAGTATAGTAAAAGCTAATACATATAATCATAAAGATACCAAATCCATATATAAATAACCATATCATTTTACAAAAGGGATTTGTAAACATTTAACATATACATATACAAAATCTATTCTTTACAAAAATTACATTTCAAAAATCAAACTCCATATACAAGACTTATATAAATACAAAATATACCGAAAGACAAAAAGAACTAAAACAAAAGACTTCTAGTGGCCGACTTACAGATGTTCGACTCCAAAATGAACCTGCCATCTACACGGGAAAATAACCCGTGCTAAGCGATAACGCTTAGTGGTGACGAACAAAACATGCATATACATATAACTGCAATAACGCTATATATGAGCTTAACAAGAAACAAAGCATATAAACGTATACTACTCATGCTTATAACAAGTATTCATCACACGCATTTATATAGGAATGTAATCATTACTTATTCATTATATGCGTATCCACAAGATAAGGGAATTAGTCATTTAAATCCAAGTAATCAATATTCATATGCATCTTCACAATATAAAAATTTAACCATTCATATCAAAATACAAGTATCGCATCATATCTTGTTATAACGCATGTACATATGCATGTAACATATATCCCTTTTCATATCATAATCATATATAATGGCCTCATATATAAATCTCATGTAATAGCTTGATTACTCACTAACTAGTGGATATAATTTCTAATGACACTGAAAGGACACAGTATCAAAGCAAATAGAGACAAGAGTCTCGAATCATGTGTAAACATGTATACCCGAAGGTATAACGGAGACCGAAGTCTCAAATCATATAAACCCAAACGAGGTCAACATATAACTCGTAACATATAGTAGCTGCACTCACACTCTAACCCTTGATAAGTGCTTATCTATCCACTACTTTGACTATCAGGCTCAAATAACAACTGAATCATGTTCTAGTATTATTATCATGTAACAAAGAATAAAATCAAGAATAATCATGTAGTTTAATGTATACATGTATATTGACCAATTTCGAAGACATATAAATCATATAGAAATTTTATCATGAACATATCACTTATTATTTAGTAATCCATATATAAGATAAATCATGTACCATGTAGTAAAAACCCACGTAAAAAGAAGCTTGAAAACCATTTTCGAAAAATAGGGTAGGAGGGCATATGGGTCACTGTCGCGCTCGCGACAGTAGCAAGGAAGCATGAGTCGTGCTCCATCTACCGAGTCGTGCACTATAAGTCGAGACGTGCACAGTCAGCTGAGCGGGGCACTTCCTATAGAGTGGGCTCCCATGCTGAGCAGCTCTCATTCCGAATGGGTTATCTTCATGACTCATGAAGAACTTCATGTGTCTTGAAGATTGCCTTACTGAACGGGGCTATGAAGAGCGGGCCTATACCGAGCGGCCACATCTTCACCGCTCGTTAAAGACTTCACGTGTCGTGAAGAACCTTTAGCCGAGTGAGCCATTCTTCACGACTCGTAAAGAACCTCACGTGTCGCGAAGGATTGCAAGCCGATCGGATCTACCACGAGAGAACATATGGCTAGCTTCTGTCGCACCTACGACAAGCGTAGTGCTCATGACAGGAGCATATTTTCCTTTCCTCAGCAAAATGCTGGAAAAACAGAGCTTGAAAACCAAAACTCAATCTTTCTCCATAACCAAATATCATGCAAAATCATGTAAAATCTTACCTCCAGTGCCTCTGAAACATGCTTTTAATAATAACAACTCATTTATACAATTTTATCACGCATCTCAACAACATATACAGGGGTTGCAAAATCCAGAAATCCATCTCATATTCAGGTACTTTCACTCAAAATAGGCATGTAAACACTTATAACTCTATCATCTCAAATCATATACCTAAATCAATTATACTCGTGCATTTTCATGTATCAGACTACACAACTGACATGTATTACATATCGCACAAAGATTCGAAAAGAAATGGACAAACATTACAAAATGTGCACAGCCAACACAAAGCTGCCAAACCAGAAATGGAGCTCAAGCCACTATCTTCAAGATACCACTTTTCCTTTTTCTTTGCTCTTTCTTCTCTCCTCAGATTCTTGTATCAGTTCAACCAAAAACACACATTCAATTAACCCACGAACAAAACCATATAACCCATATTAAAACCGAATGGAAGAAGAAGAAACAACTCTTATAAACACAGCCACATATGTTTGCAAAGTCAATTCTTGATTTAAAACCCAGCTCAATCTTATAGAGAAACACATGAAAAAGCTAGAGAGCAAAAAAATGGAAAAGAAGGAGAGAAAGAGAGGAGAACGACAAAAGCATGAAGGGACAAAGCTTCCACGGGAAGCAAAATGATTTTTCTGTCTTCTTCCCTCTCTCTTTCTTTCAAATCTCATTTAATGCTCTCACCTACTACTCCACATGTCCATCTTTTATTAGACCTCTATTTCTACTACCTTGACTTTACCTTTTTGTCATTGGTTTTTCCCCTTATAAATCCTTGGCAAAATACATATCACTCACTAACAACAATTCTTTTATTAAATACTTCAAATCCCATTCAATTTAGTCCTTAATTCGTATCCAATTCACTTGTATAAATACCAATTTATCCTTTCAATATCCAATTAACATGCAAAATCTAACTTGGTCATTTTTGGGATGTTACAAACAGCATACAGCTAAGATGCTTGGATGAGAAGGAAGCCAAGAAGGTTTTGGAGGAGACCCATGCTGGGGTATGTGGAGCTCATTTGAATGGTCTAGCTCTAGCAAAGAAGATCATGCGCCAAGGGTTCTTTTGGCTCACGATGGATACAGACTGTTCTAAATATATGAAGCAGTGCCAACTGTGTCAGCAGTATGCCAATCTAAGATACCTATCAATTTTAGAGTTATGCAATCTTACTTCTCCATGGCCATTCGCAGATTGGGGGAATTGACATCATAGGAGAAATACATCCAATCACCTCCAACGGGCATAGATTTATGGTAGTTGCTATCGATTACTTCACTAAGTGGGTAGAAGCTAAGTCCTTCAAGAAACTTGGTGCCCGAAAGATGGCCAAGTTCATTGAACGACACCTGATTTGTAGATATGGACTCCCGCATCACATTGTGTCGGATAATGGGGTACAATTCCAAGCTGAAACCAAGTAGATGCTCAAGAATTATGCCATCCAGCACCACAACTCCTCTCCTTATTGACCACAGGACAATGGGGCAGTCGAGGTGGCTAAGAATGTTAAGTGGATACTGGCCAAAACTATCCAGACCTATAAGGACTGGGCAGAAAAGCTACCTTCCGCACTCTGGGGCTATAGGACCACTGCCAGAACTTCAACAGGAGCTACCCCCTTCTCTTTGGTTAATGGGATGGAAGCAATTTTACCAGTAGAAATCGAACTCTAATCCTTAAGGGTGATATCGAAAGCCAAGCTACCAGAAGCAGAATGGGCGCAACAACGGTTACTACAATTGAACTTATTGGATGAGGACAGGATGCGAGCCTATTACCACAATCAGATTTACCAAAAGCGATTAGCCCGATCATTTGGGAAGAAAGTCACAGCAGCCCCTAAAAGAAGGAGATTTAGTTTTCAAGCAAATAAGGCTAGGGGTTCCAGACTTTCGAGGTAAGTTCAGACCAACTTGGGAAGGACCCTTTGTTCTAAAGAAGCTCTTGTCTAAAGGAGCTGCAATCTTGATAGATGGTGATAGAAATGAATTCAGGGGACCGATCAATGTTGACAGGTTGAAAAGGTTATATGGTTAAAGGCTAAAAAGAAAAATTTTGAGAGAAAATGTTCATTCGAGAAAACTCGAGAGGGCCGATTGATAATAGGAGTTACGATGCTTTCAGGATCTATCTCGAGATTAAATATGGTCTTGTATTTTGAGCCTGATGTTAAATAGTGATCATGTGTAATAAAATCACGTGGAAACATCTACATATAGGCAATTATAACTCACTTCGCATGATTAATGTCATTTAATTCCCTTATGAAAAGATAATACATCGTTTTCCATTGGATGCATGCTATTTATCCATTGTTGCTTCTACCGGAGAGGGACTCTAGCCTTCTCACCTTTAGGAACATAAAACATAAAAAAAGGCCGTTAGAGTTGAAAACCATGACTGGCTCTCTAAGCAAAAGTTAGGGCAAAGGGCAGGGTGAAAACCTGAAAACAGGCAGTCTATCCTACAAAAAAATGAAAAAAATAAAAGCCACTCGGTTGGGTTGGGTGTATCCCAGGCAAAAGTTAAGCACAAGGTCATGTGAAAATCCCCAAGGGGACGCATTTCCCACTAAGAAAAGTAGGCATGAAAATCCACAAGAGACGCTCTACCTTTAAAATAATGACCAACGGCACCAAGGGTAATTAAAGACTTCCAGTTATGAGCTATGATGTCGGTGCAGTGGAAAACCGGTCCACAAATCATATCAGTGGAGGTTATCGAAGAATGATATTATGCCCCAATACCTGGGCCACTCGGATGAATGATGTCACTCGCATTTCGCATAGCTTGTGCACATTCAAGCACATAACTTACCACTGAATATGGCCTTTATTTTGCAAGAAACATCGGCGGTGAAGGTTACCCGAAAAAGTCCCCTTAAATCATTCATGAAGTATTCAAAAAATAATAAATGAATGATTGTTCAAGTTTCCTTCTTTTTAGGGATACCTCCGCGACGCGGTCCACCTAAGGAGCCAAAAGATATTCAACCCCCAGCAAGGATGACCGATGCACAGAGGCAAAAGTTTAAGGCACTATGTCGCCCATAGTTCTTGTCAAGTAAATTTCTATCCCAGACGTTCTTAGAACAGATGGGCATGTGGGAGGAAATCCGCATGTTATTAACAGCCGTGGGTTGGATGGATTTCCTAACACCAGCTTTTCTCACATATTCGGAGGTTATAAGAGAGTCCTTGGCTACACTTAAGTATGGGGGTTCTCAAGATTAGATATAGACACTGATGCCATATCGTTTTGAGTCCAAGACATAGGGCACACGATGAGTCTTAGAAAATTTGAAAAAATTATGGGTCTCCCGACGAGAGACCATACGCAGGTACTGGACAAGGCTGATTTGGTACGTTAATGGGAAGTGAACACAATGCCAGGGGCCTATTATGACCGTAACGCAACCAAGAGCAGTCTGTTGGCCTCATAAGTATACAGGGATGTTTAGAGGGTCTTAGTTAAGCAGCTATTTAGGTAGAACAGGTAGCCCCGGTGCTGTCAGTGCCGCAAAGATTTGGAGCCTATGGGCTATGGCTATAGGAACACCGCTCAATATCAGTCATGAGATTCTGGCTGGTATAGTCAGACAGGGCTAGAGGTCCATAGCACAACTATGTATAGGAGTAGTCACCAGACTGGTAATGCATTTGGGTCATGACCCCAACACGTTCGGCCCCCCTGTGGATAGGGATATTTACGTCAACTTGGTTCTTGCTTGTAATATAGGAATGGTAGAGCAATTGCCTGGGCAGGCAGGAGGGTATAGACTATTGATATGGCAAAGATTCGGTAAATATACCGTTTACCTTCGCTCGCAATGGCGGCATCACCTGAGGATCAGCCTCAAGCTGAGGAGGAGTCTCCACTACCTCAGCCAGATGAGGGGTATTACTATCCCTAGCTAGGGGGAGGAGAGCCTCACTCACCGCTAGATGGTATGGATATAGATATAGATTTGGAGGATCTCTTTTGCACTCTATCATCGCTGTGACCTTTGAGGGATCAAATGCGCTCTCCTCCTCATATACATACTTGGGGGTTAGATCCGAAGGCATCTGGGGGTTATCATCCCCACAGCCATCCAAATTCACTGTGTGCACCTACTTCGAAAGCTCCGCCATCGCCACCTGGGCAAGAGCAAGACAAGCACGGAGGCCCTTGTCCAGGCCATGTATGAGAGGCTAATGGCTATGGAGCAACATATGGATGAGAGACTGATGGCTGCGGAGTGGCGTGCTGATGAGAGGCTGATTGCCATGGAGCTGCGTATCGAGGGGAGGTTGCAGGCCATGGACAGGAGATTGCACTGCATGGAGCGTCTGATAGAGGAAATAATCAAAGGGGTCGGTACAAGGCACATCCCGATTAGTGAAGCCTTTGTAGGACGGTGTGGACACCATATTTACAGACATGACTGGTCAAATTAGAGACCACTGATTTTTAAGAAGACCACCCATTATGATATCTATTTTAGTTCATTTTTATGCCAAACAGACAGTCAATATATAAATGATCCTTTATTATCTCTGTTTCTTTGTTCCTATTAGTACACTTTTGGCTTAATCCTGTAGGGAATATTAGACAATGAAAATTATATCATAAAAGCGCAGCCAGACACCCAGAGAGACACTCTATTTTGATTTATAGATTTGTTTATTTTGTACAAAACAGATATATATTTTATGATGACGATCGGTTGCTTCCTTTATGTACTTATTTTCCTTTGGCACACTTTTGATGCAGCAAAGGTTAAAAACCTTATGTTGAGATGACAAAATCATAAATGATAAAATGAGAAGATGAGATAATAACAATTGAACCTTCCTAAAAGGTGAATGATGAAAATGATTATTGTGATAAATTGATCTAAGAGCGCTTGTTTTATTCAGGGGATAGCTGAGGTTGTTCTTTAAAAAAAGAAAACATCATTAGCAATTCGTAATATTGACAGCGACTCGGTGCAGTCCCGTAGGACAATTCTCGCGTTTTGTAAGTCTGGAGCAAACTCGGCGCATCGCTATCTGAGGATCACACTCGCACTTTGGAAGTCTAGAGCAGACTCGATGTAGTGTAGGAGGACAATTACCATACTTTGTAAGTCTAGAGCAGACTCGGCGCATCGCCATCTGAGGATGGTCCCTGCACTGAAGTCTGGAGCAGACTCGGTGTAGTTCAAGAGAACAATTCCTACACTTTGTAAGTTTGGAGCAAACTCGATGTCTCAACATTTAAGGATGGTACCCACGCATCGAAAGTCTTGAGAAGACTGGATACAACACAGAAGGATGATGATCACTCTACAGTCTAGATGGCGACTTGAAGAAATGATTTCTTTTGTATAGCTGTAGGAAGGTCGCCGCCTAAGGTACGCGCTTCTTTCCATTTTATGAATTTGGGCTCACCTAGGCACCTACGTGCTACTTTCTCCAAAAATGGGGGCAACAGTAGACACCGGGTCCCAAGGCGGTCCAAGATTAGAATTACCCAATGATGAAAATATTAGTGGTTATGCCTTAGGCAAGACATTTGGACCTTGATGTAATCATTACATTTTCATTTATATAATGGTTTTATTCACATTAATATTATTGGCATGTTACATTATTGTAATGTTTATGAATAACAATGTTATTCATGTTGTCCCTAGTCATTTATCAATGAAGGGCATAAAGATAAATTAAGACTAGTATAGATTTGCATTGATAACCATGGGATGATTATATATGATGATATAAATCAAATCTATAGGTACTTGCTAGAGAACAAAGTACTGGATAGACCCACTGTAAGATCACTACATGGGATAGTGTCATAAGTGATCTTATAATAGATATGTTATTGAATCCTTTGACCTGAGGCTATCATGGTTTCCTACATAAGGAACATTATGTTTTGACGTAATCAAACGTTATCTTTAATCGGATAATTATAAAGGTTATGATTGGACATAATGAGATTTATGCAGAGGAAAATGAATAATCAAGATGAAATTTGTCCCTCTCTTATGAGAGAGATATCTATTGGGCCCCTCGATAAGTAGGACTGTAAAATGCATGGCCGTGCTCAAAAGAATTGATAGTGTGATCAATGTCATTTGAATTTATCAGTCTACTTAGTGATCGAGAAATTATATGTTTGAACAATTTAAGTTTGACATGGGCCATGACTTATGTTCAAACAAGATATCGTGTGACAAAAGGATAATAACATGTTCTGTTGTCAGGTTAAAATCGGACTAGCGATATTTATATTATTTGGGTAGTCATAATGTCTTGCGAGAGACCAATTATGACTTGTGGGCTTATTATGAGATTAGGCCCACTGCCAACATAATATAAACCTATTGGGTCACACACCAAGACCAAAATGAACAAAATGGATTTTATTAGGTTATTTTGGAATAAAATATAAATATAGGTATTTATATTTAATTTCGAAATTACACATTTATATATATATATTTATATACATATATATATATATATCTCTTATTTTGAATATGAGATAATAATATGTATTAATATGATATTTCTTATTATTTTTAATAAGAAATAAATAAATAAATAAATATATATATATATATATATATATATATATATATATATATATATATATATATATATATATATATATATATATATATATATATAATGAAAATATCTCTTAATTTTGAATTAGAGATAATATCATTATTAAGGGTTTAAAACTTATTTACATGTATATAGATATGTGTTAAGAAAAGAAGTAAAACCCTAATAAAACTCTAAACAGGTTCTTCAAATAGGAAAAAGATTAGAGTGGTTGTACAACTTCCTATTAGAGAATAAGAAGTGGAAAAACAAGCCACCATTCTTCTTTCAAAAGAAAATCAAAAGCTAACCTAGCCACCTTTTCTTTGAGAAAGAATCTTAAAATCCATTAGCATAATAAGGGAGCTAGCACCCCTGCAATGTTCTGTTCATTTTGTTCGTGCGATTGGATACCGGTAGAGGGTGTTCGTGATCAAAGCAGCACCTATAGTCCGAGATAAGGAGTTATTTTCGTTCTAAGGTCAGTAAACATGAATCTCTTCCTTTTCGTATCAATCGAAAATACTTGGATCCTATTTCGGGTTTTAATTTTATTTTGCTACGTTTAATTTGAATTATTCTGATGAAACCCAATAGAAAAATGATTGCTTCTTCGCAGGCGAAGATATTAAAACTGATGTTTCCCCTATGGATAATTTCCTTTTATTTAAATAAAAATTCTGTTTTGGGAAAAATCTTTATTTTTATTTTTTGTTTTGGAGTTCGATGGTTTGCTGCCGAAGCAGCTTGTACAGTATGCGAGGCACAACGATGTGGCCTTCCGCGTACTGCCTCCAAGCCATATGTCATGCCTTCCACGTGGGGGCTCCCGCGAGGCCGCACCTCGCGGCTTTCGCATGCGGTCTCCATGGAAGTGCGGCCACCCACTTGCGGGCCATTTCCCTTGTCGTGCTGTCCCTTTCCCACTTGCAAAAAATCTAGTTTTCTGGGACTGAAAAATCATCTTTTTCATGTTTTGGTGATCTTTGGAAAAATGGGTTTAGGAAAGCAGCTTTTGTCTTTTCCCTTATGGAAGATGAGGAAAAGTAAGAAGCAGATATTTTCTTCAATAGCAAGGGGTGGCTTCCTGAGAAAAAAAAAAGACTCTTCCTACAGGAAAAAAGGCAAATAAGAGCGAACGAGACAAAAACATTTTTAAAAAATTAAGATTTAAATCTCAATTTTGTAAAGAGGGTTTCTGGTTCTTGGATTTGACTTGAGCACGGAAAATTAATTTCTTTAGCTTTGTCACTCCATCAAAATCAATTTCTTGAGTTTTTTTTTTTTTTGTTAAAAACTTAGGTTTTCTTGAATATTTTGAGGTTTTTCACCGAAAACTCGATAAGTCTAGAGCAGACTCGGTGCATTACTATCTGAGGATGACACTAGCACTTTGGAAGTCTTGAGTAGACTCAGTGTTGTCCAGGAGGACAATTGCCACATTTTGTAAGTCTGGAGTAGACTCAGCACATCGCCATCTGAGGATGGCCCCCATACTTTGGAAGTCTTGAGCAGACAAGGTGTAGTTCAAGAGAACAATTCTGACACTTTGTAAGTTTAGAGCAAACTCGGTTTCTCGCCATTTCAGGATTGTACCGCGCATCAGAAGTCTTGAGATGACTTGATACAACACAGAAGGATGATGATCATTCTATAGTCTAGATGGGGAATCGAAGAGATGGTTTCTTTCGCGTAGCAGTAGGAAGGTCGCCGCCTCAGGTACGCATTTCTTTCCTTTTTCTTAATTTTTGCTCACCTGAAAGAATCGGCTTTTCAATTATTTTAGATTGTTCTTTCACTGTTCTAACTCTTCTTCTTCCACCTCTATTAGATCTAGACAATCCCATGTTGTCCTTACTTCCTTGCTGAACCGTACTCTCTATAGCGCCCCTTCCCAGCCACCTACACAGCTTTGCTGTCGTAGTCAAGAATGGTTGCCACAACACATAGATAAACACACGCATAACACATATATCTATATACTATAATCCTGTAATAATAAATTTCTTTCACTACTGCAATCATATCATGCATTTCGTTTCACGACTGAAGATATGCTATTACTTATATTACATGCCTGCTTAATTATTACATGCCAAGTCCAAAAAGACTATATACATATAAACATATTTAAGTACACAAAATACTCAAAACCTACACTAATCAAGTCCTAGTGTTGACCCCTTTGGTTATGCGAAACTGTCCTTCCAGATCGTCTCACTTCAGAACCTACACGGATTAGAAAATAAACTGTGCTAAGAGATATCGCTTAGTGGGAACCGCAAACAATATGCAATATATGTATAAAGCACATATGCATCGATTAATTATCACTGTAATTAAAGTGAAAAACTTATAGTCATGCCCACACAAACATGCCACAATGACACATTATATCCACAACTTATTACAACCATAGCATGTTACACATTTCATTTTACGTATTCACATGTATAATATTTCATATGCATAATCATACAAATGCATCTCATGCCAAACTTTATCACTTTGTATTCATATTCTCATCTTTATAACTTTCTTTCAAATGATCACAAATTATCATTAATCTTTCTTTCTTTGTTTTGCCTTGCCTGTAATTCAAAGACGCGGATAATGAGTGATACTATTAGTACTAGAAAGTACCACTATCAGTACTTAAAAGTACCACTATTAGTTCATATCCGTAGATACTCACCACTATTAGTACCCGTAGTTACCACTATCAGCATATTACTATGCAAAGAAGAACCCATTTAGGATTTAATAGAAAGATGATTTTTGAAGAAATTGGATACTATCTGCCGTAACTTTAGACCCTTTTATGCATGTGTGATGTGCACCGAACCTAGCAAAGGCCCTCTCTGAACTCGCTTTTAGGGCTCGAGAGATTGGTTTACGTCTCTTTTGATCTTGCGCATCATGAGTCATTTTGGATACCTCCTTCGCAATAGAACATTAGAAAGGATCATCTACCCTCACGACACCTTTAGGCACCTTTAAGGTATTTTGGAGTAGCCACCCAATTTTCGAGAAATTGGGAAAGGTCTCTAACCTCTATTGGTCTAAACCAGAGATGGTGTTCGGAACTTCACTCTTATTAATGACTTAAGTTAAACTTATAATTGATCTTTTAAGAAATTAAAATTCCATCTCTTGTCTCACGCGACAATGCATTGAATTTAAAGCGCATTGCAAGCCTATTGGAAAGTGATTAAATAAAACGATAAAGAAATAAATAAATAAATTACATGTAAAAAATTGGGACAGAACAATCCCCCAAAAAATAATAAAGCAAAAAAGAATAAAACTTGCCCTAAAATTAATTACAAGGGCCCGAATGAATGAATAACACATACAAAATAATTAAAAGTGCGTTATATATAAATCGGGTCACTTATTATATTTTAGGAACATTGGTTACTTTTAACTTAAAAATTAGAGAACTATTTTTGGTTATTGATTGAGAAAACCGGGATAAGTGATCCCATTTTATGAAAATTAGTTTTCTATTTAATAGTGAGATTTTATTGGTTAAAATAGGACATTAGTACATTTTATTAATAAAAATTCCAAGTTGTTAATTATTGTAAAATACATTTTACATACAATACATGAAAAAAAAAAATTAATAATAATAATAAAAAGAAATACAACAATTAAAAATTGCAAACCCCAAATTGAAGGTCTTTGGCCCCCCGGTCTTCCATCCGTGTGCAAATATGACTCACATATATAAATAAATTTGAGGCAACAAAGCAGAAATAAAATGAAATGAATGTCAGTAAGGTAATTAAATGAATAATGCATGAACAAACAATTAAATAAAAACTAATAAATAAGCTAATTAAGTAAACCAACAAAAATAATTTAAACTTAACATATAATATAACAATAGCATTAACAATTATTAATGAAGTAAAAAACTAGAAAAATAACAAAGTGAAATAAGACATAAATATACAAGATGAAATGGAGCAAAATTATATTATAATCATGCATTATACTATTCGGATACTTAAATAAAATAGAAGAGAGAAGACGAAAGAAAAGGAGAGGAAGGAAGGAAGTGCACGACTCGTGCACAACCTTCACGACTCATGCATGAATGCACGAGCCATGAAGGCTCGAGCGGGGACTCGAATCGTGCAAAGAAGCACGATCCGAATGAAGAGGACAGCACGACACGTGAAACAAAACACGACTTAGATAGGGAGAACAGGGGAGCACGACACAATTCATTCGAACAACAAAAAAAAAGGAAGGCATATCACTCATGCAGCAGGGACATGAGTCGGACGGGGAAGATGACTCGGATGAAGAAGACGTGATCCGATTGGAAGAAAAATAGAAGAATGGACGAACAAATGAATCAAAGACAAAAAAAATGACTCAATCAGAAAAGTCATGACACGAACAAAAACAAAGATAATATCCGATCGGAAATCAAGTCTCGGACAAAAGTAATAGAAGCATGACTCAACCAACCACAAAATAGGGACAAATAGAGGAACACCAACAGAATAGAAAACATGATAATATACCATCAAAACATGCATAATAAAGCCACAAACATGTTTATTTAATCATAATAAATACTCAGAGTTCATATCTGATAACAAAACAACAAAAACATATGATATAAAAATTACTAAGATCAAACAAGACATGAACATAGTATGTACAATAAAGAGCACTGAGTAAAGTAAAACGAAGAAGAGAAAGGAAAAAATAAAGAAAGAAAAGAGAGAAAGAGATAGTGATCCCAGTATTTACCCTTAGATATGATCTTTGATTTGCAGATGAAGTTATGGATTTCCTTCTTGCTTCTTGACCAGCGCTCGGCAAGTGTACCGAATCGACAAGTAATAAAGTAGGGTATAGTTAGGACCCCGAGTTATCGTACCCAAGGGAAAAAGGATTATCACGTTAAATATCTATAAATAAGTGAATTTGAGATGTCCCCTGTTTGTTTGGTGGAGAAAACTAAGCTAAGCAAGAAAAATCAATTAACAATTAAAAATAAAATTGTTCATTAAGAAATTACTCAAGGATGAAATTAAATGCTTAGGAGATTCTATCCTCATAAATGTAATTGGAAATTGGTAAAACAATATAAACATGAAATTCTGGACAACCCAACTAAACCCAAGCTTCCCAAACGAAGTCAGCCACTCTAATTATATGACATCCCAAACTGGAGTCAGCCACATAACTAGCCTATGCACGGGTCTAAAATCCTGAGTTCGGTTTATTTTCCAAATACGGAGTCACATAACCCAAAACTCAAATATTTCACTCCACACTCTAATTTTAAATCATAAAATTCTGTACTTCTAGATTCCCAAACGGAGTCGCCTAAAAGATACACCAAAAATGATCGAAAACTGAGCATAAACAAATTACAACAAAAATCATATTTGAAATCAATCATCATTCCGGACTAAATCATAACCAAACCCAATGATCATTATAAATGCAGAAAATATAACGAGAGAAATAAAAGAAATCGTGAAAATATTCATTAAATCCAAATATCCAAAATACAAAGATGATTCAAGAACTCCTAAGCATGAATAATTACTCTAACATCAAGAATATAAACATAAAATATGGAAAATTAAAGTTTAGAATACACCCTTGATGGGAGAGAAAATACATCTTGAAGCTCTTGTTCTTCAACCTTAGAATCCACTTGAATCCCCAAAATATAAATCTAAGCTAAATTGATTTAAATTATTTAAGAATAAAATTGCAATTCAAAATTAAATCTAAACTAAAACAACATATTAAAATAAAAATTAAAACCTAAAATAAAATGAAAATAATGCTGGAAACTAAAAGAAAAAAATGAAAACTAAGTCTAACCAACTCCTAAGATGAACGACGCTTTGATATTATAATCAGAAGAAAAGCACAGTTGTGCTTTCATAAAGCACAACTGTGTTCGTTAGTAAGTAGCGCTTTTAGGGTTGCGTCGTGTGCACGATAACTGGTGGGAAAAGGCATAGCACAGCTATGCTTCTCGCATAAGCACATCTGTGCTGTTGGGCAAGAAAATGCGCGTCGCTGCTCCGTGTGCGCACGCCTCCTGCTGCGTGACACAACTATGCTTTGTGAGGAAGCACAGCTGTGTCGCCGACTGCTCATGTTGATGAGTGCTCCCTTCGAAAGCACAGCTGTTCTATTGAAAAGCACGACCGTGCTTTAGGCAAATTTTGCCCTCTTTCACTAATTGCTTCTAATATCAACCCTGAACCTCCAATTTAGCTCCGAATTAAAATAAAACACCTGAAAACATCCCAAATCTTATTAAAAGTTATAAAAACATTATAAACTAATAAAATTACAAAAACTAACTAATTAAAAATAAAATTAAATAATTAAAACACATAATTATGCCAAGAATTAATCTAAAATATTAGTATAATTGCAACTTATCAACTACCCCAAACTGAAACCTTTACTCGTCCTCGAGTAAACTGAATGAACCACATTCTCAATCATTTCAATCCCAACAAAAGAAAATAAGGAATCATTCTCAATTAAGGAATAAGAAGATAGGCTTGTAAATACCAATGCTTACTAAATAATAAATAAACACAAGAACATACTAAACAATTTTTATGTATGTGTGCCAAAGGCCAAAACATAATTTTTATCATTTAAAAACAAAACTTCTAGATACAACGTTGGGAATAAAAATCAACTCGAATGCATGAGTTCACTAATGACTTTTCACTTAAAGCTCAAGAAACACCATATGCCTCTTCTTACGTACCAAACCTTACTAGAAGGTCATCTCCGCTAAATTGGACAAAACAAAACAAAGAATCAGGAGGTCTTACATTTTGGTTGTAACATTAGGCTTAGGTAGATTGGATAACAAAGGAAGATCAAGTCACTAGAGAAAAATGGCCACTACCTAAACAAAACCACAATCACCCAACTGTACTAATGAAAATTCCCAACCCAATTACATACCATCAAAACAAAATTGGTCTTAAAGACACCTTAGCTCATCACACTTAGCTTAAAATAATAAATGCCACATAATATTCAACAATGAACATCTCAAGGCACTAGTTCAAGTGTTATTAACTTTCGTACCCCAAACTCACATTTTGCTCAGTTAGCTAGGAAAAATTTGCAATGCTTCTTCTTCTTTTTCAATTTAATTTTTTTTAAAGAAGCATGAAAACCAACTAGCCATTAACAAATTATGAAGTACTAAATTAATCCAAAAATCTCAACAAGAACTAAAATTGAGCTCTAATTTTGAAAAGACCAATAAAAACTTTAATCATATACCTCCTTATCAACCCAAACTGATTTCTTGAAATGGGCTCAACTCTCCATTACACACACCAATCAATTTTCAAACAAAAATTACGCCAAAAATTGACAAAAACTAAATTCCCTTTCACCCAAAATACAAACCCATCCTTACTAGAGTGGCCACTCTTCTAAGGGGAGGCAAAAATCATTTAAGGTTAAAGGTAGTTTTAATATGTGTAACAATAAAATAAGCACGCATTTAGCATACTAAAATAATAGGCTCAACGGGCTAACAAGAGACTATGAAATTGAGGTATGAGAAGTCATTTAAAGTCGCTATTCAAAGAAGGATTGCCTAAATCATTTTCTAAGTTATGCCTCATCTAGGAGTCGCTTCGATGGGTAATCAGAAAGGTTCTAGTGCTCTTAGTGAGTTTTCATCTAATCTCCTAATTGTATCTAGATTTTTCTCAAATTTTAAAAAACAAGCCCAAAGTGCTCAAAATTTAGAAATTGCAATGTATAATCAAGGTTTACATGCAGTCTAGCAAATAAAGATACAAACAGGACAATTTCTCACTCAACTTAAAATTGAATGAAACACAAATTTCTAAAACTGAGATCACAATTATTCACAGTTGAGAACTACTAGGACGAAATAAAAATTCAAATCAAGGTTAAATCAATAAGAACAACCATAACAATATCCAGATAAAAACTTGGCATAAACACACCACCAACAAAACAAAAAATAATTAAAAACTACTAAAAATTTAAAAAGTTACCCTAAAGATATAAAAAAAAAAACAACAAACTAAAAAGACACAATAAAATGGAACTGATTTTGGTTTGAAGAATTAAAATGGTACTCCACCCCAAACTCAAAATGTTGCATTATCCTCAGTGCAAGAAAGTGAAGCACAAAAAGAGTTTCTCAAAAAATTTTCCCCATGTTGCGCAAAAGCTCATTGCAATTTAAAATTAATTGCAATCATCTCAAAAATAGCAAACATAAAATAATTACTGTGCAAAACTAAAACCATACAAAATTCCTGCATGCCACCTGTGCAAAATGAAGAAAACTCAAAACCTGTGCAAAAATCCAATAATCACTGTGCAAAATGAAATACTCTAAAATCTGTGAGATTCATAGCCAACACTTATAATAAGTCTATCTTCTCACACGGCATTGGCTCAGCCACACAATTTCAAAAATAAAACAAAATAAATAAAATCATACATTGCCTGACTACATCAATTTCATTAACTACAAAATAAATAGATTACAAAATCTGTTATGAAAGAATCACTTCCTGAAAGATATACAATATATCAATGTGGTGGTCATCTCAAATGTGGAGCAAATATAGTGGAAACAGGTGTAAAAAATCCACGAATGTCACTGCTCAACCTGTCCAACTGTGCAATAATTCTCTGCTGAAAGGTTCCCAAGAATGCGTCTCTCTGCTCAGCTCCTAGAACCATATCTCGATGCACCTGCTCCATCTGAGTCTCAATAGAAGACAATCGCTCCCAAGCTCTCTGCACTGACAGGTCCATGCCAGAGATCAACTAGCCACTCTGAGTAATATCTGCTCTGACCTCCGTCATTCCTCTGCTTAACTCATCCAATCTCTCCCAAACCCTCTCCTGGAAAGTTGTCTGCTCCCACCTCGACTCACTAAAGGAATCATGAAGCATGCTAACTGAAGCCTCAAATCGTGTCATCTTAGCAGTCATAGACAACATCTCTGATATCAAAGTCTGGACCACCGAAGCATCTAAATATGTAGCTGAGGGTGGAGGGGCTATGGAAGAAGACGGCTCATCATGCCCCTGAGCATAGCGGCTCATATCTTGAGGGGAGAATGGAATACCACTCCTCTGTCTCACCCTCCTACTGGAAGTAGTGGCTGTCGCTCTCTGTGGTGGAGGTAGTGGTGGAGCATCAATATCGGGATCAACTGGCTGGTGGCCACCATCATCAGAATCGCCCTCTCTATCATCACCAGAGTCATGGACATCTATCTCCTCCGCTCTCCTAAGTCTATAACCACTCTAGGAAGAAGGATCCTCTATAGCAATCCTACACCTGAGTACTACCTCCTTATCAATCAAGTACGATGACCTCAAAGCTAGTCCCATGTCAGAAGTAGGCAGATGTAGGGCTCTCATGATCAAGGTGATCAATCCACCAATCCCGATCCTCTTCCCCGAAGTAGCGGTGGCTCTCTTTAGTTGCTTACACAACCAAGGTACGGCATTAACTCGGATGCCGGCCTCCATAGCATATAGAAAAAATAAATCTGGTTTGGTCACATTGCTAGGACACCCTGGTCGCATGAACACTGAAGAATTCATCACTCTATGCAAGTACTGATAGACTGGAGAGCGGAGCTTTGTCGACTTGGTGTTTCTCGCCTGAAAGTCCATATTGGGCTTCCCGATAATAGCCCAATGTGTAGCTGAATCACCCACAATGTGCACCTCTCCATCCACTAGCAACCTCAAGTATCTAGCAAGGTCAGAAATCGATAGAAAATAAGGAGTATTGTTGACTCTAAACTGAATGGTATTTACATCATCCTTAGATAACCTTGGAGGGTACTGAAAAGTACTAAGAAACTCTAAGGTTATCATAGGATGAGTTGGACTATTCAGAGAAAAGAACTCCTCCCATCTAATGTTCCTCAGCAAAGATAATACCCTCTTTTGAATGCCCAGGTTAATGAGTGTCTTCATATTCATAAACCTACTAGAAACAATAATCTTTGCAGCCAGCTTATTAAACAAAGTGCGCTGTTCAAGATCCAAAGAGAAATGGACAACCACTCTTTAATATACACAACCAACTACAAACTCCCTAACCTGATAATGGAGTTCAAACCGCTAGTTTCAAAATCCAATATTTTCTTTCCCTTTATCCTTCCTCCTCTCTTCAGATTCTTGCACAAATCCAATCAAAATAAAACCAAATTAACCCATGCAATCAAAACCATACAACCTAATATCAGACCCTTGGAAATAGAAGAAAAAGAAGAACCCCAAACCAAATAACACAACCACTTACCTCTTGGATCTCTTCAAATCTCAAAACCCTAGCTCAAGCATCAGAGGACAGCACATACAAAGGAAGAGAGCAGAAATGGAGAAGAGAAAGAGAGCAAGATAACGTGAGAAGGGAGAGGGCAAAACCAGGTAGCTTCCACAGGAAGCTAACATTTCTACCTTCCCTCTCTCTACTCCTTTCAAATCCCCATTATTGCACTCACCAACCATCCACATATCACTCATTCATTAGACCTCACTTTCTTCCTTTGACTTTCTTGCTCTTTGTCTTCTAGTAACACACAAATACCATCTTACCCTCAACTAATTCTTATAATTCCTATCATATATCCCAATTCATTTATCAATTACCAAAATGCCCTTATTAATAATCCAATTACACATGAGGCCATATTTAGGATGTGACATAAAGTGCGGGGGTTCCATCTTCTAGTGGTGATGATTTTCACTTAGATATCTCCTATAAAGTTATGTATACAGAAGTATATATAAGAAATTGTATGTATATTACATGAGATGTAAGTGCTTGCAAAAAACAAAATGGATAGACCACATCATAGGCGGTCAAGGGTCCGTTAAGGATGCGGCCTGACTGCTCCACTATGCCCCCAAGGATCCAGAAGAGTGTCATCTTGACTTTAGGGACTCTGACCCAAAACCTGTTCTGAAAGACCCGTTAGGTGTGTATCTATGCCCCTCGGATTAATAATCATATACCCAGGATTCTGACTCATGTCCCTGCATCTGAAGCAACACCGCCCTATTGCTCCGGGCATCGAAAGTCATTATTTTGAATATAGTGCATCCCTTGTGGATTTTTACACTAGATTTTCTTTGTGGGACATGTATCCCTTGAGGGATTTTCACATGACCCTTTGCCTAATTTTTGCCTGAAATGGACCCAGCCCAATCCAATAGCTCTTTTTTTTATTTATTTTTTATTTTATTATTTATTTTTTCTTTTTTTCTCTTTTTTTTTTATGATGATAGATTAAAGTCATTGACATACCTTCTCACGATAGTTTCGTAAGGATAGCTTTATGACCTATTGGGTACTTAGTCCCGTCACTGATAACAGGACTTGTTGACTTTAGCATCTGGCCGGCGAGAGCAGTGGTAGGAATTAGTACAGATTTGCATGCATTTTGAGCAATATGTTTCTTTTTAAAACATAACTAGAAAATAATGTAAATGAATAAATTCAGTTTCATTTTATTTCACAAAATTGTGTATATCTCAGTATGATTTCAATATACATAATCATCATTTAGCGTTAATTCAAAATGCAAAGCAAAATTCATTCGTGGAATAAATCCTGATAGCATCAAACTTCTGTTACCAATCAGCCCTCTCCATTTTTCTTGATTTGATATTTTCTCTCAAGCCTCTAATTTTTGCCCAGGATGTATTTTTTCAGTTTTCACCTTGATGAGGCGCCCAATTTTAGCAAGGCCGCCTTTTTCAGTTTTTGACTCGCGGGGCTTTTATTCTCTTCTTTTGACTATTATCATCTTTAGCTGTGGAACCTCTTGAGTCTATCGATATTGATCGGCTCCTTGAACTCATTGCCATCGCCATTTGACATAATCGCTGCTCCTTTTGACAATAACTTCTTAAGGATGAAATGAGCTTCCCATGTCGGTCAGAATTTCCCTCTAATATCGGTCACAACCGGTCTCATTTGTTTGAATACCAAGTCCCCTTCCTTCAACGGGTGTTTCTTGACTTTCTTTTCGAATGACCTGGCAAGCCTTTTCTGATAAATCTAATTATGATAGTAGGCTCTCATCCTGCTCTCATCTAGCATGTTCAGGTGCTACAGCCACTGCTGTGCCCATTCGGCTTCCAAAATTTGAGCTTGTCACACCCCATTTGCCCCCTAGTAGTACGAGTCTATTTGTGTGTGTGTGCATTCATTGTGTGTTTTGGGCATTACATAAGGGTATTTTGGTAAAAATGCATGTTTTAATGGTTTTATTAACATGTGGATGCATGTATGTTATTAGGGTGTGAATTAGTTGGATTAAGTTTGGGTGTGCATGAGTGTACCATTGTAGGGTGTGAGTAGTGGAGTTAGGATTGTGTGCTTTACTCACACATTAGTAGGGTGTTTTAAGTTGAGAATGCATTGTGTGTGAGTAGTGTATGCTTGTTGAGTGTGAGTCGTCAAGTTCCACAAATCTTAGGATGACATGTGGCTTTTTGGAAATGGGGGTAAAAAGAAAGAGAAAGAAGCGCAGCCACTCCTACTGCCTCTCACCCCGTTTTCTCTTCTTCATTACTCTTTCTTCCTCTTTTCCCTTTCCATTTGTGTCCTGGTATTTGATTCAAGTGATTTGTGGTGGAATTTGATCGCTCCTCAACCTCCGCTAGGTAAAGTTTTCTACATTTTCATCATCTTCTTTGCACTGTTCATTTTCTTCTTTGCATTTCTAGATTGGGTTTTGATTTAGGGTTTTTGTTTGTGTGTTCTTGGTGTGTCGGCTGTTAGTTGAGCCTCCCCGTGACCCGAAAGGCAAAGAGAAGGCTGGGAGTAGTGGAACCAAGTGATTGAAGCTAGGATTATAGGTTTGGGAATTTCTGCATTTTTGTGTTTATGTCGTGGTTGAATGATTTGTGGTAATTTGATGATCGTTGTGATGCATGCTGGAAGTAATGTAATGTATTTTAGTTGATTTAAGTTTCAAACCAAAAGAACGGAT
Source organism: Excoecaria cochinchinensis (assembly GCA_947683425.1). NCBI lineage: Eukaryota > Viridiplantae > Streptophyta > Magnoliopsida > Malpighiales > Euphorbiaceae > Excoecaria > Excoecaria cochinchinensis. Next base: position 730,629 of record CANTUQ010000029.1, on the reverse strand, counting down.
TAGTGTGTTTTGGGTTTACTGTGACTCTCTGGGTTGCTGCGATTGGAATTTGCTTTTGTTCAAATGTGATCTAATTGTGTTAAGGGTGTTAAAAGTTGTGTCTGTGTATTACTGGTGGCGAGGAAAGTAGCGATCTGAGGTAAGTGATTTTTGAATAAATGTTTTTCAACGTTCTGGGCAAGTTTAGGAACTGTAGACACCGGGTCCCGAGTAGCCAAGATCAGGATTACCCAATGATGAAATTAAGTGTGCCGATCTATAGGCAAAAAGAATGAAGTTGGAGATGACGATTTCCTTGTCGATTTGTTATTTTAAAATTAAATAAAAATGTATTCTAAAAATGTTTTTAAAGTATTTTAAAATTTATTTTGTGAGGGAAAAAAGTGAGTTTTTAAATTATTATGTTTTATAGGAATTTTAAAAAAAAAAAAAAAAAATCCGCGCGAGGGACGGGCAGGCCGTCGGTCACTCATTCAGACGGGCAGGCCGTCGGTCACTTATTCAGACGGGCAGGCCGTCGGTGGCCCCTCTGCACCCCTGTTCGTCCGTTTTGCCTATTTTGGCCATTTTGGCCATAACTTCTTGATTTTAAATGCTTTTTAACTCATTTTTTTTGCAAAATCCTTCTATCTTCCAACCCAATAAATTCAGTGGTTTTTTGTAATTATGAGAATTAAATTAATTTAATTTCTTAATTAAAAAAATCTGAATTTTAAGGGGGAATAAAAAGAATTTTGGAGAGAGAATTAGGGGGGATTTTTCTTTAGAAAACATTTTTTTCTTCTCTCTTCTCTCAACCAAATTCTCTCAATTTCTAAAGGAATTTCCAGCAATTCTTGAGACAAAAAATAACAATTTTTGTTCTTGAGAATTTTTCTTATTTTCAATTGACAACTTTTTTACTTTAAGACAAATAAACTAATTGTTTGATCTTGAGTAAAATTTATCTTTCAAAATTTTATCTTTCTAATCATATTTTTTCAAATCAACACAAGGAATTGGATCATCTACCTTCATTTCTTCAAGATCAATTTTGAGGGTAAACATTCTTGGCTCAATTTCTTAGTTTAATTTTTAATTTCACTTCTTTCTTATTTAATTAATTAACATGTAAATTCTTTTAGTTCTATCATTTTGTTCTTCTTTTTATTCTTTTGCTTTTATTCAATTGATTATCATGTAAATTCTTTTAGATCTATGATTTAATTGTTCATATTTCTTATTCCTTCTTTAATTGTTCATGCTATTATTTTTTTTGTTCATATTATTTAATTGAATTGTTCATGTTGTTCATATTGTTCATCTTCTTTTATTATTATTATTATTATTATTAGGTTTGATTGTTCATATTCTTTGTTATTATTGTGTTATTATTATTGTAGTTATTACCATCATTAGTAGTATTATTATTATTATCCTTATTCTTGTTTAATTTTATTATTACTATTATTGTTTATTTCTTATGCATGTTGATTTTATTATTACCTTTGCTTTTTATGCATGTTGGATATTATTGCTATTATTAATATGTTTTATGCATGCTTTATTTTTTATGCATATGGAATTTTATTATTATTATGTTATATTTTAGATGCATGTTAACTTGTTAATTTGTTAAATTGCATATTTTTATTATGACATTTTAAGTGGCTTGTCATACATGATGCTTTTTTATTTACTTTATTTTATAGTATGTTTAACTCATTTTTATTACTAACATGGCTTTTATTTGTTTCTTTTATTTCAATACTTATTTTTTATGTGTGAGTCTTTTCCATACCAAGTGGGAGCCCATAAAGATTTGAAGATCCATTCGGGAGTTGTTTATTATTTTTGTTGCTTTTTGTTATTTTGGTTTAATTGATTATTATGTAATTTGTAATAATAAATTTATTTCCATGCACGTAAATTAAGAAAATCACCAAAAAGATTTCTACTAAACTAAATTGGATTTTATTTAATAAAAATGGGACCAATGTCCTAGATTTTTTTATCCAAAATAAATTCACTTTAAAATTGTTTTCTTTAATTATGTATGAGGGGACCAACGTTCTCATTTTTAATAAATAACCCGATTTATGCATGAGTTGTATTTTATTTACAAATGGGGGTTGTATTCCGCCCCTAGTTTTATTGTAATTTATTTTGCTTTCATTTATTTTATTTACCGCTTTATTTATATGTTTGATATGCGTTTAATTAAATTGCATTAAAAATTGAATGAGAAATGGGATGAAATACTAAATTTAAAACCTGATTATAAACTTAGCCAAGGTATGAATAAATGGGGAGTCCCGAACTTGCTCTGGTCTTTGGGCTCAAGAGGCTAGAGGTTATCCTCCAAGACACCTCTTGTGTCACGAGACTTAGACGTTAATCCTAGGCCTCATGGCCCAATATGGATAAAATGCGTAAGTCTTAGGCTCTCCGAGGCGAGAGAAACTTTCCCAATGTTCTATTGGGTGGCGACTCCATGAAACCTCTTTGTTGCCCAACATAGACGCACTTGCGATTTATCGCAAGCTGTTGACGGACCCACAATTGCCCCGATCGCCCACGTGCGGGCGGTCCGAACGGGCGGCCGCGGGGACCCGGCGCGCGTCACAGTGGCGACTCCACTGGGGACCTTTGAGACTTTCCTTTGAAAGTACCTTGGTTAAAATTTACAATTGAGTTTTAATTTGGAAATTTCATCTCTTTTCGAAATTGCATTGCATCCATACTAGAGCTTTAGATTATGCTAGTTTGGTCCCTATCTTAACCCCGGTGCGTTCCCGAAGCACGACCCTATTTACACTCAATTTAGGGAAGTGTTAAGGATAATCACCAGCCCAAGCCTCGTACCGTCATGGTATATTAAATGGTGACCCGATCGGTCGTTACGCTCGTGATGAGCTAGACCCGTCGGCAGGGATCATGTTTGGGTAGCCCTAAAGTAACACCACCCTTTGACCAAAGCTCATGTAATGGCAATAGATACTTCCCCTATGTGGTATGACCCGTAATACCTTGCTTGCTATATGGATCATTTTGTATTGGACAAACCCAAATAATCTGATTGGTCACCTAATCAAAGGCTTTCATGCCCAGATAGGTCCATGTCAACTTATTCGGACTGCCTAAATATATGATGGTCAAAACAACTATACGTATGTACATTAGATAGGAGAGGTTATGCTGCCGGTTTTCCACCGTGCACCATACGCGTCTAAAGGGTTCCCTGTTAACCCTGGATAAAGCCCACCTAGGAAAGAGACTATGCTACCTCGTGTGTGGGAGAGATAAGGTTGGAAGGATCTATCTGCTTGCATGTGTTTGTCTATGCTGCATCAGCACGACCATGCATTGCATTTCAATCATGCATCATCCTAACGAGATGTGTTTTTTTCAGCCATCATAGATTCTCCTGGGTGGTTTAGGAGTCCCGACGGTCGGTTGAGAAGGATTCCACTCTTGGGGTTACCAGAGCTAGTTCAGAGCTCAGATTCTCTTTCAGATAGTAGTGAGACTTTCTCTTCAGAATCATCAAGTATATCTAATCCAGCCAGTGGGTCTGATGCAACCAGGGCTATGATTGCCGAGGAAGTGGGGAGAAAGATGAAAGAGTTTGAGGCTAGAATGATGGCCATGATGGGCAATCTTGCCACTACCATAGCTGGGCAACAAATTGCTGCTGCTCCTATTAGGGGGCCAGATGAACAAGGGCCTGTTAGGGAGGATCCCCCTGCTATAGCTGACCCACATGCGGTTGAGCAAAGAGCACCAGCACCTTTTGAGCGTAGAGAAGGCCCGAGATCTGAGGTTGACCTCTGGGAAAATGACCAAGAAGAACAGATGGTAGCAAAGGGAAAGTCACCCAAGCTGAAGGAAGCAATGTGGAGGAAGATGGAGGAGAAATTTGAGGCTATGACCAGGATGATGACGATTGGAAGGGGAATGAATCCCGAGGATCGAGAGCTCGATGGTGATGATCTGATCCCCCAGAATTTCAAGATGCCTGATATCCCAAAATTTGACGGCACTTCTGACCCTGCTGCACACATCAAGCAGTATTCACTGGTCATGAAAGGGACAACTTTAACGAGAAAGCAGAAGATAGAGTACTTTTGCTTGAGTCTCACAGGAGCCGCCGTTGATTGGTATCATGGGTTGGACAGAAGGTCCAAAGAAGACTGGGACTTATTGACTGAGGAGTTCCTAAAGCAATATGATTGCAGTACTCGGATGGAGGTCACACTTAAGGATCTAGAGCTACTACAGCAGAAGGCTGGGGAGTCTTTCCATGAGTATCTTACTCGGTGGAGAAACCGGGTTATGGAAATGAAGCGCAAGCCCGATACTTCTGATCAGATCCGATTATTCATTCGGAATGCCAGCCCATATCTGAGAGATGGACTTAAAATGAAAGGGCTGAAAGATTGGGAGTCCTTGAAGGACATTGTTATAGAGGCAGAAGGAGAGTATATGGCCAGAAGGGCAAGCAGTGAGGCTTATGCCAAGAAGGGCTATAATAGTCAAGGTGCAACCAAGTCAGCTAGTTCCAGCAGTGGTAATAGAAATGGGAAGACAGCTGAGGTGGCGGCAACAGGAATGAATCAGAGGTACTTCTCGAATTTGGGCAGGCCTTTGTCATGGGTATTGAAGCGATTGATGAAAGAGGGGAAGCTACAACCCCTACCACCTAGGCCAGCTAGGACCCAAGGCGAGCCAGGGCATAAAGGGCATGAATACTGTGCCTTTCACCAGCATACCGGGCATCTGACAGACAATTGTTATAGGCTGAGGCATCAGATACAGGATCTGATCGATAGTAAGCAGATCACCGATCCTGAAAAGAGAGAAAGCAAGAAGAAGGCTAATTTCAATGCTGTGCCACCACCTGTCTTTATGGTTGGGTCTAGCCTACCAGAATGGTATGTGATGCAGGATTTATACGGAAATGAGTATGTCGCTGTCACTCGCCCTGAGGCAAGTGAAGAAGGGATTCCCGTGGCGACGATAGACTGTTGGTCCACTAGTGAGAGTGAAGATGAAGAAAATGAAGAGAAAGATGGAGAATTCGCGGATCCGTGGGATTCAGAAGAGGAGGAAAGAGTTAAGGCTGTAACAAGAAGTGGGAGAGTGGTCCCAGAAGTTGAGAAGCCACATGACACAGTGCAAGCACCTGTGGAGAAGGAGCCGGAAGAAAATTCCGTAGTGAAGCAGCTGAAAAAGACCACGGCTCAGATATCAATTTGGGACCTTTTGAGACAGTCCCCCTCCCACAGACAGAAGTTGGTTGAGGCATTAAGTGAGTCCACTGTAGCCACTACAATTTCTCCATCTGAGCTGCTAGACCTTGTAAAAGGGGGATCCGGAGAGAAACTGGTGTTTTCTGACGCAGACTTACCGGTAGAGGGTCGCAATCACAATCGACCACTATACATCAAGGCTCAAATTAATGACAAGCATACCGCTTGTGTTATGGTTGATGATGGCTCATCCATAAATGTTTGCCCTCTAGTTGCACTTCAGGCTTTTGGGCTAAATGAAAGCATGCTAAGCAAGTCTGATTTAACCATCACAGCCTATGACAATTCTCGAAGACAAGCATCGGGAACTTTCAGAGCTCTGGTCAGGACTGGGCCTATCGAGACAGAAACAGAATTTGTGGTCTTGCCTATCCCGGCGAATTTCTCAGCTCTGCTTGGAAGGCCATGGTTCCATAAATTGGGAGGAGTGCCCTCTACCCTACACCAGATGATTAAGATACCTCATGAAGGAGAGGTGGTGACTATTAAAGCAGTTAGAGAAAACCAAGTGTCTGCCTTGGGAATCTCTAATCAGCCATTCAATGGTTTTCATATATCGATGATAGGTGAGGAGCAGGGCTTGGCAGATAGTCCTCTAGTGGTGAATATGATGTAGAAGATGCACTTTCTCCCAGGGGCTGGTCTGGGTAAAAACTCGCAAGGGCTGCAGGATGCTATCACCACACAAGGCCAGAAAGATCGGAAGGGTCTGGGCTACAAAGGAGAGCATGGTAAGAAGAAAGTGTCGGAGAAGATTCCCCACATTTTAGAGAGTTTTGTTTCCTCATCCTCAATTTGTGCTTACATGGGAGAGGAAGAGTCTCAGTGGGTGGATGGAAAGATCATTCCGGGGTTTGAAATCTTTAATGACGTCTTCGACTGGGATGTTGGAGTTATCAAGTCTGCAGAGAACTTCTGGGATGAGGAGATCATGACTCAGTGCAGTGTCTGGGACAGGAATGAGCCTGAGGAGATTGTTACTGATAAGCTATTAGCCATCAGACTTAAGGGAAAGGAAAAGATGGTAGGGCCAGAGCTGAAATTTGAAGATTTGAAGATTTCGCCGGAGGTAGTTGAAAAGCCTCCACCAAGTCAAGAAGTCAAAGCCCAATTGGCTGCAATGACATCATCGACAAAGGATGAGGATAGTAGTTACTTAGATGCTATTTTTATGCCAGAACTTTTTAATGACAATGTTAATGTTTCTGATTACATTAATGAGATGAACAACTTTGCTTACTTGTGTGATGTTTCTGATGATTTCATTTCTCATGATCATAAACATGATGCATTCATTTTTGACATTAACTCAGCTAGCACAACTGCATTTAATCTCGGAACTTTGGAGAATCCAAAGGAAATTTTGATAGCATCAGATATAACTCCTGAGGAGAGGCTAAAATTTGAGAGAATATTGAAAAAATATGAAAAAGTCTTTGCCTGGACCTACAAGGACATGCCGGGAATTGATCGAGATGTAGCCGAACATGCCATTCCAACGTACCCAGAGAGTAAACCGGTCAAGCAAAAGCTCAGAAGACTTAGGCCGGAATGGGCTCAGAAGGTGAAAGAGGAAATCCATAAGCAGATTGAGGCTAAGTTTCTACTGGAGGTTAAATACCCGACGTGGCTGGCTAATGTGGTTCCTGTGGCTAAAAAGGATGGAAAAGTTCGAGTATGTGTGGACTATCGGGACCTGAACAAAGCCTGCCCGAAAGATGATTTTCCTCTGCCTCATATTGATGTGCTGGTAAATAGTGCCGCTGCTTGTATGATGTATAGTTTCGTAGATGGGTACGCAGGGTACAATCAAATTCTTAACAAGATAATGGATCGGATCAAGACAGCCTTCATCACCGAATGGGGTACATTTGCTTACCGGGTTATGCCTTTCGGATTAAAGAATGCAGGAGCAACCTATCAAAGAATGGCCACTAGAGTTCTTCATGACTTGATCCACAAAGAAGTGGAGGTGTATGTTGACGACATGATGATCAAGTCAGCTACCAGAGAAGGTCATTTTGAGGCTTTAGAGAAGTTCTTTCAAAGGATCAATAAGTATGATCTACGCCTCAATCCCAAGAAGTGCATTTTTGGAGTTACCTCGGGTAAGCTGTTAGGCCATGTGGTAAGCCAGAGAGGAATTGAAGTAGATCCCGACAAGGTCAGGGCCATCAGAGAGATGCCAGTGCCTCAAAAAGAGAAAGAGGTTAGAAGCTTCCTGGGAAAGCTTCAGTACATCAGCCGGTTTATTGCCAAGCTGGCTTCAGTATGTGAGCCCATCTTCAAGCTTCTTAGGAAGAATCAGCCGGTGGTGTGGAATAATGATTGTCAATTGGCTTTTGATACTATTAAGGATTATCTCCTGAATCCTCCAGTTTTAAGACCACCACGGCATGCCAAGCCACTGATCTTATATCTGGCTATAGAAGACAATTCAGTGGGTGCCATGATGGCCCAGGAGGATGATTTTGGGGTAGAGTTTGCTGTTTATTATCTTAGCAAGAAATTCCTGACATATGAAGCCAAATATGTGGAAGTGGAAAAGATTTGCTTAGCAGTTATTTGGGCTTCTAAGAAGTTGCGGCACTACTTTCATTCCTTCAGTGTACAAGCGGTTGCCAAGCATAACCCGCTTAGGTACCTTCAGGAAGCGCCCTCTTTGCTGGGAAAGATGGGAAGGTGGTTACTACTATTGCAGGAGTTCGATATCGAATACATCACCAGGAAAACCATTAAAGGAAGAGCTGTAGCTGAGTTCTTGGCTGAGCATCCTATTGAGGGAGACCAATTCGAATACAATTTCCCAGATGAAGATGTCATGGCCATAGCAGTACAAGGGTGGCAGATGTTCTTTGATGGGGCAGTTAACAATAAAGGGGCAGGAGCAGGGATCATTCTTACGACCCCGGATGGTGAAAAGCTGCCATTAGCCAAAAAGTTGAGGTACAAAGCAACCAATAATGAAGCAGAATATGAAGCTTGCATCTTCGGATTGGAAGCACTGCTGGCTCTGGGGGCAAAGACCGCAGAAGTCTTCGGAGATTCTTCATTAGTAATTCATCAGATCAGAGGGGAATGGTCAGTTAAGGAAGAGAGGTTGTTACCTTATGTAAAGCACTTGAGAATGTTGAGTAGCCAGTTTGAGACTTGCACTTTTCACTTCACTCCCAGGGATGAAAATCAATTGGCTGATGCTCTAGCGACACTAGTGTCCATGTGGGATAATCCAACAGGGGTTACTATGAAACCCGTGCTAATCTCTAGCTCGGAAAAGCCTTGTTTTGAAGCTGAGCAGGTGATGGATGTTGGGGCCACTGATGGAAACCCTTGGTATTACGACATTCAGAATTATTTAGAACGGTCAATTTTTCCAGAGGAAGCCACCGAGAAAGACCAGAGGATGATTCGAAAGTTGTCCACTCAGTTCATCAGTGTAAATGGCACTTTATACAAGAGACAAGTTGATGGCATCCAGTTAAGATGTTTGGCGGAGAAAGAAGCTGAAAAGGTAATGGAAGAGGTTCATGCCGGAGTTTGTGGAGCTCACATGAATGGTTTAGCCTTAGCGAAGAAGATCATGCGCCAAGGATTCTATTGGCTCACAATGGATACGGATTGTTCAAAATATGTGAAGCAATGCCAGTTATGCCAGCAATACGCGAATTTAAGGCATGTCCCAGTTTCAGAGCTACATAATTTGACATCTCCATGGCCATTTGCAGCTTGGGGGATAGATATCATAGGCGAGATACGTCCTACAGCGTCTAATGGGCACAGGTTCATTATAGTTGCCATTGATTATTTTACTAAGTGGGTCGAAGCTGAATCTTTCAAGAAGATTGATGCTAGGGATATGGCTAAGTTCATCGAGAGGAATTTGATATGCAGATGTGGCCTCCCACACCATATTGTATCTGATAATGGGGTGCAATTCTTAGCAGAAACTAAACAGATGCTTCAAAGGTACGGAATCCAGCATCACAAGTCTTCTCCTTACCGTCCTCAAGCTAACGGTGCGGTGGAAGCTGCAAACAAGAATGTGAAAAGAATATTGGCCAAGATGGTTCAGAGCTATAAAGATTGGGCGGAAAAGCTGCCTTTTGCACTCTGGGGTTATAGAACCACAGTCAGAACCTCTACGGGAGCAACACCGTTCTCCCTGGTATACGGAACCGAAGCAGTTCTGCCGATTGAAATTGAGCTGAAATCTTTAAGGGTAGTCATGGAAGCCGAGATTCCAGAGACAGAATGGGCACAACAGCGATTGTTGCAGTTGAATCTGTTGGATGAAGATAGGTTGAGAGCCTATTATCACAATCAAGTTTATCAGAAGAGACTAGCTCGGTCCTTTGGCAAGAAGGTACGAAAGCACCCGTTGAAGGAAGGGGACCTGGTCTTTAAGATGATGAGGCCGGGAGTGCCAGACATACGAGGAAAATTCAGACCGACCTGGGAAGGTCCGTTTATTGTGAAAAAGTTGCTAACAAAGGGAGCAGCAATCTTGGCTGACAGCGATGGGAATGAGTTTAAAGACCCGGTCAATGTCGATAGACTAAAAAGGTTCCATGGCTAAAAAAAAAATGAAAAGAAGAGAATAAATGCCCCGCAGGTCGAAAACCGAAAAAAGGCGGCCTTGCTAAAATTGGGCGCCCTGTCAGGGTGAAAACCGAAAAAAGGCATCCTGGGCAAAAATTAAGGGCCAAGAGAAAATGTTCAATCGAGAAAACCCGAGAGGGCCGATTGATAACAGGAGTTTGATGCTTACAAGATCTATTCCGAGATTAGGTGTAGTCTTGTGTTTTTGAATTCTTGTTAAATAAGGATCATGTATGATGAAATTATATAGAAATGTACTCAATTTTGCAATGAATAAAAGAATGTAGTTTACATTTTCATTGTTCTTTTAGTTCTGTCTTAAAAAGAGACTTATCATCTATGTATCTAATGACTATTGTCTACTCATTCTATCGGAAGATATCTTAGCAGATGTGTGCTAGTCACCCGTAAGGGAATAATAGCTTTCTCTTGCAGTTAAAAAAAAATATAAAATAATAAATAAAAAATAAAAAAATAAAATAAAAAAAAGGCCGTTAGAGATGAAAACCGTAATTGGCTCTCTAAGCAAAAGTTAGGCCAAAGGGCAGGGTGAAAACCTGGAGACAGGCAGTCTGCCCTACAAAAAAAAAAAAAATATAAAATAAAAAGCCGCTGGTTTGGGTTAGGTCCATGCCAGGCAAAAATTAGGCAAAGGGTTATGTGAAAATCTCTAAAGGGACGCATTTCCCACAAAGAAAAGCTAGTGTGAAAATCCACAAGGGACGCACTATCTTTAAAACAATGCCTGGAGCAATAAGGCAGCATATTTCGGATGATCTTCCTTTCAGCGAGATAAGACATAATTCAGGACATGAGTCAGAATCTCGAGCATATGCTCATTGACCGGGGGGCAAAGATGCACACTTGATGGTTCTCTTTGAAGAGTTTAAGGGTTAGGGTCCCTAAGCAAAGATGCCATTTCTAGTTCCTCAGGGGGCATGGTGGAGCGGCCAAGCCATATCCTCAACGGACCCTTAACCACTCAGGACATGGTCTATTCATTTTTGCATGTATTTCATACCATTCTTTAGCAAACATCTGCATATGGTAATTTACACTTGCATGCACAATCTGTTGTATATATTCCTGTGCACACAGCTTTGCAGGAAAGTCCAAATGAAGACCACACACATAAAGCTGGTCAAGGACGGCAACGTTGGCACTCGCCCTTGTTAGGCAATCAGGTCAAGATAGAATCTACGCTGGCAAATCTTCGAGACTTCTTAAGAGGTAATTCTCCGAGGTCTCTTAGGAGACTAATCTCTTTATCCCTTGCGCTTTTGGTAGTCTGTAGCAGACTCGGTGCAGTCCTCTAAGAGGGCATCTCTTGCGCTTTTAGTAGTCTGTAGCAGACTCAGTGCAGTATCTTCCTTTTGCGTTTTTTGTAGCCTGTAGCAGGCTCGGCGCATCGTCATCTACGGATGGCAGCTGTACTTTTAGTAGTCTGTAGCAGACTCGGTACAGTTCTCTTTTTGCACTTTTTGTAGTCTGTAGCAGACTCGGTGCAATCTTCCTTTTGCGTTTTTTGTAGCCTGTAGCAGGCTCGGCGCATCGTCATCTATGGATGGTGGCTACACTTTTGGTAGCCTTGGTAGTGGCTCGGTGTAGTTTCTTTTGTTTTGCGCTTTTAGTAGTCTTGGTGGTGGCTCGGCGCATCGCTATCTGAGGATAGCACCTGTACGTTTAGTAGTCTTGTCAGCGACTCCGTGCAACGCGCTTTTTGTAGCCTTGTCAGCGGCTCGGTGCGATTTATCTTTCGCGTTTTGTAGTCTTGGTAGCGACTCGGCGCATCACCGTCTTAGGATGGTTCCTTGGCACTCTGTAGTCTTGTCAGCGACTCAGTGCAACTCAAGAGGATGAATCACAGCACTGTTCTCGAGGGAGCAGCTGGAAGGTGGCAGCCTCAGGTACGCGCTTCTTTCCTTTTTCTGAATTTTGGCTCACCTAGGCACCCACACACTAGCCTCCCCAAAATTGGGGGCAACTGTAGACACCGGGTCCCGAGTAGCCAAGATCAGGATTACCCAATGATGAAATTAAGTGTGCCGATCTATAGGCAAAAAGAATGAAGTTGGAGATGACGATTTCCTTGTCGATTTGTTATTTTAAAATTAAATAAAAATGTATTCTAAAAATGTTTTTAAAGTATTTTAAAATTTATTTTGTGAGGGAAAAAAGTGAGTTTTTAAATTATTATGTTTTATAGGAATTTTAAAAAAAAAAAAAAAAAAATCCGCGCGAGGGACGGGCAGGCCGTCGGTCACTCATTCAGACGGGCAGGCCGTCGGTCACTTATTCAGACGGGCAGGCCGTCGGTGGCCCCTCTGCACCCCTGTTCGTCCGTTTTGCCTATTTTGGCCATTTTGGCCATAACTTCTTGATTTTAAATGCTTTTTAACTCATTTTTTTTGCAAAATCCTTCTATCTTCCAACCCAATAAATTCAGTGGTTTTTTGTAATTATGAGAATTAAATTAATTTAATTTCTTAATTAAAAAAATCTGAATTTTAAGGGGGAATAAAAAGAATTTTGGAGAGAGAATTAGGGGGGATTTTTCTTTAGAAAACATTTTTTTCTTCTCTCTTCTCTCAACCAAATTCTCTCAATTTCTAAAGGAATTTCCAGCAATTCTTGAGACAAAAAATAACAATTTTTGTTCTTGAGAATTTTTCTTATTTTCAATTGACAACTTTTTTACTTTAAGACAAATAAACTAATTGTTTGATCTTGAGTAAAATTTATCTTTCAAAATTTTATCTTTCTAATCATATTTTTTCAAATCAACACAAGGAATTGGATCATCTACCTTCATTTCTTCAAGATCAATTTTGAGGGTAAACATTCTTGGCTCAATTTCTTAGTTTAATTTTTAATTTCACTTCTTTCTTATTTAATTAATTAACATGTAAATTCTTTTAGTTCTATCATTTTGTTCTTCTTTTTATTCTTTTGCTTTTATTCAATTGATTATCATGTAAATTCTTTTAGATCTATGATTTAATTGTTCATATTTCTTATTCCTTCTTTAATTGTTCATGCTATTATTTTTTTTGTTCATATTATTTAATTGAATTGTTCATGTTGTTCATATTGTTCATCTTCTTTTATTATTATTATTATTATTATTAGGTTTGATTGTTCATATTCTTTGTTATTATTGTGTTATTATTATTGTAGTTATTACCATCATTAGTAGTATTATTATTATTATCCTTATTCTTGTTTAATTTTATTATTACTATTATTGTTTATTTCTTATGCATGTTGATTTTATTATTACCTTTGCTTTTTATGCATGTTGGATATTATTGCTATTATTAATATGTTTTATGCATGCTTTATTTTTTATGCATATGGAATTTTATTATTATTATGTTATATTTTAGATGCATGTTAACTTGTTAATTTGTTAAATTGCATATTTTTATTATGACATTTTAAGTGGCTTGTCATACATGATGCTTTTTTATTTACTTTATTTTATAGTATGTTTAACTCATTTTTATTACTAACATGGCTTTTATTTGTTTCTTTTATTTCAATACTTATTTTTTATGTGTGAGTCTTTTCCATACCAAGTGGGAGCCCATAAAGATTTGAAGATCCATTCGGGAGTTGTTTATTATTTTTGTTGCTTTTTGTTATTTTGGTTTAATTGATTATTATGTAATTTGTAATAATAAATTTATTTCCATGCACGTAAATTAAGAAAATCACCAAAAAGATTTCTACAAAACTAAATTGGATTTTATTTAATAAAAATGGGACCAATGTCCTAGATTTTTTTATCCAAAATAAATTGTCACTTTAAAATTGTTTTCTTTAATTATGTATGAGGGGACCAACGTTCTCATTTTTAATAAATAACCCGATTTATGCATGAGTTGTATTTTATTTACAAATGGGGGTTGTATTCCGCCCCTAGTTTTATTGTAATTTATTTTGCTTTCATTTATTTTATTTACCGCTTTATTTATATGTTTGATATGCGTTTAATTAAATTGCATTAAAAATTGAATGAGAAATGGGATGAAATACTAAATTTAAAACCTGATTATAAACTTAGCCAAGGTATGAATAAATGGGGAGTCCCGAACTTGCTCTGGTCTTTGGGCTCAAGAGGCTAGAGGTTATCCTCCAAGACACCTCTTGTGTCACGAGACTTAGACGTTAATCCTAGGCCTCATGGCCCAATATGGATAAAATGCGTAAGTCTTAGGCTCTCCGAGGCGAGAGAAACTTTCCCAATGTTCTATTGGGTGGCGACTCCATGAAACCTCTTTGTTGCCCAACATAGACGCACTTGCGATTTATCGCAAGCTGTTGACGGACCCACAATTGCCCCGATCGCCCACGTGCGGGCGGTCCGAACGGGCGGCCGCGGGGACCCGGCGCGCATCACAGGAACTAAGGATTTCTGCAGAGTTTCTGTAGTTACAGATGCAGAAAATCAGTCAGTCCAAGTCTCGATCGACCTACCATCTTCCGATTGAAAATGCCTTCAGTGCATCACGCTCGGCTATCGATCAAAAGATGGGAAGTTTCGATCGGGAGAGTGGATCTCGGCACTCATGACCCTAGTTTTTCCTCCCCGATCGGCTGTGGACACTCAGTTGCTCGTGCGATAGAGCAGTCGACTGCCGAGCGGAAGGAGGGAGATCTAATCGGCTGTGTAGGGAGAGACCAGTCGCGAGTCTTCATTGCCAATCACGACTCGTGACCAGTTAAGAGGCCAGTCACTAGTTATGATTGCCAGTCACGACTCGTGACCAGCCAAGAGGCCAGTCACGACTCGTGACCGACCAAGAGACCAGTCATGAGTCATTATTACCAGTCATGACTCGTGACCGGCCAACCTTGTGTGATTGGTCACTGTCGCGAATGCGACTCGTGTTGCGATGGCAAAAGTGAGCCTCTCTTCGGCCTATTTTTTTAAATTGGCCAGTTTTAACTAAAAATGAATTTCGTAGCTCTTTTGAATGGACTTTTACTACTGTATGATACATGACATGCTTTTATATGCTTTTAAATGAGTAATACCATGATTCTTCAGATGAATTCTATACTGTACATTGAAATATGATTTGTATTATACATGACTTGTGAGAGTCAATCTAGTGGATAGTTAGGCATGCCAAATAGAGTCTTTAGCTGTAGCCTCAGTTCCATTTGGACCCCGATCAGGTCCCTGTTTGGTTCCTCGTGAATCCCACTCAGTACTTGGATCTTGTTTAAGGTCCCCTCAGTAAAATGTTTTGTAATTGATAAAATGAAATGATTTTCGATTCGTACGCGTAAGGTACTATCCGTATACTCGTTATCCACTATTGTGAGTCAACAGGTGCTCTTTTTGTTTTTTTTCGCTTTGATATGATTTCAAGAGTATGGTATTCTGATGCGTATAATGATGAGTATGAGAAATCAACTAAAGTGTAAATGAATGTGGATGTGAACTTCTGAATGCATGTCTTTATTATGCAAGTATGATTATATAGTTGATATCATTATCCGCATTTATCATATTGTATGTGTATGGCATTGACGACCATTGTGAATGGCTGTCCACTCTTTTGTTGTGTGTTCCCCACTAAGTGTTTATCGCTTAGCACGGTGTTTTATCCGTGCAGGTGCGGAGGATGGTGTTCTTTTAGGAGAGTCATCGCCAGTCAAGCCAACAGAGAGGGATTAGTGTTAGGGCTTTATTTTTGATAGCATATTGCTTCTTTTGTATCGAAACTCTCTTTATACCATTATTTTGTAAAGCTTTCGCATTTATATACTTTTGGGTTATGTAATTATCTTCTGCGGACTTTTGATCGGAACATTTTTGTAACGAATTTTGCTATTGTAATGATGGATTATTCTGATGCTTATGAAGGTTTTAATTTTCCCGTAAAGATGTATGGTTATTATGTATGAACGTATGCTTTGTATCTTTATATGCTTGGTGACACACCCAGCTCATACGGCTTCTCACTCCTGGAGGATGGGTATGCCTACGTATGGGTAGGGGGTTGTAGACACCAGGTCTTGAGGCAGTCCAGGTCAGAGTTACCCGATGAAGAGATCCACGTTGGTTTGCGGATAAATGGATGGAATTCGGAGGTTTTCATCTTTCGATTTCACAAGGATTAAAATCTTTTTCTCTATAACGTGAGGTTTTGAAAGAGTTTGGGAAATTTTGCTTCAAATTGGAAGTTTTGCTCCACAAACGGGAAGACCGTCTGAGTAGGGACGCTCGTCTCTATATGGGGTGATCCCTATCTCTATGCATAGTAGGGACGCCCCATCTGTAGCTAGGGACGGACACGTGTCTGAGTAGGGACGCCCGTCCCTAGTCCCATGTTACGGCCCGTCTGTAGCTAGGGACGGACACGTGTCTGAGTAAGGACGCCCATCCCTAGTCCCGCGTTATGGCCCGTCTGTAGCTAGGGATGGACACGTGTCTAAGTAGGGATGCCCGTCCCTAGTCCCACATTTCGGCCCGTCTGTATCCAAATTTCCAAGCGTGCCCTTAGTAGGGACGCCCGTCGGTAGTTATAGGGACGCCCGTCGGTAGTGGATCTGACCAGATAACGCCGGATTTGATAAAATTTAATCTCAAATCTTTCAAATGGGGATAAGTTTTAGTTAAAAATTGAATTTTAAAACTCCTTTTAAAATTCAAACTTTAAACGGATGCTTATCTTATTTTATCTCCAAAAATTCTATAAATTGGAAAGTAAAATTCATTATTTGGGGTTAGAAAATTTGACATATTTTTGTGATGAAATTGACAAATTTTTGGTGGAGAAAATTAACAATTTTTTGAGAGATTGGATTTTTTAGAAAAGGTTTTTTTGTGAGCAACTTACCAAAAATCTATAAAATCTTTGTTTATTTTCAGTATTTTATTGGATAAGAATTCTTCCAATTAATTGATTTCCTCAAATTTTTCTTGCGAATTAAGCCAATTTGAGGTAACGAAATTCATTCGTTTCCATCAATACAGCTAATTCAAACACTCGATCGCTATCAAATTTTCAAGATAGAAAAATACAAATTTTCTTTACTTGATCTATTTTTATTTGATCCTTGTGGAGCGCGCGGGGACTGAAACCATTCGATATTCATTGAAAAAGGTAAAATCTGACGGTAAACATTCTAGATTAATACTTGTTCGATTTAATTGACTTATATTAATTGTTTTCATTCTCTAAATAACAATTTTTTTTAAGAATTTTACTTGAAGTTTTGAAGAGTTTATTTTAACTTCTTTTTAGCAATCAGGGGTGACCGACGGGCAGAGTGGTTACCGACACCCGTCTCTACTCCGAGAGACGGGACGTAGATAACTCCCCACTCCGTCCACCGGTCATACTAGGGACACCCGTCGGCGTCGTGCAGAAGGCCGTCGCTAGGCAAATCACCATGTTTTAAGTTATTTTTTACCCCCTTTTTATTTCTTTTATCTTTTAACTCATTTCTTTTAAAGTTTCTTATTATTTTCCTTTTCTTTACTTTATTCACAATTTTTGACACTGACATGTTTATTCCTATGAGTTATTTTCTGACCATTTTGGAATTGGAGTTATAAACGATGGTGGTCGCGCCAATCTGGAGATTTCCATTCGGGTTCTTTCTTTACCCTTGCCTTTTATTCATGTTATTATTCAGACTATTTCAATGTCGCTAAAGTGAAAAGGGCCAAATATTTTATAGTAATTAATTTGGGGTTTTCTCGAAAGCTGTGGACCAATGTCCTATTTTTAACCAACAAAATTGACGCTTCTTAAAAATCAGTTTGTAACAAATAAGCCTGGCAGGACCAATGTCCTCACTCCAATGAATATCCCGATTTCTGTATGATTTACATATTATTTTTATAATGGGGGTTGTATTCCGCCCTTAGTTTTATTGTAATCTGATTTGTGGAAGTTCATCTTAATAGTGCTTAATTTATCGCTTTTGATGTGAATGATTGTGCCTTAATTAAATGCATCGTGTGGAAAGTTGGCGAAACAATGAATTCAAAACTTAATCATAATATTGATCAAGGTACAAATAAATGAGAAGTCCTGAACTCACTCTGGTCTTTGGGGCTCAATGAGGCGAGAGGTCTAGGACTTACAAGACACCTCTTGAGTCTCACCAAAAGACTTAAATTTACAATCCTAGGCTCCAGGGGGTAGAGGCTGAGGCCTCCAAGATCTCTCTAGTTAGCCCAAGTTGTATATGTATGTTCCGTTTTAGGCTCGCTGAGGCTAGACGACCCTTCCCAATGTTCTATTAGGTGGCGACTCCAAGAAACCTCATTTTTGCCCAAAATAGACGCACTTGTAAATACCTTACAAGTTTTATGAACCTCTCCTGATCGCCCTAAAGCGGGCCCTCGGGAGGACAAGAGGTTCGGCGCGGATCACAATTGTGACTTTGCTGGGGACATACTCGAGACTTCAATTTGAAAGTACTTTGATTAAAAATTATAATTGAGTTTTAGTTTAAAAATTTAACCTTCTTTCAAAGCTGCATTGCATCGCACTAGAGCCTTAGATCTATGCTAGTTTGGTCCCTTTTTCATCCCCGGTGCGTTCCTGAAGCACGACTCTACGTTCACTCAATATAGGGAAGTGTTAAGGATAATCACCAGCCCAAACCTCGTACCATTATGGTATATTAAATGGGGACCCGATCGGTTGTTATGCTCATGATGAGCTAGACTCGTCGGCAGGGACCATGCTTGGGTAGCCCTAAAGCAACACCACCTTTTGACTGAAGCTCATGTAATGGAAATAGTTACTTCCCCTAGGTGGTATGAACCTTAATACTATGCTTGCTATGTGGATCATAATGTACTGAACAAACCCAGATAATTTGATTGGTTACCTAATCAAAGGCTTTCATGCCCCGATAGGCCCATGTCAACTTATTCGGATTGCCTAAATACATGATGGTCAAAACCCATGCGTATGCACATTAGCTAGGAGAGGTTACGCTGCCGGTTTTTAACCGTGCGCCATACATGTCCATCGGATCCCCGGATGATCCATGGACCAATCCCATATAGGAAAGAGACTATGACCTCGTGTGTGGGAGTAATAAGGTTGAAAGGACCTATGTGCTTGCATGTGATTTGTAAGTGTTGCATAGCACGATCATGATCTTAGCACATTCATGCATCATCCTGACCCTTTTTATTTTTAAGCAATCATAGATTCGCCTAAGTGGACAAGAGGGTCTCGGGGGCAACTACGCATAAATCAATTCTTCGAGTTACCAGAAAGGGTAGAGTATCCGGACACTTCTTCTGAAACCAGCTACGCTACTTCAGCTCAGTTTTCTTTACCCGAAGAAATAGCAAACTCACCAAGAGGGGCAGATGCCACCAGGGCAATGATAGCAGAGGAAGTGGGCCAAAAGCTTAAAGAATTTGAGAACCGGATCATGGCAATGATGGCCGCAAGGGGTCATCAAGCGGCCTCACAGAACCCACCACCTCCTCCTATGAGGAATAATGTAAGGGAGGAGGTCAGAGAAAACCCACAAGAGGAAATTTGCCCGCCTGTTGAACTAAGAGCCACTACCTCAGGGGCACAGAGGGGAAGACCAGCCCTAAGGCTAGATGATGATTGGGAAGATGAAGAGTATAAGGAGTGTATGTCTGAGAAAGGGAAAGCCCCTCAAATTGAAGAAGCCATCTAGAAAAAGATGGTAGAGAAATTTGAAGCTATGACAAGAATGATAATAAAAGGCCGAGGAATGAACCCTGAAGACAAAGAGCTAGAAGGAGAGGATTTGGTCCCAATGAACTTTAAATTGCCGGATGTCCCGAAGTTTGACGACACTTCTGACCCCATGGCACACATAAAGCAGTACTCGCTGGTGATGAAGGGCACTACTTTGATGAAGAGGCAGAAGATTGAGTACTTTTGCTTGAGCTTGAATGGCCCAGCAGTGGATTGGTATCACGGGCTCAACCATCGAACTAAAGAGGAATGGGATTTATTGACAGAGGAGTTCTTGAGGCAATAGGATTGCAGTACAAGGATGGAAGTGACCCTGAAGGACCTGGAGCTATTACAGCAGAAGGGAGACGAGTCCTTCCATGAGTATCTAACCCGGTGGAGGAATCGGGTGATGGAAATGAAGAGGAAACCGGATACTCAGGATCAAATACGGTTATTCATTAAAAATGCGAGCCCGTATTTGAGATAAGGGTTAAGGATGAAAGGATTAAAAGACTAGGAGTCTCTGAAGGATATCGCCATTGAGGCTGAGGGAGAATGCCTTGTTAGGAGGGCAGCTAATGAGAACTATCCTAAGAAGGGTAGCAGTAGCCAGGGGGCAAGTAGACCAATAGGTTCCGCTAGTGGCACAAGGAAGACCGCTGAGGTGTCAGCTACTAGTGCTACCCCAAGGTGTTTTTCCAATCTTGGAAGGTCTTTATCATGGGTGCTGAGAAGACTGATAAAAGAAGGTAAGCTACAGCCTTTACCACCCAGACCTGCTAGATCACAGGGCACGCCGAGGCACAAGGATGGTGAGTATTGTGCGTATTATCAGCACACTGCACATACAACTGATGACTGTAAGACTTTGAGGCACGCAATTCAAGATTTAATTGACTCAAAGCAGATCGCAGACCCAGAGAAGAGAGGGGGTCAAAAGAAAGCTCGGTACAACAGTATGACCTCGCCAGTAAACATGATCGGGTCCAGTTTGCCCTAGGAGTTTATGTTAAAGGAATTATACAGCAACGATATCCACACTGTTGTCACAAACCTCAATGAGGGGAGTGAAGAAGGGCTTCCCGCTGCAGTGATCAATTGCTGGTCCACTGATGATAGCGGAACTGAAAATGATGATTCTAAAGTATTTTCTGACTTATGGAGTTCGGAGGAGGAAGGAGAAGAAGCAAAGAAGAAAGAAGTAGGAGTTGTGACCCGGAGCAGAAGGGTAGCTCTAGAAGTCGAGAAGCCCCAGGAGCCGGTTGAGGGCAGAAAGGGAAAAGAGCCGGAAGAAGATCCGATTGTTAAACAACTAAAAAAGACACCGGCTCAGATTTACATATGAGATCTCTTGAGACAGTCGCCGTCGCATAGGCAGAAGGTGGTAGAGGCTTTGTGCGAAGCAACTATGGCAACAAGTATCTCGCCTACGGAACTTCTGGATATAGTGAAAGGAGGATCAGGAGAAAATGTTATTTTTACCAGTGCTGATTTGCCGGCAGAAGACCGCAACCATAATCGCCCTCTGTACATAAGGGCACAGATTAACCAAAAGCACACCGCTTGCGTAATGGTAGATGATGGATCTTCGATAAATGTGCGCCTGCAGGTGGCAATGGCAGCTTTTGGGGTGACAGAGGATATGTTAGCCAAATCTCATCTCACCATCACAGCATATGATAACTCGCGTAGACATGTTTCGGGGACATTCACGGCAATAGTGAAGATGGGGCCCGTAGAGTCAGAAGTGAAGTTTGTGGTACTGCCTATACCCGCCAACTTCTCAGCTCTTCTAGGTAGACCATGGTTTCATAAGTTGGGTAGAGTCCCCTCTACACTTCACCAGATGGCAAAGATACCTCATGAGGGCCAGATTGTGACTATAAGGGCTGCACAGGAGAATCAGGTTTCAGTACTGGAGATTGCTAGGCAGCCGTTTGTGGGTTTTATGTTGCCATGATAGGCAGGGAAGAGCAGAAGGAAGAAAGCCCCCAGGTACTAAATATGATGAAAAAGATGTCGTTCCTCCCTGGCGCAGGACCGGGCAAGAATTCTCAGGGGATGCCAACAACTGTTACCACAAAGGTCCAAAAGGACAGAGGGGTCTAGGATACACAGGTGTTGTAGAAAGGGGTGAGAAGTCAAAAATGGACACTCCTCATATCCGAAAGACTTTTGTGCTAGCAACCGCAGCATGTGCCTATACAGGGGAAGATGAACCACAATTGCTGGATGGAAGAATTGTGCCAGGGTTCGAGGTCTTCAATGATGTTTATGACTAGGACATTGGATTGATCAAGCCAGCAGAGGGCTTTTGGGATGAAGAAATCATGACTAGTAGGACAATTTGGGACCGTGATATGCGTGAAGAAGTGATGACTGAGAAAATGGTAGCCACCCAGCTGAAGGGGAAAGCAAAGGTAGAGGAAGCCATACAGGAGTTGATTGGGGAGCCTCCAAAGAGCCGAAGTGATGCAGGACCATCGACCGCGCCAGATACGCCAACAGAGGAGGAAGAGGAAAATAGTTTAGATTTTCTTTTTGCTCCAGAACTTTTCAATGATGTTAATGACAATTTCAATCTTATTAATAAATTAAATGACTTTGCTTACTTGTGTGATATTTCTGATGATTTCACTATGCATGATCATGATCATTATCCATCCATATTTGATATTGATTCAACTGATGCTGCTCCATTTAATCTTGGAACCATAGAAAACCCAAAAGAAATTTTGATAGCATTAAATATAACTCCTGAAGAGCGAGAAAAATTTGAGAGAATCTTAAAAAAATACCAAAAAGTCTTTGCCTGGACCTACGAAGATATACCAGGAATCGATCGGGAAGTCGCAGAGCATGCTATTCCTACATATCCAGACCATAAACCTGTTAAACAGAAGCTGAGAAGGCTTAGGCCAGAATGGGCAGATAAAGTGAAGGAGGAGATTCTCCAGCAAATCAAAGCCAAATTTCTAGTTGAGGTGCAGTATCCAACTTGGTTGGCCAATGTCATCCCTGTAGCATAAAAGAATGGTAAGGTAAGGGTATGAGTAGATTATCGGGACTTGAATAAGGCCTGTCCAAAAGATGACTTTCCATTGCCCCGTATAGATGTGCTGATAGACAGCGCCGCTGCTTGCGAGATGTATAGCTTTGGAGATGGTTATGCAGGCCACAATCAAATTCTCAATAAAATAATTGACCGAATTAAGACGACGTTCATCACGGAATGGGGGACCGATGCTTATCGAGTAATGCCTTTTGGCCTGAAAAATGCAGGAGCCACTTATCAGAGGATGGCAATAAAAATCTTGAATGACTTGATCCATAAAGAGGTGGAGGTATACGTTGACGACATGATGATCAAGTCAGCCACTAGAGAAGGTCATTTTGAAGCCCTAGAAAAGTTCTTCCTAAGGATAAACAAGTATAATCTACGGTTAAATCCTATGAAATATATCTTTTGTGTTACCTCAGGGAAGCTCCTAGGACACATGGTTAGCCAGAGGGATATTGAGATTGACCCGAATAAGGTTAAGGCCATCAGAGAAATGCCAATACCGTAGAAAGAAAAGGATGTGAGAAGTTTTCTAGGTAGGTTGCAATATATCAGTAGATTTATTGCCAAGCTTACATCAATCTGTGAACCGATCTTCAAACTACTCAGAAAAGACCAACCAGTAGTATGGAACGAAAGCTATCAAAAGGCTTTCGATACTTTTAGAGAGTATCTGCTAAATCCACCGGTGTTGAGACCGCCGCAGCCAGTCAGGCCATTGATTTTATATTTAGCTATAGAAGACAGTTTTGTAGGCGCCTTGATGGCCCAGGAGGACGAATTTAGAGTGGAATTTGCTGTTTACTACCTTAGCAAGAAGTTCCTGTCCGATCTTCAAACTACTCAGAAAAGACCAACCAGTAGTATGGAACGAAAGCTATCAAAAGGCTTTCGATACTTTCAGAGAGTATCTGCTAAATCCACCGGTGTTGAGACCGCCGCATCCAGTCAGGCCATTGATTTTATATTTAGCTATAGAAGACAGTTTTGTAGGCGCCTTGATGGCCCAGGAGGACGAATTTGGAGTGGAATTTGTTGTTTACTACCTTAGCAAGAAGTTCCTGGCCTATGAGGTTAAGTATGCGGAAGTAGAAAAGATTTTTCTTGCGATAATCTGGGCTTCTAAGAAATTAAGGCATTACTTTCATGCCTATAGAGTACAGGCAGCAGCGAAGCAGAATCCTTTAAGGTACTTACAGGAAGCTCCATCTTTACTTGGGAAAATGGGAAGGTGGTTATTGTTGCTACAAGAATTTGATGTAGAGTATATTACTCGAAAAACTATCAAAGGACGTGCAGTCGCTGAATTCCTGGCAGAACACACAATTCAAGGAGACTCATATGAGTTGAACTTTCCAGATGAAGATGTGACAACTATCGGAGTTCAAGGTTGGCAGTTGTAGTTTGACGGAGCCGTGAACAACAAAAGGGCAGGAGTAGGGATCATTTTAACAACCCCGGAGGATGAGAAGCTCCCTTTGGCAAAGAAACTGAGGTTCAAGGCTACCAATAACGAAGCTGAGTATGAGGCATGTGCCTTTGGGTTGGAGGCGTTAATAGCCTTAGGAGCGAAAAATGTGGAAGTATTTGGTGATTCCTCTCATGTGATCAATCAAATCCAAGGCGAATGGGTCATTAAAAAAGAAAGGCTAATGCCATACATCAAGCACTTGAGAGACTTGAGTAGTCAATTTGAAGTGTGTATATTCCATTTTGTTCTAAGGGACGAAAACCAGTTAGCCGATGCGCTTGCTACTTTAGTCTCAATGTGGGACAATCCCGAAGGGGTGGTTGTGAGGCCAGTTTTGATTTTTAGCTCTGAGAGACCTAGCTTCGAATCTAAATCAGTCATGGAGATAGAAGTAGCAAATGGGAAGCCGTGGTATTATGACATTATGAACTATCTAGAGAATGCGACATTTCCAGAGGAAGCTACTGAAAAGGATCAGAAAATGATTCGCAAGCTATCTACTCAGTTCATCTACATAAATGGAGCGTTGTACAAACGACAGGCTGATGGTATCCAGTTGAGGTGTTTGGATGAGAAAGAGGCCAAGAGGGTGATGGAAGAAACACACGCCGGAGTATACAGAGCCCATATAAACGGGCTGACATTGGCCAAAAAGATTATGAGACAAGGATTCTTCTGGCTCACCGTGGATAACGATTGTTCGAAGTATATAAAGCAGTGTCAGTTATGCCAGCAGTATGCAGATTTAAGGCACCTGCCCGTTTCGGAATTGCACAATTTGACATCACCTTGGCCCTTCGCAGCTTTGGGGATTGATATTATTGGAGAGATATACCCTACGGCCTCTAATGGGCATAAATACATCATCGTCGCCATCGACTACTTTACCAAGTGGGTAGAAGCTGAGTCCTTCAAGAAAGTGGATGCTCGGGATATGGCGAAATTCATAGAGAAGAACTTGATATGTAGGTATGGCCTTCCACATCATGTGGTATCTGACAAAGGGGTCCAGTTCATGGCCGAAACGAAGAAGTTACACCAGAGGTATGGTATTGAGCACCACAAGTCTTCTCCATATCGTCCTCAAGCCAACGGGGCAGTCGAAGCTGCCAACAAAAAGGTCAAGAGGATCCTGGTTAAGATGGTCCAGAATTATAAGGATTTGGCGAAAAAGTTGCCTTTTGCACTGTGGGGTTACAGAACAACAAACAGAACTTCAACGAGAGCCTCTCCATATTCCTTGGTATATGGGACGGAGGCAGTATTGCCGGTCGAGGTTGAACTTAAGTCAATAAGTGTGATAATGGAAGCAGAGATTTCGGAGGCCGAATGGGCGCAGCAGCGGTTATAATGCTTGAACATGTTGGATGAGAACAGGTTAAAAGCCTATTATCACAACCAGATCTACCAAAAGAGGCTCGCTAGGTCTTTTGGAAAGAAAGTCAGGAAACATCCATTGAAGGAAGGGGATCTGGTATTTAAACAGATGAGACCAGGTGCACCAGAAATTAGAGGAAAGTTCAGACCAACGTGGGAAGGACCGTTCATCCTCAAGAAGCTCCTGTTAAAAGGTGTCGGATAGCGATGGCAATGAATTTAAAGAACCAATCAATATTGATAGACTCAAAAGGTTCCATGGCTAAAGACAGTAAAATCAAAAGAACAGAATAAAAGCCCCGCAGGTCAAAAACCGAAAAAAGGCGGCCTTACTAAAATTTTGTGCCTCGCCAGCATGAAAACCGAAAAGAGGCATCCTGGGCAGAAATTAGAGGCATGAGAGAAAATATCCAATCAAGAAAACCCGAGAGGGCTGATTGGTAACGGGAGTTGATGCTATCAAGATTTGCTTCCTTGAATGAATGTAGTCTTGCATAGTTGAATTAGTATTAAAAATGATCATGTATGCTGGAATCATGCTGAAATATACACAATGCGGTAAAAAAAAATAAGACTTGACTTATTCATTTACATCGTTGTCCAATTCTGCTTTAAAAAGAAACAAATTGCTCAAAATGCATGCAAAGCCAAACTATGCCCTACTACTACTCTCGCTAGCCAAATGCCTCAGTCGCCGTGTTCGGTTATCAAATGACGGGCTAAGTATCCACCTCTTGTACGCGCTGGTAGAGGTGACAGAGTGGTTCCCAAAGGGAGGTATGATAGTCATCAATGGAAGTCAGCTTCAGAGCTCATGATAGCGGGAGGCAAAAGTCGCAGAAAGGACTCCACCTTGAAAGGATAGAGGGAGTCTCACCACATCCTAGGTTGCCTCACGAAGCCCGTATAGGGGAATGCATCCTGAAGACCCATCAACAACTGCACTGGATAAGGGAAGCCAAGTGTGCATGAAGCTAATATCCTCATCTGATATCTCACTAAATCTTGAAATGCCTTCGTCAGGGGTCCTAGGTAGGTATAAATGCCGGTGAGGAAGAAAATGCTTCGCGGAATACTAACTAATGACCATAGGAGGAGGCTCTGACAGCAGCTTCAATTTCTCTTGCAACCAAATCTGAAAGAAGAAGCAAGGAAAAATAAAAGCCAAAGAAAATAAGATAAAAGGAAAAGAAAAGCCGCTGGAGCAAGTTGGATTTATTTCAGGAAAAAATTAGGCATAGGGTTGTGTGAAAATCCGAAAGGACGCACTTCCCGCTAAGAAAAGCTAGTGTGAAAATCCACAAGGGATGCACTACCTTTTAAAACAATGACGTACCTGGAGTAATAAGGGGCTCCCAGAGAATGAAGTGGTAGGCCCGGCACGAGCAGAGTCCAAACACAAGATAGTCTCAGCCAGAATAAGTGGAAAAGGGGTCAGCCCATGATGAAAATGGTCCAGAATTCCAAATAGATGAGGGTCTCCAAGCAGCTCCTCTGAAGTCATAACAAGATACTTCATCAGGCAGAAAAGAAAGACAACACTTACGCTGTATGAGGGAAGGTTGGAGAATTCATCCAGTGCTTCAATCAGAGGTTCGAAGGCAAATACAGGGCCCTGAGGAACTAGACGAGCAGCATCAGAAGGAGCTATACTTAAGGATAGAGCGATATCATGAGTTTGAACCAAACCGCATCGAGGAGCGCAGGGTAAAGCGCTAGGAGGATACCAGCTCCCGATAATAGCAGCAAGTTCCTCAGGTAGGGGGCATATTTCCTGATAGGTGAACCTGAAAACGTAAAAGCGAGGGTCCCAGAAGTGGGTCGCAGCCAAAAGGAGGTTGTAGTCTATACTGACTCTGCATAAAAATTTCAGTCCATAAAGGGGGGCAATAGTGTTGTTTTCCCAAGTTTGAGCATCGTCTAAGATACGATGCATTTTGGAAAGAAAAGGAGAATTCATTTCTCTGTGGCTAAGGTCGAAGTCGCTAAGGGAAATAAAGAAGGGAAAAGGAAAAAACTGAAGAAACGAACCTGCTATGAAGCTAAAATGAGATAAAAGGCATGGAATCCAAGAGAATGCTGAATTTTATTGGATTGACCTACCGACGGCTAGCCCGTCCCTAACTAAGACAGTGATCCTGTCTGTAATTGTCCACCTGGCAGTCTTTGCATCGTGCATATCACGCGCATTAATTAGGTAATTAATGAGGGTTAAAAGCGAAATCCAGAGAGACGGACGGCATTCCCGTCGGTAGCTGTATAGACATAAAGCCCGTCGGTACTTAAATCCAATATAAGGATGCAGGTACCGACGGACAATCACTTTCTTTCCTTTTCTTTTGTTCACCGATGCTCTTCCCTTCATTTTCAAATTGCATTTTCCGTTTTTGTCCTTTCGGTTGGTCTCCTTTGCACCAGTGTTTGGTTCTCTCTTCTTCATTGGGTCTCAACTTCCAGGTTAGTAGAATTCTTCTATTTTTTTATTATTTATTTTATTTTATGGTGAGTAATTTAATTTTTATTTTTTTGGATTAGTGTAATTAGGGACCTTGTTAATTGATATTAGTTGCTACTGTTTGATTTAAAATGCCATTTTTTTTTAATGCTTTAAGCAATGAGTTAACACATAGAATAAAGAATGTGTTGTTCTTCAGTTGATATAAAATGCATGGATATATGCTGTTTTGAGAACAATTAATGATAGATGCATATTTATTTTTATTGAGTTTCTTTTTTAGATATTCAGGCATGGCCTTAGGAATACATGCATTTTGAAACCAATACTAAGAATTAGGAAGTAAAGCAAATGTGAGTATGTTGCACTGTTGCCTGTGGCCTGAGGACTGTCCCTTCTTCTTTCTGTTTTCTCATGCAGGAGGTTGGGCACACCCTTGCCGGGGTGCTGCGCACATTTTTTTAGCAAGTGTGAATATGTTGCACTGTTGCTTGAGGCCTGAGGCCTGTCTTTTTTTGTTTTCTCATGCAGGAGGTTGGGCACACCCTTGCCGGGGTGCTGCCCAAATTTTTTAATTTTTTCTGTTTAGACACGTCCCCGTCGAAATACTACCTAAGTTTTTATTATTATTTCTTGAGTAAAGTCCGTTTATGACTATGATACCAAACTAATTGTTTACCTTATTTTCACGATACCAACGCGATGATATGCTCCACACAATCAGCCTGAGCCTCAGGCCCCGGATTGGATGAGTGCCAAGGCCAAACAGAGGTATGCAACGCTGGCTCAGGTGCAGTTTCGAGCTAGCCATTTTATTTCTAGGCCGTTCCTTGAGGCTCAAGGGATGGCAGACAAGGTTGATATTCTGATGGCAGGAGCGGGATGGACTGAGTTTCTGACGCCTGCTTTCTAGACTCACCCAGAGATAGTTCGGTAGTTTCTTGCTACGTTACAGTATGGGGGATACCAGAGATCCGACACAGAGCAGGGTGTCATCCAGTTTTGGATCGAGGGCCACCATTATAGTATTACCCGTCAGTGATTTACAGAGGCTATGGGGCTTCCATTCGGGCAGGATGTTATAGTGCCCCATAGAGCAGTTAGACGCCACCATTGGGCGGTTATTGCCTTACCGGAAGTGTCGTATGATCATGATATGGCGAAGAGCATGGTACTCTCATCACAGGCCCTTCGCTATTTTCATAGAGTTTTATCCAGCTCTTATTTGGGACGAGCTGGTAATCCAGGGTCTCTCAACGCCGTTGAGATTTGAAGTTTATGGGCCATGGTGGCAGGCCAGTGGCTCAACATCAGTCATGAGATTTTGGTTAACCTGATGAGAGTATCTAGGGGGGCAGCCCCTGTAGTGTATGTTGGTGGAATCATTACTAGACTACTTTTGACTTTGGGTGTTCGTCCGGATATCCTTGGGCGCGCCTTGGATGAGAGCATTTATGTGGATGCTCCCGCAGCTATTACAATGGCTATGATATTACCGATACCGGGTCAGGCAGGCATACAGGCTTCGTACTATTCATGAGAGGTTCAGTCCATATGCTAGAGCCGGGGACCCGGGGGCATCTACTTCTATAGCTCCACCTCCAGAGCGGGCACCAGAGTCAGCTCCCCTCCATCCTCACCATCAACTCACCCGGCACAGCCAGATTTTTCTGTGATTTGACCTCTATGTTTGCATCCTTTGAGCATAGATAGGAGGAGAGAGGCAGAGCCCTTCTCAGGCAGCTCGGGGAGAGAAATGGAGTCATTTTAGAGCGGCTGGATCAGCAGCAGGGTATTATCCAGGAGCAGGGGAGGCTTATTGACCATTTGAGACAGGAGCAGGAGAGACTCGTGGGTCAGCTGAGGTAGGAGATGAGGGCCTCCCAGGATGAGGCGACCCAGAGGATAGATGCATCTGCACAGATGGTGGATGAGTCAGTTGAGGCTCTCAGATTCAAGATCCAGGTCCTAGAGGGTGCCATACCTCCCATCGCCCTGTCCATGCGAGAGTTTAGAGAGCATACAGAGGATAGGCTGAAGAGTATGGGGACTACCTCTACAGATCATACCCTCCGCCTGGCCGACGCTTTCAGAGAGTTAGGGGGTCGTTACTGATATGTTGCAGTTCATGACGGTATGTGCACAGCCTTTTCTTGATGGATATGCTCAGGTCCAGTTCCAGTGATAGGACCCAGCGAGAGCGTAGCCGTTATCAGTACCAGTGGCTGTACCTCCCAGATACCAGCTACAGGCCAGAGCCTCGGCTACTCAGCAGGCCGGACCATCAGCGCCTCCCAGGCAGCCATCAGCTCTAGATGCGGGACCATCTGCTTCTTCGTTACGAGCCCAGCCGGTTCATCTATCAGATGATGATGATGATGATCCAGAGGAGCCCTCATATTATGCGCCATTATAGATTGTTCAGGGAGTTCTTCTAGCTTTGTATTTATACTTTTTGTTGTAATCACATCTGTATATTATACAAAATTTAACCTCTTAGTGGAAAAACATTTATGGATTAACCTGTTAAATTTGCATGCTATTTCTTTATGATTTAAATTTCTTAAAAAAAAAAGAGAAAAAAGAAGGAAAAAGACAATTGATCATATAGTAAACAGGATGATAAATAATAAAGGGCAACATAAAAATGTTCATAAATCTACCAATCAAGTTAATTTGTGCAAGAATTAACAAGAGCCACTTACAATACAGGAACATGGTTTCACACCAATTCAAAAATGACCAGCAGTCAAAAGGAAGGATAAACAAATCGAACATTATGTCCTTCAAGATCGCATTCAATGTTAGATGAGAATCAATAGATCAAAATTGTACCTTGCCGATTGAATGGAGGTTAGCAAGGAAAGTTTGCAAACTTAAACGGGACTAGCGATATAAATCAGATTAGTCACCACACATGCTGAGATGAGGACAGCTGGGCACACGCGATAGAATGCATCCGCACTTTGTAAGTTTGGAGCAGACTCGGTGCAGCTCAGGAGAGCAATCCTCGCGTCTCGTAAGTCTGGAGCAGACTTGGTGCATCACCATCTGCACTTTGTAAGTGTAGAGCAGACTCGGTGTAGCTGAGGAGAGCAATCCTCTCATTTTTTAAGTCTGGAGCAGACTCGACGCATCACCATCCGCACTTTGTAAGTCTGGAGCAGACTCAGTGCAGCTCAGGAGAGCAATCCTTGCATTTTGTAAGTTTTGAGCAGACTCGGCGCATCACCATATGCACTTTATAAGTCTGGAGTAGACTCGGTGCTGCTCAGGAGAGCAATCCTCGCGTTTGTAAGTCTGGAGCAGACTCGGCGCATCACCATCCGCACTTTGTATGTCTGGAGCAGACTCGGTGCAGCTCAGGAAAGCAACCCTCACGTTTTGTAAGTCTGGAGCAGACTCGATGCATCGCTACTTCCACAGAAAAAAAGGTAAGGACTGCCTCAGGTATGCGTCTCTTACCTTTCTTCTCTGAATTTTGGCTCATCTAGACACTAGTGCACTAGTTTCCCCAAAATTGGGGGCAACTGTAGACACTGGGTCTTGAGGCAGTCCAGGTTAGAGTTACCCGATGAAGAGATCCACGTTGGTTTTCGGATAAATGGATGGAATTCGGAGGTTTTCGACTTTCGATTTCACAAGGATTAAAATCTTTTTCTCTAGAGCGTGAGGTTTTGAAAGAGTTTGGGAAATTTTGCTTGAAATTGGAAGGTTTGCTCCACAGACGGGAAGACCATCTGAGTAGGGACGCCCATCTCTACTTGGGGTGATCCCCGTCTCTATGCATATTAGGGATGGCTCGTCTGTAGCTAGGGATGGACACGTGTCTGAGTAGGGACGCCTATCCCAAGTCCTGCATTACGGCCCGTTTATAGCTAGGGATGGACACGTGTCTGAGTAGGGACGCCCATCCCTAGTCTCGCGTTACGGCCCGTCTATAGCTAGGGACGGACACGTGTCTGAGTAGGGACGCCCGTCCCTAGTCCCACATTTCGGCCCGTCTGTATCAAAATTTCCACGCGTGCCCTTAGTAGGGACGCCCATCGGTAGTTGTAGGGACGCCCGTCGGTAGTGGATCTGATCAGATAACGCCGGATTTGATAAAATTTAATCTCAAATCTTTCAAATGGGGATAAGTTTTGGTTAAAAATTGAATTTTAAAACTCCTTTTAAAATTCAAACTTTAAACGGATGCTTATCTTATTTTATCTCCAAAAATTCTATAAATTGGAAAGTAAAATTCATTATTGGGGGTTAGAAAATTTGACATATTTTTGTGATGAAATTGACAAATTTTTGGTGGAGAAAATTAACAATTTTTTGAGAGATTGGATTTTTTAGAAAAGGTTTTTTTCTGAGCAACTTACCAAAAATTTAAAAAATCTTTGTTTATTTTCAGACTTTTATTGGATAAGAATTCTTCCAATTAATTGATTTCCTCAAATTTTTCTTGCGAATTAAGCCAATTTGAGGTAACGAAATTCATTAGTTTCCATCAATACAGCTAATTCAAACACTCGATCGCTATCAAATTTTCAAGAAAGAAAAATAAAAATTTTCTTGCCTTGATCTATTTTTATTTGATCCTTGTGGAGCGCGCCGGGACCGAAACCATTTGATATTCACCCAAAAAGGTAAAATCCGAGGGTAAACATTATGGATTAATACTTGTTCGATTTAATTGACTTATATTAATTGTTTTCATTCTCTAAATAATAATTTTTTAAAGAATTTTAATTGAAGTTTTGAAGAGTTTATTTTAAATTCTTTTCAGCAATCAGGGGTAACCGACGGGCAGAGTGGTTACCGACGCCCGTCTCTACTCCGAGAGACGGGACGTAGATGATGCCCCACTCTGTCCGCCGGTCACACTAGGGACGCCCGTCGGCGTCGTGCAGAAGGCCGTCCCTAGGCAAATCCCCATGTTTTTAAGTTATTTTTTACCCCTTTTTATTTCTTTTATCTTTTAACTCATTTCTTTTAAAGTTTCTTATTATTTTCCTTTTCTTTACTTTATTCACAATTTTTGACACTGACATGTTTATTCCTATGAGTTATTTTCTGACCATTTTTGAATTGGAGTTATAAACGATGGTGATCGCGCCAATCTAGAGATTTCCATCCGGGTTCTTTCTTTACCCTTGCCTTTCATTCATGTTATTATTAAGACTATTTCAATGTCGCTAAAGTGCAAAGGGCCAAATATTTTATAGTAATTAATTTGGGGTTTTCTCGAAAGCTGTGGACCAATGTCCTATTTTTAACCAACAAAATTGACACTTCTTAAAAATCAGTTTGTAACAAATATGCATGGCCGAAGCAATGTCCTCACTCTAATGAATATCCCGATTTCTATATGATTTACATATTGTTTTTATAATGGGGGTTGTATTTCACCCCTAGTTTTATTGTAATTTGATTTGTGGAAGTTCATCTTAACAGTGCTTAATTTATCGCTTTTGATGTGAATGATTGCGCCTTAATTAAATGCATCGTGTGGAAAGTTAGTGAAACAATGAATCCATAACTTAATCATAATATTGATCAAGGTACAAATAAATGAGAAGTCCCGAACTCACTCTGGTCTTTGAGGCTCAATGAGGCGAGAGGTCTAGGACTTCCAAGACACCTATTGAGTCTCACTAAAAGACTTAAATTTACAATCCTAGGCTCCAGGGGATAGAGGCTGAGGCCTCTAAGATCTCTCTGGCTAGCCCAAGATGGATATGTATGCGCCTTCTTAGGCTCGCTGAGGCTAGATGACCCTTCCCAATGTTCTATTGGGTGGCGACTCCAAGAAACCTCATTGTTGCCCAAAATAGACGCACTTGTAAACCTCTCCTGATCGCCCTAAAGCGGGCCCTCGGGAGGACAAGAGGTTCGGAGTGCGTCACAGGGGTGTTACAATTTTTGGTATCAGAGCCTAGGTTTATGCATTTTTGGGTGTTGTTGATGTGTTGAGGTGCATAGATGTGTATATATCTAGATCTGTGTTAGCTGACGCGATTGTCTCCTTGTTGTTTTAGATGGCTTCTAACTCTGTTCGTGGATCACTTGAGGAGTCTGCCGA
Organism: Excoecaria cochinchinensis; assembly: GCA_947683425.1. NCBI lineage: Eukaryota > Viridiplantae > Streptophyta > Magnoliopsida > Malpighiales > Euphorbiaceae > Excoecaria > Excoecaria cochinchinensis. The sequence continues at coordinate 696,595 of CANTUQ010000029.1, read as the reverse complement.
GAGTGTGAACCCTCAAGCCGTAGATCCTTCGATTTCTGTGTCGGCTCAACATGCTAGGGTCCAGCCCGAGGCTGCTTCCATGCCATTTGAGGCTATGTTCAAGCTATCACAAGACACGGCTAGGGTCTTGGAGAGAGTGACTGCTCCTAGAGCCCCTATAGAGAGCTTGAGAAGGGCTGGTGCTGAAGACTTCTATGGCATGAGTTTAGATGAGTCAGAGCTGGCTGGGAAATGGTTAGATAAGGTGAAGCATGCATTAAGAGAGATTCGGTGTCCTCCTGACCAGCAGGCAGAGTGTGCAGTGGCTTTGCTACAAGGGTCTACTTTTGAATGGTGGGAGTTAGTTTGTACACATCCTCAGCTAGCCGATCCGATGACTTGGGATTTCCTGGAGAGAGAGTTCACGAAGAAGTACATAACTCAGACTTATGAGGATGCTAGATGGGCACAGTTTCTGAGCTTGAAACAGAGAGCTATATCAGTCTTAGAGTTTGAGAAGGAGTTTAACCGGTTGTCTTGGTATGCTCCAGAGGGTATTATGACTGATGAGTTCAGAGGCTGTCATTTTGATGCAGGATTGAATGAGTCCTTGAGGGTTATATTGATTTCCCTGATGAGCACTCCAGGGATGAATTATTATCAAATTGTGGAAGCTGCTGTTAGAGCCAAGAGATCGGAGTCTATGTTGAAATAGAGGGCTCGGAGGAGGAATCCTTCTCGTGGTGGTTCATCTTCATCATCCTCGGGTAAGAGATCTAGGAACCAGCAGGATGAGTCATCATCTAGACCGGCCACCAGACGTAGAAGACAGGGGTCTACAGCGGTACCTGGTTCTGGTAGAGGTGGTAGATCTGAGCCTATTTCCCATATGTTCGCATTGCAGTAAGGCTCATCGGGGTGAGTGTAGGTGGCTCACCGGTGGGTGCTTCAAGTGTGGGAGCACTGAGCATCTTTTCGCTAGTTGTCCGAGGTCGAATGAGGATTTGGGTTCCTAGAGAGAGGCCAGCAGGGTTGGTTCTAATGCCACGTAGGCTACTCGCGGTAGAGGCCGAGGTAGAGGTCGAGGCGGTCGACCTAGAGAGGGAGCTGCCACTACAAGAAAAATGGCCATTAACAAAGGGAAATTCGGTCGTTAAAAGTCAAAATCCGGTCGTTAAAAACCAATAATGACCGAAAAATCCGGTCGGTAAAAGCCCCTTCGTTAAAGGTATAGACGACCGGATTTTGAATATGGTCGTTAATGCCTTTATCGACCGGAACATTTCCGGTCGTTAAATACTGATTTTTAACGACCGGATTTTCCCTTCGTTGATTATGTTCACTTTTAACGAAGGGAATTCCGGTCGTTGAAAATACCTTTTAACGACCGGATGTTCCCTTCGCTGATTGTGTTCACTTTCAACTAAGAGAATTCCGGTCGTTGAAGATACCTTTTAACGACCGGATTTTCCCTTCGCTGATTGTGCTCACTTTCATTGAAGGAAATTCCGGTCATTAAAAATTCCTTTTAACGACCAAAATTTCCTTTCACTGATTATGCACACTTTCAACGAAAAAAATTCCGATCGTTAAAAATTTCTTTTAGTAACCGAATTTTTCTTTCGCTAATTGTGTTCACAGTTAACAAACAACAATAACCAATATACTATACTCTCTGATTTATCATAAAACACCAGACATAAATACCAAAAGATATTTTAAAATATAAACTATTTTATAATATTACATGTAGGTACATATCATTCACATATATTTTATACAAAAATATAATAAATTCTTTTCATATATTAAAAAAGAAAAGTTACAAAGTATAGTCAAATTTACAAATTAAATAGCATTCTATTTATCACAACTCCAAATAAAATAAAAACTATCAATGACATGTAAGTTCAAGAAAACAACTCTTCTCTATACTAATTTCTATTCAAAAGATTTTTGAGAAAAATACGAAAAATAATATCCTAATTTTGCTGTCCAAAATTTTGAAGACCTGCAAAATATATAACAAAAGCTAAAATTAATATTCACAAGCACAAATAAAATTTAAATAAAAATATAAATAATAAAAAGTATGGGCAAATAATGACTTCCGAGGTGCTATAGTGACCATAAAGTTGACAAGTAAGTATGTTAAAAGATTAGATTTATACAATCTAAATGCTTGAAACGATCTAAATATCTGGTCTTTATATACAAAAGAGACTAACAAACTACTTTCATTTTTCATTTTCTTTAAGATATAGGGCTTCAGGTACTTTGTAACTCTAGGAGGCCACTTAGCTGGTAGTGGAATTACCATCTTTGATCTCCAGAAAACTAAATCAGAAAGAATCACAAGTGTATAACTGAAAAAGTCACAATCCACTAATAATTTAGCTTAGAAAACTGGTGCTTTCAAAGGAAAATACAATAAATGGTCTTCAATATATTTGAAATTTGCAGGCACAGTTAACCACTGGATGATTAAAATGCATGACAAAAGTGTGTCAAAGAATAAACAAATTCTTAGTGAAACATTCGAGTTATATCCAACTTGCTTGCAAGGGAAAAAAAGGAGAAAGAAGAAGCTTTTATTCAAACTAATAATGCAGCATCCAAGCCTTCAAGGAAGAGTCTTGACACATGATTCAAGTGAGAAACCTATAATCATTGAACAGGATCACACTAATTTTACTTTCCAAAACCATCTTAAGGGAACAAATAAATGTGCTTGACCAAAAAGAAAACAAAAGAAAAGAAATGGAAAGGAAAGGAAAATGTGTGGCATCAATCCTAATTTCACCAATCCTCCATTGCATAGCACTGACTTTTACATTTGCATTATTCAACGTTTAAAAGAGAATAAATTAGCTTTTACCAATCCTTCTAGTTAGCAATCAAGCATCAAGACAAAGTAAAATTGCAGGATTTCAGGGAATTAAAATTTGGGAAAGGCATGCTGGAATCAGTAATACAATTTCGTTTTAAGAGGCATGGTTGGGTTTTGGATGTGGCACTTGAGCAATACGGTCACATGCATATCATCTCCCAATTACCATTATAATATATGAGCACAGGTTTTAGTTATAAACTAGCTCAATTATAGGGGGTCAAAATTACAACACTCTGAAGTATGAATAGCATCGTAGTTTATACTCCCCGGCAAAGCAAGGTTAAAGATCAGATCAGATCAATCAGCACCTACTTGTACAAGAAAAAAACATTCAAACACTAGTTATCCAAATTGGGTCCGTCAATCCCAATCTAGCAAGTGAGCTAAAAGTGTAAAAGTCTTTGGAAACATAAAAAAAAATGTCAAATTGGTTTAAAAATAATTAATTTCCTGAATATACATATTATATGAAACTTGCACCAACCATACAAATCTAAGAAAATCACTATAAGGATGAAAAGCCTACCTCAACTACATTTGGAACAAATTATACTCACCTCATCAACCCTGTCCTGTTATCCATTTTTTAATTCCAAGGCACAAGCATTGGCATTTAAGGTTTCAAGATTCTCCCTTCTTCATTTTTGCATTAATTTTTATAAACATTTATAATTTGATCTTAAATTCCAAAACTTCAATAATTTGTTAAATTTGATTGCTTTCGTAGCAAGAATTTACCCAACCATCCCAAAGGGTTAAATTCGTTGATGTACACTCAAAAGAACCATGTTAACTGAAATGATTTCTTTGCTGAGTTTGATCCTAATACAACCTAATTTCACATTAATCAACTCCTTAATTATTTTCATGTAGGATCCTTATAGCTCTGTATTCAGGAACTGTGTGTAATTAAAAGCTTTATTTAAATCGCATTATCTTAGTGCTAATTCATCAAATAATAAAAACTTTCATTTTCTTTGCTTTTTAGTGCTAATTCATTAAATAAGAAAAACTTTCATTTTTCAACCCTATATATAACCTACAGAAACTACTTCGCTAATTCATCAAAAGTGTTCACAACATACAAGAAGGAGAGCCAAAAGTCCATGAACTGAAATATTCCATTGACAAATATGAAATTGTTGGGCTGAAGAATTAAGAGACTGCAAAATATGATCACTAAACCAGATATAAAGCCTTTAGTTTACCTTTAACTCGAGCCTTGCAGAATCTGGAAGTATGACTGGCCTAAATGAGAGTGAGTGCGGGCAGATTGGTGTGAAGAGCATACAAGGAACATTTCGATGCACCTAAATTCCAGCACAGGTTATTTATTTATCGAAAGCAACTAGCAGCATTTACCAAGGGGGTATTTCTTGCCTCAACATAAATAGAGAACTTTTTTCATAAAAGATACCAGCGAAAAAATTCAGGACATTTAAGAAAGTAAGATACTTCCAATTTTCCTTTAAACACCTTCTCCTTTAATTTTCTTACTTTTATTCCTTTTTATTTGATATTACGAAAAAGGAAGCACATAACTTATCAAACTCATTAATGGCCTCTACACCAAGAAATGGATACTCAAAGAGACAGAAATATTATACATAAATGACAGAGCAAACAAAGCTAAAAAATTGGTTAAACAAATTTCAAGCTAAGTACCAGCTTCTTGGTCAGTTCAGTCTGGGAACCTTCTTAATCTAGAGCAGTATGCTTTAAGGGAATTTCATTCTTTACAATGTCTATGTCCTGGTGCATCAAAGGATAAGCTCCCTAACTGAGTTCTCAAACCAAGACTTAAATCCATCCAATTTGTCACATTTGGTGCTTTGTTAATGAAAATAAATATCATGAAGTTCTTTACGGCTTCCGCTACACCATTTATCTATCGAATTCTTATTCAATAACCTTATATATTCATAAATGTTAATGACATAAATTCTTATGAAGCACAACTGGACAAATGATGTAATTAACTGCTACAGTTAGACATCTAACAAGTTCATAAGAGACAAGATAGGTAGTCATTCAAAAGGCAAAGCAGGATGATTACCATAGAACCACCAGCAGCAGTAGAGTAAGCAGTACTACCCGTAGGTGTGGCTACTATCACTCCATCACATTGCACCTGAAAGACAGAATACCCATCAAGGAGAATCATGGATATGCCTTAGAAAATATATGAATTCCTTATATCTCATTCTAACCTTAAACATGTAAAATGCAGCATGAAAAGTCAAAGCTGGGATAAACCAAAATTCAAATTAAAGCTTCAGTGAACTCAAAAATTAAATTTATTTCTGAACTTCAAATCAAGGGTAGAATTTTTAAGAATTATTTTAACATCATGCCTTGAAAAATGAAAGACTCTGACCTCACATTGGTTATCAGTCGGTCATGCTCATAACACTCTATCTTAGAAAGATAAGGATTAGAACCCCGATCAATAACCACCTCATTAAGGATATCAAAAACTTTCATAGGTACTGCTTTACCATTGCGAAAAATTTCACAACGGAGGCGCATCCTAAGAGTTATATAGACACCATCCACTGTGTTATTCCCATGTATGACCTGTCTTAAGTCCTTCTTGTAGTTATCAAACTACATCATAAGGTAAAACAAGAAAAGGCAGAAGTCACGCAAATTATTATTTATGATGCACACTGCAAACAAAAGAAAAGAGGTGAACTCAGAGCTTACATTGTGGGAAGTAAGAAAACCAAGTGATCCAAGATTAAAAGATACAACAGGGGGTACAGCGTCTCTAAATAATTTTGATGCATAAAGTATAACCCCATCTCCACCTAAGCATGTTACAAGATCAACCCTCTCATGAAGATCACTGCATCAGGACATTAGAAAGATACATAGATAACCAATAAGACACGAGAATTTTAAAAGGCTAACATGGCTATTAGATCATGTTTACATTACCTGGTGTCTTAACTGTAAAAGGTCTGAATAAACCCAAATCCTGGGATTCTAGCAAATATGTCATGAACATCAGGTTCAACAAGAACATTCATTTTTTGGGTTTGCAAGGAAGAGAGTGAATAAATTTTTGGTAGTATACTTTTATCTTTGGCCGTGGAAATTAATTTCTTTTTGTCCTTGGCAGCGGTAACAGCAGCAGCGGGGATGAAAAAAATAAAAAACAAATAAATGGGAAAAAATAAAGAAAAATCATGATTTACTTATTGAGGCAAAACAGCGGCGATTTCGGAATGGAGATGCCCACAGCGAGGAATGAGTGGCAACCGAAGAGCCTGGAGTGATGAGCAGTGGTGAGAGCAGCAGCAGCAGCAGCAGGGGAGGTTGAAGCGCAAGGGAGGCAGATCAGATCCAGCACGAGAGAGAGAGGGGGGGGGAAGGCGGCCAGCGAGGCTAGAGCGACGAGCGGCGGCAGAAGCAACAGTGACACTTGGGGAGGCCAGAGCACGAAGGAGGTTGAGCAGATATGTTGCGAGAGAGAGAGGGGGGGAGGAAAGGAGAGGAGGAAAAGAGATATATTTTTGGAGGTAAAGGGTTCGGAAGTCCCGCCTTTTGTCAAGCCAGTAACGACCGGATTTTGAGTTTTTTAACGAGGGGAATTAAACCACTCGTTAAATAATAATAAAATTTGAGATTTAACGACCGGATTAATTTCCCTTCCTTATTTGTATTTTTTTACGACCGAATTTTTATCCCTTCATTAAATTTTGGTCGTTAAAACTCAGTTTTCTTGTAGTGTGCATCAGAGTCTATTGAGCGTCAGTTGCCAGTCACAGCTAGAGCCTATGCTGTGAGAGTTAGAGAGGAGCAGGATGCGCCCGATGTTATTGCTGGTAAGTTCCTACTCCATGACACTGAATTGTATGCTCTAATTGACCCTGGTTCCACACACTCATACTTGTGCATGGATAAGATTGTTGATAAGTTGCATACGGTAGATCAGCTAGATTATGAGATATGTGTGACCAGTCCATTAGGGCATAGTGTCGGTGTAAGTAGAGTCTATAATAATTGTCCTTTGTTGGTTGAGGGAGTTGTGTTTCCAGCAGATTCTATTGAGTTTCCTTTCAGAGAGTTTGATGTGATTTTGGGTATGGACTGGTTGGGCAAGCACCGGGCTGTGGTTCATTGCCATAGGAAGACGGTGGTGCTTTGGGATAAGGATCGGTCTTCTGTGTTTGTTAAAGGTTTTGGTGCTAGCTCTTTGAACAATGTAATTTCTGCTATGCAAGCTAAGAGGTTCATTAGGAAGGGTTGTGAGGCTTTTCTAGCCGTTGTGTTGGATTCGAAGAGGGATCAAGTTCGGATTGAGGACATCCCAGTCGTGTGGGAGTTTAGTGATGTGTTTCCGAGTGAATTGCCGGGTTTGCCTCCTGAGAGAAAAGTTGACTTGTCCATAGAGATTATGCTGGGTACCACTCCCATATCGAAACCACCTTATCGGATGGCTCATGTAGAGTTGAGAGAACTCAAAACTCAGCTACAAGAGCTATTGGATAAGGCATTCATTAGACCTAGCATATCTCCATGGGGAGCTCCGGTTTTGTTTATTAAGAAGAAGGATAGTTCTCTAAGGATGTGTATCGACTACAGGCAGATCAATAAGGTCACAGTGAAGAACAAGTGTCCTTTGCCTAGAGTTGAGGATTTGTTTGATCAGCTTCGTGGTGCGGGCATCTTTTCGAAAATTGATCTTCGGTCGGGTTACTATCAGTTGTGATTTAAGGATGTGGATGTGGTTAAGACTGCATTTCGGACTCGGTATGGCCATTATGAGTTTCTTGTGATGCCGTTTGGTTTGACCAATGCTCTAGCGACATTCATGGATTTGATGAACAGAGTGTTTAGGCCATACTTAGATCGGTTTGTAGTGGTGTTTATAGATGATATCTTGGTGTATTCCAAGAATGAGAGTTAGCATGAAGAACATCTCCGGTTGGTTTTGCAAGTTTTGAGGGAGCATCGGTTGTTTGCCAAGCTTAGTAAGTGCGATTTTAGGCTTCGGGAAGTGTCATTTTTTGGTCATGTTGTTTCGGCCAAGGGTATTCGAGTTGATCTGGCCAGGATTGAGGCGATAGTTGATTTGAAAGTGCCTAGGAATGTTCAGGAAGTGAGGAGTTTCCTTGGTTTGGCGGGATACTACCGTCGGTTTGTTAAGGGCTTTTTAGTTATTGCTGCTTCGATGACAAGGGTGTTAAGGAAAGGAGTCAGATTTGAGTGGTTGGATAAGTGTCAGGCTTGTTTTGAGCGGCTGAAGAAGTTGCTAGTCGAGGATCCTATACTTATTCAACCCATCTCGGGTAAAGAGGCTGTCATGTATAGTGATGCTTCGGGTGTGGGTCTCGGCTGTGTTTTGATGCAAGAAGGTAGGGTTGTGGCTTATGCTTCTCGACAGTTGAAGCCACATGAGAGGAACTATCCGACGCACGATTTGGAGTTAGCAGATGTTATCTTTGCTCTGAAGATTTGGTGCCATTATCTGTATGGGGAAAAGTTTAGGATCTTTACAGACCATAAGAGTTTGAAGTACTTCCTCACGCAGAAGGAGTTGAACATGAGACAGAGTCGTTGGCTTGAGTTCTTTAAGGACTACGACTGCATAGTGGATTACCATCCGGGTAAGGCCAATGTAGTCGCTGATGCTTTGAGTCGGAAGTCAGTTTCAGCTTTGTTCCTGAGACGGTTGAGATGGAGGTTTGATTCAGATGGAGCTTTGATTGCTCAGTTGAGAGTGAAGCCTACCTTCAGATAGAGGATTATTGATGCTTAGAGGGATGATGAGAGGCTACAGCGGATTGTGCAAGAGGTCAGATCGGGCAAGCAGTCAGATTTCTCAGTTCTCGATGGAGTATTGATGTATAGAAATCGCTTGTGTGTGCCAGAGGACGAGGAGTTGTGGAAACAGCTTTTGAGTGAGGCGCATAGTACGGTTTTTACTATGCATCCTGGCAGTGAAGATGTATCGGGACATGAAGCAATTTTATTAGGGGTCCGGTATGAAGAGGGATATTGTGGATTTTGTGTCCAGGTGCTTGAAATGTCAGTAGGTAAAGGCCGAGCATCAAGTTCCTTCGGGATTGCTTACGCCTTTATCCATTCCCGAGGGGCTCCATCACCTCTACCACCCGAAGCTCCTCTACCCGTGCCAGACCCACTAAAGGATTCCTGTCTCCTCCCTCTAGTAGCTGGACTAGCATGCGACTCACCAGAATGATTTCTTTGAGACTCGCGCGACCTCTTTCCTTAAGAAGAACCTCCTCTAGAGGACTTTTTCCTCTAAGCCTTCTCTCTTAAAATATTCTCAGAGCGTTTCGCTCTTAAAGCTGCCTGCACTATCTGATAATAACTGATATCCGGTGAAGACATCAAAGAAACCAACATCACTTTTAGAGACTCATTTAGACCCGCCTCAAACTGTTGACATCAAAACTCCTCAATGAAAACTCCTGGCGGTGCATACTTACTGAGTCGATTAAACTCCTTCTCATAATCAGCCACAAATAACCATCTCTATCGAAGACTCAAAAACTACGCCCATCTGGCCTCCTTAAAAGCCTTAGTTACATACTTACTACAAAATTCTCTTTCAAAGAACTCCCATTTAACAGGCTCGGGAAGCTGAGGATGCCTAAGCACTAATGTTCACCAATCATAAGCTGAGCCCTGCAATAAAGATACTACACACTCCACCTCTCTCTCCAGAGGGCACCGAATTTCGCTTAACACCCGACTAACCTTCTCAATCCACTCTCAGCTTTATCCGATTCATCTAAGCTGGTTCCAAAGAAATCCTCTGCTCCAAACTTCATCATATTCTCAATCGGAGCTCTAGGGGCAGTAACTCTTTCCAAAACCCTTGCCATATCCTGAGATATCTGGAGCATGGCCTCAAAAGGGGCCGCAGGGGCCTCAGGTTGCACCCTAGGTGGCTGAGCCGGACCAGAAATGGACGGATCTTGGTCTCGGGGATTAGCACTCTCGGCTGACCCCTCAAGGGATCCACGAGCGGACTCCATCTTACTACAAAACATACACAATAATCCGCATCAGGCCAACACAACACTAAACATAGACTCAATCTTACACTTGCCCAGAAACGCCTAAACCTAATGCCCTGATACCACAAAATGTAACACCCCTTACCTATACGTAGGGAGTTTATCCCTCGAGGAGGAAGAAGGACCCCGATAGATGAGGGTTGTCACGCAAAACCTCAAACAAAGCAAATAAAGTTATGAATCATTCATTCAAAATGGGTAAAATAAAATTTCTTAAAACAATATACGGAGGCTGAAAACAAAAGTATAGTATTTTATTAATTTACATAATATTCTTTACATAACAAAATACAAAAGTGCCTTAGCACAGAAGATCATATACATCTGATATCAAAACCAAACTACAAAAGTAGAGCTACATCAAGAGTCATCATTACAAAATGTGTAAGCTAATACATATACAAAAAGTACAATCTTTACTATAAAATATCTCTTTCCTAGTTGTGTTGGCCCTGTTGAAACGGATCACCCTACCCAGAAACTCCAACAACATCCACACCTGCACAGATAAAACACCCGTGCTAAGCGAATATGCTTAGTGGGGAAACACAATGAAAAACAACCACTCACAGTGGACGTCAGACCAAATCACATACACATGGCACATACTGAAAATTAATTCTTAATATACAATTCATTATTAATCACACTATCATTCATGGCTAACTAAATTATAACACATGAACATAGTAAAGCCTGCTTATTCAAAATAGTGGATAGCGAGTAATGCATATTCATTCAAAACGAATGGATACCCGAGGCTATCAAAATTATTCTTTTCTTTTTGTTTCAAACATTTTCGCATGGAATCTTAAACAAGATTCAAGTTTAAAAGGGATTGCGAGGATCCGAACAGGGACTTGATTAGGGTCCAGAACGCATACGCATGGCTGCAGCTAACTAAACTCTATAGGCATGCCTATTTATCCACTTATTAACTCTCGCAGGTCATGCATAAATCATCAAATCACATTCATATAATTCATAAAATTGTCCATGCATAATTCTAAAAACATCACAAGTTTGGAAATTAAACATTGAAAGCATAAAAGAAAAAATTCAAATTGAAGCAAACAGGTGTCGCGCTCGTGACAGGGCCGAAACTTGCCCAAGGTCGCGATCGTGGCAGTCTTCGCGCTCGCGAGGAGACAGAATCACATCTCACAATTGCGATCGGGATAGTGAGTGGCCTGCCAAAGCTATCACGCTGGCACACAGGCGCGCACTCGCGACAGAGAACTTTCCATTCCGCTCGGCAGCCAAGCGCTCTATCACGCTCGCGACAGAGAGCTCTCGCTGCGGCGGCTCGGCAGCCAAGTGCTCGGCCACTCGTGAAGGCTGAATTCACCAAGCTCTATCGCTATCTCGCGACAATGTCGTGCTCATAACAGAGTCATGATTGCCAGCTCTTATGCAAAAATCTGCAGAAATCCATATTCCTAAAATCACCCAAACCTCCAATTGACTTCAAACCTCAACACTATATAAATTGATCATTCACATCTTAATCAACCTAAAATCCAACTTATAATCCAATTATTCCCATCAAAACAAACTATTAACAAGATTTAATTTCCAAAATGCAATAAACCAATAATTTCTCTTAGAAATTCATACAAAATTATGCTTAGGTTCCATTCTTCACAAATTATGCATCTCCACTCAAAATAATCAACTCCCGTGTAATTTATATGCAAATACGAAAAATATATCTCATCAATTCCTACAATTTCCACAAAGACACAAAAATTACGTAAATGCATAAAAGTGACAAACGTTCCTAAACCTCAAATTCTTGAGCTCCAATCACGGGGCTCCGCTTCCACTTGCTATTTCCTTGCCCTTAGGCTCTCTAGGAGGGATCTCTGAGAAAAACACCCATCAAAAGTAGATTTCAAACTTTAACCCCATAACACCACAATAACCAAATTAAAAAGGAAAGAGAGGATGAAGAAGAAGAATTAGCTACCACGTACCCAAATCAACTTATGACTACCAAGACTCTCCAAAACTTGCAGCTAAAAGGGGAAAGATTGTAAGGAAGTGAAGAAGAAAGGAAGAAGAAGATGAAGAACGGGTTGAGGGAGGGAAGAAATGGGAAAAAGGAAGAAGGTAGCTGTCTTCTCTCACCTCTCTCCATAATTTATATCCTCCCTACTAGCCACATGGCAGCCTCCTATTAGCAAACTACCCCAAGACACACCCAATAACCATCCTCTCTCATACACTTAAAATTAACCTCACTCAAACACATCCTAATCCCATATAAACACTCACACCCAACAAAACCCTAAAACACAAAATAATATAACTTAATCCATAACACATACTCAAAATAACACATGCCAAAATTATACATACGAAATCATACACACACACACACAAGGCTCAAACTACTAGGGTGGGAATGGGGCGTTACATAACAAAATCATTTAATTTAATCTTAACATCATATACTAATTTTAAAGCATAAATAAGCCTAATTAAGGGTTGAATCATTAATGGCCCACTAAACTTTTATACATATGCACATACAAGCCATATTATTTTTAAAAAACACCACGGCATAATTAGAGTTTATATTAATACACTATCTTTTATGAGCGAATAAGTTTCTATGCTTTTGTTCAGACTTGGAATGGTATTCCAAGCTTCCTACGTATCCCAAGGGATTGGGAATCAGAACCCCATAGTTCTAAAGGTTCAATATAAAAAATTATAGTATTCTCACTTATAATCCCCTAACATATCATGCTATGCTAATTCCTGATGTATTTGGAGGTGTTTGACTCATTAAGCTTTTAAGTATCTTAGCCATTATTCTTATTTATAACCTTAGTCAATTGTATTTTTAAGTGATATCCATTTGTTTCCTCTTTTAAAAACTCTAAACATATGATGGATAAGTCATAGAATGTTCCAGCGAAGTTCGGGTGTATTTTAGAAGGAAAAACATACCGAAAAACACAAACTAGATGAGGGTAAAGGAGGGTAATTATTCATGCCAACCATGAGGTTAAAAATAAGAAGAAAAAACCTCATCAATAATATTCTATCGCGCTCCCGATAGAATCCTCCATCATGTGCCCTACGAAAACATGATAACAGGACTGCTTTTCACTTCAGAATTGAACCGCCTAAACCAACATGTAAACCTTATTGTTAGGCAAAACGTCATTCTTAAGAAATGATACCTAGGATGTTAAATTTTATATGGAATAAATTTTAGGTCATTCGAACTCCTAAATCATAAGATGTGATCAACACAACCTATATTATTCCCTTGAACCCAGCCAGAGAAGATAGCCCTTCTTCTAGACCACTTTTGGGACACTTAGAGCTAAAATTAGCTCATGACTATTTCTAAGATATTTGTAGTTGTATGTCTTAGCTTTCTAAAGACACTAGATTATTAAAATCTGGAGTTCTAGACCTACAGTTACAGTCTAAAAATCGAAGAGTGGTCAGGTGTATTCTAGCACAGTTTTTCACCAAATCCTTTTCTCATGCACATTTTTTAGAAATTAAAGCCAACACTCACTACCATCATCATATATCTACAAAAACACATTAAAGTAAACTCATACAACACTTCAATACACTCACAACTCATACATAAATAAAAGTGTTTCCAAACCTCATGTGATGACTCTATCTTCATTTTACGTTCTATCCCTTCTTTCTCCTTCACTTTGTATCAATTTCCAACTTGTATCAATTGATTCCCTCAGTCAAAACATATCACAACTCACCTGATTTTTCTCCTAAAAAACACATAACTTAACATCTTATACAAATAAAAGGAAGAAAGACAAGAAAAGACTTAAAACTTACCTTAAAATCAACAACTCTTGCTTAATCTTTCCCAACTTCCATCTCTCTTTCTTTTACCCATTTAAAAGATGAAGAACAATGAGAAAAGGAGAAGCAAAATTCTGAGTTTTCAAGCAAAAGAACTCGTGTCCCCCATTTCTCTCTTTCCCTTTTATATACTTATACATACTTGGTCTACAATGAGCCACTTGTCACCATTTTATTGGTCTAATGAAGATTTTTATGCCAAACTTCTCTTTTAATCCCTTATCTCACTTTCTTTCCTTCAATTGACATTTAACTTTTCTATTTAACACATTGGTCCACATAATTAACTAATTCATTCAATTTAATCCATAAGTGTAAAATGACCAAATTACCCTTAACCTTTTCAAATAATATCGGTCACGTCGTTTACTACAATCAACCACTTCCATCATCCAATTACGCAGTTTTAATCACCTAAAATAATTCTTTAGATGCCATTTTAGGTATAACGACATAATTCTCCAATTTACAGAAACTTACCAAAACATTTTAATTAATGAAGGTTATGTCCTTTTTATACTTCCATCACTAAAACAAGCACATTCGGTTTCCACTTGACCGTAAACATGCCTTAATACGGTTAGGGTGTATTTTAAGGTGTTACACTGGCTCCCAAGGTAGCCCAGATTAGAGTTACTCGATGAAGATACTGGTATTTATTCCACAAGTGAAAGAGTGAAGTCATAGGCTTTTACCCTTAAAATTCTCAAATTTTTGGGATATTGGTGAGCAAAAACACTTTGTTGTCGAAAAAGTGCTTATTTAGTTTAAGAAAATTGAATTTGTTTTTTTGTGTTGACCAACGCCCATCAGTCAATCGGGTGGCCGTCGCTCGTGATTCGAGTGACGGTCGTCATATGTGCGTAAAAGGCCAGTCGTCCGTGAAATGAGCAGTGCCTGTCGCTTAGCCCGATTGGGTGCCTGTCGCTCGCATAGGCAACTGACGCCCATCGCTTGTCGCTCGCTCATGCGAGGGACACCTGTCCCTCGCACGAGAGGATACCCGCTGCTCAAATTACCAGCATACCCCTTTGACCGACGCCGATCGGTGGGCAGAGGCGTGCCCGTCAGTCAGGTCTCACATCGCATTTGTGGATAAAATTTCATTTTTCTTATTGTTTATCTTTAAAATAAATATTCAAGATTTGATTTTATCCTATAAAATCCAATTTGATTTCAAAAAGATTTGGTTTTATCTCCAAATCTAATTTGAATTAAAAAATATTTGATTTTATGTCCTCAAATCTAATTTGAATTCAAAAATATTTGATTTTATCTTCTAAAATATAATTTGAATTCAAATAGATTTGACATCTATCTTCAAAGATAATTAGAATTTTAAAAAAATTTGAATTTTTAATTTGAAATTTAAGAAGATTTGAATTTTCTATCCTATCCTCAGTTAGCTTATAAATAGTAGACTAAGGATTAAGGTTAGGGGTTGGCAATTTTGAGGTTAAACACTTTTTAAAAGTAGAAAGTTTTGTTTCCAACTTTTCTTCCAAAAACTCTTTGTAACAAATCAGGAAAGCTCGAGAAAGTAAAAATGATTTTCTTTTCACGACTTATTCCTTCTCAGATTTGAAATCATTGAAAAAGGACAAAATAGACATCAAGAAAAAGAAATAAATTCTTTCCTCTTGATTTGTTCATTTAAAAATTCCAAATCATTTGAAAGGAGTAGTTTTATGCAAAGAAATTATCCTGAAAGACTTTTATTGGTCAGCCGGTCCTTGCAAAAATCAAGGAAACTTCACGCGACTTCTACCTTCAAAAAATCAACATTCCGAGGGTATACATTCTAAATTAGCCCCTTTTATCGTTTTATCTATTTTATTGACATTTTATTGCATAAAAAGTGAATTAAAAGTGAAAATATTGAATTTTGATTGATTTTTCCCATTTTTTTAGGTATATAGCTGATCGACGGGCTGAAGGCCTCACCGATTATCGTTGCTCAAGGGAGTAACGAGCCGTAATGGGGAACCCATTCTACCTGTTGGTCTCCCTAGGTACGCCCGTTGCTCCCACGGTCTAGCCGTCCCTAGGCTCCTTTCCTTCCTTTCTTTGTTGTTTCCGTTGTTCTTTCTTTTTAAATATCATTTTCTATCCATATTTTTAAGGTAATTCATGTTACTCTTTTCATGTTATTTCAACTATTTCTATTAGTTCTTTTTATTATTATTCTATTTTGTTATTCTGCTAACATATTATTCGTTCTTTGTGAGTTTTTTTTTATTTTATGGAGCATCGGGTGCTGGGAAAAGGGAACTAATTAGAATGATGTGGAAATGTCAATACAATGGTTGATTTCTTTTTTTGCTCATTTTCATTGGGGGTTGTATTTCGCCCCTAGTTTTGTTGTAATTTACGGTATTTTTATTTAATTTATTTTAAACTTGCTTTTATTTACTGCTTTCCATTATGTGATTGATCTGCACTTTAATTACTTGCATTAAACTGTATGAGAAAAGGGATGAAATTTTAATTGCAAAACTTAATTATAACTTTAACCAAGGTATGAATAAGAGTGGAGTCCTGAACTCTCTCTGGTCTTAAGCTTCATGAGGTTAGATGAACCTTTCCAATGTTCTATTGGGAAGGGAACTCCAAAATATCTCCTATTGCCCAAAATAGACTAACATGCGTCGTTTTAGGCTTCGTGAGATTAGATGAACTATTTCTAATGTTTTATCGGAATAAGAATTCCACAATATCTCTCGTTGCCCAAAATAGACTAATATGCTTTGTCTTAGGCTTCATGAGATTAGATAAACCATTTTCAATGTTTTATGGGAATGTGAATTCCAAAATATCTCTCGTTGCCCAAAATAGACTCACACACTTTGTCTTAGGCTCAACAAAGCTAGATGATCTTGCCCAATTTTATATTAGGTGGTGACTCCAAAACACCTCCTGTTGCCCAAAATAGATGCCCTTATAATCCTTACAAGTCTTATAAAACTCTCTCGAATACCCTAAGAACGGGTTTTCGGGGCCTCTGAGGTTTAGCGTGTGTCACAGGGTGGATCTTTAATTTGCACTTGGGTGAATCTTACATGTTAAGTATTTTTTCAAATCTTTACATTTTATGATGGAGAAACTTACTTGATTGTCCCCAGCATAGTATACATGAATAGGCTTGCTCTTTTGGATGTCCTCTTTGGCGCAAGTCCGTGGGATTCCCTTTCCATGAGGACTTCATCTTAATCCGATTGTCGAGTATGGATGAGCGCCGATGTTGAGCTGAAGTTGTTCTTTGGCCCACTTTGGCGTGTGAAGTTTATTCAGACATTTCCCGCAAAGTTATATGCATAAGAACATATACAAGAGATTGTGTGTGCATGCATGAAATATATGTGCAAGGTTATATATAAGAAAGAGGCACAAAGACTTAGGTATGTGAATTATGTTTACACCACTACATGTGTGTAGAGTTCAATGCGTGTGAAACATGTGCAAAGAACAAAATGCATTACATGTGTGCAAAAATTATTTTCACAGGACGTATGCCTTTTGTGCATGACATGTACACGTGGAATATGAACACAGAATGTGTGCAAAAATTACATATGGAAGATACGTGTACATTCAATGGAATATGAATATGGAATGCGGGCAAAAAAAATTACACATGCAAGATACATGTAAGGGATCATGCATATGAATGCATGTAGGGAATCGTGAAAGGTTATGGATGTGTGAAGTTATGTATACAGAATGCTATGTTAGCTTGAAAATCATGCAATGTATTACGCAAGTATGCGTGAATGCATGCAGGGCACAGTTTGTGCATGGAATGGCATGCAAATAAATATAAATAGATGTGAGATGCACTAGAAAAGTTTTATGCGATAAGTGTGGATAGACCATATTCCAAGTGGTTAAGAGGTTTGTTGAGGGTATGGCTCAGCTGCTCGTCTTATTTGATGCCCTCAAGAATCTAGGAAAGTGTTGTTTTAGCTTAGAAACTCTGACCTAAGATATTTCCAAAGACTATGCCCCCTGGTTATCGAGGATGATCTTTTTGCTCGTACAAGACTCTGCTTTGCACCATCTACCTGAAGAGAAGTTATTTGGACAATTTCTCTTAAATGCCGCCTGTAGACACCGGGTCCTGATTAAGCCTAGATCGAAGTTACCCAATGATGATAATTGCCTTCACAGGCTTAAAAGGTTAAAGGTGATGATTTTCTCGTCAAATTTGCATTTTAGAGTGAAAATTAGAAAATAATAAAAAAAAGATTTAAAAAATAAATTTTGAAAAATGGGGACTTAAAATTATGGTGTTTTTAGTCAATTTAAAATTTAAAAAAATAGAAAAAAAATAAAAAAAAAATAAAAAAATTTTTCGGACCGCGAGTGTCGGGCGCGGCAGCGCGCAGGCGCGCGGGCGCCCAGCTCGCAGGCGCCAGGCGCCCAGCACGCCGACGCCCAGGCGCCCAGCGCGCTGGGCGCGATTTAGCGACGCGGGGCGTCGCCAATACTGCGCGTCGCTAAAAAGCGACGCGCAGCGTTGCGCGCCGCACCGCTCGCCTCTTCGCGCGATTCCCGCGCGAAGCTCGGGCGGGAATCGCGCGCCTCGCCGCGTGAGTGCCCGTCGCTCTATAGCGACGGGCGGTGCCCTCTGTGGCGACGGCCTCCTGGCCGTCGGTACAGGGTCTGATACCCTTTTCCTCTTTTTCAGCCTTTTTTCCGATTTTTTCACCCAAAAATCCGTTTTTTATCCCATTTTTTTGGGGTTTTTGACTTCAAATTAAATTCTAAAATATTTTTTTAGGTAATTAAATAATAAAACTTGATTTTATCATTAAAAATAAAATAATTTTGGGTTAAAATAGGTTTTTTTCCTTAATTAAATTAGGGCAACCTATTTTATCCTATGAATAGTTTATGATGAAATCAAAGTAGCCTCTCTTCTCTCCCTTCTCCACATTTTTTTAGACCTAAAAATTCCAGATTTCTTCTTCTTCTTCCACCAAAAATTCCAGATTTTTTTCCCCAACCAAAAATCAAAAAGAAAATCAATTGTTTCATTCTTTTTTCAACATAATTTCTTCTAAACATATTTTTTAGAGGAAGTTTTGTTGTTTGATTTAATTTTTGAGACAAATAGAATAATTATTTGTTCTCAAAATTGTTTTTAATCTTTTATTTTGTGTTCAATAAAACTTTTTCATTGATTTTGTTTTGAATCTCTTTTTGATAAAAAATTGATTTTGAGACAAATAAAATAATTGTTTGTCATCAAAATCTAATTTTTATTTGACAAAACTTCAATCAATTTTTCTTTATTTTAATCAATAAAACTTGTTTTTTTTTATCAAAATCATTTCTTTAGGCAAAGGTATCAATTCTTTGTTCTTAAAGAATTTTTGATCATTTTTATTTTCATGTTTCTTGGAATAAAATTCCAACATTTTCATAATATTTCACTCTAATATTGTGAATCATCAAACAAAGAAATCAATCATCACTTTTCCTTCATCAAATCCCATATTCTGAGGGTAAATATTCTTGGCTCCATTTCAATTTCTATTTTATTTCATTTTATTTATTCATGTATATTTTATTGTTTTTATTGATTTATTTATTGTTTTAATTTATTCATTTGTTGTATTGATTTTATATTGGTTCCATTTAATTTGTTTATACATGATATGATTTTTATTCACATAAATATTGATTGTTTATTAATTTTTAACATGTAATTAATTTATTTCACTTTAATTCATCATTATTTTTAACATGTAATTAATAAATTCATTTTAATTGATCTTTTTGCCATGAAAATGGTTTATATCATTTGTGAACATATTTAATTAATCATATTGTTTAGTTAATTGTTTTTATCATTCTTTAATTGTTTTAATCTATTATTCTTTTCTTTATCATTTTATATATTCTTTGATTCGTTTATCTTCATCATTTTTCATCATGTTCATATTTTTACATATATTAATTAAGTAACATGTTTTATTTTATTTTCATCACATTATTTAATCATTTATCACATATAATCCATGTTTCTCATTTTATTTTGGTTTGTTAACATTTTTGATCCCATTATCATCCTCTTCATATCATCTTATTTTATTTTAATTTGTCATTCATTATTTTGTATGTTTAATAATTGATTTAATCACTAACATTGTTTTAATTGTATTTTGTTTTTATGTCTAAACTCCTTTTTTCGCTTGGGCGTTTTTGCGAGCACATCGGGAGGTCCAAAAAGGCTCGTTTGGTTCACATATTTATTTTCTTTATTTGTAATATTTTATTTAATTTTGCCATATAATTTTCTTGTAAAATTCTTCATTTAGGCACGCTAAAAAGAAAATCACAAAAACGTTTCTATTAATTAACTTGGTTTCTTTTTCTAAATAAAAGAGGACCAATGTCCTAGTTTTTCATACCCAAATAAATCATCACATAAAAATTGTTTCATAATAAATATGCATGCGAGGACCAATGTTTTCACTATCAATGAATAACCCGTTTTATGCATGTATTTCACTTTTATAAATGGGAGTTGTATTCCGCTCCTAGTGTTATTGTAATTTATTTTTAAATGCTTTATTTTGGATTTTGCTTACATTTACCGCTTTTGATATGAATGATTGCGCCTTTAATTTTAAATTGCATTGTGTGGAAAGTTGATGAAACAATGAATTTAAAACTTAATTATAATATTAATCAAGGTACGAATAAATGAGAAGTCCCGAACCATGCTCTGGTCTTTGGGCTCAAGAGGCTAGAGGTTATCCTCCAAGACACCTCTTGTGTCACGAGAATTAGACGTTAATCCTAGGCCTCATGGCCCAATATGGATAAAATGTGCAAGTCTTAGGCTCTCCGAGGCGAGAGAAACTTTCCCAATGTTCTATTGGGTGGCGACTCCATGAAACCTCCTTGTTGCCCAACATAGACGCACTTGCGATTTATCGCAAGCTGTTGACGGACCCACAATTGCCCCGATCGCCCACGTGCGGGCGGTCGAGCGGGCGGCCGCGGGGATCCGGCGCGCGTCACACCGCCTTATCGCTCTAAGCAACGATGGTCATTTATTAAAGGTAGTGCGTCCCTTATGGATTTTCACACTAGATTTTCTTTGCGGGAAATGCCTCCTTTTCGGATTTTCACATAACCATGTGCCTCATTTTTTCCTTGAATGGACCCAACCCCTTCTAGAGGTATTTGTTTTAGGACAGACTGCCTATTTTCATGTTTTCACCCTGTCCTTTGGCCTAACTTCTGCTTAGAGAGCCAGGTACGGTTCTCATCTTTAACAGCCTTCTTTATTTTTGTCTTTTTCTTTTTTTTTATATAGGATTTGTCACATGATGTGTTGTTATTATTGCCTTGAGACCTGCTCTAGTATATGTCCCTATGTATGCCACAAGCTTCTCTTTACTATTCAATCGCATGTTTATGCCTAGCTTATGCATGCATTCCTATCTATATGCACCATATAGCAACAACAATAATTATGAGTAGACATGTTATTAGCGATTATTACATGCTAATTCTGCAAGTATACGGTATACCGATTATAGTATAAAAGATGTCGATCCCACGAGGAATGTGATAAATATTACACACTATTACTACTCAATTTTAATCTTGTTTACAATGATCATTAAATTGTAAGTTAAATCTAAACTACTCTATCATATAAACTAATTAAACCTAGTTCATGATGATCAAAGAAGACAACATATATAATGAAGGACTAATGGTTATGAACTTGATTCCTTCATTTTAATTAACATTTATAATCTGATCAGCAAGCCAAGTTGGAATATAGTTCTAATCCACTCTCTCGACATGAATTAGAATGCTCAAAACATGCAATTAAAATGCTAGTCTTTAACTCTCATTATGAACTAGTTGATTCTAATTACATATTTTAAGATTATTCACCAACCTATAGCAATCATCTCAACATGTGATCTCTCAAACTATGCCATGATAATGAATTTCTATTAAATGTCAGATAAAGCGAACCTCTCAGTTCTCCTTTAACTTATAACAATCATGCAAATATACTAATAGAGAATTCTGCATTCAAAGACCAATAATATAGATAGAAATAGAAGTAAAGTTAATATCATTCAAGTTCCTAAATAACATTAATTTAATATTTACAAAGAAAAAGTAAATATTAGAAATAGAAGAAGGGGATCTCTCAACCCTTTTTCCCTTCACTAATTGTAGTCTTCTTCCTTGCAATTGCCTTCTTCTTCAAAACATAAAAACTAATCTTAGAACTCTAACTCAAGAACTTTGTTCTCAAAACTTACAGAAAATAATTGAGTAAAAATTCATCAATCTAAAATTACAGTTGAGTTAATATTTATAGAGTTCTAAAAGTTGTCTCTTTGCTCAAATAGTTGCAAATATTGGTGGAAAATTATGACTCTTTAGGTGACTTTTTACAGGAAACTGGCCAACGAATACTTCTATCTCGCTCGCGACAGAACACAGAGCTCCCTTTCTTTCCTCTTATTTTCTCATTTTCCCCTGCTTTCTCTCTGCATCTTCATGACCCGTGCTCTGCCTGCATGAGTCGTGTCCTATTGCGTGAGTCATGCATTTGCTCACGTCTGGTGCTCTACCTCCTTTTCTTCTCTCGCTCGTTTCTTTTCTCGCTGCTTGCACATCTTTACCAGTCGTGTCTCTCTTTCATGACTCGTGCTCCTCTAGTTTTTCTTCTGTTTTCAACTCATGCACCTGCTTCATACTACACTTCTTCCTTCATGAGTCGTGTTGTGGTTCACGACTCGTCTACTTCTATTTAAACTGCACAACTCGTGCTCTTTTTCCCCATTCGTGCATCATTTCCTCCTTTTCAACCAAAACTAACTACAAAACACAAACCACACGTAAAATTGAAAAATAACATGAAAATATACAAGTGATTATGTGTGCATGTGTGATATATATGTGCAAGGCTACATACAAGAAACAGGCAAAAAGAATTAAGTATGTGAATTATGTGTACACCACTATATGTGTGTAGAGTTATATGCATGTGAAACGTGTGCAATTAACAAAATGCATTATATGTGTGCAGAAATTATTTTCATAGGACATATGCCTTATGTGCATGACATGTACGCGTGGAATATGAACATAAAATGCGTGCAAAATTGCATATGCAAGATATGTGTACATGCAATGGAATATGCATGTGGAATGCACGCTAAAAAATTGCGCATGTGAGATACATGCAAGGGATCATGCATATGAATGAATGTAGGGCATCCTCAAAGGTCATGCATGTGTGAAGTTATGTACACAGAATGATATGTCAGTGTGAAAATCGTGCAACGTATTGCACAAGTATGCGTGAATGCATGCAGGGCACAGTTTGTGCATGGAACAACATGCAAGGAAATATACATAGAAGTAAGATGCACTTGAAAAGTTTTTTGTGAATCTTTGCAAAACCTGTATGACACGAAATGCATGCAAGTGTGGATAGACCATATCTGTGACAACTCAAAAGTACCCTAGTAGTTTTGACAATGTTTGTCATATTGAGACGAGTTTATAAGTGAACTTTGATGTGATTATAGGGATTTATAAAGGTTTAATGTTATAAAGTTTGATGGTGCAAGTGAGGTTTGAGGAAAAGGAGTAGGTGCTGAGTGTGAGAGTTCTGTCACGAGCACGACAAGCATCGCGAGCGCGACAGAACCCTCTAGTGGAATGCTTATATAATTGGAATTTAAGAGACTTTGAGTTGGGATTATGTTTGACACGTGGCATCGTAGGAGAGTGACATGTGGCGGCTTGGGAGTGTGACATGTGGATGGAGAATATTTTTTTTATCTAAATTCATGCATTTGTTAAAGAGATATGCATGTAATTAATTTGGTAAGCGGCATTTATGTGTTTTGGTGGACTTTGACTAGGAGTAATGAGCTTTGGATAAAGATGTACCAGCTGTTCATTTTCTTCTCACGTTGGTTTGCTTTTGGGTTTTGTTATTTCTTTCTTTGTCCTTTGATTTTCTGCTGTTCTCTTCTCTTGCTCTTGCTTTTGTTCCTTTCTTCTTCCTTTGGTCTATTTTGAGAGAATCCCTTGGATTGGTTTGAAGAGTATAAGTCAAGGGTTGAGTTTGGTTCTTAAGAAGGTAAGTGGCATGATTTTAGCATTGGTCTTCTTCTTCTGTTTAATTTCTGTTTTTGATTTAAAGTGAAGTCTATGGATTAAGTGCCATATTAGTTGATTTGTGCATGAAAGCTGTGGAAAAGAAGTTAGACAAAGGCAAAGAGAATATCCGAACGAGTAGAGAGCTGTGATCAAGCTACCGAAATGTTGGGATCGAGTGTGATTTTATAATTTCTGTATGTGTTCTTGAGTTACATGCTTGAATAGAGTATACTTGTTTAGATATTCATTTTGATTGCTTACGGTGTTTTGTGACATAGGTGTATACATGTTTCTGATATATGTGTGTATATATGCTTATGAGTATGTGACTTTACCGTTTGAGTGTGTGTTGATGATAAAGTTTGGTTGTGGCAAATTCTATCCATTTTGTATCTGACTTTTGTGAAGTATTTTTATCATAAGTAGAGTTATAGACTTCTAAATCGAATTATTGTTGAACCATTATAACCCTGACTTCAATACCTACAAATGTCTCAGAAATGACCTTGAGCAAATTCTTGCTCTAAGACCCTGGAAATTGGCCAAAACAAAGGTGTCTCTACTTTGGCCGGTTCAATTGAGCAGTTCGGATTGTTTAGACCATATCTGACGTTATAGATGTCCAATTGACCGGACAATTGTCCTATTTTAAAGATAACTTCCAAGGGAACAATTATTAAGAGGACATGTTTCCTAAAAATGACGTTTAGATGGTGCTTCAGACGATACAAATTTAATGTGAAAAGCAATTTTGTGGAGGGTAGCTTCTATCGCGAGCGCGACAGAACATGTCATAAGAGTGATTTTTCTCTTGATTTAGAGCCCATGGTTGGAATGAATTAATTTCCCACATTCACCCTCAACTAATTTGTATATTTTTGTGTGTTTTCCTTCCCGAATTGAACCCATATTACCCCGGAATGTTTTCGTGGTCCATACCACGCATGTTTAGGTTTATTGAATGCTATGTGTAGACACCGGGTCCTGAGTCAGCCTAGATCGAAGTTACCCAATGATGATAATTGCCTTCACAGGCTTAAAAGGTTAAAAGTGATGGTTTTCTCGTCAAATTTGCATTTTAGAGTGAAAAATTAGAAAATAGAAAAAAATATTAAAAAAAAAATTAATTTTAAAAAATGGGGGCTTAAAATTATGGTGTTTTTAGTCAATTTAAAATTTAAAAAAAATAGAAAAAATAAAAAAAATAAAAAAAAAATAAAAAATTTTTCGGACCGCGGGTGTCGGGCGCGGCAGCGCGCTGGCGCCCAGCTCGCAGGCGCCTGGGCGCCCAGCGCGCAGGCGCCCAGGCGCCCATCGCATTACGGACGCAAAGGCGACGCTCAGCGTCGCCGATGCTGCGCGTCGCTAAAGGCGCGCGCAGCATCGCGCACGCTGAGCGCCGCACGGAGCGCTCGTGCGCGAGCGCCAGCGCGCGAATCGCGCCTGCTCGCCGCGTGAGTGCCCGTCGCTCTATAGCGACGGGCGGCGTCCCTCTGGCGACGGCTCCCTGGCCGTCGGTATAGGGGTCTGTTACCCTATTTTCCTTTTTTTCAGCCTTTTTTCCGATTTTTTCACCCAAAAATCGGTTTTTATCCCAAAATTAAGGGTTTTTGACTTCAAATAAAATTCCAAAATATTTTTTATAGATTATTAATTAATAAAACTTGATTTTATCCCCAAAAATAAAGGAATTTGAATAAAATTAGGTTTTTTTTTCCTTAATTAAATTAGGGCAACATTTCCTATCTTTTAAATAGTTTAGGATGAGAAAAAAAAGAGGAGCCTCCACATTTTTGAGACCTAATTTTCCAGAATTCCTCTCTTCTATTTTCTCTTCAAAATTTCAGATTTTATCTTTTTAATTAATAAGGTTTAATTGAAATTGAAAGATTAATTTTCAATTGTTAATTATTCCAATTAATTTCTTTGTTTTTGCTCCATAAACACAAGAAATTAATCATCATTTTGACATCAATTTCTTTTTAATCTTAAGCATACAAATCAATTCCTTTGTTTTTCTCCATAAACAAAGAGAATTAATTTTATTGCTGAATTATTCTTTCAAGCAATTTTCCGGAAAATCATCACTTTTCCTTCATCAAATCCAATATTCTGAGGGTAAATATTATTGGCTCCATTTCTATTTTATTTTATTTTTATTTAATTTATTCATATATATTTTATTGTTTTTATTGATTTATTTATTGTTTTCATCTATTCATTTGTTGTATTCATCTTATATTTGTTCCATTTAATTGTTTATATATATGATTTGATTTTTATTCATGTGAATATTGTTTTTTTAATTCCTAACATGTAAATAATTTATTTTGATTCCTCATTATTTTTAAAATGCGAATAATTAATTAATTTAAACTAATCTTTTTGCCATGTAAATAGTTTGTATTAACTATGAACACATCAATTAACCTTGTTATATATCATTATTATTTTCATCATTCCTTTGTTTACTAATTTTTATCATTGTTACATGATTTTATTATCATTTGTTTATTTATTCATTCATTATTTTTCACTTATCATCATTATTTTCATCATGTTCATATTTTTTACATGTATTAATTAATTAATTAACATGTTTTATTTTATTTTCATCACATCATTTAATCATTTATCACACATAATCCATGTTTCTCATTTTATTTTTGTTTGTTAATATTTTTGATTCCATTATCATTTTTTTCATATCACCTTATTTTATTTTAATTTGTTATTCATTATTTTGTACGTTTAATTGGTTTAATTGATTTAATCACTAACATTATTTTATTTGTATTTTTTTTATGTCTAAACTCATTTTTCGCTTGGGCGTTTTTGCGAGCACATCGGGAGGTCCAGTAGGCTCATTTGGTTCATATATTTATTTTCTTTATTTGTAATATTTTATTTAATTTTGCCATATAACTTTCTTGTAAAATTCTTTATTTAGGCTCGCTAAAAAGAAAATCACAAAAACATTTTTATTAATTAACTTGACATTTTTTCTAAATAAAAATGGGACCAATATCCTAGTTTTTCATACCCAAATAAATCATCACATCAAAATTGTTTCATAATAAATATGCATGCGAGGACCAATGTTCTCACTATTAAATGAATAACCCGTTTTATGTATGCTTCGCACATTTACAAGAGGGAGTTGTATTCTGCTCCTTGTATTATTGTAATTTATCGCTTTCGATATTTATTTTGCTCATTTACTGCTTTCAAAATGTGAATAAATGCGCCTTTCAATTAATTGCATCGTGTGGAGAGAGAGCGAATCAATGGTATTAAAATTTGATCATAAAATAATCGAGGTAGAAATAGATGAGAAATCCCGGACCCAGCTCTGGTCTTTGGGCTCAAAAAGGCTAGAGGTCTACCCTCCAAGACACCTTTTTGTGCCACGAGACTTTAGCGCTAATCCTAGGCTCCTTAGGGCGAGAGGTTTACCTTCCAAGACCCCTCTGGCTGGCCCAAAATGGATACCAAGCGCAGTCTTAGGCTCTCCGAGGCGAGAGTAACTTTCCCAATGTTCTATTGGGTGGCGACTCCATGATACCTCCTTGTTGCCCAACATAGACGCACTTGCGATTTATCGCAAGATGTCAACGGACCCGCAAATGCCCCGATCGCCCACGTGCGGGCGGTCCGAAACGGCGGCGCTCGGGATCCGGCGCGCGTCACAGTGGCGACTCCGCTGGGGACGTTTATGGTTCGAGATTTCGATTCAAAAATACCTCTTTTAACATTTATGATTAAAATTTAATTCATAAATTCACCTTCTCTCAAATTTGCATTTGCATATCATTAGAGCCTTAGAATACGCTAGTTTGGTCCCTCTTTTAGCCCCGGTGCGTTCCTGAAGCACCTCCTCATTTTCACTCAATTTGGGGAAGTGTTAAGGATAATCACCAGCCCAAGCCACGTACCTTAATGGTATATCAAAATGGTGACCCGATCGGTCGTTACGCTCGTGATGAGCTAGACCCGTCGGCAGGGATCATGCTTGGGTAGCCTTAAAGTAACATCTCCCTTGTCCAAAGCTCATATAATGGCCATAGCTACTTTCCACAGGTGATATGAACCCTAATTCCATGCTTGCTGTATGGATCCTCATGTATTGGGTGAGTCCAGATATCTCGCTTGGTAACCTAGCCAAAGGCTTCCATGCCCCGGTAGGGCCATGTCGAAATTTGTGGAACGTCTAAATACATGACGATCACTATCCATCCGCTTGTACATTAGTATAGGAGTGTTACGATGTCGGTTTTTCACCGCACACCATACGCATCCATTGGGTTCCCCGCTAACCCATGGATTGGACCCACCTAGGAAAGAGACCGCATTACCTCGTGTGTGGGAGTAATAAGGTTGGAAGGCTTTACTTGCTTGCATGTGATTGTAAATGTTGCATAGCTCACTATCATGCATTGTATATGTCATTCATGCATCATCCTAACAATCTAATTTTTTTAGCCATTATAGATTCATCTAAGTGGACTAGAGGTTCCGACAGTCGGCTAGTAAGGACAAATTTGCTCTTTGAGTTGCTAGAATTTGTGTCTAACGGGGATTCTAAGCTACTCTCATCCCGTGAGTCCTCTCTAAAATTATCAATGGCAGAATTACCACAAGAGACTGGTGCGTTGACAATACAGGACCTAAATAAGAGGCTCGGCGATTTTGAAAGGAAGATGTTAACCATGATGGAAAATATCGCCTCTCAAGTAGCATCAAATTCCAAGCAACTGCCTACAGCCCCTTCTGTTAAACCATTTGAATCACCTGTCAAGGAAGAGACTCCTATAGCATTCACTACAGCACAACAGCTAGATTTTGAGCTCAGAGCAACGACACTTTTTGAGCACAAGAAGACCCTTGATGTGAAGGGTGATATCATGGGAGAGGAAGAGGATGAACCCATAATTCCATGGACTATCATGAATGAAGTACCCAAGGGAGAGGATGGTGCAGTAAAGGAGATAGAACGAGGGGTTAAAAACCGTAAAACTCAGACCATGGCTATTATGGAGAATTTAATTGTGGTGCCACCTACTGGACAACAGTCTGCTGCTTTTACCGAATTGCAAGAAGAGTATGATTCGCCTAAGGAAGTGCACCTACCACCAAATGGACCTGGAGGAGAGTCACCCGTTGCTATGTCACCCGAGCGAAAAGGCAAAGGGCATGTTTCAGAGAATGGCCTTCTAGCAGTGACACGGGGCCTAAAGAGAAGGATGGATGTCCTCGAAGAAGAAATTTCAAAGTCTAAACTTGCAATTACCCTGGCTGCCCGGGAGGAAGTCTCTATGGACCTAAAGAATGGGAGTCAACCGGATAGGTGTGACATCTGTGTTGGCACTCAAGGGATAAAGGAAGCATCAATGGTTAGAACAACTCAGAAAGGTCATCTCAGCATGGACGAATCTTTTCCTCAAGTAGGGGATGGGGACCTGCGCTCATGGTTAGCTAACCCAGCCAGAAATCGAGGGCATAGGAAATGTCGTCGGCACGCTAGATATCTGAGGAGTGATAGCCAAACCCCAAAGTTTCATGTACAGGACCTTGTTATTGGCAAGCAACCGGTCGCCCTTGAAGGAGGGGGCAACGTCATTGAGGGTAATAATCAGGAAAGCTCAAGTCTCGACGATAATAGCGTGGGGGGTGTTGGGACTACTAAGGTTCCAAACATAGGAACTACTCAAGGCTCTTATACCATTTGTGAAAAGCCTTTATCTGAGCTCCTTTTCTATTTCATCGATAAAGGGAAACTACAACCGAAACCTGCAAGACCCGCCAAGAGCCAAGGATTCCCTAGTCACCGATCGAATTTGTATTGTGCCTACCATCAGCATACTGGGCATAAGACTGATAGATGCCGAATTCTAAAAAAGCTTATTCAAGGTCTCATTGATGAGGAAAGGATGGGGCAAGAGAATGGTTCCCGGGGGTGATAGACTGTCGGCTACAGCATCCATGTTGGCGAGAAAGAAAAGATGTTAGCTATTTAGATGCTCTATTTATTTTTGAACTATCTAATGATGATGTTTTAACTCTACTTTTATGAAATAAAAGGAATGCTTTTGTGTTTTCGTTTATTTGTGTGATGTTTCTTGTGATTTCATTGTGCATAATCATGATTGACATTTATTCAATTAATGCTATTTCGTTTAATCCCAGAACTTGGGAGAACCCAAAGAAAATCTTGATAGCATCTGTTATGACTCTTGAAGAGAGATTGAAACTTGAGAGAATGAAAAAAAAATGAAATAAAAAAGTCTTTGCCTGGACCAGTGAAGACATGGTAGAAGATAATTATGAAGCCACTAAGCAAGCTATGCCAAAATCATGGACAGGTGCCACAGAAGCTCAGAAGACTCAAGCCCAAGTGGGTAGAAATGGTTAAAAGGAGAGATCCGCAAGTAGAAACAAGACCTAATTTCTTTTTGAAACACAACGCCAAACTAGGTTGGCCAATGGCATCCCGATGGTTAAAAAGAAAAGTGCGTGTATGTGTAAACTTCAGGATTTGAGCAAAGCTTGCTAAAAGAAGGAAAATTTGCGGCCAAGCTTTATCCAAATCTCGCGGATATACACATACCTGCACCTTGTCACTCTATTTGGCTACTGAAAGGAACCAAGAGACTGATTCATAAGTTATCCACCTAGTTCATTCATGTAAAGGATGTGCGGTACGAGAGGAAAGCTAATGACGTGCAGTTGAGATGCTAGATAGGAAAAGGCCAAGAAGATTATGAAGGAGACCCATGCAGGGGATTGCAATCAAAAATCTTTACACGTATCACACTTTATTCCTCGAGGCATGGGGTAAAAGCAATACCTGTCACAGCAGTTAAATCTTAAAGGACAATTATGGGAACGATGCTACAGCGGCTAAACACATCAGACAATACCGGGACAGTCATAGACACAGTTTTGCAGCAGCTAAGCACATCAGACCAAAATAGGTTATGGGATTACTATTGCAATCATATCGATCAGGAAATAATTTACTTAATTATTCGGGAAGAAAGTCAGAAAGCACCTACTGGAAATAGTGAGATTTGGTATTCAGGAAAATAAGACCAAGTATTCCGGATGAACGAAGTAAATTCAGGCTAGCAAACGAAGACTTGTTTGTTCTTGAAAAGTCATTATCCCAGGCAGTAGCGTTTCGGCAGACAGTAAAGGAAGCAAGTTCGATGAAGCAGTCAGCCTCAACAAACCTGAGAAGGTCCATGGTAAAGACTAAAAATCAAAAGAAGAGAATAAATGCCACGCGGGTCGAAAACCGGAAAAAGGCGGCCTTGCTAAAATTGGGCGCCTCGTCAGGGTGAAAACCGAAAAAAGGCACTCTGGTAAAAAATTAGAGGCTCGAGAGAAAATATCCAATCAGGAAAACCCGAGAGGGCTGATTGGAAACAGGAGTCTGATGCTTTCAAGATCCATTCTGAGATTAAACGTAATTTTGCATTTTGAATCTATGTTATATGGTGATCATGTACGGAGAAATCATACCAAAATGCACACAATCTTTGCAAATGCATAAAGCAGAAGTAGTTTTAACTAATCATTTCCTAGTTCTTTTATAAAAAGAAAGATGTCATTCATTATTGAGTGTATAAAATCTAACTGGCTATACTTTGCTTCTACTCTCGCCGACCAGGTGCTTAAGCCGTTGAGTTTTATTATCTACCGGAAGGTTATGTATCATTTTTTTTCGCAGGCACTTATGGAAGCAAGGATGTAGTCTCTGACCCACAATATGACAATTTTGGGAAAGCAATTGTGTCCAGGGGTTGTGGTACTCAGGAGTGAAAGCCGAAGACAAGATACTGAGGAAGCCTTGACAATAGTTCTAATTTTTCAAGTCGTAAAAAAAAAAAAAAAAAAAAAAAAAAGCCGTTAGAGTGAAAACCGTAACTGGCGCTCTAAGCAAAAATTAGGCAAAAGGATAGGGTGAAAACCTGAAAACAGGCAGTCTGTCCTTCAAAAAAAAATAAGAAAGAGAAAAGCCGCTGGATTGGGTTGGGTCCATTCCAGGCAAAAAAAAAAAAAAAAAAATAAATTAATAAGGCACAGGGTTATGTGAAAATCCACAAAGGACGCATC
Organism: Excoecaria cochinchinensis; assembly: GCA_947683425.1. Taxonomy (NCBI): domain Eukaryota; kingdom Viridiplantae; phylum Streptophyta; class Magnoliopsida; order Malpighiales; family Euphorbiaceae; genus Excoecaria; species Excoecaria cochinchinensis. The sequence goes on along the minus strand of CANTUQ010000029.1, from coordinate 664,528 downwards.
TCCCACTAAGAAAAGCTAGTGTGAAAATCCACAAGGGACGCACTACCTTCAAATAATGACTACAGGTACAGGATGAGAATCTCACAATCCCAAAGGGCATGAAATTCAAAAGCAGCTCAAAAGGCATCAATTATATCGCAAATTGCAGCTAGCCCGGCTATCATCTTCAAGTTCACATAGATGAATTTTTATCCTGCATTCCTGCATTACTCATGCATTTCACTTGCATGCTCACCATTTTTGCATAGTTTAGTTTCCTTATTTTGCAGAAAGAAAGGCTTGATGCGGACACCGGCCAAAGCCGAGTGATGACATCGATCAAAACATATATCCAAGCCTCAATTCAATCATCAATCCAGACATCGATCAAATCATCAATCCACATACCAGCTTAATCATCAATCCAAGCACCATCCGATAACCTCTCAGGGGGCAATCAACAAAAGACTTCTCAGGGAGCAGCAAATCAAAGACTTCTCAAGGAACAGCAAATCGAAGACTTCTCAGGGAGCAGCAAATCAAAGAAGGCCGTTAGAGATGAAAACCGTAACTGGCTCTCTAAGCAAAAGTTAGGCCAAAGGGCAGGGTGAAAACCTGGAAATAGGCAGTCTGCCCTACAAAAAAAAATATAAATATAAAATAAACAAAAGCCGCTGGATTGGGTTGGGTCCATTCCAGGCAAAAGTTAGGCAAAGGGTTGTGTGAAAATCCCATAAGGGACGCATTTCCCGCAAAGAAAAGCTAGTGTGAAAATCCACAAGGGACGCACTACCTTTAAAACAATGACGTTCAATGCCTGGAGCGATAAGGCGGCGTTACTTCAGATGATCTTCTTTCAATCAAGTAACATACAACACAGAACATGAAACAGAATCCCGGGTAAATGATCATTGACCAGGGGGACAAGGATATATACCGGACGTCTCTTTCAGAAAACTTGTCGACGATCCTCAGGATTCAGGGGGCATTATAGAGCCGGCAGGCTACAACCTCAGCGAACCATGGACCGCCTAGGGCACAGTCTATACATTGTTGCAAGCATTTGCATTCCATATCATGCACACATGATTTCTTGTATATCCCTATGCATACAATCTTGCAGGAGAAATCGGCGGGGGACACCAACAAAAGCCGAGTGACGACACCAGTCCAAACATCTAAAGGAGCACAGTTCCAAAATTCACATGGGTTAGCACGATGGCGGCACAACCCACAAGAGGTTGGCACGACCACGGCACTACCAAAATTCACAGCGGTTAGCACGATGGCGGCACTACCCACAAGAGGTTAGCACGACCACGGCACTACCAATTCACAGCGGTTAGCACGATGGCGGCACAACCCACAAGAGGTTAGCACGACCACGGCACTACCAATTCACAGCGGTTAGCACGATGGCGGCACAACCCACAAGAGGTTGGCACGACCACGGCACTACCAAAATTCACAGCGGTTAGCACGATGGCGGCACTACCCACAAGAGGTTAGCACGACCACGGCACTACCAATTCACAGCGGTTAGCACGATGGCGGCACTACCCACAAGAGGTTAGCACGACCACGGCACTACCAATTCACAGCGGTTAGCACGATGGCGGCACTACCCACAAGAGGTTGGCACGACCACGGCACTACCAAAATTCACAGCGGTTAGCACGATGGCGGCACAACCCACAAGAGGTTGGCACGACCACAGCATTACCAGCTACAACCAAAAGACAACAACAGCTATCATTACAATTCCATCAAGCAGGAAGATCGACGCCTCAGGTACGCGTCTCTTTCCTTTTCTTCTTTGAGTTTAGGCTCACCTAGACACTAGTGTACTAGATTCCCCTAAACTGGGGGCAACTGTAGACACCGAGTCCTGAGTCAGCCTAGATCGAAGTTACCCAATGATGATAATTGCCTTCACAGGCTTAAAAGGTTAAAAGTGATGGTTTTCTCGTCAAATTTGCATTTTAGAGTGAAAAATTAGAAAATAGAAAAAAATATTGAAAAAAAAATTAATTTTAAAAAATGGGGGCTTAAAATTATGGTGTTTTTAGTCAATTTAAAATTTAAAAAAAATAGAAAAAATAAAAAAAAAAAATAAAAAAAAAATAAAAAAATTTTCGGACCGCGGGTGTCGGGCGCGGCAGCGCGCAGGCGCGCTGGCGCCCAGCTCGCAGGCGCCTGGGCGCCCAGCGCGCAGGCGCCCATCGCATTGCAGACGCAAAGGCGACGCTCAGCGTCGCCGATGCTGCGCGTCGCTAAAGGCGCGCGCAGCATCGCGCACGCTGAGCGCCGCACGGAGCGCTCGTGCGCGAGCGCCAGCGCGCGAATCGCGCCTGCTCGCCGCGTGAGTGCCCGTCGCTCTATAGCGACGGGCGGCGTCCCTCTGGCGACGGCTCCCTGGCCGTCGGTATAGGGTCTGTTACCCTATTTTCCTTTTTTTCAGCCTTTTTTCCGATTTTTTCACCCAAAAATCGGTTTTTATCCCAAAATTAAGGGTTTTTGACTTCAAATAAAATTCCAAAATATTTTTTATAGATTATTAATTAATAAAACTTGATTTTATCCCCAAAAATAAAGGAATTTGAATAAAATTAGGTTTTTTTTTTCCTTAATTAAATTAGGGCAACATTTCCTATCTTTTAAATAGTTTAGGATGAGAAAAAAAAAGAGGAGCCTCCACATTTTTGAGACCTAATTTTCCAGAATTCCTCTCTTCTATTTTCTCTTCAAAATTTCAGATTTTCTCTTTTTAATTAATAAGGTTTAATTGAAATTGAAAGATTAATTTTCAATTGTTAATTATTCCAATTAATTTCTTTGTTTTTGCTCCATAAACACAAGAAATTAATCATCATTTTGACATCAATTTCTTTTTAATCTTAAGCATACAAATCAATTCCTTTGTTTTTCTCCATAAACAAAGAGAATTAATTTTATTGCTGAATTATTCTTTCAAGCAATTTTCCGGAAAATCATCACTTTTCCTTCATCAAATCCAATATTCTGAGGGTAAATATTCTTGGCTCCATTTCTATTTTATTTTATTTTTATTTAATTTATTCATATATATTTTATTGTTTTTATTGATTTATTTATTGTTTTCATCTATTCATTTGTTGTATTCATCTTATATTTGTTCCATTTAATTGTTTATATATATGATTTGATTTTTATTCATGTGAATATTGTTTTTTTAATTCCTAACATGTAAATAATTTATTTTGATTCCTCATTATTTTTAATATGCGAATAATTAATTAATTTAAACTAATCTTTTTGCCATGTAAATAGTTTGTATTAACTATGAACACATCAATTAACCTTGTTATATATCATTATTATTTTCATCATTCCTTTGTTTACTAATTTTTATCATTGTTACATGATTTTATTATCATTTGTTTATTTATTCATTCATTATTTTTCACTTATCATCATTATTTTCATCATGTTCATATTTTTTACATGTATTAATTAATTAATTAACATGTTTTATTTTATTTTCATCACATCATTTAATCATTTATCACACATAATCCATGTTTCTCATTTTATTTTTGTTTGTTAATATTTTTGATTCCATTATCATTTTTTTCATATCACCTTATTTTATTTTAATTTGTTATTCATTATTTTGTACGTTTAATTGGTTTAATTGATTTAATCACTAACATTATTTTATTTGTATTTTTTTTATGTCTAAACTCATTTTTCGCTTGGGCGTTTTTGCGAGCACATCGGGAGGTCCAGTAGGCTCATTTGGTTCATATATTTATTTTCTTTATTTGTAATATTTTATTTAATTTTGCCATATAACTTTCTTGTAAAATTCTTTATTTAGGCTCGCTAAAAAGAAAATCACAAAAACATTTTTATTAATTAACTTGACATTTTTTCTAAATAAAAATGGGACCAATGTCCTAGTTTTTCATACCCAAATAAATCATCACATCAAAATTGTTTCATAATAAATATGCATGCGAGGACCAATGTTCTCACTATTAAATGAATAACCCGTTTTATGTATGCTTCGCACATTTACAAGAGGGAGTTGTATTCTGCTCCTTGTATTATTGTAATTTATCGCTTTCGATATTTATTTTGCTCATTTACTGCTTTCAAAATGTGAATAAATGCGCCTTTCAATTAATTGCATCGTGTGGAGAGAGAGCGAATCAATGGTATTAAAATTTGATCATAAAATAATCGAGGTAGAAATAGATGAGAAATCCCGGACCCAGCTCTGGTCTTTGGGCTCAAAAAGGCTAGAGGTCTACCCTCCAAGACACCTTTTTGTGCCACGAGACTTTAGCGCTAATCCTAGGCTCCTTAGGGCGAGAGGTTTACCTTCCAAGACCCCTCTGGCTGGCCCAAAATGGATACCAAGCGCAGTCTTAGGCTCTCCGAGGCGAGAGTAACTTTCCCAATGTTCTATTGGGTGGCGACTCCATGATACCTCCTTGTTGCCCAACATAGACGCACTTGCGATTTATCGCAAGATGTCAACGGACCCGCAAATGCCCCGATCGCCCACGTGCGGGCGGTCCGAAAGGGCGGCGCTCGGGATCCGGCCCGCGTCACACTATGACATAAGAGTTTAATGATAGAATTAAATGTATACATGCTTTTTAAGTGTTGAACACGACATGCTCTGTGATCTTAATTGTTTTATAATGTTTGAGTTACAATAATGTACTTGAATATAGTATATAGAATCTTTTTGGAATATGGCTTCTGTCGCGAGCGCGACCTCTTGTCGCTATCACAACAGTGAACTTGGCTTCTGTCGCGAGCGCGACAATGAACCCCTTCTTGCCTTGTTTTATTTTTGAAAAAAACTGTTTCCTTATGTCTTACTTTACATGATGTACATGTTTATATAATGATTTAATAACATGTATACTTGAATAAGTGCTTATGTTTCGAAAGTGTGAGTTAAGCCTGAAAGTCATAGCAGTGGATAGATAAGCATGCTTATAAAGGGTTACCGCGAAGCTGCTACCGATCGCCCCATTTGGACGAAGCGGCCGACCTCCAAGATGGTCATATAGATACAGATATAGATATAGTACATGTTCTGAGACTTCGGTCTTCTTTTAGATAACGCCCGTATCCACGACTAAAGGATTTCAGGCTATTCCTATTATATGTTTTGAAGTGTACAAGGGTTGATGTATAAGTCTCGTTCTGTATATATAAATGTTTCTACTTAGAATGTGTTTGTGTATATGATCTGTATGGGTATAAGAGTTTAAATGCACACAAATATGTGAATAATAGATTATATGACTCTTGATTGTGTTGAGCATGTTAATAAATGATGCATGTGATTTGTGTGCAACTTCGGTAGAAGTCCTATACTTTATTTTCATCCCCACTAAGCGTTATCGCTTAGCACGGATGTTTGTTTTCGTGTAGGTTTACAGGTTCGGATCAGTGAGTGGGCATCTGCGGGTCAAGGCCACTAGGAGTTTTGTTTGATTTCTTTTTGTATAAGATAGAATTAGAGTTTATGATGTTTTGAGTAACATCATTATGTAAATGTATATGTACAGAAATGAGTATGGTAGTCACATGTAAAGGTATATGTAAAGTTAAACTAAAACAGGTTGTAATATGAAATACATGTTGGGCCCAAGCGTAGTCTTATTTTATTTTATTATTGTGTATTGATGTGTATTTTGCTATTGCTTCTGCTGATATACGTTTATGTATGCGTAAGTGTCCGCGTAGCGCCCCTATATCCTTCTAGGGGGTGTGGGGGTATTATAATATCCCAGGTGCTTAAGTGGTTTGTTGAGGGTACGGCTCAGCAGCTCATCTTATTTGATGTCCCCAAGAATCTAGGAAAGTGTCAGTTTAACTTAGAAACTCTGACCTATGATCTTTCCAAATACTATGCCCCCTGGTCATCGAGGATGATCTTTTTGCTCCCACAAGACTTTGCTTTGCACCGTCTACCTGAAGGGGAGTTACTTGGACACTTTCTAGCCTCTGTGACACGCGTCGAACCATGGTTGCCCCAAAGACCCGCTTTTAGGATATTCGAGAGAGGTTCATGGAACTTGTAAGGGATTACAAGGGCGTCTAGTATTGGCAACAAAGAGGTTTCTTGGAGTCGCTACCCTATAAAATATTAGGAAAGTTTGTCTAGACACACCGATCCTAAGACAACACCTCTGTGTCTATTTTAGGCGACTAGAGATATTTTGGAATCCTCCTTCCAATAGAACATTAGAAAGATTTATCTAATCTTGTGAAGTCTAAGACGATGCATATACTTCTATTTTGGGCAAGCCATAGATATTTTTGAGTCTCCACCCCAATAGGGCATTGAGATGGTTCATCTAACCTCATGTAGCCAAAGATTGGGCAACAAGAGATATTTTGGAATTCCACTTCCAATAGAACATTGGAAGGGTTCATCAAACCTCGTTAAGCCTAAGACCAAAGATAGTTTGGGACTTCCCATTTATTCATACCTTGATAAAATTATTAACTGAGTTTTTAGGTTAAATCCTTCATCCCATTTTCTCATTCAGTTCAATGCAATAATTAAAGCATCAGATCAACCATATAATGAAACTATTAAATAAAGTAAGCTCAAAATTAATTAAATAAAAAATACAATAGCTTACAAAAAAACTAGGGACGGAATACAATCCCCATTGTAAATGAGCAAAGAAGGGAAATATACACAAAGTGGGATATTCAATTAAGGATGAAGACATTGGTCTTCGCATGCATATTTAGAGAAAAATAATATTAAAATATCTATTTTGTTTGGAAAAAAATCAGGACATTAGTTCTATTTTATTTAAGAAAATCCCATTTACTTGTAAAAATCTTTTTCCATCTTTTATATTTATGAATATAAAAATAACATTTACAATAAATTGGAAATAAAAAAAATAAACTAAAAGGAAATAGGGTAAAGAAAATAAACCAAATTGGCATCCTCGGATCATCCTAGTCTGCTTCCCTTCTCAACGTCCCATATTCAGTAGAAATAAATAAACTCATAAGAAAAACAAATAACACGTGAGAGGGACAATGAAATAAAATAATAAAACGAAATATCAGAGATAAAATAAATATATAGAATAATAAACAAAAAATATGTTAAATCTATGACTAAGATTGCATAAAATGAATAAATACACAATAGATATAAAAATCTACATGTTGGTCAAATGATTGTGAATAAATAAAATAAAAGAAAATAAAATAAATGTAGAATTGAACTAAAAATATTTACCCTCAGAATTCGAATTTGATGGAGGGAAAAACATGATTGATTTCCTTGCCTTGATCCGAAAAATTAGAATTGAAAATAATAAAAATTTGAGTTTTATTCCGAGAAAGAAAAATTACTAAAAAAATGGAACAAAATAAAAATTTTCAAGAACAAAAAATAATTTTTTTGTCTCAAGAATGACTTTTATGTCAAGAATTTTTTTTTAAAACCTTAAGAAATTTATTTAAAAAATAAACCTCAAAAATAGAAAATGTATAAAAAAATCCTTTTAAGAAGAAGAAGAGGAAAAACGAAAATCCCGAATCCTTTTCTCGATCCTCAGCCTGCTACTTATAAGCTAACTAAGAATAAGGATAAAAAATTCAAATCTTTTTAAAATTCAAATCTTTTCAGAATTCAAATTAGAAATTTAAATCTTTTTAAAATTTGAATTATCCCTAAAGATAGATACCAAATCTTTTTGAATTCAAATTATAAATTTAAATCTTTTTAAAATTTGAATTAACCTTTAAAATAGATATAAAATCTTTTCGAATTTAAATCAAATTTAGAGATAAAATTAATTCTTTTTGAATTCAAATTAGAATTTAGAAGATAAGATTAAATTTTTGATATTTACTTGATGGATAAATTTAAAAAATAATAATAAAAAATAATTTAAATCCTATCTTAATTTTAAAAATTGAAAAAACCATGAAAAAACAAAAAAAAATGGGATAAAAAATCAATTTAGTGGAAAAAATCCCGAAAAAAGGCCAAAACCGGCGATCTGGGCGACCGTTGCCCGTCGCTCGTCTAGCGTGCTGGCACGCGAGCGACGACTCGCATCTCATGTACGCACTGCGCAGCACCGGGGTGAGCGCTCTAGCGCCAGCTTGTGCGCTGCACGCTGGGCAAGGCCTGGTGCGCGAGGGAGGTCTCTCTCGCGCTACAGCTGTCGTAAATGACCGATTTTGTTTTTTAATGAAACAATTTTAACTCAACTACTATAATTTTCAAACTCTTATTTTTATTTTTATTTTTTTTATTTTTTATTTTTAAAAAGCAAATTTGAGAGGGAAATCATTACTTCCAACCTTTTTGCCTGTGAATAAACGTTAATTTCATCATTGGGTTACCTTTGATAAGGGCTGCTTTAGGACTTGGTGTCTATAGCCGCCTTATCGCTCCAAGCAACAATGGTTATTTATTAAACGCAGTGCATCCCTTGTGGATTTTCACATTAGCTTTTCTTTGGGGAAAATGCCTCTTTTACGAATTTTCATATATCCCTGTGCCTCATTTTTGCCTGGAATGGACCTAACCCATTCACTACAAAAAAACAGGAAATTAGCGACGGCCATTTAAGTCGCTAATATTAAAAATTTCGTCGCTATTTGATTTTAGCGACAAAACGACTAACTGTTGCAAATAGCGTCGTCGCAAGAAATTTTGCGACTAAAGCCAAAAACAGTCGCTAAAAATAGCAACAGAAAAAACCATCGCTAAATGTAGAATATTCTGTCGCTAAATAACTCCTAAAATTGGTCGTCGTAAATATTAAAAAATATTAGCGACAAAAAATCCGGTCGCTATTCCGTAGCTAAAAATATTAATTTTTTTAATTTTTTTTAATTTAATTTTTTATTATTATATACAAAATTTAATTTATACAAATAATAATTATGCAATATTATTAACAATATTATTAATTTAAAAAATATAATATTATAGAAGTATATTAAATTATATAATTAGGAGTGCAAACGATAGACCGAATAGACCGTAAATTAAACTTATATTCAATAAAATAAAATAAGTTAAAATAACTAAAAGAAAAGTAGCATACATAAATTTTTCATATGTTCCTAATAAATACTAAACAAAATTATACTAAAAAAACATACATTGGAAACAAATACCACATAAAATTTAATTAATAATACATTCTGATTTCGTAACTTGATTTGATTGGTCTCGAATTGATTTTGCTTCTCGCTTTGAGTGAAGAGAGTTTGATTCTCATCATGAATGGAGGTCTAAAATAAATAAAAAATAAAATAAAAATAAGCAATTCCAATACCAATTCATTGGATTCAATCCATCACTGCAACAGTAAATCTGCATTGGAATTATTCAAGTTTTTATAATAAAGGTCAACAGCTTTCATGCTTTTTCCAGCAATTAATTCTAGGATCTGTTATAAGAATTGCATGATGACCTAAGAACATACAACACAAGATAATGCTGATTTTTCTAAGCATGACTTGCAATAAATTTAACATAATGAACTTGTAAAGTTTCATTAGAAAATAAAATTCATAGTTCAACCCTTATAATCTTCAATATCTCAGAAAGCACGCTACAATATTTGACTGTTCCACTAATTTATTTTGTATTTTAAAACATTCTCTTCCAGTTTATAGTCTAGGCCTACTTAAATGTTTAATTATATATAATAAAAACTATTAAAACTTATTCCAAAATATTCATCATACATCTAAATTTTAACACAAACATTCATAAGCATAAAATTAATTAAGTATTTAACTTAAAAATAAAATAAAATCAAAATATGTCACTTGCCATTTTGGAGATAAAGAGTTCATTTTAATCAGTAACTTCTTTCAATATTCATTAATATCTTGTGAGAGCAGCATTTTCAATATTCATTAATCTTCACTATCACAAGCTTTCACCATCACAAGCAATTATTATGTATGGTTTGTAGAAATTATTTTCAAATGACGTATTCCTTATGTGCATGACATGTACGTGTGGAATATGAACACATAATGTGTGCAAAATTGCATATGCAAGATATGTGTACATGCAATGTACTATGCATATAGAATACACGTTAAAAAATTGCACATGTGAGATACATGCAAGGGATCATGCATATGAATGTATGTAGGGCATCGTCAAAGGTTATGCATGTGTGAAGTTATGCACACATAATGATATGTCAGCGCGAAAATCGTGCAAGGTATTGCACAAGTATGCGTGAATGCATGCAGGGCACAATTTGTGCATGGAACAGCATGCAAGGAAATATACACAGATGTGAGATGCACTAGAAAAGTTTTATATGAATCTTTGCAAAACCTGTATGACATGAAATGCATGCAAGTGTGGATAAACCATATCCCAGGTGCTTAAGAGGTTTGTTGAGGGTACGGCTCAGCTGCTCGTCTCATTTGATGTCCCCATGAATCTAGGAAAGTGTCGTTTTAGCTTAGGAACTCTGACCTAAGATCTTTCCAAAGACTATGCCCCCTGGTCATCGAGGATGATCTTTTTGCTCCCACAAGGCTTTGCTTTACACCGTCTACCTGAAGGGAAGTTATTTGGACACTTTCTCACCTCTGTGACACGCGTCGAACCCTGGTCGCCCCGAAGACCCGCTTTCAGGATATTTGAGAGAGGTTCATGGAACTTGTAAGGGATTACAAGGGTGTCTAGTATTGGCAACAAAGAGGTTTCTTAGACTTGCTACCCTATAAAATATTTGGAAAGTTCGTCTAGCCTCATCGAGCCTAAGTTAACACCTCTGTGTCTATTTTGGGCAACTAGAGACATTTTGGAATCCTCCTTCCAATAGAACATTAGATAGATTTATCTAATCTCGTGAAGTCTAAGACGATGCATATACTTCTATTTTGGGCAAGCCAGAGATATTTTTGAGTCCCCACCCCAATAGGACATTGAGATGATTAATCTAACCTCATATAGCCTAAGATTGGGCAACAAGAGATATTTTGGAATTTCACTACCAATAGAACATTGGAAGGGTTCATCTAAGCTCGTTAAGCCTAAGACCAAAGATGGTTCGGGACTTCCCACTTATTCATACCTTGATTAAATTATTAACTGAGTTTTTAGGTTAAATCCTTCATCCCATTTTCTCATTCAGTTCAATGCAATAATTAAAGCATCAGATCAACCATATAATGAAACTATTAAATAAAGTAAGCTATAAATTAATTAAATAAAAAATACAATAGCTTCAAAAAAACTAAAGGCGGAATACAATCCCCATTGTAAATGAGCAAAGAAGGGAAACATACACAAAGCGGGATATTCGATTAAGGATGAAGACATTGGTCTTCGCGCGCATATTTAGAGAAAAATAGTATTAAAATATCTATTTTGTTTGGAAAAAAAATTTGGACATTGGTTCTATTTTATTTAAGAAAATCCCATTGATTTGTAGAAATCTTTTTCCATCTTTTATATTTATGAATATAAAAATAACATTTACAATAAATTGGAAATAAAAAAAATAAACTAAAAGGAAATAGGGTAAAGAAAATAAACCAAATTGGCATCCCTGGATCATCCTGGTGGGCTCCCCTTCTCAGCGTCCCATATTTGTAGAGTGGGACAATGAAATAAAATAATAAAAGGAAATATCAGAGATAAAATAAATATATATAATAATAAACAAAAAAAAGTTGTTCAATCTATGACTAAGATTGCATAAAATGAATAAATACACAATAGATATTAAAATCTACATGTTAGTTAAATGATTGTGAATAAATAAAATAAAAGAAAATAAAATAAATGTATAATTGAACCCAAAATATTTTCCCTCATATTTCAAAGTCGATGGAGGGAAAAAGATGATTAATTTCCTTGCCTTGATCCGAAAAATTAGAATTGAAAATAATAAAAATTTGAGTTTCATTCCGAGAAAGAAAAATTGCTTAAAAAATGGAACAAAATAAAAATTTACAAGAACAAAAAATTATTTTTTTGTCTCAAGAATGTCTTTTATATCAAGAATTTATTTTTAAAACCTTAAGAAATTTATTTGAAGAAGAAAACTAAAAAAATAAAATGTAAAAAGAAATCCTTTTAAGAAGAAGAGAAAAAACGAAAATCCCGAATCCTTTTCTCCATCCTCAGCCTGCTCCTTATAAGCTAACTAAGAATAAGGATAAAAAATTCAAATCTTTTTAAAATTCAAATCTTTTCAAAATTCAAATTAGAAATTTAAAAATTTTTAAAATTTGAATTATCCTTAAAGATAGATATCAAATCTTTTTGAATTCAAATTATAAATTTAAATCTTTTTAAAATTTGAATTAACCTTAAAATTAGGTATAAAATCTTGTTGAATTCAAATTAGATTTTAGAAAATAAAATCTAATCTTTTTGAATTTACATTAAATTTAGAGATAAAATCAAATCTTTTTGAATTCAAATTAGAATTTAGAAGATAAGATTAAATTTTTTATTTTTATTTTAAGGATAAATTTTAAAAAAATAATAAAAAAATTATTTAAAACCTATCTTAATTTTAAATATTGAAAAAATCATGAAGATACCAAAAAAATGGGATAAAAAATCAATTTAGTGGAAAAAATCCTGAAAAAAGGCCCAAATCGGCAATCTGGGCGGCCGTTGCCCGCCTCTCGTCCAGTGCACTGGCACGAGACCGACGGGCGAGCAACACCTCGCATGTCGTGTGCGCACTGCACAGCGCAGGGGTGAGCGCTCTGGCGCCGGCTTGAGCGCTGCACGCTGGGCACTCGCCTGGTGCGCGAGGGAGGTCCCTCTCGCGCTACGGCTGCCGCAAACGACCGATTTTTTTTTTTAAAGAAACAATTTTAACTCAAATACTATAATTTTCAAACTCTTTTTTTTTATTATTTTTTATTTCTAAAAAGCAAATTTGAGAAGGAAATCATTACTTCCAACCTTTTTGCCTGTGAATATACGTTAATTTCGTCATTGGGTTACCTTTGATAAGGGCTGCCTCAGTACTTGGTGTCTACAGTCGCCTTATCGCTCCAAGCAACGATTGTTATTTATTAAAGTTAGTGCGTCCCTTGTGGATTTTCACACTAGCTTTTTTTTTGGAGAAAATGCCTCCTTTTCCGATTTTCACATATCCCTATGCCTCATTTTTGCCTGGAACGGACCCAACCCATTCTAGAGGCTTTTTTTTTTTTAGGATAGACTGCCTATTTTATAGTTTTCAACTTGTCCTTTGGCCTAACTTCTACTTAGAGAGCCAGTTACGATTTTCATCTTTATCGGCCTTCTTTTTTTTGTCTTTTCCTTTTTTTATAGGATTTGTCACATGAAGTGTTGTTATTACTGCCTTGAGACTTGCCCCAACATATGTCCCTATGTATGCCACAAGCTTCTCTGGACCATTCAATCGCATGTTTATTCCTAGTTTATGCATGCATTCCTATCTATATGCACCATATAGCAACAACAATAATCATGAGCTGACATGTGATGCAAAAACACAGGTTTTATTCAATCTCAGGGAGTAACGCCTCTGCCACATTTCACTCCTTTTATCAATTAGCCCTATCAGATTTTGTTGATTGAATATTTTCCAACCTTACATGTTAAGTGTTTTTTCCAACCTTTACATTTTATGATAGAAAAACTTGCCTGATTGTGCTCGGCATAGTATGCATGAATATGCTTGCTCTTTTAGATGTCCTTTTTGGCGTAGGTCGACGAGATTCCTTCTATGTGAGGACTTCATCTTGATCTGATTGTCCAGCATGGATGAGGACCGATGTTGAGCTGAAGTTGTCCTTTGGCCCACTTTTGCGTGTGAGGTTTATTCAGACATTTCCTGTAAAGTTATATGCATAAGAACTTATACAATAGATTGTGTGTGCATGTGTGAAATAAATGTGCAAGGCTAGATACGAGAAATTGGCATAAAGAATTAGGTATGTGAATTATGTCTACACCACTATATGTGTGTAGAGTTATATGTGTGTGAAACATGTGCAAAGAACAAAATGCATTACATGTGTGTAGAAATTATTTTCACAGGATGTATGCCTTATGTGCATGACATCTTTATGCGGAATAGGAACACGGAATGCTCGTAAAAATAGCATATGTAAGATACATGTACATGCAATGGAATATGCATATGGAATGCGCACAAAAAAATTGCACATGCCAGATAGATGCTAGGGATCATGGATATGAATGCATGTAGGGTATCATGAAAGGTTATGCATGTGTGAAGTTATGTAAATAGAATGATATTTATGCATGAAAATTGGGCAATGTATTGCACAAGTATGCATGAATGCGTGCAGGGCACAATTTGTGCGTGGAACGACACGCTAGGAAATATACACATATGAGAGATTCACAAGAAAAGTTTTATGCAAATCTTTGCAAGACCTGTATGACACAAAATGCATTCCAGTGTGGATAGATCATATTCCAGGTGGTTAAGAGGTTTGTTGAGGGTATGGCTCAGCTGCTCGTCTTATCTGTTGCCGCCAAGAATCTAGGAAAGTGTCATTTTAGTTTTAGAAACTTTGACCTAAGTTATTTCCAGGTTGTTAAGAGGTTTGTTGAGGGTATGGCTCAGCTGCCCATTTTCATGTTTTCACCCTGTCCTTTGGCCTAACTTCTACTTAAAGAGCTAGTTACAGTTTTCATCTCTAACGGCCTTCTTTTTTTTTGTCTTTTTCTTTTTTTATAGGATTTGTCACATGATGTGTTATTATTAATTCCTTGAGACTTGCTCCAGCATATGTCCCTATATATGCCACAAGCTTCTCTTAACCATTCAATTGCATGTTTATGCGTAGCTTATGCATGCATTCCTATCTGTATGCACTATATAGCAACAACAATAATCATGAGTAGACATGTGATTCAAAAACACATGTTTTATTCAATCGCAAGGAGTAACACCTATACCACATTCGACTCCTTTTATCAATTAGCACTATTGGATTTTCTTGATTGAATATTTTCTCTCAACCCTTAATTTTTGCCTAGGGTGTCTTTTCTGGTTTTCACCCTAGCGGGCTGCCCAATTTTAGTAAGGTCGCCTATTTTTGATTTTTGACCTGCGGGGCTCTCTTTTTCTTTCGCTTTTGCCTTTTCCATGGAATCTTCTTTAGTCTGTCGACATGTACTGGTTCTTTTGAATTTACATTCCTCATTATTAGCGGGGAGGACTGCTCCTTCTGACAATACCTCTTTTTTTGCACCAAAGTCTTCATCTTGACCCTTGTGCAAACTGGTTGAAACAGTGAGTTCTCTGTCTGGAACCTGACTGTAAAATCCTGCACCTTGCTTTTGTCGGCTTTGGTGGCTTAATTTATAAAGTAGCCCTTAATGGTTTAGATTGAGTTATAGGTTACTCTCAGATGGTTTAGGACCAAACTATAGGTTTTTCTTTTTCTCTTTTTTCTTTTTTTTTTGTTTATTTTTTTTCTTTTTTTTCATCTTCTTTTTGAAGGTCAAAAGCTTTGTTCGTCTTGAATTTGATAGTCTGGCTTCTGAGGCAGCCCCTTAGTGATAGGAGCTTGATTTCATTTGGCTGCATTGTTTACGTCTTAGATGCTGAAAAAGCAAAGGAATGGCTTTTGAAACTTCGATTATTGTTAGGTTGGCAAGTTATAACAGGCTGTCCTAGTATGTCATTCCAGGTCAAGGCAAAGGCCTTTTCTCTTCTTTTTTTTATCATTTCTTTCATTATCATTTTTTATCTCTCAAATTTTATCTCATTTCAGGAGTTAGGTTGGACACAACCTAGATTATTGCTCATTGACAATAAATAAAGCAATATTTATTGAATGAATGTCTCATAAGTCATGATTATGGCCATGCATGATGCAATAAGAATAAGACATTACATATATAAGAAAAAGCCCATATTATTAACACGAATGGAGAAACAAATGCATTATTATGACCTCAGTTCATGGACACATATGTGACATCATAAAAAAAATTAGCTTTTGTCTAATCTTCCTCTGTTGCTGACTTATATTGCTTGAAAAGCTCCCCTTCTTTGGATAGTGCCCCAAATATTGGTGGTGTTATGGCCTTGTAATTGCTCTATCTCTTTCTCTTCTTCCTTGGATCTCGAATTCAATCGGTGTCTACCCATTTCTATATGCACTCTCTCAGAGCATGGTAATAATTCATTTTATGCCCTGTGTGCTGATGATATGCATAATAACCATCCACTCTGTGTCTTGGCCTTCCCTAGCTTATGGATAGCCTTGGCGGTACTGGTTGCAATTTCCCTTCTTTGATGAAATGATCAAGATACCAAGATAATGGTTTACCTGAGTTGGAATCGGAATGCACAGCTTTCTCAGTAACCAATGCTTCAGCCCTCTCGTCTCCATCATTCTCGTTATTGTTGCTAAATCCCCCTTTAATCTTTATGCCACCATAACCATATTTTGTGATAGTTACATTTTTGGCTAAATGCTCTCCTTCTACCTCGATGGCTATATCTTTAAGAGATTCCTAATCTTTTAATCCCTTCAACTTGAGTGCCTCCTTCAAATATGGGCTGGCATTTCTAATAAACAACCTAATTTGATATACAGTATTGGGCTTTTGCTTCATTTCCATTACCTTTTGTCTGCACTTGGTGAGGAACTTGTAATGACCTGAAATCTACCCGAGTAGCATTTTTGCTTAATTAGAATAATTGGATGAGTTTAATTTGGGATTTCTAATTTTGGACCTAAGTGTAATTAGAAATGAGGACTTAATTGTATAAAATAAAAAAGTTAAGTGGTTAAAGAGTAGTTGTGCATGTTTAATTAAAGGTTAGATTAATTAAGTGCTAAGTGGGTTTAATTAAGCTAATCAAGATTGAGTTGGTGGTAGTGGAATCCAGGTGGCATGAGAAGGCTTTGCCAGCTCACCTAACACATGCAATATATAGCATTTAAAGGGAGAGAAATGCACTCATTTCTGCATGTCTTGATCGGCTATTCTCTCTTATATTCTTCTTATTCTTTTTCTTCATCTTTAGATTCAATTCTTCAATATCTGGTTGGTTAATTGGTTAGTTGATTGAGTTGTGTTCTTGGATCAAGGTAAGAGGTTGAGTTTGATTGTTCTTCATCTTCTTCATTTTCTTTTGATTTGAGTTAGAAGTGATCCTTTGTTCCAATTTTGGAAATTGGATGTTTGATTGTAGTGGCAGAAATGAGAAATGACAAGGTAAAGGAAAAAGTTGGTGAGCCTAGTACCAAGTGAACTCATTGGAGCTTAGGAGAGTGAGGTTTGGGAAACTATGAATTTTGCATGCTAAATTGATAGTCGATAAACTCTGAAATGCATGTTTGTATTATGTGTTCAATTGAGTTGAAAATGTGTATTTATGTTATGTGATGAATTGAATTGAATTGAATTGAATTGATGAGCTTGTTGCGCTAATTTGATTGCTATGAGTTTGTTGACCCAAGCATGTAACCCTGTTTAAGAAATTTGAGAAATTGCTATGTAAATTGTGAATGAGTAGATACTTAAGGTGTAACGCCCCAATACCCCTTGGAAGGATATCGGAGTCGTTACACACACAAATATGCATACAATATAATCATACTATACTATAGGAGAATATCTAACAACTTGCAGCGAAAAGAAATATTAAAGGAAAACAACATGCATTTCATATATAAACTTAATCAAATATTTCAGTTACAAAAATAACATCATTCTTATATTACATCATTATATACCTATAGCTATCAATTAAACTTCATGTAAAAAATATTCTTTACATATACACTTCATTTAACATTACAAAAAAAATCATGCACATAAGCAAAACTCCACTTCTCAAATCCTAGTGGCCAGCAGATGAACTGCCCTTACAACCGAACCGAACCTACCTACCTACACGGAAACACACCCCTGCTAAGCAATAACGCTTAGTGGGGATATACAGAACCAAAGGACTTCTATCGAAGTCACAAACATTGCAACATACATATTAATAGCACTCATGCATGGAACATATATCATCATTCTTTAACATAAACATCAATATGAGCATAATAAAAGCACAACTAAAGCATTTACTTATACTTTTACATGCATATAAAACATACTAACATACCTTATTGCACACATTCACCTCAACATGCACACATTCACTAGCATTAACATTTTTCATAAATTGTAAGTGATAACTGTAGACACCGGGTCTCGAGTAGCCAAGATCAGGATTACCCAATGATGAAATTAAGTGTGCCGATCTATAGGCAAAAAGAATGAAGTTGGAGATGACGATTTCCTTGTCGATTTGTTATTTTAAAATTAAATAAAAATGTATTCTAAAAATGTTTTTAAAGTATTTTAAAATTTATTTTGTGAGGGAAAAAAGTGAGTTTTTAAATTATTATATTTTATAGGAATTTAAAAAAAAAAAAAAAAAATTCCGCGCGAGGGACGGGCAGGCCGTCGGTCACTCATTCAGACGGGCAGGCCGTCGGTCACTCATTCAGACGGGCAGGCCGTCGGTGGCCCCTCTGCACCCCTGTTCGTCCGTTTTGCCTGTTTTGGCCATTTTGGCCATAACTTCTTCATTTTAAATGCTTTTTAATTCATTTTTTTTGCAAAATCCTTCTATCTTCCAACCCAATAAATTCAGTGGTTTTTTGTAATTATGAGAATTAAATTAATTTAATTTCTTAATTAAAAAAATCTGAATTTTAAGGGGGAATAAAAAGAATTTTGGAGAGAGAATTAGGGGGATTTTTCTTTAGAAAACATTTTTTTCTTCTCTCTTCTCTCAACCAAATTCTCTCAATTTCTAAAGGAATTTCCAGCAATTCTTGAGACAAAAAATAACAATTTTTGTTCTTGAGAATTTTTCTTATTTTCAATTGACAACTTTTTTACTTTAAGACAAATAAACTAATTGTTTGATCTTGAGTAAAATTTATCTTTCAAAATTTTATCTTTCTAATCATATTTTTTCAAATCAACACAAGGAATTGGATCATCTACCTTCATTTCTTCAAGATCAATTTTGAGGGTAAACATTCTTGGCTCAATTTCTTAGTTTAATTTTTAATTTCACTTCTTTCTTATTTAATTAATTAACATGTAAATTCTTTTAGTTCTATCATTTTGTTCTTCTTTTTATTCTTTTGCTTTTATTCAATTGATTATCATGTAAATTCTTTTAGATCTATGATTTAATTGTTCATATTTCTTATTCCTTCTTTAATTGTTCATGCTATTATTTTTTTTGTTCATATTATTTAATTGAATTGTTCATGTTGTTCATATTGTTCATCTTCTTTTATTATTATTATTATTATTATTAGGTTTGATTGTTCATATTCTTTGTTATTATTGTGTTATTATTATTGTAGTTATTACCATCATTAGTAGTATTATTATTATTATCCTTATTCTTGTTTAATTTTATTATTACTATTATTGTTTATTTCTTATGCATGTTGATTTTATTATTACCTTTGCTTTTTATGCATGTTGGATATTATTGCTATTATTAATATGTTTTATGCATGCTTTATTTTTTATGCATATGGAATTTTATTATTATTATGTTATATTTTAGATGCATGTTAACTTGTTAATTTGTTAAATTGCATATTTTTATTATGACATTTTAAGTGGCTTGTCATACATGATGCTTTTTTATTTACTTTATTTTATAGTATGTTTAACTCATTTTTATTACTAACATGGCTTTTATTTGTTTCTTTTATTTCAATACTTATTTTTTATGTGTGAGTCTTTTCCATACCAAGTGGGAGCCCATAAAGATTTGAAGATCCATTCGGGAGTTGTTTATTATTTTTGTTGCTTTTTGTTATTTTGGTTTAATTGATTATTATGTAATTTGTAATAATAAATTTATTTCCATGCACGTAAATTAAGAAAATCACCAAAAAGATTTCTACTAAACTAAATTGGATTTTATTTAATAAAAATGGGACCAATGTCCTAGATTTTTTTATCCAAAATAAATTGTCACTTTAAAATTGTTTTCTTTAATTATGTATGAGGGGACCAACGTTCTCATTTTTAATAAATAACCCGATTTATGCATGAGTTGTATTTTATTTACAAATGGGGGTTGTATTCCGCCCCTAGTTTTATTGTAATTTATTTTGCTTTCATTTATTTTATTTACCGCTTTATTTATATGTTTGATATGCGTTTAATTAAATTGCATTAAAAATTGAATGAGAAATGGGATGAAATACTAAATTTAAAACCTGATTATAAACTTAGCCAAGGTATGAATAAATGGGGAGTCCCGAACTTGCTCTGGTCTTTGGGCTCAAGAGGCTAGAGGTTATCCTCCAAGACACCTCTTGTGTCACGAGACTTAGACGTTAATCCTAGGCCTCATGGCCCAATATGGATAAAATGCGTAAGTCTTAGGCTCTCCGAGGCGAGAGAAACTTTCCCAATGTTCTATTGGGTGGCGACTCCATGAAACCTCTTTGTTGCCCAACATAGACGCACTTGCGATTTATCGCAAGCTGTTGACGGACCCACAATTGCCCCGATCGCCCACGTGCGGGCGGCCGCGGGGACCCGGCGCGCGTCACAGTGGCGACTCCACTGGGGACTTTTGAGACTTTCCTTTGAAAGTACCTTGGTTAAAATTTACAATTGAGTTTTAATTTGGAAATTTCATCTCTTTTCGAAATTGCATTGCATCCATACTAGAGCTTTAGATTATGCTAGTTTGGTCCCTATCTTAACCCCGGTGCGTTCCCGAAGCACGACCCTATTTTCACTCAATTTAGGGAAGTGTTAAGGATAATCACCAGCCCAAGCCTCGTACCGTCATGGTATATTAAATGGTGACCCGATCGGTCGTTACGCTCGTGATGAGCTAGACCCGTCGGCAGGGATCATGTTTGGGTAGCCCTAAAGTAACACCACCCTTTGACCAAAGCTCATGTAATGGCAATAGATACTTCCCCTATGTGGTATGACCCGTAATACCTTGCTTGCTATATGGATCATTTTGTATTGGACAAACCCAAATAATCTGATTGGTCACCTAATCAAAGGCTTTCATGCCCAGATAGGTCCATGTCAACTTATTCGGACTGCCTAAATATATGATGGTCAAAACAACCATACGTATGTACATTAGATAGGAGAGGTTATGCTGCCGGTTTTCCACCGTGCACCATACGCGTCTAAAGGGTTCCCTGTTAACCCTTGGATAAAGCCCACCTAGGAAAGAGACTATGCTACCTCGTGTGTGGGAGAGATAAGGTTGGAAGGATCTATCTGCTTGCATGTGTTTGTCTATGCTGCATCAGCACGACCATGCATTGCATTTCAATCATGCATCATCCTAACGAGATGTGTTTTTTTCAGCCATCATAGATTCTCCTGGGTGGTTTAGGAGTCCCGACGGTCGGTTGAGAAGGATTCCACTCTTGGGGTTACCAGAGCTAGTTCAGAGCTCAGATTCTCTTTCAGATAGTAGTGAGACTTTCTCTTCAGAATCATCAAGTATGTCTAATCCAGCCAGTGGGTCTGATGCAACCAGGGCTATGATTGCCGAGGAAGTGGGGAGAAAGATGGAAGAGTTTGAGGCTAGAATGATGGCCATGATGGGCAATCTTGCCACTACCATAGCTGGGCAACAAGTTGCTACTGCTCCTATTAGGGGGCCAGATGAACAAGGGGCTGTGAGAGGGGACCCCCCTGCTGTAGCTGACCCACATGCGGTTGAGCAAAGAGCACCAGCACCTGTTGAGCGTAGAGAAGGCCCGAGATCTGAGGTTGACCTATGGGAAGATGACCAAGAAGAACAGATGGTAGCAAAGGGAAAGTCACCCAAGCTGGAGGAAGCAATGTGGAGGAAGATGGAGGAGAAATTTGAGGCTATGACCAGGATGATGACGATTGGAAGGGGAATGAATCCCGAGGATCGAGAGCTCGATGGTGATGATCTGATCCCTCAGAATTTCAAGATGCCTGATATCCCAAAATTTGACGGCACTTCTGACCCTGCTGCACACATCAAGCAGTATTCACTGGTCATGAAAGGGACAACTTTAACGAGAAAGCAGAAGATAGAGTACTTTTGCTTGAGTCTCACAGGAGCCGCCGTTGATTGGTATCATGGGTTGGACAGAAGGTCCAAAGAAGACTGGGACTTATTGACTGAGGAGTTCCTAAAGCAATATGATTGCAGTACTCGGATGGAGGTCACACTTAAGGATCTAGAGCTACTACAGCAGAAGGCTGGGGAGTCTTTCCATGAGTATCTTACTCGGTGGAGAAACCGGGTTATGGAAATGAAGCGCAAGCCTGATACTTCTGATCAGATCCGATTATTCATTCGGAATGCCAGCCCATATCTGAGAGATGGACTTAAAATGAAAGGGCTGAAAGATTGGGAGTCCTTGAAGGACATTGCTATAGAGGCAGAAGGAGAGTATATGGCCAGAAGGGCAAGCAGTGAGGCTTATGCCAAGAAGGGCTATAATAGTCAAGGTGCAACCAAGTCAGCTAGTTCCAGCAGTGGTAATAGAAATGGGAAGACAGCTGAGGTGGCGGCAATAGGAATGAATCAGAGGTACTTCTCGAATTTGGGCAGGCCTTTGTCATGGGTATTGAAGCGATTGATGAAAGAGGGGAAGCTACAACCCCTACCACCTAGGCCAGCTAGGACCCAAGGGGAGCCAGGGCATAAAGAGCATGAATACTGTGCCTTTCACCAGCATACCGGGCATCTGACAGACAATTGTTATAGGCTGAGGCATCAGATACAGGATCTGATCGATAGTAAGCAGATCACCGATCCTGAAAAGAGAGAAAGCAAGAAGAAGGCTAATTTCAATGCTGTGCCACCACCTGTCTTTATGGTTGGGTCTAGCCTACCAGAATGGTATGTGATGCAGGATTTATACAGAAATGAGTATGTCGCTGTCACTCGCCCTGAGGCAAGTGAAGAAGGGATTCCCGTGGCGACGATAGACTGTTGGTCCACTAGTGAGAGTGAAGATGAAGAAAATGAAGAGAAAGATGGAGAATTCGCGGATCCGTGGGATTCGGAAGAGGAGGAAAGAGTTAAGGCTGTAACAAGAAGTGGGAGAGTGGTCCCAGAAGTTGAGAAGCCACATGACACAGTGCAAGCACCTGTGGAGAAGGAGCCGGAAGAAAATTCCGTAGTGAAGCAGCTGAAAAAGACCACGGCTCAGATATCAATTTGGGACCTTTTGAGACAGTCCCCCTCCCACAGACAGAAGTTGGTTGAGGCATTAAGTGAGTCCACTGTAGCCACTACAATTTCTCCATCTGAGCTGCTAGACCTTGTAAAAGGGGGATCCGGAGAGAAACTGGTGTTTTCTGACGCAGACTTACCGGTAGAGGGTCGCAATCACAATCGACCACTATACATCAAGGCTCAAATTAATGACAAGCATACCGCTTGTGTTATGGTTGATGATGGCTCATCCATAAATGTTTGCCCTCTAGTTGCACTTCAGGCTTTTGGGCTAAATGAAAGCATGCTAAGCAAGTCTGATTTAACCATCACAGCCTATGACAATTCTCGAAGACAAGCATCGGGAACTTTCAGAGCTCTGGTCAGGACTGGGCCTATCGAGACAGAAACAGAATTTGTGGTCTTGCCTATCCCGGCGAATTTCTCAGCTCTGCTTGGAAGGCCATGGTTCCATAAATTGGGAGGAGTGCCCTCTACCCTACACCAGATGATTAAGATACCTCATGAAGGAGAGGTGGTGACTATTAAAGCAGTTAGAGAAAACCAAGTGTCTGCCTTGGGAATCTCTAATCAGCCATTCAATGGTTTTCATATATCGATGATAGGTGAGGAGCAGGGCTTGGCAGATAGTCCTCTAGTGGTGAATATGATGAAGAAGATGCACTTTCTCCCAGGGGCTGGTCTGGGTAAAAACTCGCAAGGGCTGCAGGATGCTATCACCACACAAGGCCAGAAAGATCGGAAGGGTCTGGGCTACAAAGGAGAGCATGGTAAGAAGAAAGTGTCGGAGAAGATTCCCCACATTTTAGAGAGTTTTGTTTCCTCATCCTCAATTTGTGCTTACATGGGAGAGGAAGAGTCTCAGTGGGTGGATGGAAAGATCATTCCGGGGTTTGAAATCTTTAATGACGTCTTCGACTGGGATGTTGGAGTTATCAAGTCTGCAGAGAACTTCTGGGATGAGGAGATCATGACTCAGTGCAGTGTCTGGGACAGGAATGAGCCTGAGGAGATTGTTACTGATAAGCTATTAGCCATCAGACTTAAGGGAAAGGAAAAGATGGTAGGGCCAGAGCTGAAATTTGAAGATTTGAAGATTTCGCCGGAGGTAGTTGAAAAGCCTCCACCAAGTCAAGAAGTCAAAGCCCAATTGGCTGCAACGACATCATCGACAAAGGATGAGGATAGTAGTTACTTAGATGCTATTTTTATGCCAGAACTTTTTAATGACAATGTTAATGTTTCTGATTACATTAATGAGATGAACAACTTTGCTTACTTGTGTGATGTTTCTGATGATTTCATTTCTCATGATCATAAACATGATGCATTCATTTTTGACATTAACTCAACTAGCACAACTGCATTTAATCTCGGAACTTTGGAGAATCCAAAGGAAATCTTGATAGCATCAGATATAACTCCTGAGGAGAGGCTAAAATTTGAGAGAATATTAAAAAAATATAAAAAAGTCTTTGCCTGGACCTACAAGGACATGCCGGGAATTGATCGAGATGTAGCCGAACATGCCATTCCAACGTACCCAGAGAGTAAACCGGTCAAGCAAAAGCTCAGAAGACTTAGGCCGGAATGGGCTCAGAAGGTGAAAGAGGAAATCCATAAGCAGATTGAGGCTAAGTTTCTACTGGAGGTTAAATACCCGACGTGGCTGGCTAATGTGGTTCCTGTGGCTAAAAAGGATGGAAAAGTTCGAGTATGTGTGGACTATCGGGACCTGAACAAAGCCTGCCCGAAAGATGATTTTCCTCTGCCTCATATTGATGTGCTGGTAGATAGTGCCGCTGCTTGTATGATGTATAGTTTCGTAGATGGGTACGCAGGGTACAATCAAATTCTTAACAAGATAATGGATCGGATCAAGACAGCCTTCATCACCGAATGGGGTACATTTGCTTACCGGGTTATGCCTTTCGGATTAAAGAATGCAGGAGCAACCTATCAAAGAATGGCCACTAGAGTTCTTAATGACTTGATCCACAAAGAAGTGGAGGTGTATGTTGACGACATGATGATCAAGTCAGCTACCAGAGAAGGTCATTTTGAGGCTTTAGAGAAGTTCTTTCAAAGGATCAATAAGTATGATCTACGCCTCAATCCCAAGAAGTGCATTTTTGGAGTTACCTCGGGTAAGCTGTTAGGCCATGTGGTAAGCCAGAGAGGAATTGAAGTAGATCCCGACAAGGTCAGGGCCATCAGAGAGATGCCAGTGCCTCAAAAAGAGAAAGAGGTTAGAAGTTTCCTAGGAAAGCTTCAGTACATCAGCCGGTTTATTGCCAAGCTGGCTTCAGTATGTGAGCCCATCTTCAAGCTTCTTAGGAAGAATCAGCCGGTGGTGTGGAATAATGATTGTCAATTGGCTTTTGATACTATTAAGGATTATCTCCTGAATCCTCCAGTTTTAAGACCACCACGGCATGCCAAGCCACTGATCTTATATCTGGCTATAGAAGACAATTCAGTGGGTGCCATGATGGCCCAGGAGGATGATTTTGGGGTAGAGTTTGCTGTTTATTATCTTAGCAAGAAATTCCTGACATATGAAGCCAAATATGTGGAAGTGGAAAAGATTTGCTTAGCAGTTATTTGGGCTTCTAAGAAGTTGCGGCACTACTTTCATTCCTTCAGTGTACAAGCGGTTGCCAAGCATAACCCGCTTAGGTACCTTCAGGAAGCGCCCTCTTTGCTGGGAAAGATGGGAAGGTGGTTACTACTATTGCAGGAGTTCGATATCGAATACATCACCAGGAAAACCATTAAAGGAAGAGCTGTAGCTGAGTTCTTGGCTGAGCATCCTATTGAGGGAGACCAATTCGAATACAATTTCCCAGATGAAGATGTCATGGCCATAGCAGTACAAGGGTGGCAGATGTTCTTTGATGGGGCAGTTAACAATAAAGGGGCAGGAGCAGGGATCATTCTTACGACCCCGGATGGTGAAAAGCTGCCATTAGCCAAAAAGTTGAGGTACAAAGCAACCAATAATAAAGCAGAATATGAAGCTTGCATCTTCGGATTGGAAGCACTGCTGGCTCTGGGGGCAAAGACCGCAGAAGTCTTCGGAGATTCTTCATTAGTAATTCATCAGATCAGAGGGGAATGGTCAGTTAAGGAAGAGAGGTTGTTACCTTATGTAAAGCACTTGAGAATGTTGAGCAGCCAGTTTGAGACTTGCACTTTTCACTTCACCCCCAGGGATGAAAATCAATTGGCTGATGCTCTAGCGACACTAGTGTCCATGTGGGATAATCCAACAGGGGTTACTATGAAACCCGTGCTAATCTCTAGCTCGGAAAAGCCTTGTTTTGAAGCTGAGCAGGTGATGGATGTTGGGGCCACTGATGGAAACCCTTGGTATTACGACATTCAGAATTATTTAGAACGGTCAATTTTTCCAGAGGAAGCCACCGAGAAAGACCAGAGGATGATTCGAAAGTTGTCCACTCAGTTCATCAGTGTAAATGGCACTTTATACAAGAGACAAGTTGATGGTATCCAGTTAAGATGTTTGGCGGAGAAAGAAGCTGAAAAGGTTATGGAAGAGGTTCATGCCGGAGTTTGTGGAGCTCACATGAATGGTTTAGCCTTAGCGAAGAAGATCATGCGCCAAGGATTCTATTGGCTCACAATGGATACGGATTGTTCAAAATATGTGAAGCAATGCCAGTTATGCCAGCAATACGCGAATTTAAGGCATGTCCCAGTTTCAGAGCTACATAATTTGACATCTCCATGGCCATTTGCAGCTTGGGGGATAGATATCATAGGCGAGATACGTCCTACAGCGTCTAATGGGCACAGGTTCATTATAGTTGCCATTGATTATTTTACTAAGTGGGTCGAAGCTGAATCTTTCAAGAAGATTGATGCTAGGGATATGGCTAAGTTCATCGAGAGGAATTTGATATGCAGATGTGGCCTCCCACACCATATTGTATCTGATAATGGGGTGCAATTCTTAGCAGAAACTAAACAGATGCTTCAAAGGTACGGAATCCAGCATCACAAGTCTTCTCCTTACCGTCCTCAAGCTAACAGTGCGGTGGAAGCTGCAAACAAGAATGTGAAAAGAATATTGGCCAAGATGGTTCAGAGCTATAAAGATTGGGCGGAAAAGCTGCCTTTTGCACTCTGGGGTTATAGAACCACAGTCAGAACCTCTACGGGAGCAACACCGTTCTCCCTGGTATACGGAACCGAAGCAGTTCTGCCGATTGAAATTGAGCTGAAATCTTTAAGGGCAGTCATGGAAGCCGAGATTCCAGAGACAGAATGGGCACAACAGCGATTGTTGCAGTTGAATCTGTTGGATGAAGATAGGTTGAGAGCCTATTATCACAATCAAGTTTATCAGAAGAGACTAGCTCGGTCCTTTGGCAAGAAGGTACGAAAGCACCCGTTGAAGGAAGGGGACCTGGTCTTTAAGATGATGAGGCCGGGAGTGCCAGACATACGAGGAAAATTCAGACCGACCTGGGAAGGTCCGTTTATTGTGAAAAAGTTGCTAACAAAGGGAGCAGCAATCTTGGCTGACAGCGATGGGAATGAGTTTAAAGACCCGGTCAATGTCGATAGACTAAAAAGGTTCCATGGCTAAAAAAAAAATGAAAAGAAGAGAATAAATGCCCCGCAGGTCGAAAACCGAAAAAAGGCGGCCTTGCTAAAATTGGGCGCCCTGTCAGGGTGAAAACCGAAAAAAGGCATCCTGGGCAAAAATTAAGGGCCAAGAGAAAATGTTCAATCGAGAAAACCCGAGAGGGCCGATTGATAACAGGAGTTTGATGCTTACAAGATCTATTCCGAGATTAGGTGTAGTCTTGTGTTTTTGAATTCTTGTTAAATAAGGATCATGTATGATGAAATTATATAGAAATGTACTCAATTTTGCAATGAATAAAAGAATGTAGTTTACATTTTCATTGTTCTTTTAGTTCTGTCTTAAAAAGAGACTTATCATCTATGTATCTAATGACTATTGTCTACTCATTCTATCGGAAGATATCTTAGCAGATGTGTGCTAGTCACCCGTAAGGGAATAATAGCTTTCTCTTGCAGTTAAAAAAAAATAAAAAAATAATAAATAGAAAAAAAAAATAAAAAAAAAGGGCCGTTAGAGATGAAAACCGTAATTGGCTCTCTAAGCAAAAGTTAGGCCAAAGGGCAGGGTGAAAACCTGGAGACAGGCAGTCTGCCCTACAAAAAAAAAATATATAAAAAATAAAAAGCCGCTGGTTTGGGTTAGGTCCATGCCAGGCAAAAATTAGGCAAAGGGTTATGTGAAAATCCCTAAAGGGACGCATTTCCCACAAAGAAAAGCTAGTGTGAAAATCCACAAGGGACGCACTATCTTTAAAACAATGCCTGGAGCAATAAGGCAGCATATTTCGGATGATCTTCCTTTCAGCGAGATAAGACATAATTCAGGACATGAGTCAGAATCTCGGGCATATGCTCATTGACCGGGGGGCAAAGATGCACACTTGATGGTTCTCTTTGAAGAGTTTAAGGGTTAGGGTCCCTAAGCAAAGATGCCATTTCTAGTTCCTCAGGGGGCATGGTGGAGCGGCCAAGCCATATCCTCAACGGACCCTTAACCACTCAGGACATGGTCTATTCATTTTTGCATGCATTTCATACCATTCTTTAGCAAACATCTGCATATGGTAATTTACACTTGCATGCACAATCTGTTGTATATATTCCTGTGCACACAGCTTTGCAGGAAAGTCCAAATGAAGACCACACACATAAAGCTGGTCAAGGACGGCAACGTTGGCACTCACCCTTGTTAGGCAATCAGGTCAAGATAGAATCTACGCTGGCAAATCTTCGAGACTTCTTAAGAGGTAATTCTCCGAGGTCTCTTAGGAGACTAATCTCTTTATCCCTTGCGCTTTTGGTAGTCTGTAGCAGACTCGGTGCAGTCCTCTAAGAGGGCATCTCTTGCGCTTTTAGTAGTCTGTAGCAGACTCAGTGCAGTATCTTCCTTTTGCGTTTTTTGTAGCCTGTAGCAGGCTCGGCGCATCGTCATCTACGGATGGCAGCTGTACTTTTAGTAGTCTGTAGCAGACTCGGTACAGTTCTCTTTTTGCACTTTTTATAGTCTGTAGCAGACTCGGTGCAATCTTCCTTTTGCGTTTTTTGTAGCCTGTAGCAGGCTCGGCGCATCGTCATCTATGGATGGTGGCTACACTTTTGGTAGCCTTGGTAGTGGCTCGGTGTAGTTTCTTTCGTTTTGCGCTTTTAGTAGTCTTGGTGGTGGCTCGGCGCATCGCTATCTGAAGATAGCACCTGTACGTTTAGTAGTCTTGTCAGCGACTCCGTGCAGCGCACTTTTTGTAGCCTTGTCAGCGGCTCGGTGCGATTTATCTTTCGCGTTTTGTAGTCTTGGTAGCGACTCGGCGCATCACCGTCTTAGGATGGTTCCTTGGCACTTTGTAGTCTTGTCAGCGATTCAGTGCAACTCAAGAGGATGAATCACAGCACTGTTCTCGAGGGAGCAGCTGGAAGGTGGCAGCCTCAGGTACGCGCTTCTTTCCTTTTTCTGAATTTTGGCTCACCTAGGCACCCACACACTAGCCTCCCCAAAATTGGGGGCAACTGTAGACACCGGGTCTCGAGTAGCCAAGATCAGGATTACCCAATGATGAAATTAAGTGTGCCGATCTATAGGCAAAAAGAATGAAGTTGGAGATGACGATTTCCTTGTCGATTTGTTATTTTAAAATTAAATAAAAATGTATTCTAAAAATGTTTTTAAAGTATTTTAAAATTTATTTTGTGAGGGAAAAAAGTGAGTTTTTAAATTATTATATTTTATAGGAATTTAAAAAAAAAAAAAAAAAAATTCCGCGCGAGGGACGGGCAGGCCGTCGGTCACTCATTCAGACGGGCAGGCCGTCGGTCACTCATTCAGACGAGCAGGCCGTCGGTGGCCCCTCTGCACCCCTGTTCGTCCGTTTTGCCTGTTTTGGCCATTTTGGCCATAACTTCTTCATTTTAAATGCTTTTTAACTCATTTTTTTTGCAAAATCCTTCTATCTTCCAACCCAATAAATTCAGTGGTTTTTTGTAATTATGAGAATTAAATTAATTTAATTTCTTAATTAAAAAAATCTGAATTTTAAGGGGGAATAAAAAGAATTTTGGAGAGAGAATTAGGGGGATTTTTCTTTAGAA
Source organism: Excoecaria cochinchinensis (assembly GCA_947683425.1). Classification (NCBI taxonomy): domain Eukaryota; kingdom Viridiplantae; phylum Streptophyta; class Magnoliopsida; order Malpighiales; family Euphorbiaceae; genus Excoecaria; species Excoecaria cochinchinensis. The sequence goes on along the minus strand of CANTUQ010000029.1, from coordinate 634,088 downwards.
AACATTTTTTTCTTCTCTCTTCTCTCAACCAAATTCTCTCAATTTCTAAAGGAATTTCCAGCAATTCTTGAGACAAAAAATAACAATTTTTGTTCTTGAGAATTTTTCTTATTTTCAATTGACAACTTTTTTACTTTAAGACAAATAAACTAATTGTTTGATCTTGAGTAAAATTTATCTTTCAAAATTTTATCTTTCTAATCATATTTTTTCAAATCAACACAAGGAATTGGATCATCTACCTTCATTTCTTCAAGATCAATTTTGAGGGTAAACATTCTTGGCTCAATTTCTTAGTTTAATTTTTAATTTCACTTCTTTCTTATTTAATTAATTAACATGTAAATTCTTTTAGTTCTATCATTTTGTTCTTCTTTTTATTCTTTTGCTTTTATTCAATTGATTATCATGTAAATTCTTTTAGATCTATGATTTAATTGTTCATATTTCTTATTCCTTCTTTAATTGTTCATGCTATTATTTTTTTTTTTCATATTATTTAATTGAATTGTTCATGTTGTTCATATTGTTCATCTTCTTTTATTATTATTATTATTATTATTAGGTTTGATTGTTCATATTCTTTGTTATTATTGTGTTATTATTATTGTAGTTATTACCATCATTAGTAGTATTATTATTATTATCCTTATTCTTGTTTAATTTTATTATTACTATTATTGTTTATTTCTTATGAATGTTGATTTTATTATTACCTTTGCTTTTTATGCATGTTGGATATTATTGCTATTATTAATATGTTTTATGCATGCTTTATTTTTTATGCATATGGAATTTTATTATTATTATGTTATATTTTAGATGCATGTTAACTTGTTAATTTGTTAAATTGCATATTTTTATTATGACATTTTAAGTGGCTTGTCATACATGATGCTTTTTTATTTACTTTATTTTATAGTATGTTTAACTCATTTTTATTACTAACATGGCTTTTATTTGTTTCTTTTATTTCAATACTTATTTTTTATGTGTGAGTCTTTTCCATACCAAGTGGGAGCCCATAAAGATTTGAAGATCCATTCGGGAGTTGTTTATTATTTTTGTTGCTTTTTGTTATTTTGGTTTAATTGATTATTATGTAATTTGTAATAATAAATTTATTTCCATGCACGTAAATTAAGAAAATCACCAAAAAGATTTCTACTAAACTAAATTGGATTTTATTTAATAAAAATGGGACCAATGTCCTAGATTTTTTTATCCAAAATAAATTGTCACTTTAAAATTGTTTTCTTTAATTATGTATGAGGGGACCAACGTTCTCATTTTTAATAAATAACCCGATTTATGCATGAGTTGTATTTTATTTACAAATGGGGGTTGTATTCCGCCCCTAGTTTTATTGTAATTTATTTTGCTTTCATTTATTTTATTTACCGCTTTATTTATATGTTTGATATGCGTTTAATTAAATTGCATTAAAAATTGAATGAGAAATGGGATGAAATACTAAATTTAAAACCTGATTATAAACTTAGCCAAGGTATGAATAAATGGGGAGTCCCGAACTTGCTCTGGTCTTTGGGCTCAAGAGGCTAGAGGTTATCCTCCAAGACACCTCTTGTGTCACGAGACTTAGACGTTAATCCTAGGCCTCATGGCCCAATATGGATAAAATGCGTAAGTCTTAGGCTCTCCGAGGCGAGAGAAACTTTCCCAATGTTCTATTGGGTGGCGACTCCATGAAACCTCTTTGTTGCCCAACATAGACGCACTTGCGATTTATCGCAAGCTGTTGACGGACCCACAATTGCCCCGATCGCCCACGTGCGGGCGGTCCGAACGGGCGGCCGCGGGGACCCGGCGCGCGTCACAGTGGCGACTCCACTGGGGACTTTTGAGACTTTCCTTTGAAAGTACCTTGGTTAAAATTTACAATTGAGTTTTAATTTGGAAATTTCATCTCTTTTCGAAATTGCATTGCATCCATACTAGAGCTTTAGATTATGCTAGTTTGGTCCCTATCTTAACCCCGGTGCGTTCCCGAAGCACGACCCTATTTTCACTCAATTTAGGGAAGTGTTAAGGATAATCACCAGCCCAAGCCTCGTACCGTCATGGTATATTAAATGGTGACCCGATCGGTCGTTACGCTCGTGATGAGCTAGACCCGTCGGCAGGGATCATGTTTGGGTAGCCCTAAAGTAACACCACCCTTTGACCAAAGCTCATGTAATGGCAATAGATACTTCCCCTATGTGGTATGACCCGTAATACCTTGCTTGCTATATGGATCATTTTGTATTGGACAAACCCAAATAATCTGATTGGTCACCTAATCAAAGGCTTTCATGCCCAGATAGGTCCATGTCAACTTATTCGGACTGCCTAAATATATGATGGTCAAAACAACCATACGTATGTACATTAGATAGGAGAGGTTATGCTGCCGGTTTTCCACCGTGCACCATACGCGTCTAAAGGGTTCCCTGTTAACCCTTGGATAAAGCCCACCTAGGAAAGAGACTATGCTACCTCGTGTGTGGGAGAGATAAGGTTGGAAGGATCTATCTGCTTGCATGTGTTTGTCTATGCTGCATCAGCACGACCATGCATTGCATTTCAATCATGCATCATCCTAACGAGATGTGTTTTTTTCAGCCATCATAGATTCTCCTGGGTGGTTTAGGAGTCCCGACGGTCGGTTGAGAAGGATTCCACTCTTGGGGTTACCAGAGCTAGTTCAGAGCTCAGATTCTCTTTCAGATAGTAGTGAGACTTTCTCTTCAGAATCATCAAGTATGTCTAATCCAGCCAGTGGGTCTGATGCAACCAGGGCTATGATTGCCGAGGAAGTGGGGAGAAAGATGGAAGAGTTTGAGGCTAGAACGATGGCCATGATGGGCAATCTTGCCACTACCATAGCTGGGCAACAAGTTGCTACTGCTCCTATTAGGGGGCCAGATGAATAAGGGGCTGTGAGAGGGGACCCCCCTGCTGTAGCTGACCCACATGCGGTTGAGCAAAGAGCACCAGCACCTGTTGAGCGTAGAGAAGGCCCGAGATCTGAGGTTGACCTCTGGGAAGATGACCAAGAAGAACAGATGGTAGCAAAGGGAAAGTCACCCAAGCTGGAGGAAGCAATGTGGAGGAAGATGGAGGAGAAATTTGAGGCTATGACCAGGATGATGACGATTGGAAGGGGAATGAATCCCGAGGATCGAGAGCTCGATGGTGATGATCTGATCCCCCAGAATTTCAAGATGCCTGATATCCCAAAATTTGACGGCACTTCTGACCCTGCTGCACACATCAAGCAGTATTCACTGGTCATGAAAGGGACAACTTTAACGAGAAAGCAGAAGATAGAGTACTTTTGCTTGAGTCTCACAGGAGCCGCCGTTGATTGGTATCATGGGTTGGACAGAAGGTCCAAAGAAGACTGGGACTTATTGACTGAGGAGTTCCTAAAGCAATATGATTGCAGTACTCGGATGGAGGTCACACTTAAGGATCTAGAGCTACTACAGCAGAAGGCTGGGGAGTCTTTCCATGAGTATCTTACTCGGTGGAGAAACCGGGTTATGGAAATGAAGCGCAAGCCTGATACTTCTGATCAGATCCGATTATTCATTCGGAATGCCAGCCCATATCTGAGAGATGGACTTAAAATGAAAGGGCTGAAAGATTGGGAGTCCTTGAAGGACATTGCTATAGAGGCAGAAGGAGAGTATATGGCCAGAAGGGCAAGCAGTGAGGCTTATGCCAAGAAGGGCTATAATAGTCAAGGTGCAACCAAGTCAGCTAGTTCCAGCAGTGGTAATAGAAATGGGAAGACAGCTGAGGTGGCGGCAACAGGAATGAATCAGAGGTACTTCTCGAATTTGGGCAGGCCTTTGTCATGGGTATTGAAGCGATTGATGAAAGAGGGGAAGCTACAACCCCTACCACCTAGGCCAGCTAGGACCCAAGGGGAGCCAGGGCATAAAGAGCATGAATACTGTGCCTTTCACCAGCATACCGGGCATCTGACAGACAATTGTTATAGGCTGAGGCATCAGATACAGGATCTGATCGATAGTAAGCAGATCACCGATCCTGAAAAGAGAGAAAGCAAGAAGAAGGCTAATTTCAATGCTGTGCCACCACCTGTCTTTATGGTTGGGTCTAGCCTACCAGAATGGTATGTGATGCAGGATTTATACAGAAATGAGTATGTCGCTGTCACTCGCCCTGAGGCAAGTGAAGAAGGGATTCCCGTGGCGACGATAGACTGTTGGTCCACTAGTGAGAGTGAAGATGAAGAAAATGAAGAGAAAGATGGAGAATTCGCGGATCCGTGGGATTCGGAAGAGGAGGAAAGAGTTAAGGCTGTAACAAGAAGTGGGAGAGTGGTCCCAGAAGTTGAGAAGCCACATGACACAGTGCAAGCACCTGTGGAGAAGGAGCCGGAAGAAAATTCCGTAGTGAAGCAGCTGAAAAAGACCACGGCTCAGATATCAATTTGGGACCTTTTGAGACAGTCCCCCTCCCACAGACAGAAGTTGGTTGAGGCATTAAGTGAGTCCACTGTAGCCACTACAATTTCTCCATCTGAGCTGCTAGACCTTGTAAAAGGGGGATCCGGAGAGAAACTGGTGTTTTCTGACGCAGACTTACCGGTAGAGGGTCGCAATCACAATCGACCACTATACATCAAGGCTCAAATTAATGACAAGCATACCGCTTGTGTTATGGTTGATGATGGCTCATCCATAAATGTTTGCCCTCTAGTTGCACTTCAGGCTTTTGGGCTAAATGAAAGCATGCTAAGCAAGTCTGATTTAACCATCACAGCCTATGACAATTCTCGAAGACAAGCATCGGGAACTTTCAGAGCTCTGGTCAGGACTGGGCCTATCAAGACAGAAACAGAATTTGTGGTCTTGCCTATCCCGGCGAATTTCTCAACTCTGCTTGGAAGGCCATGGTTCCATAAATTGGGAGGAGTGCCCTCTACCCTACACCAGATGATTAAGATACCTCATGAAGGAGAGGTGGTGACTATTAAAGCAGTTAGAGAAAACCAAGTGTCTGCCTTGGGAATCTCTAATCAGCCATTCAATGGTTTTCATATATCGATGATAGGTGAGGAGCAGGGCTTGGCAGATAGTCCTCTAGTGGTGAATATGATGAAGAAGATGCACTTTCTCCCAGGGGCTGGTCTGGGTAAAAACTCGCAAGGGCTGCAGGATGCTATCACCACACAAGGCCAGAAAGATCGGAAGGGTCTGGGCTACAAAGGAGAGCATGGTAAGAAGAAAGTGTCGGAGAAGATTCCCCACATTTTAGAGAGTTTTGTTTCCTCATCCTCAATTTGTGCTTACATGGGAGAGGAAGAGTCTCAGTGGGTGGATGGAAAGATCATTCCGGGGTTTGAAATCTTTAATGACGTCTTCGACTGGGATGTTGGAGTTATCAAGTCTGCAGAGAACTTCTGGGATGAGGAGATCATGACTCAGTGCAGTGTCTGGGACAGGAATGAGCCTGAGGAGATTGTTACTGATAAGCTATTAGCCATCAGACTTAAGGGAAAGGAAAAGATGGTAGGGCCAGAGCTGAAATTTGAAGATTTGAAGATTTCGCCGGAGGTAGTTGAAAAGCCTCCACCAAGTCAAGAAGTCAAAGCCCAATTGGCTGCAACGACATCATCGACAAAGGATGAGGATAGTAGTTACTTAGATGCTATTTTTATGCCAGAACTTTTTAATGACAATGTTAATGTTTCTGATTACATTAATGAGATGAACAACTTTGCTTACTTGTGTGATGTTTCTGATGATTTCATTTCTCATGATCATAAACATGATGCATTCATTTTTGACATTAACTCAACTAGCACAACTGCATTTAATCTCGGAACTTTGGAGAATCCAAAGGAAATCTTGATAGCATCAGATATAACTCCTGAGGAGAGGCTAAAATTTGAGAGAATATTAAAAAAATATAAAAAAGTCTTTGCCTGGACCTACAAGGACATGCCGGGAATTGATCGAGATGTAGCCGAACATGCCATTCCAACGTACCCAGAGAGTAAACCGGTCAAGCAAAAGCTCAGAAGACTTAGGCCGGAATGGGCTCAGAAGGTGAAAGAGGAAATCCATAAGCAGATTGAGGCTAAGTTTCTACTGGAGGTTAAATACCCGACGTGGCTGGCTAATGTGGTTCCTGTGGCTAAAAAGGATGGAAAAGTTCGAGTATGTGTGGACTATCGGGACCTGAACAAAGCCTGCCCGAAAGATGATTTTCCTCTGCCTCATATTGATGTGCTGGTAGATAGTGCCGCTGCTTGTATGATGTATAGTTTCGTAGATGGGTACGCAGGGTACAAGCAAATTCTTAACAAGATAATGGATCGGATCAAGACAGCCTTCATCACCGAATGGGGTACATTTGCTTACCGGGTTATGCCTTTCGGATTAAAGAATGCAGGAGCAACCTATCAAAGAATGGCCACTAGAGTTCTTAATGACTTGATCCACAAAGAAGTGGAGGTGTATGTTGACGACATGATGATCAAGTCAGCTACCAGAGAAGGTCATTTTGAGGCTTTAGAGAAGTTCTTTCAAAGGATCAATAAGTATGATCTACGCCTCAATCCCAAGAAGTGCATTTTTGGAGTTACCTCGGGTAAGCTGTTAGGCCATGTGGTAAGCCAGAGAGGAATTGAAGTAGATCCCGACAAGGTCAGGGCCATCAGAGAGATGCCAGTGCCTCAAAAAGAGAAAGAGGTTAGAAGTTTCCTAGGAAAGCTTCAGTACATCAGCCGGTTTATTGCCAAGCTGGCTTCAGTATGTGAGCCCATCTTCAAGCTTCTTAGGAAGAATCAGCCGGTGGTGTGGAATAATGATTGTCAATTGGCTTTTGATACTATTAAGGATTATCTCCTGAATCCTCCAGTTTTAAGACCACCACGGCATGCCAAGCCACTGATCTTATATCTGGCTATAGAAGACAATTCAGTGGGTGCCATGATGGCCCAGGAGGATGATTTTGGGGTAGAGTTTGCTGTTTATTATCTTAGCAAGAAATTCCTGACATATGAAGCCAAATATGTGGAAGTGGAAAAGATTTGCTTAGCAGTTATTTGGGCTTCTAAGAAGTTGCGGCACTACTTTCATTCCTTCAGTGTACAAGCGGTTGCCAAGCATAACCCGCTTAGGTACCTTCAGGAAGCGCCCTCTTTGCTGGGAAAGATGGGAAGGTGGTTACTACTATTGCAGGAGTTCGATATCGAATACATCACCAGGAAAACCATTAAAGGAAGAGCTGTAGCTGAGTTCTTGGCTGAGCATCCTATTGAGGGAGACCAATTCGAATACAATTTCCCAGATGAAGATGTCATGGCCATAGCAGTACAAGGGTGGCAGATGTTCTTTGATGGGGCAGTTAACAATAAAGGGGCAGGAGCAGGGATCATTCTTACGACCCCGGATGGTGAAAAGCTGCCATTAGCCAAAAAGTTGAGGTACAAAGCAACCAATAATAAAGCAGAATATGAAGCTTGCATCTTCGGATTGGAAGCACTGCTGGCTCTGGGGGCAAAGACCGCAGAAGTCTTCGGAGATTCTTCATTAGTAATTCATCAGATCAGAGGGGAATGGTCAGTTAAGGAAGAGAGGTTGTTACCTTATGTAAAGCACTTGAGAATGTTGAGCAGCCAGTTTGAGACTTGCACTTTTCACTTCACCCCCAGGGATGAAAATCAATTGGCTGATGCTCTAGCGACACTAGTGTCCATGTGGGATAATCCAACAGGGGTTACTATGAAACCCGTGCTAATCTCTAGCTCGGAAAAGCCTTGTTTTGAAGCTGAGCAGGTGATGGATGTTGGGGCCACTGATGGAAACCCTTGGTATTACGACATTCAGAATTATTTAGAACGGTCAATTTTTCCAGAGGAAGCCACCGAGAAAGACCAGAGGATGATTCGAAAGTTGTCCACTCAGTTCATCAGTGTAAATGGCACTTTATACAAGAGACAAGTTGATGGTATCCAGTTAAGATGTTTGGCGGAGAAAGAAGCTGAAAAGGTTATGGAAGAGGTTCATGCCGGAGTTTGTGGAGCTCACATGAATGGTTTAGCCTTAGCGAAGAAGATCATGCGCCAAGGATTCTATTGGCTCACAATGGATACGGATTGTTCAAAATATGTGAAGCAATGCCAGTTATGCCAGCAATACGCGAATTTAAGGCATGTCCCAGTTTCAGAGCTACATAATTTGACATCTCCATGGCCATTTGCAGCTTGGGGGATAGATATCATAGGCGAGATACGTCCTACAGCGTCTAATGGGCACAGGTTCATTATAGTTGCCATTGATTATTTTACTAGGTGGGTCGAAGCTGAATCTTTCAAGAAGATTGATGCTAGGGATATGGCTAAGTTCATCGAGAGGAATTTGATATGCAGATGTGGCCTCCCACACCATATTGTATCTGATAATGGGGTGCAATTCTTAGCAGAAACTAAACAGATGCTTCAAAGGTACGGAATCCAGCATCACAAGTCTTCTCCTTACCGTCCTCAAGCTAACAGTGCGGTGGAAGCTGCAAACAAGAATGTGAAAAGAATATTGGCCAAGATGGTTCAGAGCTATAAAGATTGGGCGGAAAAGCTGCCTTTTGCACTCTGGGGTTATAGAACCACAGTCAGAACCTCTACGGGAGCAACACCGTTCTCCCTGGTATACGGAACCGAAGCAGTTCTGCCGATTGAAATTGAGCTGAAATCTTTAAGGGCAGTCATGGAAGCCGAGATTCCAGAGACAGAATGGGCACAACAGCGATTGTTGCAGTTGAATCTGTTGGATGAAGATAGGTTGAGAGCCTATTATCACAATCAAGTTTATCAGAAGAGACTAGCTCGGTCCTTTGGCAAGAAGGTACGAAAGCACCCGTTGAAGGAAGGGGACCTGGTCTTTAAGATGATGAGGCCGGGAGTGCCAGACATACGAGGAAAATTCAGACCGACCTGGGAAGGTCCGTTTATTGTGAAAAAGTTGCTAACAAAGGGAGCAGCAATCTTGGCTGACAGCGATGGGAATGAGTTTAAAGACCCGGTCAATGTCGATAGACTAAAAAGGTTCCATGGCTAAAAAAAAAATGAAAAGAAGAGAATAAATGCCCCGCAGGTCGAAAACCGAAAAAAGGCGGCCTTGCTAAAATTGGGCGCCCTGTCAGGGTGAAAACCGAAAAAAGGCATCCTGGGCAAAAATTAAGGGCCAAGAGAAAATGTTCAATCGAGAAAACCCGAGAGGGCCGATTGATAACAGGAGTTTGATGCTTACAAGATCTATTCCGAGATTAGGTGTAGTCTTGTGTTTTTGAATTCTTGTTAAATAAGGATCATGTATGATGAAATTATATAGAAATGTACTCAATTTTGCAATGAATAAAAGAATGTAGTTTACATTTTCATTGTTCTTTTAGTTCTGTCTTAAAAAGAGACTTATCATCTATGTATCTAATGACTATTGTCTACTCATTCTATCGGAAGATATCTTAGCAGATGTGTGCTAGTCACCCGTAAGGGAATAATAGCTTTCTCTTGCAGTTAAAAAAAAATAAAAAAATAATAAATAGAAAAAAAAAATAAAAAAAAAGGGCCGTTAGAGATGAAAACCGTAATTGGCTCTCTAAGCAAAAGTTAGGCCAAAGGGCAGGGTGAAAACCTGGAGACAGGCAGTCTGCCCTAAAAAAAAAATATATATAAAAAATAAAAAGCCGCTGGTTTGGGTTAGGTCCATGCCAGGCAAAAATTAGGCAAAGGGTTATGTGAAAATCCCTAAAGGGACGCATTTCCCACAAAGAAAAGCTAGTGTGAAAATCCACAAGGGACGCACTATCTTTAAAACAATGCCTGGAGCAATAAGGCAGCATATTTCGGATGATCTTCCTTTCAGCGAGATAAGACATAATTCAGGACATGAGTCAGAATCTCGGGCATATGCTCATTGACCGGGGGGCAAAGATGCACACTTGATGGTTCTCTTTGAAGAGTTTAAGGGTTAGGGTCCCTAAGCAAAGATGCCATTTCTAGTTCCTCAGGGGGCATGGTGGAGCGGCCAAGCCATATCCTCAACGGACCCTTAACCACTCAGGACATGGTCTATTCATTTTTGCATGCATTTCATACCATTCTTTAGCAAACATCTGCATATGGTAATTTACACTTGCATGCACAATCTGTTGTATATATTCCTGTGCACACAGCTTTGCAGGAAAGTCCAAATGAAGACCACACACATAAAGCTGGTCAAGGACGGCAACGTTGGCACTCGCCCTTGTTAGGCAATCAGGTCAAGATAGAATCTACGCTGGCAAATCTTCGAGACTTCTTAAGAGGTAATTCTCCGAGGTCTCTTAGGAGACTAATCTCTTTATCCCTTGCGCTTTTGGTAGTCTGTAGCAGACTCGGTGCAGTCCTCTAAGAGGGCATCTCTTGCGCTTTTAGTAGTCTGTAGCAGACTCAGTGCAGTATCTTCCTTTTGCGTTTTTTGTAGCCTGTAGCAGGCTCGGCGCATCGTCATCTACGGATGGCAGCTGTACTTTTAGTAGTCTGTAGCAGACTCGGTACAGTTCTCTTTTTGCACTTTTTGTAGTCTGTAGCAGACTCGGTGCAATCTTCCTTTTGCGTTTTTTGTAGCCTGTAGCAGGCTCGGCGCATCGTCATCTATGGATGGTGGCTACACTTTTGGTAGCCTTGGTAGTGGCTCGGTGTAGTTTCTTTCGTTTTGCGCTTTTAGTAGTCTTGGTGGTGGCTCGGCGCATCGCTATCTGAAGATAGCACCTGTACGTTTAGTAGTCTTGTCAGCGACTCCGTGCAGCGCACTTTTTGTAGCCTTGTCAGCGGCTCGGTGCGATTTATCTTTCGCGTTTTGTAGTCTTGGTAGCGACTCGGCGCATCACCGTCTTAGGATGGTTCCTTGGCACTTTGTAGTCTTGTCAGCGATTCAGTGCAACTCAAGAGGATGAATCACAGCACTGTTCTCGAGGGAGCAGCTGGAAGGTGGCAGCCTCAGGTACGCGCTTCTTTCCTTTTTCTGAATTTTGGCTCACCTAGGCACCCACACACTAGCCTCCCCAAAATTGGGGGCAACTGTAGACACCGGGTCTCGAGTAGCCAAGATCAGGATTACCCAATGATGAAATTAAGTGTGCCGATCTATAGGCAAAAAGAATGAAGTTGGAGATGACGATTTCCTTGTCGATTTGTTATTTTAAAATTAAATAAAAATGTATTCTAAAAATGTTTTTAAAGTATTTTAAAATTTATTTTGTGAGGGAAAAAAGTGAGTTTTTAAATTATTATATTTTATAGGAATTTAAAAAAAAAAAAAAAAAATTCCGCGCGAGGGACGGGCAGGCCGTCGGTCACTCATTCAGACGGGCAGGCCGTCGGTCACTCATTCAGACGGGCAGGCCGTCGGTGGCCCCTCTGCACCCCTGTTCGTCCGTTTTGCCTGTTTTGGCCATTTTGGCCATAACTTCTTCATTTTAAATGCTTTTTAACTCATTTTTTTTGCAAAATCCTTCTATCTTCCAACCCAATAAATTCAGTGGTTTTTTGTAATTATGAGAATTAAATTAATTTAATTTCTTAATTAAAAAAATCTGAATTTTAAGGGGGAATAAAAAGAATTTTGGAGAGAGAATTAGGGGGATTTTTCTTTAGAAAACATTTTTTTCTTCTCTCTTCTCTCAACCAAATTCTCTCAATTTCTAAAGGAATTTCCAGCAATTCTTGAGACAAAAAATAACAATTTTTGTTCTTGAGAATTTTTCTTATTTTCAATTGACAACTTTTTTACTTTAAGACAAATAAACTAATTGTTTGATCTTGAGTAAAATTTATCTTTCAAAATTTTATCTTTCTAATCATATTTTTTCAAATCAACACAAGGAATTGGATCATCTACCTTCATTTCTTCAAGATCAATTTTGAGGGTAAACATTCTTGGCTCAATTTCTTAGTTTAATTTTTAATTTCACTTCTTTCTTATTTAATTAATTAACATGTAAATTCTTTTAGTTCTATCATTTTGTTCTTCTTTTTATTCTTTTGCTTTTATTCAATTGATTATCATGTAAATTCTTTTAGATCTATGATTTAATTGTTCATATTTCTTATTCCTTCTTTAATTGTTCATGTTATTATTTTTTTTGTTCATATTATTTAATTGAATTGTTCATGTTGTTCATATTGTTCATCTTCTTTTATTATTATTATTATTATTATTAGGTTTGATTGTTCATATTCTTTGTTATTATTGTGTTATTATTATTGTAGTTATTACCATCATTAGTAGTATTATTATTATTATCCTTATTCTTGTTTAATTTTATTATTACTATTATTGTTTATTTCTTATGCATGTTGATTTTATTATTACCTTTGCTTTTTATGCATGTTGGATATTATTGCTATTATTAATATGTTTTATGCATGCTTTATTTTTTATGCATATGGAATTTTATTATTATTATGTTATATTTTAGATGCATGTTAACTTGTTAATTTGTTAAATTGCATATTTTTATTATGACATTTTAAGTGGCTTGTCATACATGATGCTTTTTTATTTACTTTATTTTATAGTATGTTTAACTCATTTTTATTACTAACATGCCTTTTATTTGTTTCTTTTATTTCAATACTTATTTTTTATGTGTGAGTCTTTTCCATACCAAGTGGGAGCCCATAAAGATTTGAAGATCCATTCGGGAGTTGTTTATTATTTTTGTTGCTTTTTGTTATTTTGGTTTAATTGATTATTATGTAATTTGTAATAATAAATTTATTTCCATGCACGTAAATTAAGAAAATCACCAAAAAGATTTCTACTAAACTAAATTGGATTTTATTTAATAAAAATGGGACCAATGTCCTAGATTTTTTTATCCAAAATAAATTGTCACTTTAAAATTGTTTTCTTTAATTATGTATGAGGGGACCAACGTTCTCATTTTTAATAAATAACCCGATTTATGCATGAGTTGTATTTTATTTACAAATGGGGGTTGTATTCCGCCCCTAGTTTTATTGTAATTTATTTTGCTTTCATTTATTTTATTTACCGCTTTATTTATATGTTTGATATGCGTTTAATTAAATTGCATTAAAAATTGAATGAGAAATGGGATGAAATACTAAATTTAAAACCTGATTATAAACTTAGCCAAGGTATGAATAAATGGGGAGTCCCGAACTTGCTCTGGTCTTTGGGCTCAAGAGGCTAGAGGTTATCCTCCAAGACACCTCTTGTGTCACGAGACTTAGACGTTAATCCTAGGCCTCATGGCCCAATATGGATAAAATGCGTAAGTCTTAGGCTCTCCGAGGCGAGAGAAACTTTCCCAATGTTCTATTGGGTGGCGACTCCATGAAACCTCTTTGTTGCCCAACATAGACGCACTTGCGATTTATCGCAAGCTGTTGACGGACCCACAATTGCCCCGATCGCCCACGTGCGGGCGGTCCGAACGGGCGGCCGCGGGGACCCGGCGCGCGTCACAATAACAAATCACTACATCTCATATATAGTCATATACATTACATAGAGCATAACTCTTCTTATTCACTCACCAGCATAGAATAATTATAGCCTGAATTCACATCAATGGTGGATACGGGTGCTCTAGATACTGACTAGTAGTACCAACATTAAGAGACTGAAGTCTCAATCATATAGACACCTAAAGGTACCAAGCTCTAGACCTAAACGAGCCAATCTTTAAACCCAAATGGGGCTAACTCTAGCAGCTACAAAACTCTAACCCTTTATAAGCATGCTTATCTATCCACTATTATGAATCCTTCAGGCTTAGCATATAAACTCTCACTACAAGAAATTATACTTTTTATGACGCAAAAAATTGTCATGAAAAATTCATTTTTCGTCGCTGAAAAGATAAGGTGACGATTTTTTATCGTCACAGAGAACGTAACGGTAGGCGCGTAACATAAAAGTTTACGTGACGATTTACTTTTTTGTCACCGTAAGTATAATTTTTTGTGACGAAAATGATTATCGTCATTTTTAGTTCTTACTTTTCATGACAAAAATTATGTCATAAATAAAATTATATTTCGTCACATTATATTATTTATCGTCACTAAAAATTGGTATTTTTTATGACAAATTTAAAATTCGTCACGAAATTTAATATTTTTAATGACGAAACTCTGATTCTTGTTAAAACCATTAAGCATTGGTTACGTAATTATCGTCACAAATAAATATAATTTTCGTCATAAAATATTTAATGTCGTCATTAAATCTAATACTTTAAGTGACGAAAAATGATTTCATCATTAAATTAATGTATATTAATGATGAATATAAATCGTCATATTATTTTACAAATTAGTGACATAAATACGGACAAAAATAATTATCACAAAAAATAGTTTGTGACAATTTTTTATTGTCATTAAATTATATTTTTTTATTACAATATTAATATCGTAATTGTAAACATTATATCGTCATTTATGAACTAACAAGTCGACAAATTATGACAAATATACTTGTCATACATGCGTTGTATTAAAAATGACACATTTTAAATTTAATGTTATACAATCAATTAAATTTCTAAAGAAAATCTAATATAATCTATTTACTCAAATAAAAGGTTAATTAAATAAAAACATACTACCTAATGCAAAAAATTAAATTTGCATCCTAATCCAAAAATAAAATCCGTTGAAACTTCAAAATTTGCATCCTGTTCCTACAAAAAAAAAATCATATATTAGATAAAAAAAACTCAATCATGTAACACCCTTAATCTATACATATACTACGGTTCCAACGATACTGCACGATTACTTGATTGTCTTAAACTACTCTTAAAATTGTTGCAAAATCCGGATAATTATTTTTTTTATCCTTTCACTATTCCCATCTGCCCTATATATAGCTATTTAGTTTTACTATTTATTCAATCAAAATACAAATATGTCACTTAATTCTACCGAAATTTCGGCAAATTTTCCCCTATAATATTGCCTATCCCCCTGTAAACAATAAAATCTTTACACTTCAAATAATCATATATTCATTCACCCCACTTCAATTCAAACTCCAACACAAGTTTGCCCATCCTCCAATTTAGGTCCAATCTCACACACACCATATATTATAATATACTTATATCATCCACTTTCAAATATTTTCAAATATTTTTTAACTATTTTCATGTCATTGAACATAGCAAAAATAAATGCACAAGTATATAACCTAAATGAAAATAATCATTAAGTAATTGGAAAAATAAAATAATATAGTTAAAGTTAAATTGAGCCCACATATATCATACATAACATAAAACATATATATATATATATAAAACTATTTTGGGTAAAATCTACATACTATTTAAGCAGATTTCAAAACACTAATTACAACATACAAAAGAATTTTATAAATTTATAAGATCAAAAAGAAGGAGAAAAACCTGATAATGAAAAGTTGACACTGGTTTAGACCTTCAAAAATATAGTTGATTCTTGAGTATCCTAAAAAAAGAGAAAAAAATATATTATTATTATTAACTGAGCCAAGATTGTGACAGTTTATAGGGCATATGTTTATTTATTTATTTTTGACTAAGGCATATGCTTGCTTAGAATTGAAAAGAAAAATGAAATGATTTGAAAGCAAAGGACGAAATGACAATTTGACTTATTACTAGTTCTTTATTAGTATTCAATTCTTGAAATTGCACAATCGGAGAATAAAAGAAAAACAAAAGACGTCAAAAATTACATAATTTCCAAACTATATTAATAATATAACTATGGGCAGGAAAAGTTTTCTAGGAGGCAATGCATACATAGCTAGCTAGGTTTGGAAAGGAGTACACTACAAGAAAAACATCAGAATATTCTCTGTATTAATGGTACTGAGTTGTAATACATACAATTAATGTAGTTCTGCATAGTGAAAAGTGCTTTAAATCCTTTGATATTTAACCAAATTCTACTGGAATGTCCCTCACATTTAACCAAGCACAAACTCATAATCAATTAAATAAATCTTCTATCAATTCCTTTACAGATAAATATAGATTAAAATGATGAGAGAGATATAAATATAGTCAGGATTCAAAAAAGTAAGGGTAAAATTGGGAAAAAAAAAGGTACTTAATTTTACAAAAATACACTTAGTAAGAAAATTTTTATTTATAAATTTTAGTAAGACATTTTTTTGGCCTTAATTGATGTCTATTCCTGGATGGCAATCGAAATTATACAACCTTAATTCTTTTGATTTTCAGTGTCATATTGTGTGATCTTTTGGGCAAAAAAGAAAAGACGAGATTAAAAAAAAAATGTAGATGATGTCAATAATGTGAACTATTTTATGAGATTCTTCAGTAAACCAGTAACTTTCCATAGCATGCATGGTTATCCAAGCAACTTTTCAATCAGAAATAACACGACTCACATGTGTCCAAACACTCTTACCTCAAGTGGGTCTGTCTCTCCTTCCAGCTCAACCATCACTGGAGCATTCATGGTTATGATTAGAACCTTACAAAAAGAAGGTAATAGGATTTAAAATTCATGGGATGATGCTGGCCAATTAAAATAATTTGACAACAATGAACAATATATTAACCAAAAAAAAATAGAACTGGGGTTGCCTACACATGCATGCATTAATATCATCACCTCTCTATCTTATCCACCGGCAATAAAAACTCATATACCAAAAATGGCTTTTTACACCAGCAATTAGTACAACAAATTTAAGGTAATTGAAGACCAGCCAACCTCTCTGTCTCTCTTTTTGGTTTTGGAGTGTGTAAATGTGTGAAATTTGTCAAGCAAATGGGACCACCCAGATCAAACAATAATCTGTTTGAGCTTGGCAGAAAATTGCATACTTAGAATTTGCAGGTTGACTTTGCATAGCTGAGCCCCACTGGAACAGAACACAAGCACACTATTCATTGAAAAATAATGCTAGTTTATCAATCAATTCTTCTAAACATTAAAATTGATAGTGTAGTTAAGCTAATTTGCCACTAGAACAGAACATAAGCACACTATTGAGAGACAAATTATGCAAAGTTTATCCATGAATTCCTCTAAAGATTAGTGTAGTTGTGCTAATTTTCTATCTGCTAGTCCCCATTAACAGAAAAAAGGCCTATCAGTAAAGCTCAAGATTAAATATGAAACAAAAGAAAACAAAAAATTTCTTTCCTCTAGACACTATGGGCCAGAATCAGGATCAAAGGAGAAAGCAGTGGAAGCAACAAGGTGCAGCATCATTGAAAGAGTTGAAAACGATAGCACAAACACAATAGGCAACACAAACAGATGATTTTTAAAAAGATTGAGAACATTTGCCTTCATACAAATCACAATAGGCAACACAAACAGATGCAAATAAAAGCATTCATTAAAAGCAAGTTTGTTATGAAAGATAAAAAATGAGGTAAGTGTTAAAATGAGATATTTAAACCTCAAATCAAGAATCTCGAGACAATATGAAAGTTATCATCTCTTGTATTCTCCCTAGTCTACTATCAGTCGGGAATTAACCCAAAACCAAACGTTGATTAAGTACACCATATAATTTCCATATATATTTAAAACAGCTAAAGTACAATGACACATTATAAAAGGCCAAATATACTTCGCCATAACTTCAGCAGTCCATGATTATCAAAGCACTGAACTTGAAAAAGTTGTACCTCACAAATTCAAATTAACAGAAGTCAAACCTAAACCAACCTCAAATTGTTCAAAGTTAAAGTGGTTGCTGGTGACCGGAGACGTGAAGAACAGGGCAGAGTCACCGGCGAGCAAGAGACGAGGAAAGAACGGCGACGAGGGCGAGAGGCGAGTGGCGACGGCATGCGAGGTGAGCTGCGACGGGCGACGGCAGCGATCTAACAACACCCGAGGGAGACAGCTCTAGAGGCAGTAGCAGCGGTGAGATCGGATCTGCGACGATGGGGTGGAGGTAGATGACGGCGAGGGAGCGAGTGGCAGTGGGGTCGAGGGCGACGCCGGATCTGATGCCTGGTGGCTCGCAAGGGAGGGGAAGCGCGATGGAGGGGGCGACGCAAGAGAAAAAATGGACTTTGTGATCTTAGGTTATATTGGGAGGCAAAGGGAAGTCCAACCATTTTTCCGTGAAAGGAAAGTGTATTGAAATCAAAACTGAGAAATAGTAGCATTTAGATTTTGAAATGTAGAATCCAATTTTTTTATTTAGCAACCGAAATATAATTCGGTTGCAATTTAGCAACGGAACGGAATTTCTAAAATTCCGTTCCGTTGCTAAATTGCAACCGAATATTAATTCCGTTGCTATTGTTAAAATTAATATTTTTTAAGTTTATTATTTAGCAACGAAAATTTAATTCGGTTGCAATTTAGTAACGGAATGTACCTTCGGTTGTTAAATTGCAACCGAATGTAAATTTCATTGCTATGGTTAAAACCAATTTTTTTAAGTTTATTATTTAACAATCGAAACATAATTCGATTGCAATTTAGCAACGGAATGAAATTTCGGTTGCTAAATTGCAACCGAATGATAATTCCGTTGCTATTGTTAAAATTAATTTTTTTTAAGTTAATTATTTAGCAACGGAAACCTAATTCGGTTGCAATTTAGCAACGGAACATATTTTCTGTTGCTATTGTTAAAACCAATTTTTTTAAGGTTTAATATTTAGCAACCGAATTTGTCTTCCGTTGCTAATTTAGTAACAAAAATTATTTTTCGTTGCTATTTTAGCAATGGAATATAAGTTCCGTTGCTATTTTTCATTTCAAAAATATTTTCCCTCTGTTGGCACATTATTTAGCAACGGTATAATAATTCCGTTGCTAATTTCCATTACTATATTTTGGCGCTAAAAATTTCCTCCAATTTTAGCGACGGAATATCACCAAATTTATTTCCATTGCTAAATCTACAAAATTTAACCAATTTTAGCAACGGAAATGATTTTCCGTTGCTAATTTAGCAACGGAATTGATTCCGTTGCTATTTTCATATTTTCTTGTAGTGAAAATTATATTTTGTCATAATATATTCATTTTTTGTGACATATTTATTTATTATAAAAAAATATTGTGACGAAATAATTTTATCGTCATTAAATTGTGACAAATATAATTCATGTCACAAAAAATAAGCATTTCACGACGAATTTTTATGTCGCAAATAGTTATTTTTTTCATTATATTTTTTCCCACAAAAAAATGTTGGAAATTTTTCCTCCAAATTAAAGGTGACGAAATTGTATCTCGGCACAATATATTCATTTTTTGTGACATATTTATTTGTCATAAATAAAATTATTTTTTAAACTAAAATTTTTCGAAAAAAATAATTAGAAATTTTTTTATAATCGATATCTTATTTGTGACGAAATGATTTTATTGTCATTAATTTTTTTAATTATGACAAAAATAATTCGTCACAAAAAATAAATATTTTGTGACGATTTTATACGTTGCAATAAGTTATTATTTTGTCATTAAATTTTTTTCCTCCAAAAAAATGGTGGGAAATTATCTCTCCTAAATAAACCATGACGAAATATATTTTTTCGTCACCAAATTAATCTTTTAGTGACGATAATTAAAACATAAAATGACGTAAGATTATTTCGTCACAATAATAAATAGTATGGTAACGTTTTAAAAAATTCGTCGTTGTAAGTTACAATTAGTGACGAAATTTTATGTGTCATTAAAAAATTCGTCATAAAAAGTCAAATTTCTTGTAGTGTCTATTCACTATATTATATAATACATAAACACTCAAATATCCAAACCAATTATTACACAAAAACTCAATTCATGTAATAACTAAGCAAACTATCAACCATATAATTAATATATTCATTCATGGTGCCACATATAACTTTATTATGCATGGTCATACATAATCCAATTTAATATTAAGCACAAATAAGGATAAAAGACTTCTATACAAAACTCTACACTGTGTCGCACCCGCGACCTTTGTTGCACTCGAAATAGAAAGAAAACACCCAGTTGTCATGCTCGCGACAATGTCATACTTGAGACAAAATGCTAAAGCAGCTTCTATCGTGCCCATGACGGAGCTCGTGCTCGCGACAAAGCTCGAAAAAACCTAGCTTTGCAAAACCAAGCTCGGCAAAACCAAGCCCACCTAAGGAGTATTCTATAGGCCTCACGAAAGAACTGAACATGGTGTTCGAACTCCAAACTACACAACTCTCATGCATAAACTTTACATATACCAACCTATAATCACATGAATGGCTTCAAATCATCTTAAAACCATGTCAAATACACTATAAGACTCCAAACTCAATTATAGACACTAGCAAATACTAATATCAATAACAACCAAAATGGCCTTCAAGCAATAAAATCATATACAAATACTTTACATGCGTAATCTATAACATACTCATAATTTTTCGCATAATCAACATGCAACAAACGCAAAGTTGACTATAACAACTAAAAGAGTAGTAAAACTAATTCAAAGCTCATCTAATTACCATTTACTCAAGCATGCATCTAATGACAATTTAAGTACAAACAAACCCAAACTATCAACAGAAGCTTTTGATCAAAACTAACACATAGTCCCAAACATGCATCTATCAAGAAAATAATTAAATCCCAAACCTCTTAAAAATGCAGCTTGAACCACTTTCTCTTCTTGTTCAAACCTTTTCCTTACCCTTTTCTTTCCTCTTATCAATAGCTTCTTACATAAGAAAATCAAATACAAATATACTCTTAGTCCGTCAAACAAACTAACTCAAACACATAAATAGAAATGAGTAGAAGAAGAAGACATCAGATTCTGAACCACACTTACCTTCTTAGCTTGTCACGGAAACCACTTCAAACCAATCCAATCAAAACTCATGAACTCAAACATGCAAAGAAGAAGAAAAAGAAGGAAGATCAAATTGAAAGATGAAGGAGGAGGCTGGATCACACGTGCAGAAAATGGAACTATTGCCTCCACTAACTCTCCTTATATATGCATGTAAGGAGAGTGTTAGCAAAGCCTCCATCCTACATGTGGATTCCACTCCACTTCCCATCAAATTTCTTCACTTGGTCCTTGACAATTCTCCTCTTAATCCCTCAATAAATTATGTCCTTTAATTACTTTAATCTCTTTTAATTACATCATCCTATACTTATAAACTTATACTTAATCTAATTACTTTTATACCTTTACTATGTAATTATACAATAAACTCTACTAGAGTACACTTTGGGTCATTACATAAGGTGGAATTGAAAGTGTCATGGTGTTTATGTATATGTCAGGGTAATATAGTTTGAGTTTGGAGTATTGGATATTCCAATTTTGTTGATTTCAAGCTTGAATAGTTTGATAGAGTAAAACTGGTTTTGTGGGATAATTTGGCCTATTGGAATTCTCTTTGTTACAAATTGAGTTGTATAACTCTAAAATGAATGGGGTTAATGGGATTAGGTTCCAAATATCTATGCCTATAATTGTTATAGAAATGGTCATGCTGATTTGAGGACTCTAATGTCTTTAAAAGTGTCTATAAGTATAGCTAAATCCTGTTGGAGGATGTGGAGCAAGTGGTGTTCCATTGGCAATAACTCCTTAATCTTAAGTCCAAATATAATGACGTTTGTGCCATTCTGGAGTTTACATGTAGGTGAACAATTGGTTACAAGGCCATATTGGTATAAAATGATGTTATATTGGTTTTTAGAAGTCATGTATGTGGATTTTGGAAAGGTGTTTGAAATGAGGTATGTGAAGTGGAGTTTTGATCATGAAGTTCAAGCTCTATTGCGAGTGCAACATGGGTCATGAGCATGACAGAATGCTCTATGGGGTAGGACTTGCTAGATTGTGTTCTGTTGTGAGTGCGATAGAAATGAATTGTTCGGTCTGTCACATGCGCGACTTGTGCCACAAGCGCGATAAAAGGGTTTGTCGAGGTCTGTCGTGAGCGCGATAGAGTCACAAGTTGGGACAATTATTAAATGTCCTATTTTGTGTGATTTATGCTATTGGCCTATGGATAATCATGCATATGAAGATTATAAATGTGTTGGTTCATGTAATTTTATACAATGAAGTGGGAATGTGTTTGATAAGCTAAATATGTATAAGCAAGATATTGATTGTTAAGATATTGCTTCATGAGAATATAAATCGATGTTATATTATACGAATAAATGAATAATAATTTGATTAATAATTAGCCTGCAAGTCGAGTAGTGGATATATTGGCATGCCTATAGGGTCAAGTGCTGCAGCCGAAGTGTTTGATTCCATTTTGAATCACCAATGCATATAAAATCCTTCTTGGGTTGACATAAGTGTTATTGTATTAGTAACTATTTCAGTACCTATGGGTACTAATGCAAAAGTGTGTATCTTCGGATACAAATGTGAAATGTGGTACTTACGAGTACAAATGCGATACCCATTATCCGTATATTTGAATTGCAGGCAAGGTAATTAATGAATGATTAAACAATAATGAGCAAAGTGAATATTATGCATTATGAGAATGTGAATATGATACGCTACAAGATGGTCATGTGATATTATAATATTTGAACATGATTTACCATTGATGCTATATGTTTATTGAGATATATTCAATGTTATATTTATAAAGCATGTATATGATGAAGCATGGACATAGAGCATATATTTGTTGTTATTCAATGATTACTATGAATATATGTATATTGTATGTTGTTTCCTCACTAAGCATTATCACTTAGTATTGGTGTTAATCCGTATAGGTTCTGAAGTGAAGTGTATCTGAAGGATGGTCCTGCATCTTCTTTTTTCAACACTAGGGTCTGCTGCTCAGTATAATGTTTTGTATTATGTAAATGAAACTACTAGTTTTGGCATGTAACGAGAAGTGGTGTAATAACTACATATTATATGTGTTGGAAGTTGACATTTTGTATAAAGTGTGAGTTTTGAAATTGTTTCGCTGCGTTTGAAAGAATATTGTTAATTTAGGATTTTGTGTTTAATTATTATATGTATTTATGCTGTATTATGTGTGTTATAGCGACCATCTTCGACTGCCATAGATTAGCTATGCGAGTGGTCGAGGATGGGCCTCATAGTACTTATGAAAAGACTCTTCTTGTAACGCCCATTCTCAATTACCCGGTTAACCTAGCTAATGGAGTCGAGAATGGTCGTTACACAGCAACCACTTCCTCCTACACATACATAGTCCAAACGCATACAAAAAATCTATACAATAAAATTTTTGTTTCCATCGCATTCACATGCAACCAGTTATTGATACTCATTATACGCTTGCTCATGCATTCGTGCGCACACACACTTATACAAGTTAAGTATTACAGGCCTGGTTACTTAATATATTACATAGTTTATGTTATCCAAAATAGTAATTATATAACACCAAACACAAATCTACCCCAAAACCTATGCTATCAACAACCCTAGTGTGTTGACCTTTGCCAATGTGGAACTGTCCCTCGATTCACCTCGCTTTAGAACCTGCACGGATTAGGAAAAACCCGTGCTAAGCGATAATGCTTAGTGGGGAACAATACAATATACATATACATATATTACACAGCATGTAACTAGTTTGAGGCACATATTAATTTCCAAGCTTCAACTTCAATATATACATATATTCATGTGTTTATATGAATCATTGTTTCGTTGTACTTAACATATATACACTTAAATCGAGCTTCTACAGTCATGCATTGTTATCATACATCAGCATCCACATAATATTGTTATAACATCTACACATCTTTGTTTATACTCATCCTGAAGAATCACATTCGTATAATCGCATCACACGACAAACCTTAACACATCTCATTCACATTATCATTTTATAACAGTCTTTATATGATCAGATTATTAACATTAGCCTTACCTGCAACTAAAAGACGCGGATAACGGGTATCGCAATCAGTACTAGAAAGTACAACAATCATTTTGTAGCCAAAGATGCACATTCGCAATTAATACCTATAGGTACAGGAATATTCAGTATAATTGTAACACCCCAATACCCCCGGGAAGGAATATCAGGGCGCTACGCGCAAACACACAAACGCATACATATACCAATTTAAACTTTAAGGCGGAAGCAATAATAATAAATAATTAGAATATCTTAAGCTAAACATACAACTCTTATAATATGTAAACTGTAGATATTACAAAAGTTTTATACTTATTACATATTCATTTTCGGTACATATACAAAACAGTTAACATTTACACTATGATACTATACTTTCTTATATACATAATGATGTTACTCAAAACACATGAAAACTTTATCTTATACAAAAAGTTCTTCAACAAGCTCCTAGTGGCCATGACTCGCAGATGTAAACTCTCTAATCGCGTCCTGTAAACCTACACGGGAAAACACCCGTGCTAAGCGATAATGCTTAGCGGGGATAAACAAAAATAATAGACTTCGAACGAAGTCACCATTAAATCACATGCAAATCAAGAGTCATGTCATATACAAATAATCATATACACAACCTGGTAAGCAAATAACATCATGTTTCAACCCATTCACGTGCAAAATCAAAATATGGCAACAATATTAATATCATGTCATACTATGTTCATATACACCTACAAATCTCTACTTCATCTCTTGTACACTACAAAATATACATTAGCCTGAATTCTCAATACTAGTGGATACGGGTACTGTGGATACTGTATAAACTCTAGAAAGCTAACTCAATAGCGTTGAATACTCAAGGTATTCATCAAATAGACACAACTAAGATCACTGTAGCAGCCGCCTCTACCCCTTTATAAGCATGCTTATCTATCCACTACTATCACCATTCAGTCGTAGCATAAACACTCTATATACTATACCAAATGCATTATAATAACTCAAGCATTATATAACAATCAATATCACATGGCATGTCGTGTTCAACACTTAAAAAGCAGAATACACTCAGAATACACTTAGTTCCATTCTTAAACTCTTATGCCTTGGCATTATTTACCCAGATAACTAATCTTATAATCATTTGATAAACCTAAACATGCATGGTATAGACCCCAGAAATGTTTCGGTGTAATACGGGTTAAATTCAGGAAGAAAAACACATAAAAATATACAAATTAGTTGAGGGTAAAGGTGGGGAATTGATACATGCCAAGCATGGGCTCTAAATCAAGATGAAAATCACTCTTATGACCTGTTCTGTCGTGCTCACGACAGAAGGCTCCAACAGGAACTTCACGAGACTGCTTTTCACCTCAAACTTGTATCGCCTAAAACAACATCTAAACGTCATTTTTAGGCAAAAACTCCTCTTAACAATTATTCCCTGGGAAGTTATCTTTCAAATGGGACAGGTTGCAGGTCAAATAAACATCTACAACGTTAGATATAGCCTAAACAAGCTATACTGTTCCAATGAACCAACCAGATTAGAGACACTTGTGTTTTGCCAATTTTTAGGGTCTTATAGCAAGAATTTGCTCAAGGTGATTTCTGAGACATTTATAAGTATTAACGTCTTGGTTCTAAAGGCTCAATAATCACGAAATTTTGAGGTCTAAAAGTCCACTTATGACAAAAGCATTACACGATGTCTGATGAAAAATGAACAGGGTTTCCCCAAAATCATATCTTACACTCAAAAACTATATGGCAATCATCTAATGTCATCAACCCATATGCAAATGATCACATTACATAATCATAACCATATACACATATATATATAAATAAATCATAAGAACACAGCAAGCAATCAAAATGATCACACACGATTCCGACCTCTAGGTAGCTTGATCTCTGTTCTCTACTCAGTCTAGATCTTCTCTTTGCCCTTGTTCAACTTCTTGTCCATAGCTTCAACAAATCATACAAATACAATCCAAGAATCAATCCTTGTTTTTCACTTTAAATCAAAACAAAACCGGGAATAAGAAGACCTATACTAATAAAATCACACTACTTACCTTCTCAAGAGTCAACTCGACCCTTATCTCACTCCTTTCAAACCAATCCAAGTAACTCTCTTAAGGAGCAACCAAAAGAGAAGAAAAGAAACAAAAGAAGAAAGAGAGAGCGAGCATGGCAAAAAACAAAGAAAAGAAAGAAAAATAAGGAAAAAAAAGGCAAAGCAAAAATGAAAAGGGAAACAAAGTGGCTGGTCAATGCTCATCCAAACTAAAGACTTTCATAAATGCCCACTTACCATAATAAATGCATTTATTTACTTAAAACAAACTTATTCAATCCAAGTGTCACACTCCCATGTTGCCATGTGTCACTCTCCTATGCTGCCACAGGTCCGATACACATCAAATGAACCAAAAAAGTCCAACTTAATTAGGCTTCACGGGAAGCGTTCTATCGCGCCCGCGACAGGACCCTCACACAAGCCACTTATTCATGTCCTCAAAACAATTTTCTTCTAGCAAAACTTTTAACCTTAATCAACTTGGAAACTCTTTCAAATACACTCTCTTATACACATAAACTCTTGAATTACCAAATCGGGTCATTACAATAATACAATGAACCTGATAAGGATTCCGACAATTCAAAGATTTCCCGAATGAAATAAATGCTGTCGGCCACACTTTTAGACCCTATAAGCATGCCTACCTATCCACTATTTGATCCGCAGGCTAATTATTATTGCAGTTATCTGTAATTTAATTACTGTTTACATTATTCAGATAATCATATGTGGTTCAACTTGCACATAATAGATCACATACGCTTGTAAGTATACAAATGTGTTCACATTCTCTTCATATGCAATCTCATTTTATCATATACATTCATTTAACTCATAATCATATCATAGGTCATAATAATGTTGATATACTAATATAAGTTCTATTTCATATCATTATATATTATTACACAATTTTTTGTAAAGAATTACTCATATACATGACTTAACAAGCAAGCCCACATTCACATGTCTCATACATTTCATCTCATTTAACCATAATGTTTAGCACATAATAATCTTCATTAAATGATATTAAATTTGAGTGGATTATCGATCATGCATGTATATAACATTTGGCCATGTCTTATTGTTCAATATGCAAAACAGAGGTACCTCACGGTGACAATCAATTTGATTGTGACTGTGACATACCAAGGTTTTAGAACAGAACACAATCGCAAATACCTCATGGTGACAATCAATTTGGTTGTCACCGTGACATGCAAATATCTTCCGGGCATAATGCAACTTATGGTATCTCATGGTGAAAATGAATTTGGTTGTCACCGTGACATACCAAATGCACCCAAACAGAATGCAAAGCTTGCATACCTCACGGTGACAAACAATTTAGTTCTCACCGTGACCTACGCAAGTTTACAAAAACACAGCTATGTTTTACCAACGTACGACTGTGCTTTTCTCACCCAAATCTCATAACAAACTTCAAGTGCTCATAACTCAATTCAAATGTCATTATTAGCCAAATCATCCTTCTAAGCATACGCTCTCTTTCTTATTAAATTTCTAACAATGTCGATTTCAACACAATTAGATGACAACTCAAGGAGTTATGTTCAAATGATTTTAACATGCTCCAAATGACTCACATGCACATTTTGGTTGACCTAAGAAAACCATTTTAAAATCTTACACTTGTTAAAACTATTTATATTTCCATGTCAAGTTCACATACCAATTTCAATTCGAGAATTCACCTATCAAATAAACTTTTATAATCCACTTTCTCTCAATTTACATTCAAACACATATATCCAAATTTAGGGTTCAACAAGCTCATAGCAATCAACGCACTCCAATGCAATCATTCCTTCAATACAATCATCTCATAGCATAACACAACAATTTCTCACACAATCAATAAAATTATACACATATATCACAATTGGTTCCCAAACCTCTTGTCCTTAGCTCCCTAGAAGTCACTTAGCCTCTTGATCAATCACCTTCCCCTTTCCTTTGATTCCCTTTACCCCCTCAACTTCAGCTATCATTAAATCCAGGATTGGAACAAAGATTAATTACGAACTCATCACAACACAATAACAAGAAAAGGAGTAGAAGAAGATGAGAAATCAATTACTAGATGACTTACCTTACTAAAACAGAACTTAGCAACCAATACATCATTTATCTTCAATAGAATTCTTATGGTGATCACTTAAGTAATAGCTTCTGAAATGAAGAGAAGAAGGTGAGTGTGAAGAAGGAGGTAGTCCAGAATTGAATATACAAAGGAGTGGATTTCCACTTTCCTTAATGAGATATATATTGAATGAAATAAGTTTGGTTGGCAATGCCACATCCGGACACATGGATCCCACTATAATCCTTCAAACTCAATTAACTTAATCAAGTTTAATTAACTCATAATTAATCCACCAATAATACTTTCACAATTAAGCCACTTATCTTATTTCATTCATTCAATTGAGTCCTTCTCCAAAGTTCAATTCACTCCCACAAATCAAATTAGGTCATACATACTTCCTCAATTAAACCAATTACTACCAAGGTACAATTCCGACCATTACACTTCTAGCTTCTGACATAGTAATTCTAATTCCTTTAGGGTGACTTATATTCTGGTATTGAGCTCCTATTGTGCTAGGAATTCGTCCGTCAATAAGTCCCAATCTTCCTTAATTCTTTAAACCAATCCATGGTATCAATCTGGGGTCTTGTGAGGTTGAGGTAGAAATACTCTATTTTATACTTCCTTTTCAAAGTGGTATATTCATCACTAACGAGTACTGCTTTATATGTGCCGATGAATCATAGGTAGCATTAAACTTAGGAGTGTCGGACATCTTAAAGTTTTAGGGGATTTAATCATCACCATCTAGCTCTTGATCTTTAACGTTAATTCCCCTTCCCACAGTCAACATGCGGGTCATTGCTGCAAACTTCTCATCCATTTTTGTCCACATCGTCTCTTCAAGCTTAGGTGCCTTTCCCCTTACATCTCATACTCTTAGAAGAAAATACTTTAATAATTACATGCCCAAAAGTTACAATTTATAATTTCACAATAAGAAAGATAAAACCTACACTAAGCCAAGCTGTCCTAGCATGTTGACCAACAAAAATGCGGTGACGTCCTCTGAATCACCCCAATACCCTCGGGAAGGAATAGCGAGGCTCTACGCACACGCAATCATATACAAAAAATCGCGTGCAAAAGCGAAAGTAATAACAATAAATAAATAGAATAACGTGGGCCAAACATACAACTCTTATATCATCTATAAATCGTACATATTACAAAAGTTCTATACTTAATACATAATCCTCTTCGGTACATGTGCAAAACAGTTAACATCTACATTTTGATACTATACTTCTCTATATACATAATGATGTTACTCAAAACATCCGAAACTCTATCTTATACAAAAAATCCTCTCTCAAGCTCCTAGTGGCCATGACCTGCAGATGAAAACTCTCTAATTCCATCATGTGAACCTACATGGGAAAAACACCCGTGCTAAGCAGTAACGCTTAGTGGGGATAAACAGAAGCAATAGACTTCGAACGAAGTCATATATTACATGCATATCTATAGTCATGTCATATACAAATAATCATATATGCAACCTATAAGCATATAACACCACTCTTTAACCCATTCATGTGCAGAAATCAAAATATGGCAAATGATGTTGATAACATGTCATACTATATTCATGTACATATACAAGTCTCTACCTCATCGCTTGTACACTACAAAATATACATTAGAAGCCTGAATTCTCAGCAATGGTGGATACGAGTATTGTGGATACTATATAAACTCTAGAGAACTAACTCAATAGCATCAAATACATTAGTTATTCAACAAGTAGACATAACTAAAGTCTCTGTAGCAGCCGCATCTAACCCTTTATAAGCATGCTTATCTATCCACTACTATGACACTTCAGGCTCAACTCATTAACTCGAAGCATATCAGTTGACAATACCGAAATTACAAGTTAAAATACTGTCACATCATCAATTATTAATATAAAAGCTAGAACAATAATGTCATTAAGGCATAAGCAAAACCATGTATCATGCAATAGTGTAAAACCATGCCAAGTGGGGCAAGAAGAAATAATTCAGAAAATAGGGCAGG
The DNA here is from genome assembly GCA_947683425.1 of Excoecaria cochinchinensis. NCBI lineage: Eukaryota > Viridiplantae > Streptophyta > Magnoliopsida > Malpighiales > Euphorbiaceae > Excoecaria > Excoecaria cochinchinensis. Next base: position 603,915 of record CANTUQ010000029.1, on the reverse strand, counting down.
CTAGAAAGGCCTTTATCGAGACCGCGACATGTGTCGCGCTCGTGACAGAGGGCAGGGTACCTCGTCGTGCACTCGCAATGAAGCACGGCTCGGCAGACACTCACTTTACCGAGCCCTATCGCGCTCGCGATAGAGACCGAGCATTTCCTCTTCGCGATCACGCTCGGAGGCACGCTCGCGCTGGGGCTTGGCCTACCGAGTTCTCTGTCGTGCTCGCGACTTACATCGCGCTCACGACAGAGGGCTCCTCAGCACACAAAGGCCATTCCGCACTCTGTCGTGCTCATGACACGCGATACGCTCGCGACAGAGCTGAGAATTACCCAGAATCTTTACTTCACTGCACTTCTTCCAATCACAATCAATACTCAAATCCATTCAATCATGCAATAACACTTACCTCATCAATCAATCCATACCAAGACATGTTATAATCAAATTATAATCATTATATGCTAATTATTCATAAGAAATACACTCAACATGCGAATTAAACCCCAAAAACATTCAAATAACAGTTTACCCTAACTCAGAAGTTCATATAATGACCATACTCATTTAAACACTTCAAGTAATCAAAATGAGCATATAAACAAGTATACAACTAATAGAGCTATTGAACTAGTCAAACTTCACCATACATCACTACTCATACATATCTCTATTTGAGCATAAATTACTCAATCACAAACACATGCAAAATAATTGAAATCGCACTCGATCCCAACCTCTAGGCAGCTCAATCACTGCTCTTTACTCGATTACAATCTTCTCCTTGCCTTTATCTAGTCTCTTATCCACAGGTTCAACAAAATAATTCAAAATAACCCATGAATCAATCCTTTTTCTTGCTTAAATCAAAAATAGAAACCAAAGTAGAAGAAGAAGATCAATACTAATAAAATCACACTACTTACCTTCTCAAGAACCAATTTTACCCTTATCTCACTCCCTTCAAACCAATCCAAGTGATCCACTTAAGGAGCAATCAAAAGAGAAGAAAAGAAAAGGGAATGGAAAAGCAAGAGGGAGCATGGCAGAAACAAGGAGCAAGAAAGAAAAAGAAGAACAAAGGGCCAAAAACAGAAATTGAAAGAAGAGTAAGAAAGACTGTGGCCAGTCAAAACCAAAAAAAGCCAACTTCCTTTAATGCTACTCACTTCATTTACTCACTTAAAACAAAAAGTCCCATGCTAAGTGTCCATCTCCTACATTGCCACCTGTCAAAGCCCCTACACACACACCCAAGCTGCCATGTGTCCGGTACACATCACTTAAGCTAACCTTCCACTGGAAGGTTCTGTTACGCTCGCGAGAGAACTCTCACCCACACAAACACTCTTAAACTTGTTAAAATCCGATAAAATTTTGCCAAAACTTCTACGGTCCAAATCGGGTCATTACATATATATATATATACACACACATATTATCAAGTAGTTATCAATTAATGTTGAGCACATACCTTATATTCATAATTCATTCTCATAATAACGGTACAATATCAATATTCATTATGGCATATAAATAAATTATAAACAAATGTTACATTATAGCACAATAATCCACAACATTTCATATTTCTATACACTTATTATAAGATATTCACTTTGCATATTAAAGCTTAATTAGTTATTAATGCCTTGCCCGTAACTCAAAGACGCGAATAACGAGTAACGCTATCACTACTCGCAAGTACCACAATCATATCGTATCCGAAGATACACACTCGCAATCAGTACCCATAGGTACAAACTCAAATCAGCATAAAAATATGGATAAGGACTCAATAGATTAAAGATTCCCGAAGAAATCTGACGGTATCGGCCGTAGTATTTAGACCCTATAGGCATGCCTACCTATCCACTGTTTGACTCGCAAGCTAATTATTAATCCTATTATTACTCGCAATTTCCATAAAGAATATCATCATCATAACATTACAATATAATTAACATTGCACTATGGTTCACTTCATAACTCACCATCATTGTTAACATATTCGCATATATATATAAATATATTCATAATATATTTGTCCATAGTGCATCACAATTTATAATGCCCATTCCCATTCTCGTAATATCTCAATAAATAATATCACATCAGTTATTCACACTATGGCTTACTTCACCATTCATACATCTTTGTAAATATATATATATATAAATACTTACATGTATGCTCACATGCTAAAACCCATTAATAATTTACTGTACAAGCATAATCATTCATTAATAAAACATATTAGATCAATCAATGAAGTTTATTTATACAAGCTCTTCAACATCCCACACTATCACGACGGTCACGATAGACTTGGCAACTTGCTTCTATCGTGATAGCGATGAAAGTCACGTCCACGACGGAATCCAGCCCTCGACTCTGTCGTGCTCGCACGCGCCCGCGATAGAGACAACCTCTGCCTAAGATAACATTCTATCATGCTCGCAACCCCTGTTATGCTTACAATAGAGCAAAATTTTCCATTCTAATCGCCATAACTCATACCTCATGTTCATGCATTTTGCCCCACTCATACTTATGACCTCAAAACCTATTCCACCATAAATTTTCTACCGTTAAACCTTCTAAACACTTACTTATCTACATGTTATGAGTATATTACCACAATTCTCATTATTCATAGTCTTATAATTAAGGAATTGTGGCCAATGGAACCGTATAAGCTCAGAAAGCCCTCCTACCAATTTAACCAATCTATACACACATATTTGAAGACTATACAGCCCCCAATCCAACATAGCTTCTTTTATACTTTTGTAAACACATTTTTTAAGAAATTATTACCTTATATCTTATCTGAATTAGAGTTATACTATTAAGTTATTGCCCTTACAAAGCCATAAGGTCAATTAGCCTACAAATTTAGTTTTTCCCACTTCAAGCTAGTCAAGCTTGAACTCAATCCAATTGATAAATTCCCACGCTCAAACTCACACTATACCACCCCAACGTGCAAACACATACTCTAGCATACTCAACTTCATGCGAGACCACAATTTCACCATTTGGATAGTAGTATCACAATTTATCTAGAATAGAGCAATATATATATACACACCAAACAATGCTTCATGGCCATTAGCTACTTTATCGACACATCATTCCAATTCTATTCATGGTAGTTCATATTCAAACATTTTGTATACAATATAAACACGTAAGATGATCATACATCACAAATTCATACTATATAAAATTAACATACAAAAGCAATATTTCCCAAACCTTTCTATCCTTTGCTCCAATAGTTACTTTGCACTTGCTCTCCAATTTTAGCTTTCTCTTATCCTTCCTTTGCTCAATCACTACAACCATACCAAATCTAGAATTATGAGCAAAAGATTACTACTCAAGCAATACGGAGAAAGAAAAAGGAGAAGAAGAAGAGCAAAGCAATCTAAATTACACTTACCCGAAACCTCAATTTAATAACCAACTAATTATCCATCCAATTGAATATATAAGTCTAAGATTTGAGAGCAAAAACAATGAAATGGAGATGAAGGAGCCGAAGATAACAAGTGCAGAAATGAAGTTTCTCTCACCTCAATCCAATTTATTGCATGAAAAGAGTGAGGTGGCACAAACTCCTCAAGCTACCCAGAAATCCACTAAGTTACCCTTAATCTCAATTAAGAAAATATGGTTCCATTAGTGCTAATCAACGTCAATTAATCCAAATCATTCACTTTTACAACTTGGCCACTTAAAGTTATTTTTAATCAATTAAGTCCTCATTACATCCACACTTTAGTCTAGAGTTTTACAAGTTCCAAATTAAACTTACCCAATTACCACCAATAGTCCAACTTACTACTAGGGTATAATTCGGGCTATTACAATGGGAGTACTACTACCAGGGGATTCTCTTTAGTCAGCCCTTCTTCATTTTGCTCCACATAAAGAATAGCAGGTGGTGTTAGAGTCGCAATTAGATTCCCCATCATTTCTATCATTCGAGTCTCAAACTCCACCATCTTTTTAGCCACTTCCTCAGCAATAATAGTACGGGTCTCCTCATTTGTGGTAAATTGGCCATTTCTAAAAATTATTCTAAATTCCTGTTAATGGCATTTGATTTTGCTTCTAGTTGCTCAATCAAAAATAGTATGATAAGGCAGCTGTCAGAACCCCTAAACCAACAAGGCAAATGGTCTATGATGGCTAAAAAATTAAGGAGTTAAAACAATGTATGCATGATCGTGTTATGCAATAAATGGTCTACAATGGCTAAAAAAAACAAAGAGATTAGAATGATGTATGTATTGTATGGGAAAAATTTATACACAAGATGATATGTACATGTGAAAATTATATGCACAGAATAGGATGTACACACACAAAATGAAATATATATGTTTTTTTAATAATTTATTTTATTTATTTTATTTTTATTTTCATTTTCATTTTTATTTATTTATTTTTCTTACGTGCATAAATGGCATGTAATGCATGAGCATGCTATTCAACATCCACAACCACATGCAAGTAGAGTAAATCCTTCCAACGTTATCACTCCCACATAGGAGGCAGTGCAGTCTCTTTCCTAGGTGGGCTTGATCCATGGGTTGATGGGAAACCCAATGGTCGCATATGGTGCACAATGGAAAACCGACAGCATAACATCTCTTTATTTAAAGCACATACGTATGGGTTTTGGCCATTATGTATTCGAACACTTCAATTAAATTAAGATAGGCCCACCGGGGCATGAAAGCTTTGGATGAAAGACCTTTAATCTAGCTGATTTTGTTCAATACATGACAGCCCACATAACAAGTATAGTGTTACGGTACATGTCATCTAGAGGAAGTTTCTATTGCCATTACATAAGCTTTAGTCAAAGGTGATGATACTTTCGGGCTACCCAAGCATGGTCCCTGCCAACGGGTCTAGCTTATCGCGAGCATAATGAACAATTGGGTCTCCATTTGATATACCATGATGGTACGAGGCTTGGGATGGTGATTATCCTTAACACTTTCCTACATTGAGTGCACATCGGGTCGTGCTTCGAGAATGCACCGGGGTAAGAATAGGAACCATCTAGCCTAGTTTTAAGGCTTTAGCATAGATGCAATGCAATTTTTTTGAAAAAAATATTGAATTTTAATTCGTAAATATAATTAACCAAGAAAGTTTTAAAGTAAAGTCTCAAAGTCCCTATTGAAGTCGCCACTGTGACACGCTCTGAACCCGCTATGTTTCCTGGGAGGCCCATTTTAGGGTCCAAGATGGTTCGCATCTAGATTTTGGGCAACATGAGATATTATAGAATCCCTACCCAATAGAACATTGCGAAAGTTCATCTAATCCCGTGATACCTTTAGGCACATTTGAGCTATTTTTGAGTCGCCACATAATTTACAAAAAATTGGAAAAGTTCATCTAACTTCATGTTCTAAACTAGAGAAAGATTCAGAACTCCACTCTTATCAATGCCTTGGCTAATTATAAATGAGCTTTTAATAATTAATTTTCCAATCGCTCTTCTCACACGTCATGCAATTTAATAAAAATGCATATTAAGCATCGAGAAAAAAAGTAAAAAGCGATAAATAAATAAAATAAAAATAAATTAAAAGATGAAAATCTGGTACAAAAATACAATCTCTTAAAATATAAAATAAATAAATAAATGACAAAATCCATTAAATAAATAAGCATATATAAATTGGGGCATTTATTTAGGAATATGAATATTGGTTCCTTCGTGCACAAATAGAAAAATAAAAGAGTTATTTTGAGGCATTATTAAGAAAACAGGGATGAGTGATCCCATTTTATGAAAATTAACTCTACTTTTAAAAGTGAGATTTTATTGGCTAAAATGAGGACATTGTTTCCATTTTATTAGGAAAATCCAATTTATTACTAAAAATATTTTTGCGATTTTCTTTTTAACGTGCATAAAATAAATAATATTATTACAAATTACATGACAAATAAGTAAAAGGAAAAATAAAAAAAAAATGATAAAAAGCAACGAAAATAATAAATCAACCAAAATAAATCTCCTGGATACCCTCCTTGGCTTGCAAGAATTCTCAAACATGGAAAAAATAAGTATTGAAAACTAAAACAAACAAAAATAGAATTAATGTTACCAATAAAAAAAAAAAATCAATTAAACATATAAAATAATAAAAATGAATTAAAATAAATAAGAAATGAGATAAAATGCATTTTGAATGACAAATAAATTAAATGACATAATGAAATAAATAAATTAACATATTAACAAAATAACACACATAAAAACATAAATAATGATGATGATGATGATAATAATAATAATAAAAATAATAACAATAATAATAATAACAAAAAAGAGGTTAAAAATCAAGTAAATAAAAAAGAATAAAAAGCGAAATAAGAAAATGTTAAAGAATGTTAAATCGATGGCTAAAATCACATAAAACAAATAAATACATAATAGATCTAAAAACTATATGTAGACACCATGTAGCACCCCTTACCCGTACGTAGCAACCTACCACGACATGTGAAGGATGTTTGTAACGGTCCGATTTTTATACCCTCCCCGGAACATACCTTACACATACTCGTTATTTGTCTAAATCATTTAATTAACCATATTAATAGTTATACTTCATTGGTTACTAAAAATACATTTTACTAGTCAAAAAATATTAAGTCTTACCAACTCCCATTATTACTAATACTTGCAAAATCATGAAAATTATAGTGTTACTACTCAAGTCAAAACATTTCATTTGCTCAAACCATTACTTATTCAAACTAAACAAAACACTTAAATTCTTAGATTTGGTTCAGGCTTGAAATAATCATTCAAAGCTTCCTACGTATCCCCATTGTGGGGAATCAAAACCACGTAGTTCTACAGAAAACCTTATATATAAATATTCCAAATTAATCTTAACTCATTTACTAAATTCAATTATCTATATCATGCTTACCATTTTATTTTCCTTATTTACTAATAGATATGTATATAGTTACTATATTCATTAAGAACCAACAACAATGCACATGGATTCCTCACCGGTATACTTACCCAGGCGAAAGTCCAGAAGGTAGATAACAAACAACATACATGTATTCTCATTTATACATATAAAATATATTCATAACATCCATTTATAGACAAATCAATTATAGTAGATACGCATATCCAATACTTCAGCAAGTCTCTACCAAGACATCATATAGGCACTCATATCCATAACTTTTAAACAGATTAATAACGTACATTTTCACATAAAAATTCTTATGTAATTAGGATTCATTCAGACAAGCCTATTTGAACAAACATTATTTGTTATATCTCTTTTCGTTTGCGGACATTGGCCTATTATGCAAAACACATAGGTACCCGAAGGTACCACACATTTCCACGTAGTTATCCAAAAAGGATCCAGAACATATAAATGCGTAAAGCACAATCTCATAAGATATATATATATATATATATATCAACAAACATATTCGATGGTAATTCACATATCTTTTTTGCAATCATTACAGAACTTATCAATTAATCACATTCTTTCATTCTTTTAGTTTTCTGCTAAGTCAAAGGGGTGGATAAGCGAGTAAACGCATAGATACCCGAAGGTAGCAACAATTCTTTCATAATGCATGGATATCCGAAGATATCAAAATCATTATTTTCTTTTCATTTCAAAAAATTTTAACATTGGGGGATCTTAAATAAGATCCAAACACATTGAGGATCGCAAGAACCCAAACGGGGACCTGATGAGGGTCTAAAACCAAAGGGGCTGCAGCTAACAGAACTCTATAGGCATGCCTATCTATCCACGACTTGACTTACACAGGCTAAACACATATGTTTCATTTAAATACTTTTAACATTCTTTTATATTCACTTAGGCACATGCATTCATATACTTGTATATCATTTGCACTAATCACATTTATCATGTTTAAAACTAATCATGTATTGCTTCATAGATTAAAGTATTCATATGAACACATTAAACGTAATCACATTATTAATCATCATGCACTCATTTAAATTTAACAAATAAGTTTACATTTCAATACACATATACAATTACAACCCCATAATGGTAGATAGGCATGCCACAGAGGGGAACACACCCCGATAGCACATCAGTGACCACATGAGACAGTGGGAGCCAGGCAGACGTGAAACTGATATCGTCATCTGACAGTTCACCAAATCTGCTAATGCCTTCGCCAGCAGTGGCACACTCATACAGCCGTCGATGCGGAAGAAGATGGCTCGGCGAGTACTGTGGGATGACCCGAGGAGGTGGCTCAAACAGCATCCTCAGTTTCTCTTGTAGCCAGATCTAAAAAAAAAAATAAAAGCCGCTGGAGTAAGTAGGGTTTACTTCAGGCAAAAGTAAGGCAAAGGGTTGTGTAAAAATCCGAAAGGACGCACCTCCCACCAAGAAAAGCTAGTGTGAAAATCCACAAGGGACGCACTACCTATAAAATAATGACATACCTGGAGCAATAAGGGACTGCCGGTGAAAGTAGTGGTGGATCCAGAGCTCACAGAGTCCAAACCAAGGATGGTTTCAGCTAGAATGAGTGGGAAGGGTGATGATCCCCGATGAAAGTCGCTCAGAACCCCGAACAGGTGAGGGTCGCCTGTCAAACCCCCTGGAACCACAGTGAGAAAGTTCGTCATGCAAAACAGAAATATGATGCTTACCCGGTAAGTGGGGACATCAGTGAACCGATCTAGAGCCTCGATCAGTGGCTCCAAAGTGATGGAAGAGCCCGGAGAAACCAGCCGAACAACCTCAGAAGCGGGTATGCCGAGAGCCATAGCTATATCCCGAGTCTAAAGTAGACCGCAATGGGGGACACAGGGCAGAGCATTAGGGGGATACCGGGCTCCAAGAATGGCAGCTAACTCCTCAGGCAAGGGGCATAACTCCTTATAAGTGAACCGAAAGACGTGAAACCGGGGGTTCCAGAAGTGAGTCACCGCCAGAAGAAGGTTCTGATCAACTTTGACCCGACGCAGATATTTTAGCCCAGACAGAGAGGAAAGGGTGCCTTTTTCCAAGTGTGCTTATCATCTAGGATGCGGTGCATTCTTTGGAGAAGAGGGGAAGACATTTTGAGAAGAATGAGGGGCTCAAGATGTTGGGAAAGTGAAGGGACACAAAAAAGAAAAATTTTTGGAGGAATTTATAGAGAAGCGCCACCGACGGCCTACCCGTCGCTCACAAGAGATGGCCTGGCCGTCGGTAAAAATACACCTGGTAGATGCATACGTCAGCATAGAATTAATCATGAGCATTAAATTCACATTAATTGGGGAATGGGGAACGACAGACGGTCAGCCCGTCGGTCGCTCCTAGCGACGCCCAGCCAGTCAGTCACCAAACTCTATATAAGGGCGAGTGACAGACGGACCAGTGGCTGCTGTCATTTTCATTTTCCCTCTCAAAATAGGTTTTTTACAGTTTTTTTTTGCATTTTCAAGTATTTTTTTTCTCCTCTTTCTTGCAATTTCTTTATCTTTTCGCGTTCTCCACTCACTGGACGCTCGGACACTCATTTTTCTACAGTCTTTCTACACTTTTCGCGACCACAAGTAAGTAAAATAACTACTTTACTCTTTAATTTAATTTATTTCTTCTTTTTTCTTCTTTTAGCCTTAAAAATTGTTAGGACGCTTTAGATGCCTTAAATATCTAGGGAGAATGCTGCCCGTTTTTTTTAGTAATTCTTAGTGCAATTAATTTGAGCCTTTGCATGATCACATAGAAATAGGACTTTTCTATACCTTTGTCGCCTTAGAAATAGGCTGTCTTGCCCATATATATATATTGTTGTTGGGGCCTGAGGCTTGTTTTGATGCCTTTTTTATGCAGGAGGTTGGGCACACCTTTGCTGGGGTGCTGCCCAAATTTTCATTCTAAAATTGATTATTTTTGTGTATAATGCATGTCTTGGGGTCTAAAAAGTCCATTTTCATTCGTTTTCAGAATAACTTTTTCTACGCAAAAGTGGTGCACACCCTTGTCGGGGTGCTGCCCATTTTTATTAATCTTTAATTCTTTTTATGCCAATTGCATGTTTTTCTTCTCTTGATATGTGTGAAGCATGCTGGGCAACATCCCTTGACAGGATTTTGCCCATTTTTTTTAACTGTTTTGTTTCACCTCGAAAACGAGCCTAATAACGCCTGTTTCGTCAAATTTTTGTTATCTAACATTTCTTTTATAGTTGCCCCCCAGCAGCCAAAGCAGCAGCCTCCTCAGTAAGAACCAGAGCAGCAGCCTCCTCAGCTACAGACTCAACTGCAGCCACAACCCAAGCGGGAGCCGCCCCGGACTCCGTTGGATTTCGACGTGGAGTTCACCATGGACGAGCTGTTCGGTACTCCACCGGCATCCAGGGCGCCGACTCCTGCTCCGTCATCGAGCACCAGGGTGTAGAGGTCTACCTTCAGGCCCCCCGAGAGGTATCACCCATACTTCCATAGCGACCCGGGGGCATCTTCCTCCACGGCCCCACCGCCAGAGCCAGCACAGCAGCAGCCAGCACAGCCTGATTTCTCCCAACTCCTCACTACTATGTACGCAGCCTTCGAGCGACGACTGGATGAGAGAGACAGAGTTCTACAGGAGAGGTTAGACCTTCAGCAGGCTGCTATTCAGGAGTAGTCCCGGATGATAGAGCGGTTGACTCAGGAGCGGCCGGTTTTATTGAGCATACAGTGCGAGAGCAGGCTCAGGTCGGAGAGACCTTCAGAGACGGGCAGGCGAGGCTGGTAGAGCAGATTGCCCAGGGCCAGAGGGAGCTTTGATAGCAGCTCACTCATGATCTGAGGACGTCCCAGGACTAGGCGTCTCAGAGAGTTGATATGACTTTACAGATGATCGATGAGTCACTCGACTCCCTGAGATCCCGGGTCCAAGCGATATAGGGGATCCTTCCTCCCTTGTCCCAGACCATGAGAGAGTTTAGGGAGCAAATAGAGCTGCATCTAGATTAGATGAGGAGGACCGCCAGCGAGCAGACTACTCAGATGAGCCAGGCATTCAAGAAGTTAGGAGGCACAGTCTCAAAGACTTTGGAGTTCATGAGGACGTGCACCCAGCCCTTCTTGGATAGCTATGCTCAGATCAGGTTTAGACAGACCCACGACACTGGGGCAGGACCTTCCACGGCTTTGTAATGGCCGGATTTTCCCCTAGTTGAATTTAACATAATTGTAGTGTAAAATGTATTATATGTGTAAAATTGGATTTAATTAAAATTGTGCCAAGGGTTTAATTGAGAGATAAATATAAGTTTAGTGGTTAAATTGTAAAAAGGGAAAGATTAACTAATGGTTATTTTAATTAAGCTTGTGCAGAATTATTAAGATGGCTAATGAAGTGATTAAGGAATAGAATAATGGCTAATTGGGTGTTAGTGGAGGCAGAAATTCTAAGTGGGAATTTCTGGAAATTGAAGGATTAAAATAAGAAAAGTGGGGGACAAAGGTTGTATGGGAAATGCTGAAGTGAGGGTGGCATAAGGAGGAGTTGACACCTAGCAAATTGCATGTCTTTGTCTAAGGGAAAGGGCAGAAATTCGTAGGCCATTTGAGAGTGAAAATCTGCACATAATTTCCAGCTATCTAAGCTCTCTTTTCCCTTAGCATTTCAGCCTTGAGTGAGTGTTAGTAAGGAGGTTTGCATGCATGTGTTAAGGGGGCAAGATTAAAGAGGTATGTGGTCATATAAACATGCATGCAAATTCTGTTCTTCTACCTACTCTTAGAGTGTTTATTGTAAGGATTATAATGCTGGTTAATGCATGTATTATTAGCTGAAGAAAGGAGGAAAGCAAAGGGCAAGGATAAAGTTGGTGAAGCAAGTGATCAACCAACTTAATAGAAGCTAAGGAGTCAAGGTTTGGGAACTAATTAAATGTGTTGCATGTGCATTTTGGTTGCTGAAATTGATGAATATGTGGATGCATGTTAATTTGTAATAAGGAAAGATAACTTTAAGGTAAGAATAAGATGAAATGTGGTATATTTACATGCTGAAATGATGACGAGATGTTTGTACAAGTTGTTCAATAAATTGCATGTGAATTGATGATGATGGAGTGAATGTATGATGCATGATTTTGTATGTGTAAATGAGACAACAAATTCAGGTAAGAAGATGGTAAGTTTGGGGTTCAAATCATCATTAAAAATGTGTATTTTGAAGTGTTTATATTCTGGGTTTGTTTGGGGAAAGATTCAACATAATTTCTGGAATTCCCAGGAGTCACACGGCGGTCAGGAAGTGTCTCACCGCCGTGTGAATCGTGAGAATCCCATCAGCGTTGCAACCTGGATACTTTACACGGCGGTGAGGATGAGTCTAACCGCCGTGTGAAGCGTAAGTAAAGTGACACTAACCAGTTCTGTCACTTTACACGGCGGTGAGGATAAGTCTAACCGCCGTGTGAAGTGTAAATAAGGTGACACTAACCAATTCTGTCACTTTACACGGCGGTGAGGGTAAGTCTAACCGCCGTGTAAAGCTGCCAGATTTGTGATACACCCATATAAATGCCCAGTTTTCAATAATAATTTGTGATCAGTTTGATACTGATGATTTGTTCCCCCCTAAAGGTTTCTCTTATCTCAAATACCTGTGTAATATGTTAAATGCACAATTATGAAATTATAAGCATGATTGGAATTAAGAGTGAATATGCATGTAAGAGAGGATATAGTTGTAACACTATAATTGTGGAATTGTAATGTGGTCCAATATGTGAGTTGAAATCAAATGCATGCCTGGAGGTATTAAATGTTGTAAATTGATGAATGGACAGAAAGATACATGGCTATAATTAGGCATGTGAATAATGATCATATATGCAAGTGAGCATGGAATGTGTATGAATATGATGACGTATTTTTGCACTAATATATATAGGTGCCAAATAAATGTGATATCTGAAAGTAATCGAAATTCTGAAACAATGTGTAATTGATATGAGTTAAATAACAAAGCCTGCGGGTCAAGTAATGGATAGATAGGCATGCCTATAGGGTCAAGTGCTGCAGCCATAGTGATTTAAGTGATTGATTCCACAGGAATCAGAAAGTGAATAAAAGTGATAAGTACCTTCGTGGTACAAGTGATAAAGTGATATGTACCCTTGTGGTACTAGTGATAAGTGTTACCAGTGATAAAGTGATACAATACCCTAGAGGTACTAAAGTGATACCCATTATCCATGACATTGAAGTGCAGGCTAAATAGATAAATCAGAATTAAAAGAGAATGTGTGTAACATGTGTAGATGTGAATATTGATGTGTAATTGGGAGGTTTTATATGAAATTGATAATAATTATATTCTGATTTGTGTTTGCTAAAAACCAGAGTTTGTTTGATGGTAATATGGAAGCATGTTGAGTTAGGTGAAAACTTTATTGCTATGAATAAGATGCAAAGATGTGTTGTGTATTATATGTGATAAATTTATGCTGTGTGAAATATTTGCACGAGTTCCCCACTAAGCGTAAAACGCTTAGCACGGGTTTTCTTTAATCCGTGCAGGTTCAAGTTAGAAGTGTCGAAGGATATCCCCGCATCATCATCGAGGTCAACACTAGGAAGCTTTGATGTAGGTTATGGGGTTTTGTTGTGAGATTTTAATTGTGATAAACAGAAGTTTTTAGAAGCTGTTCAGGCTTCATTTTTGTAAACGGATATTAATGAACATATGGCATGTAATAATTTAGGAACTATGCATTTTCTCAAAGTATGAATGTCAACTAGTAATATGCTTGATGGTTTAAAAGGTTGATATAATAAATAATTTAATTAGCTTCCGCATGAAAGTGTACATATTTATTGAAGTGTAAAGTATGTGCTAGTGGCGTCCCGATATTCTTCTAAGGGGTATTTGGGCGCTACAGGTTGTGGTATCAGAGCGTTAGGTTTAGCCTTTTCTGGGAATATTGGGTAGATAGGACATATATACATAGTGTGTTGACCTGATGCGGATGTCCTTGTTTAATTGTGTAGCAAAGATGGATCCTGGAAGGCATATTGATGATGAATCTGCTGATAGTGTGAACCCCCGTGAAGCTGAAATGACAGGGTCTGGGTCTAGACAGTCCAGGCCAGGAAATGATGGGTTTGAAGCACAGATGGGACCTATGGAAGCTATGATGAAGATGACTCATGACATGACAAGAGTGATGGAGCGTATGGTGGTACCTAGAGCTCCTTTTGAATCTTTGAAGAAGCATGGAATTGAGGAATTCTATGGAACTAGACTGGATGAATCAGAGAAAGCGGAGTACTGGATAGAGAAAGTGGAAAGAATTCTTACCAAGATAAAATGTCCTAAAGATCAGTGGGTTGATTGTGTGGAGTCAATGCTTCAAGGCGCTGCCTATGACTGGTGGAAATTGGTTCTAAGGAATCCGACTCTGCCGGATCCAATAGACTGGGAATACTTTGAAAAAGAGTTCAGGAACAAGTTTGTCACTAAGGCATACAAGGAAGCGAATTGGAAGAAGTTTTTGAGTTTTAGGCAGAGGAACATGTCAGTGGCAGAGTATGAGGCAGAATTTTGTCGGTTGAGTAAGTATGCACCCGAGGACGTGTTAACAGAAGAATTTCGATGTCAGCAATTCGAAGAAGGGTTGAATGAGGAGATTAAAGCCTTGCTGATTTCCCTCACTACTGATCAGAATGTGAGTTACTACAGAATCGTGCAAGCGGCTATGAGAGCTGAAATTAATTTGGCAACTCAGAAGGAGTGGAGACAGAAGAGAGGGGCTAATAGAGGCGGTTTTAGTGGGAGCAAGAGGACAAGAGATTCTTCAATGGCACCACCTGCTGAATCTGGTTATGGTACAAGGGGAAAGAAGAAAGGATACCCTCCGACAGCTAGAGGAAAGAGTGAAGTGCCTGAGTGTCCCCACTGTGGAAAGAGGCATGGAGGTGAATGCTGGAAAGTTATTGGTGCTTGTTTCAAGTGTGGAAGCACGGATCATTTCCTTGCCAATTGCCCAAAAGCATATGAGACAGCGGGTTCTCAGCAAGCTCGCAGTAGAGGTGGCTCCAATATGACTTCAGTTAACCGTGGAAGAGGAAGAGGCCGTGGTAGAGGAGGACAGTTTAGAGGTCAAGAGGATTCAGCAACAGTGAACCGACCTTTGGAGACAAATAGGGCTTATGCAATAAAAGCACGGGAGGATCAAAATGCACTCGAAGTGATAGCAGGTACTTTTCTGCTTTATGATGTTGAGATGTTTGCTCTTATTGATCCTGGATCAACTCATTCATATGTGTGCCCTAAAAAGATAGCTGATAAGATGCCTAGAGCTGAATGTTTGTCATATGATATTTGTGTATCTAGTCCTTTGGGTAATAGTGTGCATGTGAACAGAGTGTATATAAATTGTGAGTTGAGATTTCAGGATAGTATATTCCCAGTGGATTTGATAGAATTGCCCTTTGATGAGTTTGATTTGATTTTGGGAATGGACTGGTTGAGTAAATATGCTGCAGTGGTTGATTGTAAGAGGAAGGTTATGAAACTTCGCATTGGTGATGGGAGTAAAGTGATCTTTAGAGGTGAGGGTGCAAATTCTTTAGTGGATGTGGTATCGGCGATACAAGCTTACCGATGTTTGAGAAAAGGATGTGAAGCTTATTTGGCTTTAGTTTTAGATTCAAATAGAGATCATGTGGAGATTCGTGATATACCAGTTGTTAGGGAATTTCCTGATGTATTCCCTGAAGAGTTGAGTGGAGTACCGCCACGGAGGGAAGTTGAGTTAGCTATTGAAGTGCTACCTGGATCATCACCGGTATCAAAAGCACCTTATAGAATGGCACCAACTGAGTTGAAAGAGTTGAAAGTGCAGTTGCAAGAGTTACTTGATAGAGGTTTTATAAGACCTAGTGTTTCGCCATGGGGAGCACCGGTCTTATTCGTGAAGAAGAAAGACGGTACTATGAGGATGTGTATAGATTATCGACAGTTGAACAAAGTAACAGTAAAGAATCGATATCCTTTACCTCGGATAGAGGATTTATTCGATCAGATAAGAGGAGCAGGAGTGTTCTCAAAAATAGATTTGCGATCTGGATATTATCAGTTGCAAGTGAAGAAGGATGATATCCCCAAGACTGCATTTAGAACTCGATATGGACATTATGAATTCTTAGTAATGCCATTCGGGTTGACCAATGCGCCTGCCGCATTTATGGACTTGATGAATCGGGTATTCAGACAGTATTTGGATCAGTTTGTAGTGGTATTCATTGATGACATTCTGGTTTATTCAAGGGATGAGAAGGAGCATGAACAGCACCTGAGGATTGTGCTTCAGATTTTGAGGGAGCACCAATTGTATGCTAAGTTGAGCAAATGTGAATTTTGGTTGAAGGAAGTGTCTTTCTTGGGGCATGTGATATCAGCTGAGGGTATTAAAGTGGACCCTGCTAAGATAGAAGCCATTGTGAATTGGAAACCGCCAAGGAATATGCTAGAAATCCGTAGTTTTCTGGGGCTAGCTGGATATTATAGAAGATTTGTAAAAGAATTTTCAGCAATAGCATCCCCGTTGACAAGGTTGTTACGGAAGGGAGTGAGGTATGAGTGGTCAGAGAAATGTCAAGCAAGCTTTGATCAGTTAAAGAGAATGTTAATAGGGGCTCCAGTTCTTACACAGCCTATCTCTGGTAAAGAGTATGTGTTGTATAGTGATGCCTCAAGGGTTGGTTTGGGTTGTGTGCTTATGCAAGATGGGAAGGTAGTGGCATATGCATCTAGACAGTTGAAACCTCACGAGCAAAATTATCCAACCCATGATTTGGAATTGGCAGCAGTAGTGTTTGCTTTAAAAATTTGGCGACACTACTTGTATGGTGAGAAGTGCAGAATTTTCACTGACCATAAGAGCTTGAAGTATTTACTCACTCAGAAGGAATTGAATTTGAGACAGCGAAGATGGCTTGAACTGTTCAAAGACTATGATTGTATAGTGGATTATCATCCAGGAAAAGCCAATGTAGTAGCGGATGCGTTGAGTAGGAAGTCAGTTTCAGCTTTGCAGTTGAAAAGTGTTAGTTGGAGATTAGCTGCTGATGGAGCTTTGTTAGCTCAACTGAAAGTAAGACCAATCCTTATTGATGATTTGTTGGCTGCTCAAAGGGAGGACCAGAAACTCCAACAGATTTTGCAATCAATTGGTAGTAGTGAATGGGCTGATTATTCGGTTAATGATCAAGGGATGCTGTGTTACAAGAACCGAATATGTGTAGCGGATGATAAAGAACTGAAAAAGAAGTTATTGCAAGAGGCTCATAATACAGTTTTTACAATGCATCCTGGTGGAAATAAGATGTACCAAGATTTGAAACAGTTGTATTGGTGGCATGGCATGAAGAGGGATGTGACAGAGTATGTATCTAAATGTTTAGTATGTCAACAAGTGAAGGCGGAGCACCAAGTCCCCCATGGATTGTTAAATCCACTTCCTATTCCACAATGGAAATGGGATGATATCACAATGGATTTTGTTACTGGGTTACCCTTAACTCAGAAACAACAAGATTCAGTTTGGGTGGTTGTGGATAGATTCTCAAAGACAGCTCATTTTATACCGGTTCGGATGGATTATCCTATGGATCGGTTGGCAGAGTTGTATATAAGAGAAATTGTTCGGTTACATGGAGTGCCTTTATCAATTGTATCAGACAGGGATCCAAGGTTCACTTCCAAGTTTTGGAAAGCTGTGCAAGCTGCATTGGGAACGAAGTTGAGATTCAGTACTGCTTTTCACCCTCAAACAGATGGACAATCTGAGAGAGTTATTCAAGTGTTAGAAGATTTGATGCGAGCTTGTGTATTAGATTTTCCAAAGAGTTGGGACAGGTATATTCCACTTATGGAATTTGCCTACAATAACAGCTACCAAGCAAGTATTGGTATGGCACCTTATGAAGCTTTGTATGGTAGAAAATGTCGCACACCAATTTGTTGGTCGGTATTGGGCGAGCATAAAATAGTTGGGCCTGATGTGGTGCGTGATACAGAGGAGAAAGCTAAGATTATTCAGCAAAGGTTGAAGGCAGCAAGTGATAGACAGAAATTTTATGCGGATTTGAAGAGGAGGAGCATCGAGTTTGATGTAGGCGACAAGGTGTTCTTGAAAGTATCACCTTGGAGAAAAGTACTCAGATTTGGGAAGAAAGGAAAATTGAGTCCAAGATTTATTGGACCATATGAAGTGCTAGAGAGGATTGGTTCCGTGGCTTATAGGTTGGCTTTACCTCCGGCTTTGTCAAAATTACATGATGTATTTCATGTATCTATGTTAAGAAGGTATCGCTCGGATGAGTCTCATGTGCTACCAGTTGAAGAGATAGAGGTGCAAGCGGATTTTTCATATGACGAGAAACCAATGAAGATTTTGGCAAGAGAAGTAAGACAACTTCGGAGTAAACAAATACCATTGGTGAAAGTGCTTTGGCAACACCATGGTGTGGAAGAAGCAACTTGGGAGCCAGAGGCGGCTATGCGAGAACAACATCCGCAATTGTTTGACACAGGTATGAATTTCGAGGACGAAATTCTTTAAGGAGGGGAGAGTTGTAATGGCCGGATTTTCCCCTAGTTGAATTTAACATAATTGTAGTGTAAAATGTATTATATGTGTAAAATTGGATTTAATTAAAATTGTGCCAAGGGTTTAATTGAGAGATAAATATAAGTTTAGTGGTTAAATTGTAAAAAGGGAAAGATTAACTAATGGTTATTTTAATTAAGCTTGTGCAGAATTATTAAGATGGCTAATGAAGTGATTAAGGAATAGAATAATGGCTAATTGGGTGTTAGTGGAGGCAGAAATTCTAAGTGGGAATTTCTGGAAATTGAAGGATTAAAATAAGAAAAGTGGGGGACAAAGGTTGTATGGGAAATGCTGAAGTGAGGGTGGCATAAGGAGGAGTTGACACCTAGCAAATTGCATGTCTTTGTCTAAGGGAAAGGGCAGAAATTCGTAGGCCATTTGAGAGTGAAAATCTGCACATAATTTCCAGCTATCTAAGCTCTCTTTTCCCTTAGCATTTCAGCCTTGAGTGAGTGTTAGTAAGGAGGTTTGCATGCATGTGTTAAGGGGGCAAGATTAAAGAGGTATGTGGTCATATAAACATGCATGCAAATTCTGTTCTTCTACCTACTCTTAGAGTGTTTATTGTAAGGATTATAATGCTGGTTAATGCATGTATTATTAGCTGAAGAAAGGAGGAAAGCAAAGGGCAAGGATAAAGTTGGTGAAGCAAGTGATCAACCAACTTAATAGAAGCTAAGGAGTCAAGGTTTGGGAACTAATTAAATGTGTTGCATGTGCATTTTGGTTGCTGAAATTGATGAATATGTGGATGCATGTTAATTTGTAATAAGGAAAGATAACTTTAAGGTAAGAATAAGATGAAATGTGGTATATTTACATGCTGAAATGATGACGAGATGTTTGTACAAGTTGTTCAATAAATTGCATGTGAATTGATGATGATGGAGTGAATGTATGATGCATGATTTTGTATGTGTAAATGAGACAACAAATTCAGGTAAGAAGATGGTAAGTTTGGGGTTCAAATCATCATTAAAAATGTGTATTTTGAAGTGTTTATATTCTGGGTTTGTTTGGGGAAAGATTCAACATAATTTCTGGAATTCCCAGGAGTCACACGGCGGTCAGGAAGTGTCTCACCGCCGTGTGAATCGTGAGAATCCCATCAGCGTTGCAACCTGGATACTTTACACGGCGGTGAGGATGAGTCTAACCGCCGTGTGAAGCGTAAGTAAAGTGACACTAACCAGTTCTGTCACTTTACACGGCGGTGAGGATAAGTCTAACCGCCGTGTGAAGTGTAAATAAGGTGACACTAACCAATTCTGTCACTTTACACGGCGGTGAGGGTAAGTCTAACCGCCGTGTAAAGCTGCCAGATTTGTGATACACCCATATAAATGCCCAGTTTTCAATAATAATTTGTGATCAGTTTGATACTGATGATTTGTTCCCCCCTAAAGGTTTCTCTTATCTCAAATACCTGTGTAATATGTTAAATGCACAATTATGAAATTATAAGCATGATTGGAATTAAGAGTGAATATGCATGTAAGAGAGGATATAGTTGTAACACTATAATTGTGGAATTGTAATGTGGTCCAATATGTGAGTTGAAATCAAATGCATGCCTGGAGGTATTAAATGTTGTAAATTGATGAATGGACAGAAAGATACATGGCTATAATTAGGCATGTGAATAATGATCATATATGCAAGTGAGCATGGAATGTGTATGAATATGATGACGTATTTTTGCACTAATATATATAGGTGCCAAATAAATGTGATATCTGAAAGTAATCGAAATTCTGAAACAATGTGTAATTGATATGAGTTAAATAACAAAGCCTGCGGGTCAAGTAATGGATAGATAGGCATGCCTATAGGGTCAAGTGCTGCAGCCATAGTGATTTAAGTGATTGATTCCACAGGAATCAGAAAGTGAATAAAAGTGATAAGTACCTTCGTGGTACAAGTGATAAAGTGATATGTACCCTTGTGGTACTAGTGATAAGTGTTACCAGTGATAAAGTGATACAATACCCTAGAGGTACTAAAGTGATACCCATTATCCATGACATTGAAGTGCAGGCTAAATAGATAAATCAGAATTAAAAGAGAATGTGTGTAACATGTGTAGATGTGAATATTGATGTGTAATTGGGAGGTTTTATATGAAATTGATAATAATTATATTCTGATTTGTGTTTGCTAAAAACCAGAGTTTGTTTGATGGTAATATGGAAGCATGTTGAGTTAGGTGAAAACTTTATTGCTATGAATAAGATGCAAAGATGTGTTGTGTATTATATGTGATAAATTTATGCTGTGTGAAATATTTGCACGAGTTCCCCACTAAGCGTAAAACGCTTAGCACGGGTTTTCTTTAATCCGTGCAGGTTCAAGTTAGAAGTGTCGAAGGATATCCCCGCATCATCATCGAGGTCAACACTAGGAAGCTTTGATGTAGGTTATGGGGTTTTGTTGTGAGATTTTAATTGTGATAAACAGAAGTTTTTAGAAGCTGTTCAGGCTTCATTTTTGTAAACGGATATTAATGAACATATGGCATGTAATAATTTAGGAACTATGCATTTTCTCAAAGTATGAATGTCAACTAGTAATATGCTTGATGGTTTAAAAGGTTGATATAATAAATAATTTAATTAGCTTCCGCATGAAAGTGTACATATTTATTGAAGTGTAAAGTATGTGCTAGTGGCGTCCCGATATTCTTCTAAGGGGTATTTGGGCGCTACAGGCTTAGCCTCCACCTCCGACGCAGTCAGCTCCACCTCCACCTCAGCCAGGGATGGTGCATATATCAGACGATGAGGATCCTGATGATGAGCCCTCCGACTACGCGCCCCTCTGATGTTCATAGAGTCTTTTTTTTTGTATTTTTACACATTTTCACTTATACATTGTACAAAAGTGGATATATCCAGTGAAAAACTTTTATTTTCAGTTTTGTACATTCATTCAGTTATTTATGATTCATTCATATTACAGATAAGTGTATGCTTTTACATTTACTCGTATTCCAAAATGATGACGACATAACAAACGAAAGGAAAAATAATAACTAAAGATAACCAAGATTTGATAAATGACAACTAAAAAGAAAAAAAAGAAAAAAGAATATAAATGAAACATGACATAGTAAATAAAACAAAACCACATCATTCATGGACACGTTAAAAAGATAATAACTTAAACATGAATTAACAAAACCTTTTATCACATAGGTAGAGAGAAATATTGATCCGGACACAAGCATCGATCAAAAGTCCGAACATGAGCACCTAAGATTCATGTCTTCTTGGAAAGGGAACCCAGTGAGGTCTCCTCCTCCACAAAATAAAGATTACGGTCAGAGAGTACCTTGTCTCACAGTTCACATGGTAGTAAGAGAGTACTGCACACCTTGCAGCCGAATGGAGGTTAGCAGATCAAAAAACCGTACTAGCCGAATGGAGGTTAGCAGATCAGACTTTATACTAGCCGGGTGGGGGGTTAGCAAGAGAATGCCAACGAGCAGGGATTATGGTAAGATAGTACCGCTTCTCAACAATCGAAGTTGTACTTAGAGAATACTACTCTTCACCTCGAGACTCTGGTCAGAGAGTACCGCTTCTCACTAATAGAAGCTGCGGTTAGAGAAACACTGCTCTTCACATCGAGTTTATAGTCAGAGAGTGCTACATTTCCTCAACACTGCGTGAGCCGAGACGAGGCCAACAGAAGCAGAAGCTGCGGTTAGAGAAACACTGCTCTTCACATCGAGTCTGTAGTCAGAGAGTGCTACATCTCCTCAACACTGCGTGAGCCGAGACGAGCCCAGCAGAAGCAAAAGCTGCGGTTAGAGAAACAGTGCTCTTCACACCGAGTTTGTAGTCAGAAAGTGCTACATCTCCTAAACACTGCGCGAGCCGAGACGAGGCCAGCAGGAACAATCGAAGTTGTGGTTAAAGAAACACTGCTCTTCATATCGAGGTCGTGGCTAGAGAATGCTACATCTCACCAACACCTATAGATCGAGACGAGACCGATAGGGATATCTTCACCCGCCGAACAGACTGAGACGAGGTCTACTCCATAAAAGGCACGGAAGGTAAGAACCGCCACAAGTACGCTTTCTTCCTTTCTGCCCTTTCTCTGAGTTTTAGCTCATCTAGGCGCTTGTGCACTAGTTTCCCCAAAACTGGGGGCAACTATAAACACCGTGTCCCAGAGCGGTCCGAATTAGAGATTACCCTATGATGAAATCAACATCCGAGCCTGTACAAACGGTTTGGATTCGGAGGCTTTAGTCCCATGCTCCACGAAAAACGAGTCTTTTTTTACCTTTCGTAGGCAGAAGGGGAGAAAACGGGGAGTTTTTAAAGTCCAAAAAAGTTTTCTTTCCTCAACGGACGGCCAGCCCGTCGGTCAGGGCCCAGCCCGTCGGTTAGCAGGATCATTGGATGAATCCTTGTGTCAGAAGGATTCTTCCGACGCCCGTCGATCGAAGTGGCAGGCCCGTCAGATGAATCTTTATGTCAGAAGGATTCTTTCGACGCTCGTCGGTCAAAATGGTAGGCCCGTTGGTCAGGTTGCAGAGCCGTCAAATGAATCCTTGTGTCAGTAAGATTCTTCTGACGCCTGTCGGTGAACCACAGACACCCGTCGGTCACCCCTGGCCTATAAAAGCTTTGAATTTTCTCATAAAAGGGGTTGGAAAATTTGCAAAAATAGGGGAAACTCTGCCAAATATCACGCGCATTTTCTCTCTCTCCCAACAAACACATTTCTAAAAAGATCTAACTAATTCAAGAATTCAAATCTTCAAAAGAAAGTAGATTTAGTTGATTTTTCACGGGTTTTTGGAACTCAATTTTCGTCAAGCTGTTGAGGACACACTCTATTTTCAACACTTGACCTTTTGTTCGGACTTTCTCGTGGAGCGTGCGGGAAGCCAGACAACAACAAGGAATCCAACCAAGAGGTTGTTCTGAGGGTAAATATTCCGGACCCTTTTCTGTCCTTTTTTTTACCTTCATTTTCGATATTATCTTTGCTCTTGTTCTTTTTTATTTATTGTTTCTATTCTCTTTGAATTTGTGTAAAATTTATCTTTTTGCTTTTGAAAAGCTTCTATTTTTTTTGGGACAGAGGTGACCGACGGGTCATATGCTGTGATCGATGCCCGTCGGCCACCTTTAAGCGTAACCCGTCGGTCACCCACACAGATGGCTCCCTTCGAGTGAGCGACGGGTTGTATCGGTCACCTTAACCGATGCCCATCGGTCATTCAGCATAGCCCGTCGGTGGGTTCTATCCCACATTTTCAAATCTTTTTCTTTTCCCCTTTTTTGTTCATTCAAATTTTTATGTGTATTTATAATTTTTCTTCTGTATTTTAACATCCTTTTGGCTTGTTTTGTTAGAGTATATTTTGTTTCTTAGACTGGCTGGAGCCTAAGGGAGTTCTCCCGTATATGGAAAATTTGCCTGGTTTAATTCCCTATCTCCCTCTCTTTTTATTTCATGCATTTATTTATTGTTTCTCCTGTATATGACAAAATTGTTGTATTTCTCGCTAATGTAAAAATCGGCCAAACGCTTTATATTTAATAAACTGAATTCTTCATAAAATCAAGGACCCAATGTCCTATTTTTACCAAATAAAATCCTCACAATAGAAATATCCATTTTAATGCTGATGCATGCGAGGACCAAAGTCCTCAAAATAAGCAATGCCCCGATTTGTGTATGTATCGCCCATTTATAAAAGGGAGTTGTATTCTGCTCCTTGTGTTATTGTAATTGATTGCTTTCCCTTTTTTTACTCATTCATTTACCGCTTTCCAAATTGAATAAATGCGCTTTGATTCAATTGCATCGTGTGGAGAGAGAGCGAATTAATGAAAATTAAAATTTGATCATAAAATAATTAAGGTAGAAATAGATGAGAAGTCCCGAACCCGGCTCTGGTCTTTGGGCTCAAAGAGGCGAGAGGTCTATCCGATCACTCATTGGAACTATGACCTCCAAGACACCTCTTGTGTCACGAGACTTTGACGTTAATCCTAGGCTCCTTAGGGCGAGAGGTTTACCCTCCAAGACCCTTTTGGTTGGCCCAAAATAGATACTAAGCGCAGTCTTATGCTCTCCGAGGCGAGAGAAACTTTCCCAATGTTCTATTGGGTGGCGACTCCATGAAACCTCCTTGTTGCCCAAAATAGACGCACTTGCGATTCATTGCAAGATGTCAACGGACCCACAATTGCCCGATCGCCCTCAAGCGGCCGGTCAGAGGGGCTGTCACACCCTTAAAGTGGCCTAGTTGGAATTAGTAATTTTAATTGGACAATATGGATATGTTGGTAATTTTTTTTACAAGTGTAATTAAGGGCAAATGGGTAATTTTACAAGGAAAAGAGGATCTAATTGCAAGGAATTAAAAGTATTAAATTACAGATTTTATTTAGTGAGTAAAAAGTAATTATTATCGACCTATTAGAAGATTTTAGAGGAACTAATGGTAAAAATGTAATAGTTGGAATAAGTGAACCAATGCATGTGTGCCAAGTGGAGAAGTGAGTGTGTGCATGAGGGTGAGAGAAAAAGGGATTCAGAATTTCTTTTGTTTACTTACTGGAAACTAGCAGATGTGAGATTCTCTCTCTTGTTCTCTCTCCCACGTTAACCACTCTTCTCCTCTTCATTCTCTGTTCTTTCGTTCTTTTTGCATGTGGGATCATCCATTATTTTGCTAGGGTTTTGAGTATTGAAGAGATTTCAAGGTAAGTGGCTGAAAGTTCTTTGGGTTTCTCCTTCTTTTCTCCTTCTACGGCTTTGATTGAGTTTTAAGTTTATGTTCATGGGTTAATGGAGTATTGTTTTTTTCTGTTTGCAAGCATTTGAAGATAAGAGAAAAGAGAAAGGAAAAGGAAAGGTTGTGGATTGAAGGTTACAGTGGACATTTTGAACTTCATTAACAGGTTTGGGAGTGTCTGCCTTTTTTTTTATTTTTTGGATCCTGTTTGCTGTTCTGATGTGAATGTTATTCATGTGTGTTTGTATATCGAATTGCAAGACTAAGATAAATTTATATGTATGATTTGTAGTGGTGAAGTTCTGATGTTTTGAACGTTAAAATGATGATGTATATACATGAGAGTGAATGTAAAATCCTGGGTTGTTGGCGTTCTGGTATTGCCCTCTGTTTGAATAGAAAAATTACGTGACTAGTATTAATATTCCTATAAATGTATTTTGGAGACTTGAAGGTACGTGTTTGCATATTTATTGCATGAAAAATGGTTTTGGGCAAGATGGAGTCTTGAATTCTTGATGTACTCTGTTTCCATGTTTTCTGTTTTCACGTTTTCTGAAAAATTCTAGGAACCAGTTCTTGCTTCTAGCGAAGAGAAGGGGGATCATGAATCACGAGAGAGAGTCACGACCCGTGACCCTCTTCCCTGGGAAGTCACGAGTCGTGATGGAGGGTCACGACTCGTGACCGTCCCTTTTGCTCTCGCGTCACGAGATCTTGTCTCGTGACCTCCCTTAGTGTTGGCGTCACGAGTCGTGATGTAGGGTCAAGACTCGTGACCGCCTTTTTGTGTGACACTTGCGAGAAGCTAGCATCACGAGTCACAATTGCCTGTGTGACTCAAGACCGGCCTCTCTTCCTCTTCTGTCCTATTTTGAAAAAGCGTTTTAAAGCATATTTTCCAAGGGTTTTTACTACATGATACATGATTTGTCTAATTTGGCCTATTATTTGTTAGATTATATGTTCCTAATTAGATTTGTACATAATTATATGTCTTCATCATGATTAAATACATACTATGTACACGAAATTGTACGTTTATATTTGATTTATTCTCTATTATATGGATATTATTTTAGAACATGATTGAGTTGTTATTTAAGCCTGAATAGTCATAGTAGTGGATAAGTAAGCGCTTACTTAGGTCAGGATGTGTGTGCAGCTGCTGTATGATAAAACGGTATATGCGAGTCCCGTTTGGATCCTTGTTTCGACCCCGTTTGGGTCTATATGAAAATAGAGTGAGACTTCGGTCTCCATATGAAAAATCACATGTTTGAGACTCATGTCTCCATATGCTTGGGATACTGTGTTAAATCAGTATCTAAATGACCGCATCCACTTCTAAAGAGTATTTTTCAGACTAATCAGGCTATATATTATTATGTGTTGCATATGTTGAGATGTATATTGAGGATTAAATGTTTAAGATGAGTAAGAATTCATGAATAACTTTATGATATGTACCTTGTGTCTGTGTACTTAAAAGGGTAAGAAGTATGAATTGAATAGTTAATTGCTTGTAATGTATGTTGATGCATGTCTTGTAGAATTATGAAAATATGCTTATATATAATTTTGATGCCATTTTTTATTGAATCAAAACTTAATTGCACGTTTATGGTTACGTTAAGTTTAAATTATTGTTGTAAATATTGTATATGCGTATTTCCGTTTGTTTTGTTCCTCCCCACTAAGCGTTATCGCTTAGCACGGGTTCTTTTCCCGTGCAGGTGGCGAGTTCGATTTGTAGTAAGATATCTGCAAGTCGGCCACTAGAAGTCTTTTTGGATGAAGTTTATTTTTGTGTCTTCCGCTGTTATTTTGTACTTGGCCTGTTCATAGCAAAATGAATCTTTTGTAATAGAACAACTATTTTGGTATATGTATTTTTCCTTACAAGCCTTTTGGTAAAATGATATTGTTATGATGAATGTTCAAGGACTTACTATATTATGTATAAAGGTTTCTTTATATCTCATTTTGGTTTTGTTTATTAATGTGTATATGGATTTGTTATCTTTTAACTAAATGAATTTATTTCTTAATTTATTTGTATATATGTTTAAGTAATTGAGTTTGCCCGCGTGGCGCTCCGGTATCCTTCCAATGGGGGTAACGGGGTGCTACAGCTTGGTATCAGAGCCCACGTTTGATGGTTCTGGGTTATGTTGTGATTGTTTGAGTGAAGAGTCGAGTCTATGCATGCGAGTCAGCTTTGTGTCGTGGCCTAATGCAGATGTCTTGTGTTGTGTAGTGTTATATGGAGTCAGATCCAAGTGAGTATATGGGTGACACAATGGACAGTGTCAATGTGGGTCGTAGAGATAATCTGGTCAGAGGAGGTGATCCGGTCGGACAGGATAGGCATGCACCAGCAGTAGGTCCGAATGTGGGTGTTGGTTTTGATCTAGCATTAGTGCAAGGTTTGCTACAAGTAGTAGATAGGTTGACTACTCCAAAGGCTCCAACTGAGTTGTTAAGAAAAAGAGGAGCAGAGGATTTTCATGGGACTGCTTTGGATGAATCAGATGTGGCTGAGTTTTGGCTTAAGAGGGTAGGTCGGATTTTGCAAGAGATTAGAAGTCCTGCAGACCAGAGGGTGCTTTGTGCAGTGTCGTTGCTTCAAGGATCAGCGTATGATTGGTGGGAACTTGTGATAAGAAATCCTCAGTGACCAGCCGAGTTGACATGGGAATTCTTCAAGCGAGAATTTGAGCAAAAGTATGTGACGAAGGCATACCAAGAAGCCAAGTGGAGAGAGTTCATCAGTTTGAAGCAGCGGGGTATGACCGTGAGTGAGTATGATAAGGAATTCAATCGGTTGAGTAAGTATGTGCCCGAGCAGTTATTGACGGATGAGTTCAGATGTAGGCACTTTCAAGAGGGACTGCGTGAGGTGTTCAGAGGTCCTTTGTCTGCAATGACCGTCTTACAACCAGTGGGGTATTATCAGCTTGTGGCAGCGGCGATGAAGTTAGAAGAATCTGAGATGGTAAAGCAAAAGAATGCACAGAAGAGAAGAGCATCGGATGACGGAGTTGCTAATAACAAGAAACCCAAAGGTACTCCAGATGGACAAGGAAATAGAGGGACTGTTCAAGTGCCTTCACAAGTAGGGAGTGTAGCCCCACATGGTAATAAGGGAAATCGAGCACCCGAGTGTGAGCATTGTCATAGGTACCATTGGGGGACATGTCGCAACATTACCGGTGCATGCTTTAAGTGCGGGAGTATGGAGCATCGGTTTGCAAGTTGCCCCGAACGACAAGAGAACAAGAGTCAACAGGTTGGTCAAGAGGGTGAGGATAGATCTAATATGGCAAGAAGCAACCGTGATAGAAGTAGAGCTCCGCGATGACCATCAGAGACGGTGCAACGACCTGGTGCTATGGAAGAATATAATCGGCCTAGGGTATATGCTTTGATTGGAGAAGATGCGACTGATGCCGCAGGTCCTTCTGGTAAGTGTTGTTATGTTAAGTTTTGTTTCGTTTCGGTTTTGATATTTTTGAGATGTATATGATAAGCGGGGAAATTTCGAAGACGAAATTTTCTTAAGGGGGAGAGAATTGTCACACCCTTAAAGTGGCCTAGTTGGAATTAGTAATTTTAATTGGACAATATGGATATGTTGGTAATTTTTTTTACAAGTGTAATTAAGGGCAAATGGGTAATTTTACAAGGAAAAGAGGATTTAATTGCAAGGAATTAAAAGTATTAAATTACATATTTTATTTATTGAGTAAAAAGTAATTGTTATGGAACTATTAGAAGATTTTGGAGGAACTGATGGTAAAAATGTAATAGTTGGAATAAGTGAACCAATGCATGTGTGCCAAGTGGAGAAGTGAGTGTGTGCACGAGGGTGAGACAAAAAGGGATTCAGAATTTCTTTTGTTTACTTACTGGAAACTAGCAGATGTGAGATTCTCTCTCTTGTTCTCTTTCCCACGTTAACCACTCTTCTCCTCTTCATTCTCTGTTCTTTCGTTCTTTTTGCATGTGGGATCATCCATTGTTTGGCTAGGGGTTTGAGTATTGAAGAGATTTCAAGGTAAGTGGCTGAAAGTTCTTTGGGTTTCTCCCTCTTTTCTCCTTCTACGGGATTGATTGAGTTTTAAGTTTATGTTCATGGGTTAATGGAGTATTGTCTTGTCTGTTTGCAAGCATTTGAAGATAAGAGAAAAGAGAAAGGAAAAGGAAAGGTTGTGGATTGAAGGTTACAGTGGACGTTTTGAACTTCATTAACAGGTTTGGGAGTGTCTGTCTTTTTTTTATTTTTTGGATCCTGTTTGCTGTTCTGATGTGAATGTTATTCATGTGTGTTTGTATATCGAATTGTAAGACTAAGATAAATTTATATGTATGATTTGTAGTGGTGAAGTTCTGATGTTTTGAACGTTAAAATGATGATGTATATACATGAGAGTGAATGTAAAATCCTGGGTTGTTGACGTTCTGGTATTGCCCTCTGATTGAATTGAAAAATTACGTGACTAGTATTAATATTCCTATAAATGTATTCTGGAGACTTGAAGGTACGTGCTTGCATATTTATTGCATGAAAAATGGTTTTGGGCAAGATGGAGTTTTGAATTCTTGATGTACTCTGTTTCCACGTTTTCTATTTTATTCTAGGAACCAGTTCTTCCTTCTAGCGGAGAGAAGGAGGATCACGAGTCGCGAGAGAGAGTCACGACCCGTGACCCTCTTCCCTGGGAAGTCATGAGTCGTGATGGAGGGTCACGACTCGTGACCGTCCCTTCTGCTCTCGCGTCACGCGATCTTGTCTCGTGACCTCCCTTAGTGTTGGCGTCACGAGTCGTGAGGTAGGGTCACGACTCGTGACCACCCTTTTGTGTGACGCTTGAGAGAAGCTAGCGTCATGAGTCACAATTGCCTGTGTGACTCGTGACCGGCCTCTCTTCCTCTTCTGCCCTATTTTGAAAAAGCATTTTAAAGCATATTTTCCAAGGGTTTTTACTACATGATACATGATTTGTCTAATTTGGCCTATTATTTGATAGATTATATATTCCTAATTAGATTTGTACATAATTATATGTCTTCATCATGATTAAATACATACTGTGTACACGAAATTGTACGTTTATATTTGATTTCTTCTCTATTATATGAATATTATTTTAGGACATGATTGAGTTGTTATTTAAGCCTGAATAGTCATTGTAGTGGATAAGTAAGCGCTTACTTAGGTTAGGGTGTGTGTGCAGCTGCTATATGATAAAACGGTATATGCGGGTCCCGTTTGGATCCTTGTTTCGACCCCGTTTGGGTCTATATGAAAATAGAGTGAGACTTCGGTCTCCATATGAAAAATCACATGTTTGAGACTCATGTCTCCATATGCTTGGGATACTGTGTTCAATCAGTATCTAAATGACCGCATCCACTTCTAAAGAGTATTTTTCAGACTAATCAGGCTATATGTTATTATGTGTTGCATATGTTGAGATGTATATTGAGGATTAAATGTTTAAGATGAGTAAGAATTCATGAATAACTTTATGATATGTACCTTGTGTCTGTGTACTTAAAAGGGTAAGAAGTATGAATTGAATATTTAATTGCTTGTAATATATGTTGATGCATGTCTTGTAGAATTATGAAAATATGCTTATATATAATTTTGATGCCATTTTTTATTGAATCAAAACTTAATTGCACGTTTATGGTTACGTTAAGTTTAAATTATTGTTGTAAATATTGTATATGCGTATTTCCGTTTGTTTTGTTCCTCCCCACTAACCGTTATCGCTTAGCACGGGTTTTTTTCCCTTGCAGGTGGCGAGTCCGGTTTGGAGTCAGATATCTGCAGGTCGGCCACTAGAAGTCTTTTTGGATTAAGTTTATTTTTGTGTCTTCCGCTGTTATTTTGTACTTGGCCTGTTCATAGCAAAATGCATCTTTTGTAATAGAACAACTATTTTGGTATATGTATTTTTTCTTACAAGCCTTTTGGTAAAACGATATTGTTATGATGAATGTTCAAGGACTTACTATATTATGTATAAAGGTTTCTTTTTATCTCATTCTGGTTTTGTTTATTAATGTGTATATGGATTTGTTATCTTTTAACTAAATGAATTTATTTCTTAATTTATTTATATATATGTTTAAGTAATTGAGTTTGCCCGCGTGGCACTCCGGTATCGTTCCAACGGGGGTAACGGGGTGCTACAGGGGCGGCCGCGGGGTTTGACGCGCGTCACAGTGTCCTTAACTCGAAGCTGATAATAACTCGACCGAAGAACAATCTTGGAGAAAACACCTGCACCTCTGAGCTGATCAAACAAATCCTCTATTCTAGACAAAGGATACTTGTTCTTCACCGTGACCTTGTTAATTTGCCTATAATAGATACACATCCTCAAAGTGCCATCCTTCTTCTTAACAAACAACACCGGAGCTCCCCAGGGTGATATGCTGGGTCGAATAAACCCCTTATCCAATAACTCTTGTAGCTGAGTCTTAAGTTCCCTCAACTCTACAGGAGCCATCCGATAAGGTGCTTTCGAAATGGGTGAAGTACCCGGCATTATCTCTATGGACAACTCCACTTCTCTCTCGGGAGGCAACCCAGGCAACTCGCTTGGAAACACATCACTAAACTCCCTAACAACTGGGATATCCTCAATCTCAACCTGATCACGCTTAGGATCCAATACAACTGCTAAAAATGCTTCACAGCCTTTCCTCATGAACCACTTAGCTTGCATAGCCGAAATCACATTACTCAAGGAACTCAAACCGAACCCTTTCACCACAACAGAAGCCCGATCTCTACTATACAACACAACCACTTTCCTATGACAATCAACTACAGCCTAATCCTTGCTCAACCAATCCATACCAAAAATAAGATTAAACTCTCGAAACGGCAATTCAATCAAATCTGCAGAAAATTCAACACCTTGAACTAAAAGAGGACAATTCCTATACACTCTACTCATAATTACACTATGCCCTAAAGGACTGGTCACACAAACCTCATATTCTAACTGATCAACATCATGCAATTTATCAAATAACTTACTCGTGCACAAATATGAGTATGTGGAACCAGGGTCAATTAGAGCATATAACTCAGTGTCAAAGAGTAGGAACTTACCAGCAATCACATCCGGAGCATCCTGCTCATCCCAAGCTCTCATAGCATAAGCTCTAGCTGGAATCGTAAAAGGACGATCAACAGACTCTGATGGAGCTCCCTCTCTAGGCCGACCACCTCGACCTCTACCTCGGCCTCTACCATGACTGGCTTGTGGTGCATTAGATCCAACTCTACTAGCCTCACGCTGATCGCCAGAAGCCTCACTCAACTTAGGACAACTAGCCAAATAATGATCAGTGCTACCACATCTCAAACAGCCACCCGTAAGCCTCCTACACTCACCCCTGTGGTGCCAACTACAATGCGAACACCCAGGCAACGCCTCAGTCCTGTTACCAGAACCACCCCTGCCCACACTAGAACCCATGGCAAGACGTTGCCTCCTACCTCTCGAAGTAGGACCTGAGGAAGACTTATCATGCGGGTTCCTAGACCTCTTAGCCGAAGATGATGAGGATGATGCTCTATGAGGGGGATTCCTTCTCTGAGCTCTCTCTCTTAAGATCTCAGCCCACACTGCTGCTTACACTATCTGGTAGTACCCAATACACAGAGTACTCATCAAAGAAATTAGCATAGCCCTTAACGACTCATTCAAACCGGCCTCAAAGTGCCTACATCTTAACTCCTCTGTCAGAACACCTTCAGGAGCATACTTGGCAAGATGGTTGAACTCTTTCTCAAATTCGAAAACTGACATAACCCTCTGCTTCAGACTTAAGAACTGTTCCCACTTAGCATCCTTATAGGTCTGAGTCACATACTTACTTGTAAAATCCCTCTTGAGGAACTCCCATCTGACCGGGTCAGGCAACTGGGGATGCCTACGGACCAATTTCCACTAATCATAGGCAAACCCTTGAAGAAGAGCTACAACACATTCCACTTGCCTCTCAGCAGGACACCGAATCTCCTCAAATACTCGCTCTACCTTCTCTAACCACTTAACAGCATATTTTGATTCATCCAAACTGGTCCCATAAAAGTCTTCTGCCGCAGCTCTTCTCATACTCTCAATAGGGGCCTTCGAAGCAGTCACCCTTTCCAAGACACAAGCCATGTCCTGATAAATCTTTAGCATTGCCTCAAAGGGCATGGCTATGGCCTAAGGCTTAACCCTAGGTGTTTGAGCCAAAATAGACATTGAAGGATCAACTACTTGAGGATTCGCACTCTTAGCTGACCCCTCAAGTGACCCACGCACTGAATCGGAATCCATCTAAAACAAACACAAAGACAACCGGATCAGCCAACACAGTCCTAGACATATATCTATGCACAACAACACCAAGAAAATGCCTAAACTAGGGTTCTGATACCAAAAACTATAACATCCCCTTCCCATATATAAGAGAGCCCATCCGCAAGGGAGTGAGAACCCGTATGAGTAGGGGTGTCACCAAGCAAAGCGATACAATAACATTCATTCACATAATATAACCATACATATATATAGCGAAAATTAAAAATTTGAAAACCAAACTGATCATTCATAGATGGAATAATAAGATTCAATACATAACTGTTCTGATATTACCAAAATAATTACATCTTTTAGAGTTACAAAGCAAAAGCTGAACAAAAGACTAAACACAATGAGAGTTCACTATTATAAAAAGAATCATAATACAAAAGAAGCTAAGTCCTATCAACAATCCCACTGTGCTGGTTTGACATGCCGCCACTCTCCCAAAAGCTATACATCTTTCACACCTACACGGATGAAACACCCGTGCTAAGCGAGAACTCTTAGTGGGGAAACGAACAACAATAATATGGACGGCCATTCAGAATGGTTGTCGAGACCAAACATATACATAATGGCATAAGCTGAATATCATACGATATATTCATAAACGAATCACGTTCATAACCATTCAAAGGTTCATAATCACATTCATATGCCAACTGATTCATATGCCCATAATCATAGTCATTGAATTCACATACTTATAATCATAGTCGTTCGGATTCACATTCTCATAAGCATAACAGAACAAATCACAACACTTGCTGACTCACAATAGTGGATAATGAGTGAACGCATGGCGGTACCTTACGGGTATGAATCGAAAAGCAATAACACAATTTCTCATTTTAAAACATTTTACAAAGGGGATCTTAAACGAGATCCTTACACATTGAGGTTCGTGAGGAACCAAACGGGGACCTAATCAGGGTCCAGAAAAGAACGGAGGGCTGCAGCTACTGAACTCTATTAGGCATGCCTAATTATTCACTTATTTGACTCTAGCAGGT
Organism: Excoecaria cochinchinensis; assembly: GCA_947683425.1. NCBI lineage: Eukaryota > Viridiplantae > Streptophyta > Magnoliopsida > Malpighiales > Euphorbiaceae > Excoecaria > Excoecaria cochinchinensis. The sequence continues at coordinate 569,068 of CANTUQ010000029.1, read as the reverse complement.
CATGCATCATCCATCAAATCACATTTATAGAATTCATATAATTAACCATGCATAATACATCCAATTATACACATATACTTCATAAAATAGTCAAAGTATAAACTTAAAAGCATCGCAAGTTTGGAAATTAAACATCGGAATCACAAAAGAAAACTTAAACTTTGAAGCCAAGGGTGTCGCGCTCGCTACGTCTGTCAGGCTTGTGACAGAGGCAAAACTGGCTACCTGTCGCGATCATGGCAGTCTTCGCACTCGCGCGAAGATAGAAGCACATCTCACTGTTGCGCTTGTTATAGTGAGAGGCCAACAAAGGCTGTCGCGTTCACGCGCAGGCACACGCTCACGATAGGGGATGCCCAATCCACTCGGCTACTGAGCGCTCTATCGCGCTCGCGACATAGAGCTCTCTCTGCGGCTGCTCGGTAGCCCAATTTCGCTCGGCATGCAAACTTGATCAGCCTCACACATCCGCTCGGCCTTGCACAAGGGCTGAATTCACCGAGCTCTATCGCGACCTCGCAATAGAGCTATGATTTCCAGCCCTTGCGTGAATTTCTGCAGAATTTCTCAGTACCAAATCACCCAAACCTCCAATCTCAAACATACATCAACCTAAACTTCATCTTACCTCAAATCAACCTTTCCTTCATCACAAATAACATAAAACACAACTTAAATCAACAATTTACACAATCAAAATCATGGATTAACATAATCAAACTTCTCAAAAATGACAAACACAGAAATTTTAGAAAAATTCATTAAACTTCAAATTTGCTTCAATAAATTATCATCCATGCATCATAACTTAAATCAAACCAAAATCCATAACATTTACACCTACATAAACCACATCAAACCTCAAATTTCTAGAATTTCATTCAACATGCCAAAATCACAAAATGCACAAATACAAATAAATCCCAAACCTTAAATTCCTATGCTCCTAGTGGCAAGCTCTGCTCCCACTCGCATTCTCTTTCCCCTTAGGATGTCGAGTAGGCACTTCTAAACCCAGAAAACCCAAGAATCACACAACACACCAAAAACTCTAAGTTAAGAACACATCTACAAATAAAGAAAGAGAAGATGAAGATGAAGAAGAAGAGAAAACTCACGAACTTACCAGTAAAGCTCTTGAGAATTACCAAGATCCACCAACAAATCAACTAAGAGAAGAAGAATCAAGGTGTAGCAAGAGGAAGAGGAAGAAAGAAGAAGTAAAAGAGGGAAGGAGGAAGAGAACGGGAGAGCTAGGGCAAATTTATGCTCTCTCTTTCTCTCTCCTCTCTTTATATACCCCTTCTTAATTTCCCCTAGCCACATGTCACCTTGGGATTGGTGGGTTTTGATAATTCACACCCTACACCCATGCAAGACACTACACACAAGACCAACCCTCACTAATGCACACACAACTCCCCTATGAGCATGCACACACTAGCAAGACCCATAAACACACATCCTAATACAATACATGCACTCACACTATAAAAGCCCATAAAACATGCATATTACCCAAAATACCCTTAACACATGCCAAAACTCTCACACATGCACACATATACATGGCTCAAACTACTAGGGGGATAATAGGGTGTGATAATATATATAACAGAATAATAACATATATAGTAAACATAACAAATAATCATTACATGGTATTCATAAAAATCCTTCACATTAAATCATATTTAGTTAATCATGTATTTCATTTGGAACATTATGCTTTTCTAAGTTCATATATAGTCTTTTAATCATGTACAACCTGCCTTTTCAAAGAAGTGGATAATGGGTTGAAACGCAAAGGTACGAAATGGTACTTTTATACAGAGGGATCCCGTAATAGCCCGAAATTGATCCAAGAAGTATTGAACATGATTAGAGTAATATAGTGAGGTTAATTAAGAGTTTATAGTAATGGGATTAAATTGTAATTGAACATTAAGACTTAATTGCATGAAATTAAATTGTTTAGTGACTAATTAGTATGTTTACATGATTAAAGTTAAGTGGAAGATTAGATTAATTAAATTGGGATTAATTAACCTTAATTCATAAGATAGTGGATTACATGAGGCAAGCTATTTTTTTAAGTCTGCTATGTGTCAAAACTGCCGTGTGACACCTAGAATATTGCATGCATATAAAAGACTTTGAGAAGCAGATTTTTGGCACTTTTAATTCCCTCTCTTTCCATTTCTACCTTTTTCCTTTTAGCTTCTCAAACTTCTTTGTCCCTTTCTTACTCTCTTCATCTCTTTCAATTATTTGCTAAGATTTGAGTTGCATTGATTAGAAGGATCAAGTGATGACTTAGAAAGGTAAGCTTGAGTCAGACTACAAGAAAACTGACTTTTAACGACCAAAATTTAACGAAGGGATAAAAATCCGGTCGTTAAAATATACAAATAACGAAGGGAAATTAATCCGGTCGTTAGTTCTTAAATTTTATTGTTATATAACGAGGAGATTAAATCCGGTCGTTAAAACAATAAAAATCCGGTCGTTAAAATATACAAATAACGAAGGGAAATTAATCCGGTCGTTAGTTCTTAAATTTTATTGTTATATAACGAGGGGATTAAATCCGGTCATTAAAACAATAAAAATCCGGTCGTTAAAATATACAAATAACGAAGGGAAATCAATCCGATCGTTAGTTCTTAAATTTTATTATTATATAGCGAAATGATTAAATTCGGTCATTAAAACAATAAAAATTCGATAGTTAATGGTGTAAAATAATTGGCGGGACTTCATCTTTACCTCCAAAATAAAACATAGAATTTGGTGAACTATAAGCTAAACCTAATAGAATTGCTCTGGATTTTTTATCTCCCAAACATAGAAGAAGGTGAAGAACACGCTCCATTTTCTTTCCGCAAAAAAACGCTAACCTAATTTTGTTTGGTCCGCAAAACCCAAACAAAGTATGTAATGCTCCAAAATTTTCTGTATTTTTTATTTAATAACTTGACGCGCTAAAAATTCATTGGATGTTAAATTTTGACGCATAAGAATAGAATTTTTTCTTAAAATTACATAATTTAATTATTCAAATAAAATTTAGACATATATATATATATATATATATATATATATATATATATATATATATATATATATATATATATATATATGTATGTTTACATGTAAATGGATGATAAAATATCAAACAAAGCAATAATAAGTAAATAGACAAATAAAATAATTATATGTGACAATTTTATTAGGTCTAGAATTGTCTAGACAATTGAGATTAAGCTAAAACTAGTGGGATTTATGAGAAGAAAAGAAAAATAGATAGGGAGGGGCACGAACGGTGAGCAGAACAGTGGGAAAGAAAACCGAAGAAAGAGAGAGAGGGAGACGGCGGAGCACGGCGGAAGGGGCGAGCGGCTGGAGATGGTCGACGGCGAGCAACCGAACTCCTCGCCGTTGCCGATCGCGGTGTCTTCTTCCTTGTCTCGACGTCGTCGTTTCAAGGAGAACGGGAGGAGAACCGCGAGTTTCTTCAGCGTTTTTCGGTGAGCTCCGACGGCGAGAGACGACACGAGTGGCACCGGGGGACTCACGGCGGACAGACGAACCTTCCGGTGGCCGTGGATCCTCCTCACTCGCCGGAGATGAGCAGATCGACGTGGAGAAGAACCGAAGCTGCCGACGTCGATTCCGGCGAAACGAAGGGTAGTTACGGCGCGTGGTCACCGGAAAAACAACCCCGACGCTTCAAGCTCCCTCCTGGTGGTTTCGGTGCCTCCGGTGGAGTTCCGGTGGAGAGATCAAAAAAATGCAGAAAATAAGTAAGTGGCTACCAAATTTATTTTTCCTAGTGATTTATACATAAATTGAATTTGATAGGGTCTGTTTCAATAAAATTTCAATATGTGAGCATATGTTAGTTAAATTGACGTGTTTGTTGTGTTGTGTTGTGCTATGATCAGTATAATAACTGAGTTTTGTTGGCTATTGATTAATTTTAAGTAGTGTATGTTAATTTTATTGGTGGGTAATTAGGAATTTCTGAATATGGTTGCTCAATATGTTTAATTTTATTGAGGGTTTTGTTAGTCGAAGCTGATGATTCTACAAGACAAATTATAGCTGCTCTGCTTAGGAAATGCAGCTACAAAGGTCTGTTTTTTACTTCTTCTATTCTTGTTCTTCTTTCTTTTTCGCTTTATCCTCTTCACTTCATTGAATTGGGTGTTTTTGCTTGTTAATTTGGTGAATTGGGTTCCATGGTTTTGGAGTTTGTTTAAAAATGTGTTTCTGAATGTTGAATTCAAGTTTGTGCTTTAGTGTAAACTTATAATTTTGGTCCACGACTTCAATGGCATCGAATTTCTATGTATTACACCATTGATCGTCGAAGATAGTAATTGCGATTCTAGGCTTGCAATTTTTTGGATGTGTTATTATTTTATTATTTTGCTTTATTTTATTTTCTTTGTGGCTGGTAGTAGTTGCTTGTTTGTGTTTTAAGATATGAAAAAGATTTCAGTGGTTTTTTTTTTTTTTTTTTGCGTTTTAGCTTCTCGAGGTTTTGAGGGCAATTTTGAACAGTGGTTTGAGAAGAAAAATGCTTTCCCTTCTGGGTTCCTTGTTCCATGATTTCAATCTAATTATAATAATTGGGTTCACACCTCAATTTCCCATGTAAACTTTAATCTGTCACTAAAATGTTTCCAGCAATATAAGAGATTTAATAGAGTGCATATGTGTATGTATTAGAAGTGAATTTTTTCGGGTTTCAGAATCATGCGTGTATATATGATAACGATATATTTTTTTCTGATAATTTGCTTGGGGCATTTGAGAAGGAAATCAGTGAAATTAAATATCCATATGTAAAAAGAAGAGATAATCTGCCAGAACCAAAGGAAAAAGAGAAACCTGTTGGCCTGTGGTCAATCATCAAGGACAATATTGAGAAGGATTTGTCAGGAGTCTGTCTTCCTGTTTATTTTAACGAACCGCTCTCTTCATTGCAGAAGTGTTTTGAGGATTTGGAATATTCATACTTGGTTGATCAAGCCTTGGAATGGGGAAAGCAGGTCAATTCCTTTGACAGCCTATTTTTGTGTTAAAAGTGTTTTAAAGCTTAATCTGCTTGTTGCATTTTAGATCTGAATTGTTGAAAGAACGGCTTTCCTTAAAACAACTACCTAAATGCGTTCTAGTGTAGTGCACCATATGTTAGTGAAGTGGAAAAAAACTTGTTTTCAGTTAATGAAAGTGTTCCTGCAGCTTTTTCATTGCAAGTCTCTTGGCCTGTAGTCCTGGTTTTTTATGAATGCAATCATTTTTTAGGAGACTTGCTTGTACCATTGGTTATGAGGTATTGCTGAATTTTTCAGTTTTTGATAGAGTCTTAAGGCCTTGCTGTTGGATCTACTGAAGATTACAATTCTCATATCTCATACCCTAATATTGTGGTGTACACTACACTCGTGGAGTATGGAGGATTAAGGGTATCGTTCAGGTAACTTTGAGGTTCATTATTTTTCCTTCTGCTTTTTGTTACTTAATTACATAAATTTGGTTAACTACAAATCGTTTGATCTTAGGGGACTATATCTTGGTTGTTGATTACAATGACTATTTTTTGAGGATGAAAAAGTTGTAAGAGAATCAATGTTGCTTATTGTTCTTATATTTTTTATGTCCTTTTTCTCTTTGGTTAGACCTGTGGTGGGAAACACTCTAGTGCAGATTGTTACTTAGGGATATCCTCCACGGTTTTACTGGGTTATAACAAGCTATATAATCAAATGGAATCCATAGTATTGATCAAATATTGTGATTGTGCTTTGGCAACATATGATCCTTTGGAAATTTTAAATTTCTTATTTCTTGATTGTGATTGTGCTTTATAGGTATTTTTTATATTTTTAATTTATAGAATATTTAGTGAACACTTACAATGAATTATTGATTATTTATGTGACCATAATATTGTTGAGTTACATTATATCTTTTTATTGTTATAATGTCATTAAACTTACAATTATTTTTTACTTTTTCTTTGCAGCCTCATTCATTTTTTGAATATTTTGAAGTGTATATACAATTACACTTGTCGGGGGATTTTGAATATTTAAGGTAAATGATGTTTTAAATTAAAAAGGATGAAATTATTTTGCCTTTTGATTTATTGCCTTTATGCATGAATTTTAATTATAAATTTGTATTTTAAATTCTACAGGTTTTCAAAACAATGGACAATGAAGATACGAGGTTTATTATGCATTCTTCTTAAAATTCTAGGGGAATATAAAATGATATAGATGGGGTTGTTTTTATACTTGTATATGATAAATACAATGTCAAAACAATTTCGAAATATCAATATATTTGGTATTCGATATTTTTCAATCTATGAAAAAGCTATTTATTATAATTTTGGATATATATGTGAATGATCTGTACAGGTAATAGTTAAATAAAATATTTTATTTATTATGAAAATTTAATATTAATTCCCGAATTTTCTTTCAACGATGAAAAATGAGTGGCTAAAATGTATCTTTAACGACTGAAAATTTATTGGAAAATCTGATCGGTAAAACGGTATTTTTAACGACCAGAAAATTTTTCGTTGAAAGTGAATACAATTAGCGAAGGGACAATTCGGTCGCTAAAAGATGTGTTTACAGACCGGAAATCCATTCGTTGAAAGTGAATATAATTAACGAAGGGAAAATCCGGTCGCTAATAGGTATTTTTAACGACTGGAAATCCTTTCGTTGAAATTGAATACAATTAGCGAGGGGAAAATTCGGTCGCTAAAAGGTATCTTTAACGACCGGAAATCCCTTCGTTGAAATTGAATACAATTAGCAAAGGGAAAATCCGGTTGCTAAAAATCATTTTTCAACGACCGGAAATATTCCGGTTGTTAAAGACATTAACGACCGGATGCAATATCCGGTCGTCTATACCTTTAACGAAGGGGCTTTTACCGACCGGATTTTTCGGTCGTTATAAATCTTTAACGACCGGATTTTGACTTTTAACGACCGGATTTCCCTTCGTTAAAGAGCATTTTTCTTGTAGATGTTCTTCTCCTTTTTGATTTTAATTTTAGTTTATAGTTCTAATTTAGTGTTGCATGCATGTGTAATGTTGTTTGTAAGTTATAAAAGCTAGTAGGAAAGCTAAGGGAAAGGAGAAGGTCACCTAGCTTGTGAAAGTTGAAGGAGTGCTTCAAGATGTTTGGGATTCTATTTATAATCTATGTATCTTTGCATGTGTGAATTACTTGGGGAAAATGTGGGATAAGAAGCATTTAATAGCTCTTCTAATGAATGGGTTGAAATTTGAATAATATGTTGTATTGATGAGGCCTTATTGCTAATTAAATTGTGCTATATTTGATTGTGTGCATAATGATGTGTACTTGTAGAGTTATGGTTATAGATATGCTAATTGTATGTATAATTATGAGATATGAGTGTTTTGCTTAGCTGTAGATGCATATGCTTGCTATGAATTATGCTGATGATTTGTTTGGAGTGCATGTAATTGAGTAGTGTGACTAAGTGCTGAAAGAGGTATGTGATATTGTAACTTTGAGTTGAGATTTCTGTTCTATTACAAGCATGACAAGAGTTACAGGCATGGTAGAATGCTCCGTAGGATGATTATTACTGGGTTGTACACTGTTGCGAGCGTGATAGTAGAGATTGTGGTGTTCTGTTGCATGCGCGAGCGCGACAGAAGAGTTATACCTACTCTGTCGCGAGCGCGACAATGGTCGCGAGCATGACATTACTGGATTTTTTTCCAAATGCAAATGTTTTTCTTTATTCCTTATGACCTATATTATGCGACATATAAATGTCTATGCGCATGAGATTGATAAGTGTACTTATACATATGACCAATGATGTTTGCTTCATGAATGACTTTACATAAAGTGATTATGAATGTATATATTTACATGAGCATTAAATGAGATAGTTGATTAATAGCCTATAATCGAGTCGTGGATAGGTAAAAATGCTTAAAAGGGTTAGTGTTCGCAACTGCCAGTGTGGCCTATTTGGGTCTAGTGTTGGTACCTAATCGGTATCTAGTGTTATGAGATTTACATATCTCTAGTGTTAATATGGTTCTCGCCAAAAATCTAGTGATCGGCACCCAAGTGGTATCTAGTGTACCCGTTATCCACCACTGTATAGGTTCAGGCTATGTTAATTTGTTATTGCATTGATTGATTATAGTAATATGTTATATATTATACTTATTCATGAGTTAATACCATCTCTGGTAATATTGTATGTTAGTGACTTAATGATATGAAGTATGGAATAATGAATATTTGTTTATTGTTAATTATGGTATATGTTGCTATTGTATGTTAATGCATGATTTATCTGTATTAGTCTTTTGTAATATAACTCGTATTTTTTTACTTAAAGATGTAAAAGTTAACTATTTAATAACAATGATAATCTTTCTTGTTAAGTAATGTTTTAAGGTTTTTCTTTTATAGCATGTATGTTTATAGTTATGTTTATGTTACGTAACACTCCCTTGTCATTAGGGTGTTACATATCTCACTAGGGATCTAATAAAACACATAGGGATCCACAACTAGAATCCAAACAAATGGGGATCCATAACAAAAATTCCAAACAAAGGCCTGTAGCAACAAAGGACCCTATAAGCATGCCTATCTATCCACGACCTGACTTTTGTAGGCAAAACATTTATTTAATCCAATTAAATCATGACGTGATCGCATTTGCATAGTTTATTTCACAAATAATTCCATACATGTATAATCCATTTAATGAGCCAAATAATCATCATTTAATTCATATAACATAACATCAAAAAAAAACATACACACGCTTAACATTTCAATAAGCAATTTTAACCTAGTTGTATTGCTCATAAATAACTAATATCGCATGCCAAGTCATTTTTAACCTTATTCGGTAATTTTTTTTTATTAATTATACAATTAAATACCTCACTAATTATTCATGTACATAACCTATTTACTAATGTTTCCAATGGAAAATCTCTCATATACTTATTTATTAACCCTTAACATGTGTCGGATAAGTTCTGAAAAGTTTCCATGAAGTTCGGGTTCGATTCAAGGTGAAAAATGGACCATATAGTCAAAGCATGGGGTGAAAGACAGCTACACCTAAGGGACAGCCATCCCAGACAAGAGGCTCGGGTGTCCCACACCTGAAGGACAAGCATCCCACACCTGAGAGACAAACTAACCCAAAATAGATCATTCAACAACTCTATTCTACAAATACAGTATGTAACTTCAAATTAATCCTCCAAAATCACATAGAAAACGTCAATTTAAATCAAATTGGTCTATGATCCATTAAACCTCAAGATGTTAGCTTTCTAATGGCTCAAATTTCAAGTAAATTAGAGCTAAAACCAGGGAGATATACCTAGATTTGTCTGCACTGCTCCAAAGACCCAGCTAGAACATTTAACTACTAGAATGAATAATTTTGTGGCCCTTAAAGTCAAAAATAAATTATAGTTATTAATTCATCATTTGTAGCCAAAGAAGTATCGATTATAATAAAATTTTAATCATGCAATTTAGGGTTCTAAATCTAGAATTATTCTCATAACAGTCTTCAAAGGTCATTCTAGCCCTTGGGACAAAACTGCACTATATAAGTTAATTGAGTTAAATTCAATTAATTTGGCACAATTAATCCACCAAATTCGATTCAAATCAACATAAGAGATACACAAACATCTTAGAATATTCAATTCATCAATAAATGTTCAATAGCAAAAAAATACACACAATAATCCCAAAACCTATTTTCCTTTGCTCTTTTAGGCTCACTTAGCACTTTGCTCAACTATCTTTTCTTTCCCCTTTAAAGTAGTAGCCTTCTCATCTACAACCAATTCCCATTATTTAGAATTGGGATTAGAAATCAAATCCTTAAATGAAATGCAAGAGCAAAATATGGAGAGAACCAAATCAAACTCTTACCTTTTTCTAGCAAATGTTAACAATTCCACCATAAACCTTGAAATTACTTAAGCTAAGATGAATGGCTGCCTTGGCAAGTTAGAAATGGGATGAAGATGAAGTGAAAGTCTAGCATTTGGACTTGGAATGGCTAGCAAAGTGAAGTAAGGAAAGGACAAATCCCACCTCTCAACATTTATATATATATTGCAATGCATAAATGGCCACACCAATTCAAGACACTTATCTTCCACTTAATCTAATTACTCTTAAGTAACTTAATTAATCTTTCTTTCCTTAATTAATCCTTCATTTACTTTAATTATGAAAAATTCCCTTTTGGTCACTTAACTAATTTAATTTATTTAATTAGGTCCTTTCGAACTTCTAATTTAATCCGATTAAGTTCTAAACACAATTACTTGACAAATTTCACAACTTAGACAACTCTTGTACCCCAAGAGTATATAATACGACTAGGGTATAAGTCGGGGCCTTACAATCATCTAGTTCTGAGTTCGAGGACATCCCTTCATTATGACCCGCATGACATTCACCCAGGCTTTAGGACTCCCCTCAGGAGCACATGTTATGGTGGTAGAGAAAGTAGTACGGAGACACCATTGGGAGATCATCACACTACCAGGGGCTTCTTATGACCATGACATGATGAAGAGCATGATGCTCTCCTCCCAAACTCTCAGGTACATACACCGGGTATTTTTTAGTTCATATCTAGGCCGAGCATGGAGTCCGAGATCAATTAACTCCAAAGAGATCTGGAGCCTATGGGCCATGAAGATAGGGAGGCCCCTCAACAATAGCCATGACATCGTGGCTAATCTAGTTAGACTAGCTCGGGGCTCCGCCTCACACATTAGAGCAGGAGGGGTGATCTCCAGGGTTTTACTATACTTGAGGGTTGACGTTGGCACTTTCTAACCACCTGTGGATGAGGATATTTACTTTAAGTTGGCCTCATATAAGACTATGGGTATACTCGCGCAGGTGTCATGGCATCTCGGAGAGCACCGGTTGCTCACCACTGTAAAGACACATTGATTATTTCACCTTCCTGCTCTCCCACCTATAATAGAGGAGGTCCCGCTAAAAGGGCAGCTGCCGCTAGAGTCCTAGCCAAAGGAGCAGCCACCACACCAACCACAGCCCGAGGAGGATCAGCCCTACACTTCATAGGGGATGGATTTTGACATAGATATGAATGAGTTACTTCACACTCTAGCTTCAAAGCAGGGCCGGAGCAATACTCCTCCGCCACCACGAGTCCAGCACTCCGAGCCTCAAGATAATAGGAGGTTCCACCCCTACGGATGACCTAGCCACCTGGGGGCATCCACCTCTACAACCCCACCTCTACCTGAACCCAAGGTATAGCCAGCACAGGCAAACACTCAAACATCCACTCAGGCATCCACACAGGAGATCATCATTGGTATCACTACTACCATCACTGCACTAGACCAGCAGATGGATGGGAGGTTCAAGGTACTAGATGAAATGGTGGCTAGATATGAAGAGCACCTAAGCAGGTAGAGAGAGACCATTTAAGTGCTCAAAGAGACCCTGAAAAAAAATAATGACAAAAGAAATAATAAATGAAAGATGATGAAGAAGATAAATGAAAAAAGTAACACAAGATAACAAGTCTATGCTTTGACAAAATCCAGTCAATACAGCTGACTAATAAAAGTCTTTGAATTCATAGGAATTGCACTCCAAGAGTCTATATAATGACTCAATGGTGAAGTTTACCAACTTTAGTCTTTAAAATTACTCGATAGAGATAGTTATGAGACACGCCAACCAACTGCGGTCTATATAATAATGCAGGGGTAGCAACCATAAGCTCGACCGATCAACTACAGAATGATGCAGGGGCGATAGTCATATACCTGATCGATCCATTGGCGATAATCACAGAAGGAGGAAAGTCACAATTTGTAGTCTATATAACGACTCATCAATGATAATCACAAGCCACTCAAGAGTGAGAGCCACAATTTGTAGTCTATATAAGGACTCGTCAATGATAATTACAATTCAACACCACCTTCAGTCTACATAACGACAGAAAGGCAAGAATCGCGATTTGTATTCTATACAATGACTCGTCCATGATAATCACAAGCCACTCAAGGGTGAAAGTCACGATTTGTAGTCTATATAAAAGCTCATTGATGATAATCACAATTTAGCACCACATTCAGCCTACATAATGACAAAAGGGTGAGAGTCACGATTTATAGTCTATTTAATGACTCATCGATCATAAGCACAAGCCACTCAAGGGTGAGAGTCCCAAAGTAGTCCACCTATAAAATAGGTATCTGTGTCCTCATCGAGTAACTCTAACCTGGACTCCCTCGGGACTCGATGTCTACAGTTGTCCCCAATTTTGCAGAGACTAGTGTACTAGTATTCTTTTATACTATTTTTTAATATTTTGTATGATAAATCTTGATCATAAATTTATTTTAATGTGATTTTATGAAAATGGGATAAGAGTATGTGGAAAAATGCATGAAATGAAAGCTTGAATGTTCAAAAATGGGGTTTTAATCATTTTTCTGCATACTGGGGACTACGGACGGCAAAAAGGCCTGACCAAGAGCCTAAAGGGTCATCACGGGCTCCTCTTCCTCTCATCAGTCGTCTCTTCCGGCAGAAGTCCCTAGTTTCTTTTTTCCTTTCTGTTTGTTTGTTTTTGCCTCTTTTGTTATTTCTTTCCGTATTATTTTTGCATCCTAATTTTTATGTGTTTTCCTACTTTTTTTATCGTATTGATATCTCTCTGCCAATTTTAATTATGTTATTATGATTATTTATTTTGTTTTATTTTATTTTCATATAATTTATACTAACTAGTTACCTTCTTTGTTTCTTTATTTGACATATAATATTTCTTTTAACTGAGCTCTGCTTCATAGTTGGAGATTTGGAGGCTAAGATGTATGGGATTAGTAATTTTCTCTTTGTAATTTATTTTATCTTTACTTTTCCTTTATTTTGGAATGGATTTATAATAACAAAGTTTTTATACACGTTAATTTAGAAATTCACCAAAAATATTTTTGTAGAATAAAATAAGGTTTTCCATAATAAAATAGGACCAATGTTCTTGCTTTCTTCAAATCAAAGTCATCAAAAGAAATATTCAATTTTGTAATTATGCAGGCGGGATCCAATATTCCCACCTCAAATAAATACCCCATTTTATACGTGATTTCCTCTCATTGTATTAAATGGGTTTGTATTCCACCCCTTTTCATTGTAAGTATTATTTATTGCTTTATTTATTACTATCCCCTATGTGCTTGAGATGCACTTTAATTCAACTGCATGAATCGTGTGAAAAAAAAAAAGAACATGTAAATTTAATATAAAAACTCATTTATAAATTTAACCAAGGTATAAGTAAGGGTGAGGTCCCAAACTCTCTCTGGTGTTAGGCTTCATGACATTAGATGACACTTTGAATATTTTATTAGAAGGCGATTCCAAAATACTTTCTTGTTGCCCAAAATAGACGCATACGCATGGTCTTAGGCTCAACGAGGCTAGATGAACATTTCTAATGTTTTATTGGTGGCAACTCCAAAACATTTCTTGTTGACCAAAATAAACACACTCGTGGTTTAACCAATCTTCACGAGTTTAATGAACCTTTCTTGGATCCTAAAAGTGGGCCTTCGGGAACCTACGGGGTTTGGCGCACGTCACATTGCCTTTATTGTTAAACCCTCTCTAACTCCCTACTCATGACCAAATTCTCCATGATTTCTAAAAGTATCATGTGATAACTCATCAATATCATTATATGAATCAAATCCATCATCACCAATAACACTATCTGCATTCATCCTTGATGATATCCTCTCTCCATGAAAAAACCTAATCTATATATCCTTCAAGAAATCCATACATAATTAAATGATCATACATAATGCTCATGCGAAACCAATACAAATTAGAACACTTTCCACAAGGGTAAATAATTTCATTAACTTAAGCTACTCTTTCAAATGCCTTATCAAGAAATTGATTGGCCCCACTTATGTACTCTTATATCGAGGATATCTCATCCAATTGATTTGGATATAAGAGGGAAAAATCATTTGGTTTTAATGGATGACCTATTTCAATATTGGATGGAAGGCTTCATTGAAGATGCAAGGAAATTAAGGTTGAAAAGCAAAAGATTGGGCTGTATCTCAGAATTGAATTCTATAGATTCCAATGCCCATGTACAAAGTAGAACATCCATTAGACTTATAATTTCTCAAGGATTCAATGCTTGTTAGACAATATGAATGGGTGTTGATCCTCGATAAATCGTGATTCTGCAGTTTTCTTAATTAGGGAATTATGATTAGTTTAATTCCTATTTGTTTTAGTATTCTTTATATTTTTCAAGCTATGTTTAGGAACATTATAAGAAGCTTAGTTATAAAAACTTAATTTAAACTATCCAAATAAGTCTTTAGGTATTATAGTCTAATTAGGATTTTAATTAGGTTGATTTTTTATAGCCTTTACAAAGGCTTATTTCAGCTGTAGTTTTGGAATTTTAATTATTATTCAATTTTAGCTTTGGTAATTGGCTTTGGCTTTGTTTATTTATGCGGAGATTATATCTTCTTATTTCATTAAGAATCTAACTAACTTTTCAAGCTTGCTTGTGGAGTTTATTTTATTCTTGTCCTTTGATTCAAATTTTTATTTACTAGTTCTTTAAGGGTTTGGTATGAGAATTTTATCTGTGATTTGTGTTCTTTGTTTTCACCGTGTGTGCCGAAGTTTTGGGCTCTACTATAATCTTAGGGTTTCGCATCACCAACTTTTATCTGTATCATCCATAACTTAAGCTAATCGAAAGGAAAATCACCCTATATAGATCTACATAAACTTATTGTCCTTAAAATAATTATCTACTTTAATGCATTAGTGAGCATGAGATTTTTTAAATAATTTAATTAATAAAATCTAAACAACTTACTGTAAAACTATGTTATATTGTAACACCCTTACACTGTACGTACACTATTATCTTAGAATTACTGTGCGATTACCAAGATTGTATAAGACTAAATATATCAATAAGTGAAATGGCGGGTAAATTTTTTTCTCTTTAAATCCTTCAAGTTACTTATCCATTAATTAAATAACCTTATATGCTTAAGCTTGCCAATTGACCTATAACTGTCCAAGGCTATTCATTTGGTAAAAATTTCGGCAGCATAACGGCTTATATTTTGACCTACCCAAACCTGGAAGTTTCAAAACCCACTGCCCCGGCAAGGGCACAACACTCCATTCAATCCATCAACATTAAAACCAACTCATAATAAACTCACAAAATGTCATCCACACATACAAAACCATATCATAAATATATAATGCCAATAATACCAATACATACATGACCAAAATATATAAGTCTTAAGCTCCTCCACTTCAATCTCCAAGGCACCTGAAGTATGTTGCTTCGCTCCTAAGGCATACCTACACTCAATCACACAAAAACTACGTGCTGACCATTAATATGCCCAATGGTTGTAGCAAATCCATAAATTTTCACTGCCTGAATTATTTATTTACTTAATTATATTATTTCTCGCTATTTAATACATTATTTATGTATTTACTCACTAAATATATTCAATTATTTATTTAATTAATTCATATTTTTCACTCATTATTAATTATTTCCTTAATTAATCTTTTTATTTTATTCATTTACACTTAAGTCCCTAATCATTTTAAATAATTCCCATTATGTCCCTAACATTTGTATTAATTCCATTTATGTCCTCATATTTTACACAAATTACATTTATGTCCCTTTGTTTTAAATCTTTCACATAAATTACATCTATGTCCCTTATTTTCACTAAATGTCCAAAATACCCTTATTTTTACTTATTTTACCTTTTAATTACTAATTAACCTACAAAATTACATTCTAGTCCATATGTAATGACCGGGCCCGTACGGAACAGACTCAACTCCCCGGAACACATCCCGTCGGGAGGAGGACGGATCGGGTCCCAGCCATTACTCACAGAACTTCACACTCCCCTTGTGCATTTTTGCCTTCCGTGGGATTCGAACTCAGGACCTGGGGATAAGTCCTTAAATTCTTAGAATCCCACTACCATTAGGCTAGCCTAATGGTAGTGGGATTCTAAGAATTAAAGGACTTATCCCCAGGTCCTTGGTTCGAATCCCACGGAAGGCAAAAATGCACAAGGGGAGTGTGAAGTTCTGTGAGTAATGGCTGGGACCCGGTCTGTCCGTCCTCCTCCCGACGGGATGTGTTCCCGGGAGTTGAGTCTGTTCTGTACGGGCCCGGTCGTTATAATAAAAGGCGCCTTTTATTGTAATGACCGGGCCCGTACGGAACAGACTCAACTCCCCAGAACACATCCCCCTAATGGTAGTGGGATTCTAAGAATTTAAGGACTTATCCCCAAGTCCTGAGTTCGAATCCCACGGAAGGCAAAAATGCACAAGGGGAGTGTGAAGTTCTGTGAGTAATGGCTGGGACCCGGTCTGTCCTCCTCCTGACGGGATGTGTTCCGGGGAGTTGAGTCTGTTCCGTACGGGCCCGGTTGTTACACCATATTTCAACATTTTTATACCAAATTACACTTTAGACCTTAGTTTACTATTTCTTCACTCCCTTTCACTTTTAATACACTTTTTACATGGTTTTCACTATTTTTCACTATTAACTGTAAAATTACCATTTTACCCTTAAGCTTTCTATTTATTTTATTTTAGTCCTGTTTTCACTCATTTACTTATTTATCACTATTTTAACCAATTTTATTACATAATTACCATTCTGCCCCTAGTATACACCCGGTAGAAAATCTATTGACCGAATATGCGAGACATGGACCCCACAGATCCACTACACTATAGAATGACCGCAATAGGACCATTCTCATGGCATTGCACTACACTGATCACTTTTAAACACTGTACATTATGATAGACAGTCATTGGCCTATCGATAGCGAGTTGTTATGACTCGTACCGCGGTGTGGAATCCCTATGGCTAGGCAATTATATCCTAGACTAGGTTTCACTACCAGATAACTACTAAGGGCAATATCTCATTAAAATTCACATAAATTCCACATTATGTCAACATGTACATTTCGACATACACATCATTATACTTATAATTTTGCATACAAACTCATTTATCAATGTTTAGTCATTTTATGCCATTATATGGCCTTTAATATCAAAACACATAATAACCTAAGTTCAATTCGACCATGATGTTAATTATTCATTAAGTCCACTATAATTTTATTTACCCACTCAATCATCAATATTTCATCTTATATATGTCACAAATACCAATTACATGCCATAATTACCATTAATCATGCATAAATTCCACATATAAGCATTCGGCCTCACTTACCCATTTCATACCATATTGTTTAAATTTATTCTAACCATATTTATACACTTATTAGCTCACTAATCATGAATATCAAGTTAGTTTCAATTAATCATGCGTAAATTTAAATTTATACTTAAACATAAACTAATATTCAACCTAAATCAATGGAAATAAAGGGATTATGTAACCATGAACCTCATATTCTTGATCTACACTCCCTTAAGCTTCCTTTTCTTTCCTTTTGTCTTGAGAAATCTCTTCCTCACCTTGATTATCCACCATAGACGAATTCAAATATCCACATAACATCAAAACCAAGCTTTCTTTTACAAACTAACATCATAAATGAATCTACACCCTTGAAAACCCCTATAGGGACCAATAAACCAATTTAAAAACACCGAAATCTCTTACCTAAAATTTTACCCTAAATATTGTACACAAGAAAAATCCCACTTCTTGTGCTCCAAATGGACTCCAATTACTATCTCTATGTTCTAGAGGGGCTAAAATGTGTTTAGTAGGCTAAGATTTGGGGAGAAATTTGTGAGAAGAAGAAAAGTGGAAGAAGATGGAGAAAAATGGGTTCGATCTTGGTATGAAGGAGAAGGGCAGTTTATGGCTGGATTTCTCCAGAGAAATCTGGCCTCCCCATCCCATTTATATGATGTAGTTGGACCGAACTGATCCAACCGAAGCAGTCCCACCGGTTTGAACTAAAATTTCAGTTTTTCAGCTATTTTCCAGTGTTTCAAAGAATCTATGTGTTTCTCACCTTATTTTCACTTTTAAACATTTCAATTATTCTTAAAATATCAAAAATAGCCTCTCTATAAAGTTTTGACTCAAATGGAGTCCATTTGGGGCCCAGCTCACTTAAATCGGTCCGATTCAACCACTTTTTGTTTTACCGTAAAATCCAATTCTAATACTGTCAAAAATTACATAAAATTATTTTATGTCTTTATACTTCCCACTATACACCCATTAGAGCTCAATAACTATTTTTAAAAATTCAGCCAAACCTCGGTCAAACCCTGGTTCAATTTAAATCAAACTAGAGGCCAACTTCAGAATGACTTTCGGAGGTCTATTTGACTCTGTTTTCAGCTCAAATTTCACTATTAAACTCCTGATGGCCCATAGATCATTTTTGAAAAATAATATTTTTACTAAAAAATGATAGTCGGATTCGCTATATAGCTACCCCAAGGTCACCCATCCCGGGATTGCTATACTTTAAGCAGACTTAACACTAAATTTCACTATTGTTAACATCACTCAATACACTAATCTACACTGCGGTCATCATAAAGACACTGCAAACATCCACTAACACTTCTAGACCGGTATTTGGGCCACTATAATTCTACCCCACTAAAAATAAATTTTTTTCCTCCAAATTTACCTGAATTGAAAAATTGTGGGTATTGCTGTCGCATAGCTTCTTCGGTTCTCAGGTTGCTTCTTCCATATTGTGATGGTTCCATAGCACTTTCACGAGGGGAATCTACTTACTTCTGAGTTGCATGACTTCCCTGGCTAGAATCTTCACTAGATATTCTTCATATGTCAAGTCAAGTTGCACTTGTATTTCTTCTGGCCTGATTACATGACTTGGGTCTGATCTGTACCTTCGTAGCATTGAAACATGAAACGCATCATGGATCTTTACCAATTCTTGTGGTAGCTTTAGCCTTTAAGCTACTGGTCCCACTCGTTGCATAATCTCGTAGGGTCCAATATACCTCGGACTTAACTTGCCCTTTTTTCCAAACCTGAGAACTCGTTTCTAAGGAGAAACCTTTAGGAACACTTTTTCTCCCACTTAGAACTCTATATCTTTTCTTTTTAACTCAGCATAGGACTTCTGTCTACCACTGGCTTCCTTCAATCTAGCCTTAATCACACGAACTTTTTGTTCAATTTCTCGAAGCAATTCTGATCCCACTAGTCTCTTTTCACTCAATTCGGTCCAACAAAGAGGAGTTATACATTTTCTTCCATAAAGAGCTTCATAAGGAGCCATCTTGATGTTGGATTGATAGTTGTTGTTATATGTAAACCAACCAATGGCAAGTACCCTTCCCAGCTACTTTTAAACTCAAGAATACAACACCTTAACATGTCCTCGAGTATTTGGATGACTCTCTCTGATTGCCCATATGTCTGTGGGTGAAAAGCTATACTATAATGGAGTCTGGTACCCATAGCCTCCTATAACTTCTTCTAAAACTGTGATGTGAACCGTGGATCCCTGTCAGAAATGATAGAGGTTGGCACTCCATGAAGCCTCACTATCTCATTTATATAAATCTCAGCCAGTTTGGATAACGGATAATTCATTCTCACTAGTAGAAAGTGGGCTGACTTGGTAATCCTATCAATAATTACCCAAATTAAATCATGCTTCTTTCGGGTGAGTGGCAATCCTGTCACAAAATCCATCATCACTGGATCCCATTTCCATTCTTGTATTGAAATAGGTTGGAGTAACCCAGATGAAACATGATGTTTAGCTTTAACTTGCTGGCATATCAGACACTTGCCCATAAATTTTGTCACATCGCACTTCATACCTGGCCACCAATAGTGCATCTTCAAATCTTGATACATCTTGTTACCCCCTGGATGCATAGCATAACTGCTATGATGTGCCTCTGTCAAAATACTCTTCTTTAACTCAAGCTGATTTGGCACACACAACCATTGTTTATAATACAAACTACCATCTGAATCCAAGGAGTAATCACCACCGTCACTATCTTTCACTCAATCCATCGAAGAGAATAATTTATCATCTTGCCTCTAAGCAACCTTTATTTCTTGTACAAAATTAGGCTTCACTTATAATTCTGCTATCAATGCTGTAACACCCCCATACCCCCGGTAAGGAATATCGGGGCGCTACGCGGACACTTACGTATACATGTACATGCATTAGCGGAAGCGATAGCATAACACATTCGTTTAAGAGTAATTAAATACTACACTAGGGCCCAACATGCATTTCATATTCACTATACATATGTACTTCTTTCTCTTTATAAGCATGTTCATATTACACTCTGTTTTCATTTAACTTTACATATACATTTACATGTGATTCTTTAACTTTTATTACATAATAATGTTACTCAAAACATCACTAGCACTGTATCTAATATATACAAAAGACCTGAATAATACTCCCTAGTGGCCTTGAACTGCAGATGCTCGCTCACTGATCTGAACCTGTAACCTACACGGAAATAAACATCCGTGCTAAGCGATAACGCTTAGTGGGGATGAAAACAATGCAAAGGACTTCTTTACGAAGTCACAAATAAATCACACATATGTCATATAACAAAAATCAAGTAGTTCATGCATATAGCTCTGATGCTTGTATAGGTTTCATTTTCAAATATCAATACTATGAGTTCACATGCATATAACATCTACTCTTTTACTTATTCATATACACTACAACTTGTACATTTCGTTTATTCAAATATATGCTATCATGTAACCAAATTCATTTCACTACACTCATGCAATCATGTACTTGTATACAGAATTGTAATGTACTTAAACATTACTTTCATGTACTATGGCTTCATTCGAAGCAACACTATAATCATCTCAAGTTCACTGCACAACATTTAACAAAACAAGCCTGAGTTCCTCTCATGGTGGATACGGGACGCTCTATATAAAAAAAACATTTTCGATAGACCGAAGTCACAAAACATTTTCATCTGTCTCTATTAATGACCGTTCTCAGAGGTCGACCCGCTTCGTCCAAACGGGGCGGAACATAGGCAGCTGCACTCTCTAATCCCTTTATAAGCATGCTTATCTATCCACTATAACGGTAATCAGGCTCAATACCAACTCACACACTATACACAGATATCAACTCACCTACTATAATTCAATTGCATTTATCAAATTCAGAGGCATGTAATTCATATACAATCTTGTTCAACAACTAAAAGCATATAACATTTAAATTCATTTCATAACCATATAATCATGCAACGCAAGACAGAAGGAAACACTCTCTTCAAAACAAATAAAACAGGATACAAAGAGGTTCACTGTCGCGATCGTAACAAGAAGTCGCGCTCGCGACAGAAGCTAAGTTCATTGTCGCGATCGCGACAAGAGGTCGCGCTCGCGACAGAAGCTAGATTACACAAAAAAGGCTCTATACTCTATACCAAATGCAGTATATAACAATTCATATCACATGGCATCACATGGTCATCGCTAACTCTTATGCCGTAGCATTGGTTACATAGATAACTAATTCTATGATCATTTGATAACCCTAAACATGTAGAGTATAAATCACGGAAACATTCCGGGGTAATACGAGTTCATTCCGGAGAGTAAAACATCAACAAAATGTACAATTTAGTCAAGGGGAAGGGTCAGGGGTTGACCCGTGCCAACCATAGGCTCAAAATGAAGAAAAAAGTGCCTAATTTGTGATGTTCTGTCGCGAGGTCGCGACCACTGTCGCGCTCGCGACAGAGACTCGCCTCAGGAGCCTCATGAGACTGCTTTTTACCCTGATCTTGTATCGTCTAAACAGACCTCTAAACGTCATTTTTAGGCAAAGTGTTCTTCTTAACAATTGTTCTATAGGATGTTATATTTCAAATGGGACAATTTTCAGGTCATTTGGACATCTAGAACTCTAAATATGATTCAAACAATCTATGCTGTTCCAATGAACCCGCCAGAACAGGGTCACCTACGTTCTAATTACTTTTCAGGATACCTAGAGCCAGAATTAGATCCAGCACTCTCTTAGACATTTTTAGATAAAACTATTATCTTTCAGATGCAATTAGAATCAACGCAATTGGAGTTCTATAACTCTACTTATGACAAATACAATACACAGGGGTCCGATGACAAATAAGCAGAATTTCGCAACATCAAACTCTATTATCAACACAAACACTCAAATGATCAAGTTACATGCTTATAAACATATATACACATGTCATAAGCACTACAAGCAATCAAAATGAACAATAAACCAATATACACTAAAAGAACGATGGAGCTAATTAAAGCTCACCATATACATTTACATCATGCCATAGTAACACATATCATTCAATCACATGCCAGGAAAATAAAATCGCACTCGATCCCTACCTCTGAATAGCTTAATCTTGTGCTCTCTACTCAGCTCCAACCCCTTTCCTTTACTTAATCCCATTTCTTGTTCATAGCTTCCACAAATCACATAGAAAACATTTTGAGTTAGACCTTTTTCTCACTTTAAATTAAAAACAGAAAGAAAAAGGAAGTCAGATCGGAAACTAACTAAACTTACCCTTTTCGATGATCAACTCTAGCTTTCTCAACTTTCTCTTTAGGAGCAAATGAAAAAGAGAAGAAAAGAGAGGAAGGTGGAGCACGGCAACTAAGAGCAAAAGAAACAAAAAGGGAAATAAAAAACCAAATGAAGAAAATGAAATGGGAGTAGGAAATGGCCGGTCAACTAAATCCAAACCTTCTCACATAATGCTCACCAAACCAAATAAATGCCAACCATCTCATTTAATCCATCCATATCCTAAGCCAAGCTAAGCCAAGCCAAAACCAAGCCAAGCCAAACTAAGCCAAATGTCTCTTCCCTACGACACCACTTGTCAAACTCTTGTGCCGCCATGTGTCACTCTCCTATAATGACACTTGGCACCCTCTTACAATGCCACTTGTCACTCTCCTAAGCTGCCACTTGTCACTCTCATATGTCACCACTTGTCACTCTCTTATGTCGCCACTTGTCACTCTTTGATGATGACACTTGTCATGCTCCTATGCTGCCACGTGTCACTTTCCTATGGTGCCACGTGTCCAATACACATCTCAAGGTCTCTTAAATCCCTCTTGTGCAACCATCTCGCGAGAGGATTCTGTCGCGGTCGCGACAGAACTCTCGCACACACAACACTTACTTTTTTTCTGAATAAAACTCCGTAATTCTTCTAGGGCCACTTTGGGGTGTGACAAATGCTCCACTATCAGCCACATTTAGCTTTATATTCATGGCTTTTAATGCTGCCATGAACTTTCTACTGAGTGCATCTGCTACAATGTTAGCCTTCCCTGGGTGATAATCAATGAAGCATTCATAGTCCTTTATCAACTCAAGCCATCTCCACTATCTTAGGTTGAGTTCTTTCTAGGTGAGTAAATATTTCAAACTTTTATGGTCTGTAAAGATGTAGCACTTTTCCCCATACAGGTAATGCCTCCAGATCTTCAATGCAAACACTATTGCTTCTAGCTCGAGATCATGAGTAGGATAATTCTTTTCATAATTCTTAAGTTCTCTCGAAGCATAGGCAATCACTTTCCCGTCTTGGATCAATACACATCCCAAACCATTTAAGGAAGCATGACTATATATTGTGAAGTCCTTACCTGACTCAGGTTGTGTTAACACGGGAGCTTCTGTCAACATCTTTTTAAGCTTCTCAAAGCTAGCTTGACACTTATCAGTCCACTCGAATTTAACCTTTTCCGGCAACAAGCGAGTCAAAGGCACTCCAATGATGGAGAAGCCCTTGACAAACTTTCTATACTAACCTGCTAAACCTAACAAACTCCTAACTTTTGTAACATTCTTGGGTCTTTTCCACTATAGAACCGCTTCCACCTTCTTAGGATCCACTTTGATACCTTCAACTGATACCACATGGCCTAAAAATGACACTTCATTTAACCACAAATCATACTTCCTGAATTTAGCATATAGCTGTTTATCCCTGAGAGTTTGTAAAATGACCCGCAGATGTCTATCATGCTCTTCTGGAGTCCTTGAATACACCAGGATATCATCAATAAAGACCACTATGAATTGATCTAAATATGGATGGAAAATCCGATTCATAAGGTCAATGAAAACTGCTGGTGCATTAGTGAGTCCAAAAGGCATTCCAGGAACTCACAGTGACCATAACGGGTACAAAAACCAGTTTTAGGCACATCTGCTTCCTTTATTTTCAGCTGGTGGTAGCCCGATCTCAAATCAATCTTTGAAAATTCTCTTGCCTTTGAACTGATCAAGTAAGTCTTCAATGCGTGGTAGGGGTACTTGTTCTTGATTGTCACTTTGTTCAGCTGTCTGTAATCAATACATTGTATGAGCGATCCATCTTTCTTTTTCACAAATAACACTGGTGCTCCCCATGGCGATGTGCTTGGCCTAATGAAGCCTTTTTCAAGTAATTCTTGCAACTGGATCTTCAATTCTTTCAATTCTACTAGCACCATCCTATATGGGGCAATAGAAATAAGTGCAGTACCTTAGGCCACATCAATTGAGAACTCGATCTCCCTGTCAGGTGGTAAGCCTAGAAGATCTTTAGGGAAAACATATTGGAACTCGCACACTATTAGCACATCAGTCACTTTAGGATTCTCCCTCTTTGGCTCCATTGCATAATACATATAGGCAATACATCCCTTTCTGATTAACCGCTTGGCAGCAGTAGCAGATATCACATCAGAGAGAAAATCAGGCCTTTGCCCCGCTACTGTGATTTCTTGGCCATCACGAGTTCTAAGAATCTCTCTCTTTCTTTTGCAATCAACCATCACTTGATGAGTGGCTAACCAATCCATGCCCAATATCACATGAAATTCTTTGAAGGGGAGTTCGATCAGGTTGGTAAGGAATATGTGCCCTTGAACACTATTGGGACATTCTTTGTATACCTTGTTCACTAACACACTATGACCCAAGGGATTACTGACTAGGATGTCATGATCTAACACTGAGTCATCTAACCCTTTACCCCGTGCAATGTCTGTGCTGATATAGGAGTGTGTGGACTCGGGGCCAATAAGTGCATAAACTATATCAGACAATAAGGAAAATTTACCTATAATAACATCAGGTACGTCCTCCTGATCTCGGGCCCTCATTAGATATCTACGGTCCACAGCACATCCTTGACTCTAAACTGGTGGTGGAGGAGGTCTAGCTGTTGTATTAGAAGTCATCCCCCTTCCTCTCCCTCTTGCTGTTGAAGAACTTGTACCAGGTGCTGGTGAAGTAGCTGATAAAGGCACTGCTTCAGGACAATCTTTCACTAAATGCTCCTTCGATGTGCTCTACCACAATGATTGCACTGCTGAGGAATGCCTCTACCTCTGCCCTGGGGTGCACTACCCACTGAAGATGCAGGTACACTATTGCCAGCTGGATTTCTTTGACTATGAGCTGGAGCTACTAATCCACGACTCTGTGATGGAGGTGCCCCTCTGGACCTTTTAATCTATCCACTTGTGCCACTGGATTGACTCAATTCCCTTTTCTGTTGGAACCGAGCCTGTCGATTAGCTGCATCAATTTGTGCTGCTTCAACTTTAATAGTAGCTGCCACTAGGGATCTCAAGTCTGGATGTCTCTAGCCACTGACAATTTGTTTGATGCGGTTGTGCAGTCCTCGGTCAAATCTTTCCATTAGTCTATCTTCAGTCGTCAATATATCATCCAGATAAGCACTCAATCTCTCAAAATTTCATTCATAATCAGCCACCATCTTGTTCCCCTGGTGAAGCCTCCAAAAAGCATCTTGCATCGAGGCTTTATACTCAGCTCCAATATATTTCTTCTCGAACTGAGCAAGGAAATATTCCCAGGTCAACTGGTCATCTGGGGTGTGTCTTCTTGCTGAATCCCACCAAAAGTAGGCTGGACCCTGTAAAGCAACTGCCTCTTCAAACTTCTCCTCCGGTCTACTATGTAAAATCTCAAATAACCTCTTGACACGAAACAACCATTCTTCTACTTGTTTAGGAGTCATTGGGTCACATCCAAAGAAATCATTGGCCCCCATTTTCATTAACTACTAAAAAAAAGGCTTCCTCTGTGGCAGAGTAGGTGGTTGCACTGGCACTGGTGGCTGTTCGGCCTGTTCCATTCGTATGCGATGCTGAATAAAATCCGATATTGTATTCAGAAATTCAGCTTGTAGCAGAGGAGGTGGTGGTCGCATTGCAGAAGATGTCACCAGCTGATGTGGAGCCTCGGCTCGACCCACACTGGCCGAAGCCCCACTCTCACCATCACCCACACGATAACTTCGGTCGGATGCCATTATACACTATATACAAAAGAACAGCATACATCAGTACCAATATATATATACATCATTCACCATTTAACTTCTAATTGGCATGTATATGCACTAAATCAAAACCCCCCACTCCGGTCTTAGAATTGCCTAAACCTTCGCTCTGATAAAAAAATAAATGTAACACCCTTACACTGTACGTACACTGTTATCTTAGAATTACTGTGCGATTACCATGATTGTATAAGACTAAATATATCTATAAGCCAAATGGTGGGTAAATTTTTTTTTTCTCTTTAAATCCTTCAAGTTACTTATCCATTAATTAAATAACCTTATATGCTTAAGCTTGCCGATTGACCTATAACTGTCTAAGGTTACTATTCATTTGGTAAAAATTTCGGCAGTATAACGGCTTATATTTTGACCTACCCAAACCTGCAAGTTTCAAAAACCACAGCCTCAGCAAGGGCAGAGCAATAATATCCATCCATTCCATCCATCAACATTAAAACCAACTCACAATAAACTCACATAATGTCATCCACACATACACAACCATATCATCAATTTATACATGCCAATAATACCAATGCATACATGACAAAAATATATAAGGCACCTGAAGTATGCTGCTTCGCTCTTAAGGCATACCTACATGCAGTCACATAAAAACTATGTGCTGAGAATTAATATGCCTAGTGGTGGTTACAAATCCATAAATTTCCACTGCCTAAATTATTTATTTACTTAATTATATTATTTCTCACTATTTAATACATTATTTATATATTTACTCACTCAATTTATTCAATTATTTATTTAATTAACTATTAATTCATATTTTTCACTCATTATTAATTATTTCCTTAATTAATCTTTCTATTTTATTCATTTACACCTAAGTCCCTAATCATT
Source organism: Excoecaria cochinchinensis (assembly GCA_947683425.1). Classification (NCBI taxonomy): domain Eukaryota; kingdom Viridiplantae; phylum Streptophyta; class Magnoliopsida; order Malpighiales; family Euphorbiaceae; genus Excoecaria; species Excoecaria cochinchinensis. The sequence goes on along the minus strand of CANTUQ010000029.1, from coordinate 541,629 downwards.
TTCTATAATTCCCATTACATCCCTAACATTTGTATTTATTCCACTTATGTCCTCATCTTTTACACAAATTACATCTATGTCCCTTTGTTTTCAATCTTTCACATAAATTACATCTATGTCCCTTATTTTCACTAAATGACGAAAATACCCTTATTTTTACTTATTTTACCTTTTAATTACTATATAACCTACATAATTACATTTTAGTCCATATTTCACAGTTTTTACACTAAATTACACTTTAGTCCTTATTTTACTATTTCTTCACTCCTTTTTCACTTATAATAAACTTTTTATCCGGTTTTCACTATTTTCCACTATTAACTGTAAAATTACCGTTTTACCCCTAAACTTTTTATTTATTTCATTTTAGTACCATTTTCACTCATTTACTTATTTATCACTATTTCAACAAATTTTATTGCATAATTACCATTATGCCCTTAGTATACACCCGGTAGAAAATCTATTAAACGGATATGGGGGACATGGCACAGATCCACTACACTATAGAATGGCCCCAATAGGACCATTCTCACTGCACTTGTAACACCCCCTACGTCCCCGTTGGAAGGACGCTGGAGAGCGTTACCGATGCTCACTCACAAACATGCACACATATACTATGCGGAAGCATACATTCATACATAGACATACATGCATAAATGCGGAATAATTAAAAACTTACCTTGCGAGCAAAAGCTGGTCATGCATTAACTCACACACTCGTAAGCACTACGTGGAAGCATAAGCACAAACACACATGCATACACTCTTTCAATCAGCGAAAGCATAAGGTGAATAATAAAATCGAGGAATAACTTAATACATAAGCATTTTAACGCTTACATCATCAGAATTATTACATAAAAAAAGGTTATAGAAATACAAGATCCAAAATATAGAATCTGAACAAAATACAAAACTTCTAACTCCTATGTGGCCGACCTTGCAGATGCTCGACTCGATCAGAACCCAAACCTGCCACCTGCACGGGAAAAGAACCCATGCTAAGCGATAAACGCTTAGTGGGGAAAACACACAAGCAATATGGACGACCATTCACAATGGTCGTCAAGGCATAACGCATTCACAATGGCAAATGCAGACATTCAATCATATATATAATCAGGCTTGCATAGAAACGCATTCATTCGAAAACTTACATTCATATCCATATACTTATGTCGAAATTAAGCTGAAACAGACATAACACCAAAGACGATACAAGTATCATCATGCGGAACTACCTACAATCTCACATGCATATACTTACCAAGGTATCGGACATCTGCACCTTACCATTCATAGTGGCATGACATTTATACGTGCAATTATTATGACCAATTACTTGTACATTAACTAAAAACCCATTCACATGTTATAAGATTACCATGCAATAATGCACACAATTATTACGCCCAGAACACGAGCTAATTAAACCTACTTTTTGTTATGTCATGGCACACACACTAGCCGAACCCAAGGAAAGACGTCAAAACACCACACTTCCACTGCAAGTCTCTATCACATAAAATATCATGCCATAATCATAGACACATGACAACATGCCAAAGATACTATAATAGCAGACTAGAGAAACTCATACCAAACGCAATAATTCTGGTATTCAATAGTCGAGATCACATTCATATTCATACTAATTCACATACTTAACCAAGACAGTCAACGGTGCGAAATCACAATCACATACTTACCAAGTAACCATAGCATTCAGTAATTCAGGCTCGCCCTCACATGCATATCCATATTACCATAACGGGCTATATTCAAAACACAGTCACAATATGGTATATGTGAATAATCATCCAAAATGTACATGCTTGAGTAATTTTTATCCCATTCAGAGGTTCATAATCACATCCTGATAAATAACTGATTCACATAACTGGAATCCTACACATTCGGCTATTTTATTCACTTATTCATATTAGACAAGAAAGCAGAATACCTGCTGACTTAAAATAGTGGATAACAAGTGAACTGAGGGTACCTTACGTTTACGAATCAAAAAGCAACATCATTTTTTTTTCACATTCAAAAACATTTTCTGAGGGGACCTTAAACAAGATCCTAACACATTAAAGGTTCGCGAGGAACCACACAGGGGACCTGATCAGGGTCCAGAACAGAACTGAGGGCTGCAGCTACTGAACTCTATTAGGCATGCCTAACTATCCACTAGACTGACTCTCGCAGGTCACACATAAGCAAAAGCATGTTTCAAGTCACGTGACATAGTTCATCATGCACCAAACTGAGTATAATAGACATATAAATAAGTCTACACTATCCACGAGTATCATCCAAATCATGTGTCGATTCACATAATATATATATATATATATTATTCATCATGCGTAATCCAGAGTCTAATAAACAAATACATATGTTCATAATATCAATCTTACCTCATACAATTTATATTATGAAGCATATACTATAATTCAATCAATACACTTTAGCATTATTCAATATTTTAAAACATATCAGAAATAAATGTGGAACCATATTATGCCACGCATAATCTTAATCATGGAATGATACAATATACACTTAACCATAACATGTTATTCCTATAGAAGGATCTGATTAAAGATATGCATAACATATTTTACATTTTAATAACATGCTCGGGACTAAACAATCGGGGACTTGGCATTCATAATTCCTTCGCATTCGAAAAACCACATGCAATATAAATCACAACAATTAACACATCTAAATCCAAACCATATAGTTTAAATCCAACAATCGTTTAACAGGATCCTTATTATCCAAAACTTACTGCAAAATACCACGTATAACTTATCATGGATAACATATTATCAATCGCAAATAAATTAAGATAATCTTTCATATAAGCCAGGTAATATAGCGCACAGTAAAGGAAAAGCCATATAAGAGCATATAAAAGTATGACATATATCATGCAGCAGTATAAGTCCATTCAGAAGAAGTCCAAAATTCATTTCTGTGTTAAAACCGGGAAATTTCAGAAAATTGGCCGAACGGGTGAACAACAAGGTTGGGCTGGTCACGAGTCGTGACTGGCATCACAACTCGTGACTGGCCTCCTCCCCAGGCTGGTCACGAGTCATGACTGGATGTCACGACTCGTGACTGGCCTCCTTTTGGCTGGTCACGGGTTGTGACTGGCAGTCACTACCCGTGACTGCCTCTCTGGCTGGTCACGAGTCGTGACTGGATGTCACGACTCGTGACTGGCCTCCCCTTGGCTGGTCACGAGTGGTGACTGCCAGTCACCACTCGTGACTGGCCACACTGGCTGGTCACGAGTCGTGACTGGAAGTCACGACTCGTGACTGGCCTCTCTGCTTGGCTAGTCACGCGACAGACGCAACTGGAAATGGGAATTTTAACAGTAACGCGATTTCCCATTTTCAGAATTCCCAGGACTCAAAAATCAATTCCAAAATTGAATCAAAACCATGCAAATCTCATCATACCTCCCAAAAGATGTCCCATACAACATACACAATATAAATACAACTTAGATCAGAAATCAAAACAAGCAAAATCAAGCATAACCACATTCAAGTTTCTCCAGAACATAAACCCTAAAATTACAGTAATTTAAATTCTCAAACAAGATTTCTAAAACAAGTCCCAAACCTGAAATCCTTAGCTTCAAACCCACACTTCAAACTTCAATCCTCCATCTTCTCCAACCCCCTAAGCGTCCTCTTGCAACCCAAAGCTTGCACAAATAAAAACCCACAAATTACTCTTCCTAAACCCTAACTAAAAATAGCAAAACCAGGAGAAGAGGAAGAAGAAGAACATGCAGGAAACCCTAACCCAACTTACCTCTTCAAGAAATCTTCAAGCTCTACCAAGACACCAATTCCCACACAGCCAAGGAAGGGAGAACAAGAAATGGGAAAGGAAAAGAAAGAAGAGCAAGGAAGAGGAGAGGAGAGAGCAGAACGTGATCTGCGCCTCTCTCTCATTCTTTTTCTTTTTCTTTTTCTTTTTCTTCTTTTCCCACTAATTGCCCACCTGCCAAGACACATGGCAGCCTCCTATTGGCTGCAACCAAAATATCTTGCTTTATTACTCTTTAATCCTTTGACAAACTTGCACTTTACTCACTAGCATAATTCTTTCCTTACTAACTTTAATTATCTTTTCAATTAGGTCCTTATCATCCAAATTCCACATGCACAAATTACCGAAATTTCCATCACTTATCCGACTTAACTTGCCAAATCCGACTAGGCCCGATTTGGGGTGTGACAACTCTTCCCTCCTAAAAGACTTTCGTCCTCGAAATTCACTTATACCGGAAAGAATTCCCAAGACTACACCCCAAGATCTCATCAAACTCATGCACCTCTACTTTCAAACTACTCACTTATTTATGCTCATCGCCATCGCTATACTCTTACATCACTTTCTTATATTCCAATCAATCATAAATACCTTGATAATCATTACTCAACTACACATCAGAAATCAAAACACAATATTTCACATATAAACCATTTAACTTTCACTGATAGCTATACAAATCCTTCAATACATCAAAAATGTCCATCATACATGTTGTTTCCCTTAACAATACTTCTGTTAAACTCCAAAACCATCTTACATTCACCTATATAAGATTCTGAGATACTCTGTGTACACCTTGTCAGCTTTCCCTCAATCAAAACGCATATGCAAATGCTTCTCATGTATGGTCAAAGGGATGATGATGCCATGAGAATGCGATGGCTCATGTATGCAGAGTGATGCAGAAAAAATGCAATTGATGCTATAATGATGCACTTTGTCCCATCCCCATGATTCAATCTGCTTTTTATTCAAATACTTTTTCAGGAGATAGCTAACAAGTATACAGAGTATTTACCAAAACCTTACAGAATCCAAATACCCTTCCATCTCAAAATACCAAAACAAACTTTACTCGAACATATCAAAACAAACTTACTGGAAGGCTTTGCAAACTCTGTCACTTCACTGCGGTGTGCAACAATCCCAAAGGCACACGAGTGGCTCTAAGCAGTTCCTCTACATCCTTTCTAGCTTGCTGAATTAGATTTTTGCTCATCTCGGGGCATTCAACAATTCTTTTGTTCCATGATGCCACATCTGAAATAAGCACCCGCGAGTTTTCGACATGGACCTCGATGTCGCTTCTGACAGTACTAACATGTCAGCGGTACCCACTTCTTCTTACACTTATCACAGTTTTGCTTCTGACCATGTTGACACGTTGAAGGTTCTCGAATCCTTTTTCCCGCTGACACTTCTCTACCCGACACCTTTCTTTTCGGAAGCACCTTCCGAATAAAATCTTAAGAAGCTCGGGAAGAAGTCAACCTATCCAAAATCCAAATCAACCTTTGCACTAATGTCCTATCACCAGAAATAGAACAGAATCTCCAACTGAAGGATGCTCGAAAATACTCCAATTAGCTCTAACTGGGTTCACACTTTCCGTTGTCTCGCCCACATTCTCACTAGGATCAGACTCCATCTATACACAACACAAAATAAGATGCATCTGCATTAGGCCACGACACGAAACCGACTCTCATGCAAAGACTCAACACATAACAAACAACACACCCAGAATCATTAAATCTGGGCTCTGATACCACTAACTGTAACACCCCCTACGTCCCCATTGGAAGGACGCCGGAGAGCGTTACCGACGCTCACTCACAAACATGCACACATATACTATGCGGAAGCATACATTCATACATAGACATACATGCATAAATGCGGAATAATTAAAAACTTACCTTGCGAGCAAAAGCTAGTCAGGCATTAACTCACATACTCGTAAGCACTACGTGGAAGCATAAGCACATACACACATGCATACACTCTTTCAATCAACAGAAGCATAAGGTGAATAATAAAATCGAGGATTAACTTAATACATAAGCATTTTAACACTTACATCATCAGAATTATTACATAAAAAAAGGTTATAGAAATACAAGATCCAAAATACAGAATCTGAACAAAATACAAAACTTCTAACTCCTATGTGGCCGACCTTGCAGATGCGCGACTCGATCAGAACCCAAACCTACCACCTGTACGGGAAAAGAACCCGTGCTAAGCGATAAACGCTTAGTGGGGAAAACACACAAGCAATATGGACGACCATTCACAATGGTCGTCAAGGTATAACGCATTCACAATGGCAAATGCATACATTCAATCATATATATAATCAGGCTTGCATAGAAATGCATTCATTCAAAAACTTACATTCATATCCATATACTTATGTCGAAATTAAGCTGAAGCAGAAATAACACCATACACGATACAAGTGTCATCATGCGAAACTATATACAATCTCACATGCATATACTTACCAAGGTATCGGACATCAGCACCTTACCGTTCATAGTGGCATGACATTTATACGTGCAATTATTATGACCAATTACTTGTACATTAACTAAAAACCGATTCACATGTTATAAGATTACCATGCAATAATGCACACAATTATTATGCCAAGAACACGAGCTAATTAAACCTACTTTTTGTCATGTCATGGCACACACACTAGCCGAACCCAAGGAAAGACGTCAAAACACCACACTTCCGCTGCAAGTCTCTATCACATAAAATATCATGCCATAATCATAGACACATGACAACATGCCGAAGATACTATAATAGCAGACTAGAGAAACTCATACCAAATGCAATAATTCTGGTATTCAATAGTCGAGATCACATTCATATTCATACTAATTCACATACTTAACCATGACAGTCAACAGTGCGAAATCACAATCACATACTTACCAAGTAACCATAGCATTCAGTAATTCAGGCTCGCCTTCACATGCATATCCATATTACCATAACGGGCTATATTCAAAACACAGTCACAATATGGTATATGTGAATAATCATCCAAAATGTACATGCTTGAGTCATTTTTATCCCATTCAGAGGTTCATAATCACATCCTGATAAATAACTGATTCACATAACTGGAATTCTACACATTCGGATATTTTATTCACTTATTCATATCAGACAAGCAAACAGAATACCTGCTGACTCAAAATAGTGGATAAAGAGTGAACTGAGGGTACCTTACGGGTACGAATCGAAAAGCAACATCATTTTTTTTTTCACATTCAAAAACATTTTCTGAGGGGACCTTAAACAAGATCCTAACACATTAAAGGTTTGCGAGGAACCACACAGGGGACCTGATCAGGGTCCAGAATAGAACTGAGGGCTGCAGCTACTGAACTCTATTAGGCATGCCTAACTATCCACTAGACTGACTCTCGCAGGTCACACATAAGCAAAAGCATGTTTCAAGTCACGTGACATAGTTCATCATGCACCAAACTGAGTATAATAGACATATAAATAAGTCTACACTATCCACGAGTATCATCCAAATCATGTGTCGATTCACATAATATATATATATATATATATTATTCATCATGCGTAATCCAGAGTCTAATAAACAAATACATATGTTCATAATATCAATCTTACCTCATACAATTTATATTATGAAGCATATACTATAATTCACTCAATACACTTTAGCATTATTCAATATTCTAAAACATATCAGAAATAAATGTGGAACCATATTATGCCACGCATAATCTTAATCAAGGAATAATACAATATACACTTAACCATAACATGTTATTCCTAGAGAAGGATTTGATTAAAGATATGCATAACATATTTTACATTTTAATAACATGCTCGGGACTAAACAATCGGGGACTTGGCATTCATAATTCCTTCGCATTCGAAAAACGACATGCAATATAAATCACAACAATTAACATATCTAAATCCAAACCATACAGTTTAAATCCAACAATCGTTTAACAGGATCCTTATTATCCAAAACTTACTCCAAAATACCACGTATAACTTATCATGGATAACATATTAGTAATCGCAAATAAATTAAGATAATCTTTCATATAAGCCAGGTAATATAGCGCACAGCAAAGGAAAAGCCATATAAGAGCATATAAAAGTATGACATGTATCATACAGCAGTATAAGTCCATTCAGAAGAAGTCTAAAATTCATTTCTGTGTTAAAACCGGGAAATTTCAGAAAATAGGCCGAACGGGTGACCAACAAGGTTGGGCCTGTCAGGAGTCATGACTGGCATCACAACTCGTGACTGGCCTCCTCCCCAGGCTGGTCACGAGTCATGATTGGATGTCACGACTCGTGACTGGCCTCCTTTTGGCTGGTCACGGGTCGTGACTGCCTCTCTGGCTGGTCACGAGTCATGACTGGATGTAACGACTCATGACTGGCCTCCCCTTGGCTGGTCACGAGTGGTGACTGCCAGTCACCACTCGTGACTGGCCACACTGGCTGGTCACGAGTCGTGACTGGAAGTCACGACTCGTGACTGGCCTCTCTGCTTCGCTAGTCACGCGACAGACGCAACTGGAAATGGGAATTTCAACAGTAACGCGATTTCCCATTTCCAGAATTCCCAGGACTCAAAAATTAATTCCAAAATCGAATTAAAACCATGTAAATCTCATCATACCTCCCAAAATATGTCCCATACAGCATACACAACATAAATACAACTTAAATCAGAAATCAAAACAAGCAAAATCAAGCATAACCACATTCAAGTTTCTCAAGAACATAAACCCTAGAATTACAGTAATTTAAATTCTCAAACAAGATTTCTAAAACAAGTCCCAAACCTGAAATCCTTAGCTTCAAACCCACACTTCAAACTTCAATCCTCCATCTTCTCCAAGCCCCTAAGCGTCCTCTTGCAACCCAAAGCTTGCACAAATAAAAACCCACAAATTACTCTTCCTAAACCCTAACTCAAAATAGCAAAACCAGGAGAAGAGGAAGAAGAAGAACATGCAGGAAACCCTAACCCAACTTACCTCTTCAAGAAATCTTCAAGCTCTACCAAGACACCAATTCACACACAGCCAAGGAAGGGAGAACAAGAAACAGGAAAGGAAAAGAAAGAAGAGTAAGGAAGAGGAGAGGAGAGAGCAGAACGTGATCTGCTCCTCTCTCTCATTCTTTTTCTTTTTCTTCTTTTCCCACTAATTGCCCACCTGCCAAGACACATGGCAGCCTCCTATTGGCTGCAACTAAAATATCTTGCTTTATTACTCTTTAATCCTTTGACAAACTTGCACTTTACTCACTAGCATAATTCTTTCCTTACAAAATTTAATTATCTTTTCAATTAGGTCCTTATCATCCAAATTCCACATGCACAAATTACCGAAATTTCCATCACTTATCCGTCTTAACTTGCCAAATCCGACTAGGCCCGATTTGGGGTGTGACAGCATTGCACTACACTGATCACTTTTAAACACTGTACACTGTGATAGACCGTTATTGGCCTATCAATACTGAGTCGCCATGACTCGTACCGCAGTGTTGAATCCTTATGGCTAGCCAATTATATGCTAGACTAGATTTCACTACCAGATAACTACTAAGGGCAATATCACATTAAAATTCACATAAATTCCACATTATATCAACATGTACATTTCGGCATACACATCATTTCACTTATAATTTTGCATACACAATCATTTATCAATGTTTAGTCATTTTATGCCATTATATGCCATTTAATATGAAAATACATAATAAAAACCCCTTAAATTTCATTCGGCCAAGATGTTAATTATTCATTAAGTCCACTATAATTTCATTTAACCACTCAATTATCTATATTTGATGTTATACATGTCATTAATACCAATTACATGCCATAATTACCATTAATCATGTATAAATTCCACATATAACAATTTGGCCTCACTTACCCATTTCATACCATATTGTTTAAATTTATTCTAAGCATATTAATACACTTTTTTAAGCTCACTAATCATGAATATCAAGCTAGTTTCAATTGATCATGATTAAATTTCATACTTATACTTAAACATAACCTAATATTTAACCCAAATCAATGTAAATAAAGGGATTATGCAACCACAAACCTCAAATTCTTGCTCTACACTCCCTTAAGCTTCCCTTTCATTCCTTTTGTCTTGAGAAATCTCCTCCTCACCTTAATTACCTACCATGGCCGAATTCAAATATCCACATAATATCAAAACCAATCTTTCTTTTTACAAAATAACATCATAAATGAATCTACACACTTGCAAATCCCTATAGGGACCAATAAACTAATTTAAAATTACCTAAATCTCTTACCTCAAATTTGACCCTAAACCTTGTACACAAGAAAAATCTAACTTTCAATGCTCCAAATGGGCTCCAATTACTGTCTTTATGTTCTAGAGGGGATGAAATGTAACAACCCAAAAAGGGCCTAGTCAAAATTTGCGTGATAAGTCGGTAAGTCAAGGGTATTTCTATAATTCGAGTAAGGGAAAATTTGGATAATAAGGATTTTAATGGCAAAGAAATTAATTAATTAAGTGAAGAGGAGGAAATGTTATGATGTGCTTGTAGTGTATGGTAGTAGGATGTAAGTGGGCTAAGAGATTTTATTGTGTGGTTCATGTGTGTATGGTGCCTTGGATGTAAGTGATTTATTAGAAATATTATGGTGTGAACCAAGTTTTGTGCCTTGGAGATATTATTGTAAGAGATGCTAGTGTGTGTTGAGTTATAGTGCAATGTATGAGTAAGTCAAGATAGTGGATTTTGGTCCAATGGGAGAGTGACACATGGCTTAGGTAGGTGGGCATTAAATGAAAATGGATGAAAGAGGGAAGAGAAGGTAGGAAAAGAGAGGAAGGTTCCCATGGAGGCTATTTCCTCTTTCCTCCCTTTCCCGTCCCCTTCTACTCTCCCTTTTCTTCTTTTCTTTTTCTGCTCTCCAGTCATCCTTGTGTCCCTTTTTGAGCTTTGAGACTTGGATTTCTTGAGTGAAGGGCTGATTGTAGAAGGTAAGTGCTTGGTTTTGGTTATTTCTTTAGGGTTCTCTTCTTCTTCTCCTTCTTCGATTTTGATTAGGTTTGTAAAGGTTTATTTCTTGGGTTAATGGAGTAATTGATTTGGTTTGGTTTGTGCAAGAATCGAAAGAGAGGAGGAAGAGCAAAGGTAAAGATAAAGTGGGATTGTGAGGAGCCCGGTTTGAAGCTGCAATTTCCAGGTTTGGGAGCTGTGTTTGTGGATTATGTTTTTCCCCTAATTTCCTCCTTAGATCAATTCTATTTTGTGATTGCATGTCATTAGTAACCTTGAGTGTTTTATTTGGATGAATGCATGTTTAGATTAAGTAATGATTCTAAGTTAATTGTTAGTCATAAAATGGTGTTTGCATGTGTATTTGAAGAACTTGAGCATTTAAGAAGAATGAATTTTGAGTTTGGTTTTGAGTGAATTCTTAGTGAGTGATGGTTGATTCTTGTATAAATGTGTTGATGTGGCTTTGAGAATGATGCGGTGATGTACTTCAGGCTCGAGGTAAGTGTTTGTGCATGATTGAATGAGTGTTTGAAGGTTTGTGTGGGAATAAGTGCTGGAAGTGCAGATTTTGGGCAAATTTGGGCTATATCGCAATCGCGATGCTGTGGCGAGCGCAACAGAGTGTGGATTTGGTCCTTTGATCTTAAGAAGCCCTCTGTCGCGAGTGCGACAGAGAGCTCGGTAGCTTAGTCCTCCGCGCGAGAATGCTGCCGAGCATGCGCACGAGGAGGAAGGAACTGGTCTCTGTTGCGATCGCGATGTTGTTGCGAGCACGACAGAGCTCAGTTATGTGAGTCTGTCGAGCGTGCTTCATCGCGAGCGCGCCTCCTGGTGCAATCTTGCGATGGGGTGCCCCGTGCTCTATCAGAGCGCAACACCGTCACGATCGCAACAGAGGCCCTTCCTGCTTGCCCTGTTTTCTGAATGTGACTCTTGTGTTTCACTCTGCATGGTTTCTCACTATTGCATAGTACATGATTGAGTTTATGTCCTGTTGACCTTTTTATACTCGTGTCGTTGTAGTGAATTATGTGATGTTAAAGTTTTGATTCGAGACTTGCGTAGTAAGTGTTGTGTTTATGAGTGAGTTATCGAGCATGACGTGTCAAGGTAGTGGATAATTAAGCATGCTTAAGAAGGGTTTGAGTACAGCTGTTCTGTCCGCCCAGTTTGGGCGAAGCGGTCGACCTCCGAGATGGTCATCTTCTGTGTAGCGATAAAATATTTTGAGACTCTTGTTTCTCGCGCTACCTTCGGGTATTAAAACTATTTTTTAGGCTTCAGTCTCCCGCGCCGTGTTCCCGTATCCTCCACCAGTGAAATTCAGTCTATTGTTTGAAGTGTCTGGTTTTGGCTTAGTGAAGTGTTTTAATTCTGGCGTGATCTCGATTGTGGTATTTTTGCTTCGTGCTTCCTGTCCTAAATTCTGATCTTGTATAGTGATTCTTAATATCTTAATATATTTATGTTCTCTGGTACTTTATGAATTCTATATATTATGCTCAATATCTTGTACAGTGTTCTGTTATGTTTTGTTCCTCCCCACTAAGCGTTATCGCTTAGCATGGGTTATTGTCCCGTTTAGGTGACAAGTTTGTGGGAGTTTGTCGTGTCGCACATTTATAGGTCGGCCACATAAGAGTAGAGTCTTTATTTTTGTTATCTCCTCCTGTAATTCTTTTTGTATATGTATTCTTTTTCTATAGGATTTAAGATGTAATATTTTGGATATTGTATCTAACTCTATATTTTAATTATATGAGATATATGTTTTGCCTTTATTATTCTTAGAGAATGCTTCCGCTTAGCGCATGTGTATGTGTATGTGTGAATGTTGTGAGTGAGCGTCGGTTTAGGCGGTGGTGGGGGTGTTACAATTTGTGGTATCAGACCGCCGGTTTAGGCGGTTCTGGTTGCCTCAGTTTGTTATTTATCGAGTCTTTGCATGCGAGTCAGTTTTGTATCGTGGCCTAATGCAGACGTGTCTTGTCTTGTGTAGTGTCTAGATAGAGTCTGATCCAAGTGAGAACGTGGGTGAGACAGCTGGTAGTGCGAGTGTAGTGAGAGGTGAGCAACTTGCTCTACAGCGTCAGCAAGAAGAGGTTCCTGGTATGGGTTTTGGTCATGAGAATCCGGTCTTAGTGCAAGGTTTACTTCAGTTGGTAGAGAGGTTAACTGCTCCTAAGGCTTTGACCGAGTTATTAAGAAAGCGAGGAGCAGAAGACTTTCATGGGACTGCATTTGATCAATCTGATGTGGCCGAGTTTTGGCTTAAGAGGGTTGGCCGGATTTTGCAAGAGATTAGATGTCCTGCAGATCAGAGGGTGCTTTGTGCAGTGTCATTGCTTCAAGGGTCAGCGTACGATTGGTGGGAACTTGTGATGCGAAATCCATAACGACCAGTCGAGTTGACTTGGGAATTCTTTAAGCAAGAATTTGAGCAGAAGTATGTGACGAAGGCATATCGAGAAGCCAAGTCGAGAGAGTTCATCAGTCTGAAGCAACGGGGTATGACCGTAAGTGATTACGAGAAGGAATTCAGCAGGTTGAGTAAGTATGTGCCTGAGCAGTTGTTGACGGATGAGTTTAGATGTAGGCACTTTCAAGAGGGATTGCGTGAGGTAATCAGAGGTCCCTTGTCGGCGATGTCAATCATGCAGCAAGTGGAGTACTATCAGTTAGTGGCAGCGGCGATCAAGTTATAGGAATCCGAGTTGATCAAATAGAGAATTGAGAACAAGAGGAAGAAACTAGATAGTGGACATGGGAGTGGTAAGAAGTCAAGAGGAATTCCAAGTGGCGAAAGTGTGAAGAGTTCGATTCCGGTACGTTCGGAAGTTTGTAGTATAGTGCCACCCTCTAGCAAGGGAAGTGTGATCCCGGAGTGTGAGCATTATCATAAGCGCTACTGGGGCGAGTGTAGAAGGATTTTTGGAGCATGCTTCAGATGTGGAAGTCAAGAGCATATGGTCGCTAATTGTCCAGATCAATGAGAGATTCAGGATAGGCCCGAGAGTAGAGCCAGTGGTCAAAGAGCAAGAGGAAACCAGAGTGGTAGGGGCAGCGGACGACCTTCTCAGGCACCGTCAGAGTCAGTGCAAAAGCCACCAACCGAAGATGTGTATGCGCGCCCACGAGTGTATGCCATGTTAGGAGAGGATGCAGCGGATGGAGCAGGACCTTCCGGTAAGTTGTGTTTCTAGCCTTTGTTAATTCGGTTTTGAGTTTTGGGTTGTTGGATATAATCCCGGAGTGTGAGCATTGTCATAAGCGCCACTGGGGCGAGTGTAGAAGGATTTTTGGAGCATGCTTCAGATGTGGAAGTCAAGAGCATATGGTGGCTAATTGTCCAAATCAATGAGAGATTCAGGATAGGCCCGAGAGTAGAGCCAGTGGTCAAAGAGCAAGAGGAAACCAGAGTGGTAGGGGCAGCAGACGACCTTCTCAGCCTCCGTCAGAGTCAGTGCAAAAGCCACCAACCAAAGAAGTGTATGCGCGCCCACGAGTGTATGCCATGTTAGGAGAGGATGCAGCGGATGGAGCAGGACCTTCCGGTAAGTTGTGTTTCTAGCCTTTGTTAATTCGGTTTTGAGTTTTGGGTTGTTGGATATAAGTGGTTAGCGGGGAAATTTTGAGGACAAAATTTGTTTAAGGGGGAGTGATTGTAACAACCCAAAAAGGGCCTAGTCGGAATTTGCGTGATAAGTCGGTAAGTTAAGGGTATTTCTGTAATTCGAGTAAGGGAAAATTTGGATAATAAGGATTTTAATGGCAAAGAAATTAATTAATTAAGTGAAGAGGAGGAAATGTTATGATGTGCTTGTAGTATATGGTAGTAGGATGTAAGTGGGCTAAGAGATTTTATTGTGTGGTTCATGTGTGTATGGTGCCTTGGATGTAAGTGATTTATTAGAAATATTATGGTGCGAAGCAAGTTTGGTGCCTTGGAGATATTATTGTAAGAGAAGCTAGTGTGTGTTGAGTTATGGTGCAATGTATGAGTAAGTCAAGATAGTGGATTTTGGTCCAATGGGAGAGTGACACAAGGCTTAGGTAGGTGGGCATTAAATGAAAAGGATGAAAGAGGGAAGAGAAGGTAGGAAAAGAGAGGAAGATTCCCGTGGAAGCTATTTCCTCTTTCCTCCCTTTCCCGTCCCCTTCTACTCTCCCTTTTCTTCTTTTCTTTTTCTGCTCTCCAGCCATCCTTGTGTCCCTCTTTGAGCTTTGAGACTTGGATTTCTTGAGTGAAGGGCTGATTGTGGAAGGTAAGTGCTCGGGTTTTTGTTATATCTTTGGGGTTCTCTTCTTCTTCAACTTCTTCGGTTTTAATTGGGTTTGTAAAGGTTTTGTTCATGGGTTGCAAGAATCAGAAGAGAGGAGGAAGAGCAAAGGTAAAGATAAAGTTGGATTGTGAGGAGCCCGATTTGAAGCTGCAATTTCTAAGTTTGGGAGCTGTGTTTGTGGATTATATTTTTCCCCTAATTTCCTTCTTGGATCAATTCTATTTTGTGATTGCATGTCATTAGTAACCTTGAGTGTTTTGTTTGGATTAATGCATGTTTAGATTAAGTAGTGATTCTTAGTTAATTGTTAGTGATAAAATGGTGTTTGCATGTGTATTTGAAGAACTTGAGCATTTAAGAAGAATGAATTTTGAGTTTGGTTTTGAGTGAATTCTTAGTGAGTGATGGTTGATTATTGTATAAATGTGTTGATGTGGCTTTGAGAATGATGTGGTGATGTACTTGAGGCTTGAGGTAAGTGTTTGTGCATGATTGAATGAGTGTTTGAAGGTTTGTGTGGGAATAAGTGCTGGAAGTGTAGATTTTGGGCAAATCTGGGCTCTGTCGCGAGCGCAACAGAGTGCGGATTTGGTCCTTTGATCTTAAGTAGCCCTTTGTCGTGATCGCGACGTTGTCGCGAGCGCGACAGAGAGCTCGGTAGCTTAGTCCTCCGCGCGAGCATGCTGCCGACCATGCGCGCGAGGAGGAAGGAACTGGTCTCTGTCGCGACCGCGACGTTGTTGCGAGCGCGACAGAGCTCGGTTATGTGAGTCTGCCGAGTGTGCTTCGTCGCGAGCGCGCCTCCTGGCGCGATCTCACGATGGGGTGCCCCATGCTCTGTCGCGAGCGCGACACCGTCGCGATCGTGATAGAGGCCATTCCTGCTTGCCCTATTTTCTGAATGTGACTCTTGTGTTTCACTTTGCACGGTTTCTCACTATTGCATGGTACATGATTGAGTTTATGTCCTGTTGACCTTTTTATGCTCGTGTCGTTGTAGAGAATTATGTGATGTTAAAGTTTTGATTCGAGACTTGTGTTGTAAGTGTTGTGTTTATGAGTGAGTTGTCGAGCCTGAAGTGTCAAGGTAGTGGATAATTAAGCATGCTTAAGAAGGGTTTGAGTACAGCTGTTATGTCCTCCCTGTTTGGGCGAAGCGGTCGACCTCCGAGATGGTCATCTCCCATGATGCGATAAAATGTTTTGAGACTCTGGTCTCCTGCGCTACCTTCGGGTATTAAAACTATTTTTGAGGCTTCAGTCTCCCGCGCCGTGTTCCCGTATCCTCCACCAGTGAAATTCAGGCTATTGTGTGAAGTGTCTGGTTTTGGCTTAATGAAGTGTTTTGATTCTGGTGTGATCTCGATTGTGGTATTTTTGCTTCGTGCTTCCTGTCCTAAATTCTGATCTTGTATAGTGATTTTTACTATCTTAATATATTTATGTTCTCTGGTACTTTATGAATTCTTTATGTTATGCTCAATATCTTGTATAGTGTTCTGTTATGTTTTGTTCCTCCCCACTAAGCGTTATCGCTTAGCACGGGTTCTTGTCCCGTTTAGGTGATAGGTTTTTGGGAGCTTGCTCGTGCCGCACATCTACAGGTCGGCCACGTAGGAGTAGAGTCTTTATTTTGTTATCTCCTCCTGTAATTCTTTTTGTATATGTATTCTTTTTGTATAGGATTTAAGATGTAATATTTTGGATATTGTATCTAACTCTATATTTTGATTAGATGAGATATATGTTCTGCCTTTATTATTCTTAGAGAATGCTTCCGCTTAGAACATGTGTACGTGTATGTGTGAATGTTGTGAGTGAGCGTCGGGTAGCGCGCCCGCCGGCGCCCTTCCAACGGGGGCGGTGCTGAGGGTGTTACATGAAATGTGTTTAGAAGGCTAAGATTTGGGGAGAAAATGGAGAAAAGAAGAAGAAAAGTGGAAAAAGATGAAGAAAAATGGTTTGGGCCTTGGAATGAAGGAGAAGGGTGGTTTATGGCTTGATTTCTCTAGAGAAATCTGGTCTCCCCCTCCCTTATATAAGCTATAATTGGACCGAACCGGTCCAACCAGTTTGAACCAAAATTTCAATTTTTCGGCTATTTTTCACTTTTTCAAAGAATCTATGTTCTTCTCACCTTATTTTCACTTCTAAGTAATTACATCATTCTTAAAACATCACAAATAGCGTCCCTGCAAATTTTTAGCTCAATCGAACTCTATTTGGGGCCAAGTTCACTTAAACCGATCCGATGCTATAACACCCCCAACTCCCACACGTAGCATTTCGAAGGGTGAAGAGCTACGGTGAGCGAAAGGTGCCACCAGATAGGGACACACATGGCAATGCAGAAATCAGAGTAATAAAATTTCTAAAATAATAACCTTAGGACATGCACATCCTAAACTTATCTCACAAACACGATTATTCGCATTAAAAATTATTAGAACTCATTACAAGTGCTAAATAAATAAACTTAATTACAAACCGACAATCAATAAAAACATTCTATAACTTCTACCGACTCGTTGGCAAAAGTCACAAAGAACCGCTACGCAACTCTGAACTCCTAACCTGCATGGACAAATAATCGTGCTAAGCGATAACGCTTAGTCGAACGAAACAAATAATGGGCAGCCACTTACAGTGCTTCCCGTGGCAAACACATGTAAATCAATAAATATATATATATACATAAACATAAAGCACACCGGTTAAAGCTATCATAGATTCATATTCTTTTTCTCATACGAAACTTAAACAAGATCCTATATACATGTGTTTACATACTATAGCCAGAATTTACATTATTACTTTAGTAATTTACAATGACCTTATGCATACTTATTGTTTGCTTAATTCATATAATTAACTATGTGAATAATTATACCTCCTAGATTACCAAAGATACATTTGCTAGCGAGGCAAATTAAGTCATATCGATTCCCATTATTACTAACAATTCCACAATCATGTAGATTACCGTATTAGTACTTACGTAAAAACATTTCTTTTGTTCGAACCATTTATTGTTCAAAGTTAAACAAAACATTTAGATTTTCAGATTTGGTTTGGGCTTAAAATAAATATTCCATGCTTCCTACGTATCCCTATGGTCGGGAATCAGAACCACGTAGTTCTACAAAAAACCTTAACGCTTAATTAATCAAATTAACTCTAAGTCTATTCTTAAATTCGAATTAATGATGGTTGTGTCCTTTTTCACACATCCATCACTAAATCAAACACATTCGATTTTCGCTACACGCTAAACTTGTCTTAATCCGACTAGGGTGTATTTTATGTTTACTATTTTCTTTCTATACTTAATAGAATGTAGTTTTCATTCTATCAAAATAAAATAAAAGAAATAATGTTATTCTCTTTAAAAAAAAATAAGAAAAGAAAAAAAAAGGGAGAGAAAGAATCTGAACAAGTTCTTAAGCTAAACAACATAACAGATGATAAAAATTAAAAAAATGATAAAATAGCAAAAGAAATGAAGTTGGCTTGAATAGCATGTTGTATTATATAATGTCTATAATAAATTTGCCATTCATAACCCCCGCTCTCTTTCTCTCAAGGATCCTTGCTATAGATATTATGCATGTCTCTCTTTCTTTTTCTTTGAACTGTATAATAATGAAAAGAAGAGGTTAAATTTATGCAAAATAACATTCAATTGAATAACCTAATCAACAAATGAATAATATAACAAGTTCTTATTTGTATAAAAAATAGGAATCACTAACATGCAAAAGCCCTAAAATATAACAATGAAAAGAAGAATATCAATTTGAAAGGTTACACAAATGTACTGATTAAAAGATTGAAACATTGAAAATTATAAGATTGAAATAAAAAAAAGGAGTGAAATAAGGATTTTTATATGACAAGGCTTAGAGCACCAATCAAGTAGTAAAGTGGGTCACAAGTATCCGAGTATCATCCCACAAAGATTATTTATAACTTTCTTATATTATTCGAGAAAATTAGGATTTTTGAAATTAATTATCTATTACGTATCATTAAACTAATAACTACTAAATTAAGAAATGAATAAAATAAATGAGAGTTTACTTTAAACTAATTAAATAACTAAAAATCTCTAAAAAAAATTAAGATAATTTATCCCCACTTAATACCCTTATGCATTTGATTTCAAAATAAAATTCAACTTAATTTAGGTAGCTTGTTCATAGGTCAAATACTGGGTTGATTACATCTGTGGTCATCGAATTTTGGGGCTTATAACTAAATGGTCATAATAAAATAATTCGTAACACAAAAATCATCAAAATTTTATTTTATTTCAATTAATGTAAAAATGATCGAAAAATTAATTTTTCTTCACCTGATGGCCACGCAAATATGTCACGTCATCAGTGATCTTCTAGAACACACCCAGTCAGTATGCTATGTGGCTCGTCTACATGGAGGAATTAACACATCAGCAAGTATACATCAGCAAGACTTCTTTTTTTATCTTTTTATACAGGTAGGCATGGCATGTGTACTTGCTGATGTGTCAATTCCTCCATGTAGGCGGGCCACATGGCATCCTGACTGGACACATTTTAAAAGATCACTGATCATGTTGCATGCTTGCATGGCCCTCCGGTGATAGAAAATTAAATTTTCGATTATTTTTACCTTAATTGAAATAAAATAAAAGTTTGATGATTTTTGTGTTACAAATTATTTTATTATGACCATTTGGTTATAAGCACAAAAATTCGATGACCACAGACGTAACTAACCCGCCAAATAACCTCTACTGGCATGTTATGCTAAGAAATTGGGATCCTATTCTAGACAAAACCATGTTAATTAGCATGACAAGGTTAACAACTAATCCCCAATTCCTATTAAATTACTATTCCAATAATCATTTAATAAAGAAAAGACTATCTCTTAAGTATTCAAGCATGAATTGACTCAGTTAATTCTAATCCTAATTCACTATTCTAGCATATAATTAAGAAAAGAACATACATAAATAAATCATACTTAAACATTCATAAACTATTATCTTCATAAAATAAGCTAAACTAGTTATTTCAACATTCATTCAACAAATAACAATTAAATAATAACTATGGTGAAAATCATAACAGATAATAGCTCAAAATGAATTCAATTAATCATAAAATTCAACACATGAGTTTAATAGGATTAAGAAATCCCTTAGCAAAAGTACTTCTTACTCATCCTTTGCAAGAATAAAATACAAAGAGAAAAAAGCATAATTATTACTTTGAATGATGAATCTCTTGCTTTCAATGCCCTTGCAAAAATCCTTAAGAAAGACTTAAACAAAAACTCACTTGCTGGGAAAAAGTAGCCCAACTTGAAAACTAAAATAAAATTATTATATATATGTCAGAAATTAGTTTAAAAGAGTATATTCATCATCCTTTTGTAATTAGGACTAAAAAAACTAACTAAAAAGGATGAATTTTTATTTCCAATAAAAGACCTCAAACTAATTAGGAAAAGCCTTCTTTAAATCCAACTCTGATTAGGAACAAGAATTGCAATAGTAAACATCCCAATGGTCATTCATGGATCCCAAAGGTTGTTCAGATCAAATCCTCAAATTTATGGTTCTAAACATCAATGGGCATTCAATCCAGCCAACACTTATTGAGACCTTTTGGACTGATTACAACATTTTTTTGAAACGCGCCAATACCCCATTGACGAATATGAATAGCCATTGAAATCTTGTTTGTTCAATTCATCTCTTAAATCCAATGGCCATTGACATCTTATGCATGCCCATTGGAGCTCTCTAGAATAAAATTCTCAAACTGAGTTGTTCATAACCAATGCCAGTAGAAACAATTCCTGGACTTTGCATCAATCTAATGCGTGTGGAGGTAAATCAACACATGTTGGCTATTCTTCTTCTTGGCGATCATCTTCATAAGTTCTCCAAAACATCTGAAATTGAGAAATTGACCTAAAAAACTATAAAAATATACAAAATAGGCAATTTAAAAAAATATACATAAAATGACATTAAACTACTCAAATAATTTGAAATATAATAAAACTTAACTAAAACGAAATAAAACACGAAGAAAATATAACTAAAAATGACTAATATCATAATACATAAATTAGAATGGAGAGAGAGAGAGAGAGAGAGAGAGAGAGAGAGAGGGAGGGAGAGGGAGAGACAAGTACCGATTTAGACTATTGCTAAAGATGAAGAACAAGGTGTTGGATAATTTATACATACTTGCCCCATAAAATGATTTTCTAAATATTGAATGGCTATTTTAGGAAATACAGTGCACAAGAAATGTAATAAAAGGTCTATGCCCTAAATTTGTAGGACAGTGAGGCAATTCCATCTTAATATAAAAAGTCCCTTAATATTTAGACATTAGGATCTAGGTTGTAAACTTCAGAAGGGTTCTCTTATTGCATCTTTGACCATTATGTATTAATATATTTCCCTTTAACATATTCTTTTAGTGAAATAATGGTAATAAAAATTAAAAAAGAAAGTGATGATATAACGATCATCGGGGCCTAACTAGCCCAAAGCCAATCAAAGCCCAAATCTAGCCAAGCCAGGCCAAGTGAGAGGCTTAGATGTGACAAGCAAGCAAAAGAATCGGCGGCGTTACCTATCTTATCGGACTGACAGGGCATGCTCCCTACTAGTCCATTAATAGACGTCACAGGTCATAGGCCCATGCCTTTTGCTTACTCCCTCAAATCGCCGCCTGTTTATTCTAACACAAGAAAGACCACTTGAGTGGGTTTCCTCCTCCACTATAAATACCTCAGTCACTATAGACTCAGGCATTATTACCTTGAGACATTCTCTCATCACTATCTCTTTCTAAAACACTACTAACTTAAGCATCAAAGTGTTTACGCCTTGTCCAATCGAGATTATTTTCTTATAGATACAAAGGATCCGATCATCTCGTGTGAAACTACTATCCGACCTCTTCTAGTTTTGATATTTAAAAGACTATCATTTGGTGCTTTTGATGAGAGCTGATGGCAGATTCAGAGCATGATGACAATCTCAGGAATGAGGGAGATAATTGACTCGGTAACAATCAAGGTGGAGCGAAGTCCACTAAGGTGAGAAAGGTACCCCATGAGTCCCTCATTAAAACTAATATGCTCCCTATGTTCAACTATGAGTACTAGCACAACCAAATAACACCCCCATTATTGTAAGAGACATAAAAGCAATTATTGGGGATTTGGCTAAAAATTTTATTCAATCCGTCCATAAGGGCAAGCAGCCTCAGGTTTCTAGTACAACAAAAGGAAAGAAAAAAACAAAAAGAGCAAAAGTGTCATAATATCAGAAATAGGAAGTAGAGACTATGAAAAGTCATGCACTCTCTCTAGTGCTCATGAGATATGTAGATGAAATAAAAGGAAATGGAAAATGCGTACTGAAAACATTAACGACATCTCTGACACACACGATCCCACCTACGCTCCACCAAAGCAAAGATCAACAACTCATGTAAGTGATGATCTATCTTACATTTGCAACCATAAAAGGAGGTTTACATGGAAAGTAAAAGTAGGGGAGGACCCAACGATGGATACCTGGCTCTTGGTAAAGGTAAATAAATTCAGGCTTGGACATCCTAAAAAATCCACTTTCAATGGTAATATTGTGTCACCCTTGTGATGCATGCCGAACCTCGGAGGACCCGACGACCTGCTCTTAGAGTATTCAAGAGAGGTTTATAAGACCGATAAAGATTACGGGGGAATCTATTTTGGGTAACAAGAGGGGTTTTAGAGTCGCCACCTAACAAAACATTGGGAAAGTTCATCTAGACTCACTGAGCCTAAGATAGTGTGTATATGTCTATTTTGGGTAACGAGAAATATCTTGGAATTCCCATTCCAATAGAACATTGGAAATGGTTCATCTAATCCCGTCAAGCCTAAGATGGTGCATATTAGTTTATTTTGGGCAACGAGAGATATTTTGGATTTCCCGATAGAACATTAGATGCGTGATTTCTATTCCTTGACTTCTACAAGGATTGATCCGTGATGCGTAATTTTAGGAGATTTTTTACTACAAAAATCGTGTTTTCGAAAATAAATCAAGAAAATAAAATTATGTTTTTCTTTCTTGATGTTTGATAGCAATTATGTATGCTAAAAAGGCTAGACTGGATAGACACGAATTAGTTTCGTTCTCCTAGATTCTCCTTAAAATTGAAGAATATTTGATAAAAATCTGACGAAAATAAAAGAAAGAAATGCTTTTAGGAAAATCCTCTATTTCGTAAAAATTGCTAATCCTTTCTAGTAAAAAACTGCTAACCTCAATCAATAAGCCTCCATCCCCTATTTATAGTTTTAGGAAAATAATTAAAATAAATTCAAATTTAGAATTTAAATCCAAAAAAGATTTCTGAAATCAAAATAAAATCCGAATGATTTACAGAATATTCTCAAAATAAATTTCAAAATTTGAAAATATTTAAAAAGATTTGGAAGATATAGGAAATCTAGAAAATATATTTCAAAAGATTTGGGAAATATTTGGAAAATCTTGAAATATATTTAGGAAGATATGGAAAATCTAGAAAATACCGCCCAAACTAATGGCAGATAAACGACCGACGGGCATCAGTGGAGGACCGACGGGCATCGGTGATGGGGGCATCCTTTGTCTTTTAGGCGGCGGGTCACTCGCGAGAGACGGAGGCCGAGAGACAGCCGTCGCTCTTGAGAGGCAGGTGTCTCTCGCACGAGCAACGGGCATCGCTACAAACGGGAGACGGCCTCCACAAGCGAGCGACCGTCAGCGCTCATTGTGAGGGATGAGCCCTATCAAGCAAGTGACGAGCATTGCTCCTGAGAGAGACGAGCCCGTTCCATGCGAGGGATAGGCACCTCTCACGCCAAAGGGGGCCGTCCTTAAGAACAAGCGACGAGCGTCCCTCGAATCGATGGCATACCTGTCGGTGGAGCAAAATCCAGATTTTTAAAAGCGGAACTCATCCTGACTCCTAAAAGATCCCTATCACCAAGAAAAATCCTCAATCCTTGTAAAACTAGAGGATGAAAACTCACAACTTTCATCCATTTTCCTGCAAACAAACATTGATATCTTCATCGGGTAACTCTAATCTGGACTGCCTCAGGACCCGATGTCTACAGTTGCCCCTAATTTTGACGAAACTAGTACACTAGTGTCTAGATGAGCCAAAATTCTAAGAAGAAGGGGAGAAATGCTTACCAGAGGCAGTCCTTACCTTACTGCTATTGTGTTCAAGCTGGTGACTCCTCGTTACAGAGTTGTAGTGTACTTTACTGCAACTCTTTGATGATTCATTCGACCACCTTCATCCTGCTGGCCTCGTCTCGACCCGCCCGGTATCTGAGTGTCATGAGATATAGTGTTGTCTAACTACAAACTCGAGATTAATTTGCTCTATTGCATGTGCCCCATTAGCCTCGTCTCGGCTTGCACGATGTCTGAGAGGTAGTGTTATCTAACTACAACTCGGTTATGATTCATTCTATTGCGTGTGTCCCGCTAGTCTCGTCTCGACTTGCGTGGTGTCTGAGTGATGTGAGAGGTGGTGTTGTCTAACTACAACTCGGTTGTGATTCATTCTATCGCCTATGTCCCGCTGGCCTCGTCTTGGTTTACACGGTGTCCGAGTGATGTGAGAAGTAGTATTATCTAACTACAATCCTATTGCGATTTGTTCTATCGCATGTGTCTTGCTGGCCTTGTCTCGGCTGCCGAGGTGTCCAAGTGATGTGAGAAGTAGTATTCTCTAACTACAATCCTGTTGTGATTTGTTCTATTGCACGTGTCTCGCTGGCCTAATCTCGGCTTGCACGGTGTCCGAGTGATGTGAGAAGTAGTATTCTATAACTACAATCCTGTTCCAATATGTTCTATCGCACGTGTGTCGCTGGCCTCATCCCGGCTTGCATGGTGTTTGATTGCTAATCCTCTTTGGGTCGACATGGTGTTGAATCCATGTAATTATAGAAGATTTTATTAATTCATTGTAGATTGATTCGTCGCAAAATATAGATTTCGCATACATTTATTATATTGTCATTTATTTTCATATTTCTTACTTATTGTGTTATCAAACAATTCGGAATTATACATAAAATGTTAGCGATAATGTCAGCATGAGAGGTGAAACCAAAATTTAATAAAACATAAGTTCCACTAATACAATATAAATTTTGTAAAATAAGTATGCAAATACATGATACACTCCCTGAACACACTACAGGGGGAAATAGTCCGAGGGTTCCTCCGGATCACTATCATCAGATACATGTACGGGCTGATTTCGAGATGAAGATGCAAATGGCATGGCTCTAAAGGTAGAAGGCTGACTGCGAGGTGCCGAGGGCCCGGTCCCTGGATATAAATGCGGTGGGATGACGACCGGTGCTTATACTGGCTATCCCGCTACTGGGTGGCCTGCTAGAACCGGACCTGAGAATATCCATCCAAGAATGGTTGAGCACAAACCCCAAAGAACTCCAAGGTGTCTCTAACTATGCCCCTAGCTCTGTGAAGGCCCTTGACAGTCTCATGGTCTGATCCCTGTCCGTGTGTCGGATGTCCATGAGCTTTGTCTCTGTCTGCTCCCTAAACTCTGTGATGGATACAGATATGGGTGGTATAGCACCATCCAAAACCTCTATCTGGAATCTGAGGGTGCTGACAGACTCATCAACCATCTGTATAGTCGTATCTACTCTCTGAGCCGTTACATCATGTGAGGTACTCAAACTCTGGCTTAGCTCCTCAATGAGCCTCCCCTGCTCCTGTATAACTCTCTCCTACTAGCCCAGGCACTCCAACATGACCTGATCCCTCTCCTCATACCGCTCAAGATACTGAAGGAGGGCTCATTCTCTCTCCTCCTGTCGATGCTCCATGGCGGTGAGGTGAGAGGTCATGGCCGCAATGAGATCAGACTGTGTCACACCCCAAAATAGCCCTGGTCGGATTATGTATGCGAAGTCGGGATCGGAAGGGTATTTCGGTAAATTATGTTTGAGAATTTGGAGTGTTAAGGACCTAATTGAAAAGAAAATTAAGTTTGTAAGGAAAGAAATGTGTAAGTGAGTGAAGTGTTATTTGTTTAAGGACTTAAGAGCATTTTTGGTTTGGAAAAGTTGAGTGCACTGTGTGGTCCTATTGGGAGCTGCCGTGTGGGTGTTAGGTGGGCATTGAATGGGGAAAAGAGGAAGTAAGAGGAAGAGAGGGAGAGAACACAGATTCTAGCTTTCCCGTTCTCCTCTCACGCCTTCCCTTCTTCTTCTCTTCTCCTTTCTCTGCTTTTCCTTTCGTTCTCTTTGGCTTGGAGTTGTGTTTGGCTTGGATGGTATTTTTCTTTGAAGAGGTGAGTTGGGTTAAGGTTTCTAAGTTATGTACTTCTTCTTCTTCTTCTCCTGGTTTTGGTTTTGGTTGAGTTAGGGTTTTGTAGAGTAATTGTGGATTTTGTTTGTGCAAGTGTTTGATGATAAGAAGAAGCAAAGTAAAGGCAAGGAAAGGATTGAGGATTGATTCTGAAGCTTGATTTTTGGATCTTCATTCCAGGTTTGGGAGTGTTATGAATGCATGCAACCTTTGAGAGTTTTGTATTTCTTATTTCGGTTTTGAGTTTTTGTTTCTGCCCTATTTCTCACTTAGGATGTGTATATGATTGCATTTCTGGAATTTTATGTGTTTAGCATGTGTTTATGCATGACTTGTGCGATTAGATGTGTTAATAATGCATGTATAAGATTGAATCAAAAGTGCTGAGTTTAAGTTTTTAACTTGCTGTGATTGTTAGGGTTCCTGTTCTTGATGGAATTTAAATGTGGTGATGCATGATTTCGATTGCTTTGACTAATTTCTGGAATGTTTAGTTTAGTTTGATCTTGAGTGAGTTATGATATGCTTTTGAGTGGCAAGGTAAGAGTTTTTGCATGATTGAATGAATTCTGAGAAGTTTTTGAAAGAATTTCTGGAAAACGATGGAATCTGCAAATTTGAGATCGGGGAAGAAGAAGGAGGCAGCTCACGTGACGTGAGCTATGCTCACGCGACATGAGCAGATTGCTCACGCGACGTGAGCAATCCTCACGACGTGAGCAGATTGCTCACGACATGAGCAGATTGCTCACGACGTGAGCAATGCTCACGCGACGTGAGCAGATTGCTCACGACGTGAGCAATGCTCACGCGACGTGAGCAGATTGCTCACGACGTGAGCAATGCTCACGCGACGTGAGCAGATTGCTCACGACGTGAGCAATGCTCACGCGACGTGAGCAGTGCTCACGCGACATGAGCAACCTTCACGTTACGTGATGGTTGCTCAGGTCTTCCGGTTCCTCTGTTTTGCTTCTGTTTTTCTTCCCTAAGCGACCAGTTTTTATAAAATGGTTTCCAAAAGCTTTTCATGGTATTTTTCCTCTACTGTGTGTTATATTATCTTGATGATATGACTGATTATTCCAATTTTGTTGGTATTAATAACATGTTATCTATGATAAGTTACTGTGGTATTTTGGAATAGGTTTTGGATTATATTGATACTGTTAAATAACTGTAGAATACGAAGGATTTATGAATGCTAAGTTTATGATTGTTAGTCCCAAATATGTTTTATCTTAATGTAAATCATGTGATCATAGCTTTAGTATGTTTCTCCTATAAGAATATCATGCCAGGCTTAAGAGTATATGGTATTATTTCACGATGTAGACAATGTATTTTAGGCATTGGCATAATATGATTCCTCATGTGTTCCTGATATACTTTACTATAATGAGTAGTGTTATGAATATTGATTGAAGTATTGCATGCTTTTGAATATGACTTGTAGGAGGTATGGTTGATACTATGCTATACTATATTTAGTGGAATAATACGATTGATGTCTAAATGCATTGTTATGCTTTAGCCTTTGAATTCAATGAGTTATGTCTAAATGTAAGTTGAATTATGCATGCTTTATAATTAGTTATTCTCACCCAACGCATGATTAGGATTTTGTATTGATAACCATTGGCAGGGTAGTGATTCTATACCTGATTCTTGGCATGCTTTAGAACAGTGTTTACTGTTAAAGTGTATTGACTGTGTTATGTTTTGCAATGAAAATTGTATGATTTGTGACCAACTTTATTAGAATATTTAAATGTCTTTCGTTCTCTGTTTGTGCATGCTGATTATATATGCATTGTGCGATTCGAAATGTGAATTGCTTTACGCATAACCTGCTAGAGTCAAGTAAGTGGATAGTTAGGCATGCCTAATAGAGTCTTCTGTAGCTGCAGCGCCCTTTAAACGTTTGGACCCTGATCAGGTCCCCCGTTTGGTTCCTCGCGAACCCTTTTCTGTATTGGATCTTGTTTAAGGTCCCTTGTGAAAATATCTGTGAAAGTTAAAGTATAATGGTTTAATCGGTTCGTACCCGTAACGTATTGTCTGTAATCGGCTCGTACCCGAAAAGTACTGTTTGTACACTCGTTATCCACTACCTAGAGTCAGCAGGTGTTCTTTGAATGTTCATTTGAACTGCTCTGATCTGATTTGGCTATAAATGGATTACCTGAATGAGTATATCGAATTATTTCTGAATGAATATGATTATGAAATACTGATTGTATGGCTTTATTATATGAGCATGTTTATATGGATTATGTTTTAGCCTTTGCGTATTATCTTGGTTATTTTGAAATAACCATCAGAATGTGATATCCGTATGAGCATGATAATGACTTCAGGAATCAATTTATATGTATATGACTGTGACTATGGGCTTCAGAATGTATGTCTGTTTTAAGTAAGCATGATTTAATATCTAACATGATTATCCGTACTTGTCATGTGATTTGTTATAAATTTCTGAATGCTTTGAAATGATTCGAATTGATGTATTTAAGTATATGGCTTCAGCATAGTTTTGTTATATATATTAGCATGTGAACCGAAGCATTTGTGATGGTAAGTATGTGATGTTTAACTGTACTTTCTGCATGTTGATGATATGAATGTAATGTTATGTGATTATGCTTTCAGTCTCCGCTATCAGAGTGTTTTTGCATGATGCTTAATAGATATTAGAGTTGCGCAGCGGTATTGTGATGCTCTAAATGTTGTACCTTGGATTTTTGACTAGTGTGTGTGTTTAGTATGTCAATGTATGTTGTTTAGCTAGCATTCTTAACTTGATGAACGGGTTGTCGGTTCATGCATGGGTGTTTAGTTATGTTGATTGCATGTGTAAAGCTCATGTGACTCCGCACGGTAAGATGTTGATAATTGCTACCAATGTAGGTTTATGCATGGGATATAGTATGTGGTTCAGCATGTTGATGCTTGTAACGTGTATTGTATTATGTCTGTTTTGGTCTATCCTGGACATGAGTTTATGGTTTGATTGTGAGTATTGAAATGAATGCCTTTATTATGCAAGCCTAATTATTTATATGTTATGAACATCCGCATTTGCCATTTGAATGTGTTATGCTTTGACGACCATTGTGAATGGCCGTCCATACTTTTGTGTGTTCTCCCCACTAAGCGTTTATCGCTTAGCACGGATTTCCTTTCCGTGCAGGTGGCAGGTTTGGTCTTGTTCGAGTCGCGCTTCTGTAAGGTCGGCCACGTAGGAGTTAGAAGTTCTGTATTTTGTTCAGCTTCTGTATTTCAGCTTTTGTAATTCTGTAGTATTGTATATGTAATTAATTAGGCTTTGATCTTGAGTTTTCTTTTGGGATTGTAATAGTTAGTTTGTCCTTATGTTTAGTTATTCCTTTGTTTTATTATTTCGATTATGCTTCCGTTGAATGGTCATATGTATGCCTCTGTGTATGCTTTTGCTTAGTGCCTGCGTGTGCATGAGTTATTGCATATTCAGTCTGTACCGCAAGGTAAGTCAAGGTAAGTTTTTAATTAAACCGTATTTTCGTATGTATGTTATGTATGAATGTATGCTTTCGTATTGTGCATGTGTATATCTGTATATGTGAGCATCGTGTAGCACGTCCGTCGGTGTCCTTCCAACGGGGACGGCGATGGGGGTGTTACAGTTAGTGGTATCAGAGCCCAGGTTTGATGGTTCTGGGTATGTTGTTTGTTTTGTGTTGAGTCTTTGCATGAGAGTCGGTTTTGTGTCGTGGCCTAATACTGATACGTCCTGTTTTGTGTCATGTCTAGATGGAGTCTGATCCTAGTGAGAATGTGGGCGAGACAACAGAAAGTGTGAATCGAGTTAGTGCTGATCAGAATGTTTCTGAACGTCTTCCAGTTGTAGATTCTGGTCGTGTTTCGGAAGATAGGGCATTAGTACAAGGATTGATTCGGATTTTGGATAGATTGATTGCTCCTCGTGCTTCTCAAGATTTTGTTCAGTATGTTCCTCAAAAGAGAAAAGGATCGGTTAGTGAAGTGCCAGCAGGGAAGAGGGTTCGAGAACCTTCGATGTGTCAACAATTTCGGAGGCAACATGGGAACAAGTGTAAGAAGTGGGTACCGTCAGTATGTCAGTACTGCTAGAAGTGACATCGTGGTCCATGTCGGAAGCTATCCGGTGCTTGTTTCAGGTGTGGCAGTATGGAACATCGGATTTCCGATTGTCCTAAGAAGATGAGTGAGAGTCTAGCTGGGCAAGCTAGAAAGGATGTGGAGGTTTTGCTCAGATCTTCTCGAGTGTCTTCAGAGTTTGTAGCATCTAGCAAGGATTCGAAGGAGACCGTAGGTTCTTCTGGTAAGTTACTTTGCAAGCTTTTGTCTAAGTAAGTTTTGTTTGTTTGGGTTGTGTGGATGTAAGTGTTTCGCTGTGAATTTCGAGGACGAAATTCTTTTAGGAGGGAAGAGTTGTCACACCCCAAAATAGCCCTGGTCGGATTGTGCATGTGAAGTCGGGATCGGAAGGGTATTTCGGTAAATTGTGTTTGAGAATTTGGAGTGTTAAGGACCTAATTGAAAAGATAATTAAGTTTGTAAGGAAAGAAATGTGTAAGTGAGTGAAGTGTTATTTGTTTAAGGACTTAAGAGCATTTTTGGTTTGGAAAAGTTGAGTGCACTGTGTGGTCCTATTGGGAGCTGCCGTGTGGGTGTTAGGTGGGCATTGAATGGGGAAAAGAGGAAGTAAGAGGAAGAGAGGGAGAGAACACAGATTCTAGCTTTCCCGTTCTCCTCTCACGCCTTCCCTTCTTCTTCTCTTCTCCTTTCTCTGCTTTTCCTTTCGTTCTCTTTGGCTTGGAGTTGTGTTTGGCTTGGATGGTATTTTGCTTTGAAGAGGTGAGTTGGGTTAAGGTTTCTACGTTCTGTACTTCTTCTTCTTCTTCTCCTGGTTTTGGTTTTGGTTGAGTTAGGGTTTTGTAGAGTAATTGTGGATTTTGTTTGTGCAAGTGTTTGATGACAAGAAGAAGCAAAGTAAAGGCAAGGAAAGGATTGAGGATTGATTCTGAAGCTTGATTTTTGGATCTTCATTCCAGGTTTGGGAGTGTTATGAATGCATGCAACCTTTGAGAGTTCTGTATTTCTTATTTCGGTTTTGAGTTTTTGTTTCTGCCCTATTTCTCACTTAGGATGTGTATATGATTGCATTTCTGGAATTTTATGTGTTTAGCATGTGTTTATGCATGACTTGTGCGATTAGATGTGTTAATAACGCATGTATAAGATTGAATCAAAAGTGTTGAGTTTAAGTTTTTAACTTGCTGTGATTGTTAGGGTTCCTGTTCTTGATGGAATTTAAATGTGGTGATGCATGATTTCGATTGCTTTGACTAATTTCTGGAATGTTTAGTTTAGTTTGATCTTGAGTGAGTTGTGATATGCCTTTGAGTGGCAAGGTAAGAGTTTTTGCATGATTGAATGAATTCTGAGAAGTTTTTGAAAGAATTTCTGGAAAACGATGGAATCTGCAAATTTGAGATCAGGGAAGAAGAAGGAGGCAGCTCACGTGACGTGAGCTATGCTCACGCGACGTGAGCAATCCTCACGACGTGAGCAGATTGCTCACGACGTGAGCAATGCTCACGCGACGTGAGCAACGTTCACGCGACGTGAGCAACCTTCACGTTACGTGATGGTTGCTCAGGTCTTCCGGTTCCTCTGTTTTGCTTCTGTTTTTCTTCCCCAAGCGACCAGTTTTTATAAAATGGTTTCCAAAAGCTTTTCATGGTATTTTTCCTCTACTGTGTGTTATATTATCTTGATGATATGACTGATTATTCCAATTTAGTTTTTATTAATAACATGTTATCTATGATAAGTTACTGTGGTATTTTGGAATAGGTTTTGGATTATATTGATACTGTTAAATAACTGTAGAATACGAAGGATTTATGAATGCTAACTTTCTGATTGTTAGTCCCAAATATGTTTTATCTTAATGTAAATAATGTGATCATAGCTTTAGTCTGTTTCTCCTATAAGAATATCATGCCAGGCTTAAGAGTATATGGTATTATTTCACGATGTAGACAATGTATTTTAGGCATTGGCATAATATGATTCCTCATGTGTTCCTGATATACTTTACTATAATGAGTAGTGTTATGAATATTGATTGAAGTATTGCATGCTTTTGAATATGACTTGTAGGAGGTATGGTTGATACTATGCTATACTATATTTAGTGGAATAATACGATTGATGTCTAAATGCATTGTTATGCTTTAGCCTTTGAATTCAATGAGTTATGTCTAAATGTAAGTTGAATTATGCATGCTTTATAATTAGTTATTCTCACCCAACGTATGATTAGGATTTTGTATTGATAACCATTGGCAGGGTAGTGATTCTATACCTGATTCTTGGCATGCTTTAGAACAGTGTTTAATGTTAAAGTGTATTGACTGTGTTATGTTTTGCAATGAAAATTGTATGATTTGTGACCAACTTTATGAGAATATTTAAATGTCTTTCGTTCTCTGTTTGTGCATGCTGATTATATATGCATTGTGCGATTCGAAATGTGAATTATTTTACGCATAACCTGCTAGAGTCAAGTAAGTGGATAGTTAGGCATGCCTAATAGAGTCTTCTGTAGCTGCAGCGCCCTTTGAACGTTTGGACCCTGATCAGGTCCCCCGTTTGGTTCCTCGCGAACCCTTTTCTGTATTGGATCTTGTTTAAGGTCCCTTGTGAAAATATCTGTGAAAGTTAAAGTATAATGGTTTAATCGGTTCGTACCCGTAACGTACTGTCTGTAATCGGCTCGTACCCGGAAAGTACTGTCTGTACACTCGTTATCCACTACCTAGAGTCAGCAGGTGTTCTTTGAATGTTCATTTGAACTGCTCTGATCTGATTTGGCTATAAATGGATTATCTGAATGAGTATATCGGATTATTTCTGAATGAATATGATTATGAAATACTGATTGTATGGCTTTATTATATGAGCATGTTTATATGGATTATGTTTTAGCCTTTGCGTATTATCTTGGTTATTTTGAAATAACCATCAGAATGTGATAACCGTATGAGCATGATAATGACTTCAGGAATCAGTTTATATGTATATGACTGTGACTATGGGCTTCAGAATGTATGTCTGTTTTAAGTAAGCATGATTTAATATCTAACATGATTATCCGTACTTGTCATGTGATTTGTTATAAATTTCTGAATGCTTTGAAATGATTCGAATTGATGTATTTAAGTATATGGCTTCAGCATAGTTTTGTTATATATATTAGCATGTGAACCGAAGCATTTGTGATGGTAAGTATGTGATGTTTAACTGTACTTTCTGCATGTTGATGATATGAATGTAATGTTATGTGATTATGCTTTCAGTCTCCGCTATCAGAGTGTTTTTGCATGATGCTTAATAGATATTAGAGTAGCGCAGCGGTATTGTGATGCTCTAAATGTTGTACCTTGGATTTTTGACTAGTGTGTGTGTTTAGTATGTCAAAGTATGTTGTTTAGCTAGCATTGTTTCAAAGAAAGTGCCATATGAAATGATTAAATGTAATGGGGATTCATCAAGAATGTTTACCCTCGGAATATTACCTCTGAAGGTGAATGTCGCGAGATTTCTATTCCTCGAGTTCTATAAGGATTGATCCGTGATGCATAATTTTAGGAGATTTTTTACTGCAAAAATCGTGTTTTTGAAAATAAATCAATTTTTCTTTCTTGATGTTTTGATAGCAATTATGGATGCTAAAAAGGCTAGATTGGATAGAAACGAATTAGTTTTCTTCTCCCAGATTCGCCTTAATTCGAAGAATATTTGATAAAAATCTGATGAAAATAAAACAAAGAAACTTTTTTAGGAAAATCCTCTATTTAATAAAAATTGCCAATCCTTTCTTGTAAAAAACATCTAACCCCAATTAATGAGCCTCCATCCCCTATTAATAAGTTTAGGAAAATAATTCAAATAAATTCAAATTTAGAATTTAAATTCGAAAAAGATTTCTGAAATCAAAATCAAATCTAAATGATTTACAAAATATTCTGAAAATCAAATAAAATATTTGAAAATATTTGAAAAGATTTGGAAGATATAGGAAATTTAGAAATTATATTTGAAAAGATTTAGGAAATATTTAGAAAATCTAGAAATATATTTAGGAAGTATGGAAAATCTGGAAAATCTCGCCCAAACCAACGGCAGATCAATGACCGACGTGCGTCGATGACGGGTGCATCCTTGGTCTTTTGGGCGACGAGCCACTCACTAGAGACAGAGGTTAAGAGACAGCCATCGCTCGTGAGAGGCAGGCATTTCTCACATGAGCGATAGGCATCGCTCAATGCGAGAGATGGCCTCCGCAAGCAAGCGATGGTCAGCACTCGTTGTGAGGGACGGGCCCTATCAAGCGAGTGACGGGCGTCACTCCTACGAGATACGAGGCCTTTTGACGTGAGTGACAGGCACCGCTCATGCAAGAGGTGACCGTCCTTAGGAACGAGCGATGGGCATCCCTCGGACCGATGGCATACCCGTCGGCGGAGCAAAATCTAGATTTTCAAAAGAGGAACTCCTCCCTACTCCCAAAAGATCCCTATCACCAAGAAAAATCCTCAATCCTTGTAAAACTAGAGGATGAAAACTCACAACTTTCATCCATTTGCCTGGAAACAGGCATTGATATCTTCATCGGCTAACTCTAATATGGACTGCCTCAGGACCCGGTGTCTACACATGGTATATGATTTGTTAACCACCATCGGGTCATCATGGCATACGATTGTCGCTATTGAGCTGTAAGTGTATTCTGCTACAACTCAATTGGCAGAAGACTCTCTTCTGATGACAAATTTGACTTTCGTGTCGTGAGCAATTGGTATATTCTTCCTGTAATTTCAAAAGAACTTGTCAACTTATTGTGTTAATTGGACACCTTTTAAAGCGTGAACTTTATGTCCTCTATTTTCATTTATTGTCATTTATATTTCATCTTTTATGTTCTTTACTTTGCTTATTTTCTTTTGTTTTGTTATTTTGATGCATCAAGTATTTTTGAAGAAAAAAATGAAATGTTAACAAGAATATACATATTACTAAAATGAAATTAAACTTTAATCAAATGTGAATATCACTAAAGTGTAAATTTATACATCAATATATAGAAAACTCTATGAATACAAGCTAGAGAGGTAAATAATCTAAGGGCTCCTCGGGATCCTCCTCACTGTCTGATACATGGATAGGCTCAGCACCAGATGAAAAGGGTCCTATCCCGGAGGTGGATGGCCTGGCTCTAGAAGTAGGGTGCTGACTACTGGGCACTGGAGGTCCAGCCCAGGTAGCTGACTGTATACGAATGATAACCGATGGTAGCCCTGGAGGCTCTGCCCAGGGAGCCTATTGAAACTGGACCTAAGCATATCAATCCAGGAAGGGCTGAGCGCAAGTCCTGAAAAACCCCAAGGTCTCACTAATCATCCTATCCAACACCTTGAAGGCCTGTACCAGGTCTGAGGTCTGGCACCTGGATGCATCTCTGATGCCCGTAAGACTAGTCGCGATCTGCCCCCTCAGCTCCCTGATGGACCCAGATATTGTAGGTATAGAGGTCTCTAGTGCCTCCGATTGGAACATGAGAGCAATAATTGACTCGTCCACAATCTGGATAGCCTCATCGATCCTCTGGGATGCTACTGCCTGTGAAGTGCCTAGACCCTGCCTCAGTTCCTCAATAACTATGTCCTGCTGATCTAGGTGCTCAAGCAGTATCCTATCCCTCTCCTTCATTCGTCGCTCTATAGCGATAAAAGTAGTAGTCATCGCTGTGATGATCTCCCGATATGTCGGCTGAGAGCGTGGCGGCGGAATAGGCCATAACAGCTCTGTTTGAGACTCTAGTGCTGGAGGAGCTGTGGATGGAGATGCTACCGAGTGTCCCAGCTAGCTATAAGGGTTAAATCTCATGGCCTCGTGTGCCTAAGAGCGACTAACTTGCGGTGGTGGTGGTAGTGTGAGGCTCTGAGCCCGCTGCGACACTAGAGTATGAAGCAGGTCATCCAGGTCTACCTCTAAGTTCATGTCAAATGGGGTGTGAGGCTGCTCGTCCTGCGGCTGCGGAGGCTGCTCCTCCTACGGCTGCAGAGGCTGCTCCTCCTCTGCTTGAGGCTACTGTAGAGGCTGCTCCTCCCCCTGGGGCCCTCCCGAAATATCCTAGACTGGATTGAATAGAGGGAGATGAAAGAGGCATTTGGTCTCCGCCGCCGTGAGCAGCCTATACTCCTTGGGATGACTGGGCATCTGTGCTATCATACCCATGGTCTGAGCTACTGCTATATCCATATAAAGATCCTCATCTAGTGGAGGCCTAAATCTCCCTAGATTAACCCTCAGACGTAACAGCAACCTGGTGATCGCACCTCTAGCACATATGGCAGGGGCTATCCCCCGTGCTACCTTCACTAAATTAGCCAACATCTCATGGCTGATATTGAGGTGCCGGCCTGTCACCATCGCCCATAGACTCTAGATCTCTGCCCTGCTGACTGACCCAGGGTTGCCTGCCCGACCCAAATAGGAACTAGATAGCACCCTATATACATACCTTAGCGCTTGTGACGAGAGCATGGTGCTCTTCGCTGTATCGTGGTCGTATTGTACCCCCGGTATGGTGATGGCCTCCCAGTGCTGCCTCCTAATGGCTCGCTATGGTATCACCACATCCTTGTCATGCGGGACCCCCATGGCTTGTTCAGAGACCCTACGAGTGATACTAATGTGGTCTCCCCTGATCCTGAACTGTATCACCAGCTTCTCTGTGCCCAATCTATGGAAGCACCTATAGTAAAAAGTGGCCAGAAACTCCCTAGCGACCTCCTGGTGAGTTTGGAAAGATGCTCTGAGGAACTCTATCCATCTGGCCACCTCTAAGAGTGCGACAACTTCTTCTAACATCACCATTTTTTGAAGGAATGGTCTGGAAATATATCGACTGACACGAAACTGTACACACACTAGAGCCTGAAAACTCTCTTGGAGATCAGGGCCCATCCACTCTAAAGCCTCGGGCTTGGGCTACCCTTAGGGAACGTCGCGTCTCAGAGGCATCTTTAAAAGAAAAGATTTAGTTTCGCATGATAACCGTAAGTAAACTATGCACGATTTCAAAATTTTAAAAAATTTTGGCAGCATTCCGGCAAGGATGTGCCCAACCAAAAAAAAATTTGGGTAGCATCCTAACAAAGATGTGCCCAACTACCTGCATAAAAAGCAATACAAGGGACAGGCCTTGGGCCTCAATAATCATTTTATAGGCACTATAATTATCGCATAAAATAAGTAGGCATTACCTAGACAGCTTTTTTCTCTACCCCTAACCATGAAAAGGGATTTTTGTACACTTTATTCTGCTATTTTAACATCATTTTATTTTTTTTCATTTTTTCATTTTTTTGGTAGTTATTTCCTATTACCAGTGTGCTAGGTTCATAATATCAAAAGATAAATTGGCATAATTTGTCCTACATTTTGAAGTATGCATATCTATCACGCATTCAGAATAAAATTTCAAATAAAAAGAAGTAAGAAGAAGGTGGAAAGTGTGATAAAACTAATCTGGTAGTCGATGAAATGTACCGAAAAATAATTCCAAAAAAGTGTAAAAGGTCCTGGACATGTGCAGTGGTGAGAGGATCATTTTGGAGCAAATGACACGCAAAACGGGTGTTAAACGAGTGAGAAAAAGCAAGAAAACCGAAAAGTCACATCGATTTGTGTGAGGAAGAAAGGGAGAAGAAAAGAAAGAAGAAGAACAAGGGGCTAAATCATGCGGTTACGCACGGTTTTATAGCCTTTCATGTCGAAGGACCTAGCGACGGGCTATCCATCGGTCGTTCGAAATTTCCTTTTTCCTTTTTCCTTCTCTCTTTATTTTTTCAAAATTTTAGAGTACTCCCTAAATATTTTGCCCCTTGACTTTCGTGCATGGTTGCTTACATCAAATTTGTTTTCGTAAATAAATAAAATAGCACAAATACACATAAAATATTTATGCACGTGAAATGCATGAACCATATAGAAGAAAAATCCACCAGGCGGTCAGTAGGCTGACTAACGGGCTGGCCGTGCCTTAACCCATGCGTGGTCGTCAGTCATGATTCCCTTTAAATACTTGTCTTTTTTTTTTTTTAATTTCGTGCCTTCTTTTTATGGATTTCAACCAGAGCCCTTTATTTCTAGGTTTTTCCCTCTTTTCTGCTTTTCTTTTCCATTTATATTTAATTTTTGCCCCAAAATGTCGTCATCAACCCTTAATAAGATGCATCGACTTCTAGATGACCATCAAACCTGGGAAAATATCTTTGTAGCCCCTTATTCCGGTCTGAGATTCCTGAGGAGAGTTAGAGTGGACCAAAACCTTCTACTAGCTGCAGCCCGCTTTTGGGTCCTACATTTCCACATTTTTTGATTTACTTACCAAGAATTATGCCCCCTGCCTGAAGATTTCTCTGCTATTATCAAATTGAGGTTTCCTCCTGGAACACCACCTTGCATCCCGGGCTGTAGTTCGATTCATGCGAGAGACATCGCATCAATCTTAGGTATTCCTCCCTTAGTCACTGCTAGACTGGCCCCTCAGGGTTTCACTTTTGCTTTAGGACCATTAATTTAGGTGCTTAAGGGCTTTCCTGGTGTACCCACATACCAGGCCAGTGTTATTATGCTATTTTGCCTCTCGAGATATCTGACGCTGACCTCTGAGGAGTTAATTCACGATTTTTAACTATTTTGAATTGTGGATGGCTTCCATCGTGGGCTTACTCCCTTTCGACAGATTCTTGCTAACATGAAATTGGGCATAGACTCTGTCTGTGTTGATCCCTCTACCGTTGTGATGCGCGAGAACCCCAACTCGGCATCCGGGTCATTCTCGAAAGTCTGGTTTTAGGACTTGAGGCCAGATGGAGGTTCATTAAGACTTGTGAAAGCTGGTCGCTACGCAATGGACAAGAAACTACCCCTATTCCTTCATTAGCAATCAACCTACGAGGGCGTTTATTTGGAATCATAAGGTAGGTATCATGGAGTTGCTACCCAATAAAATATCGAAAAATGAATTCTAAACTTATGAGGCCAAAACCAGAGAGAGTTTGCGACCTCACTCTTATTTATACTTTTGGTTAATGTTATATAACTGAGTTTTAGAGTTAATTATTTTATCTCCCTTCTCACACGATCATGCAATAAAATAAAAGTGCATCTCAAGCATCTTTTGAAAGTAGTAAAGAAAACAATACAGAAAGCAGTAAATATATTACAAGTGAAAAATTGCGACAGAACAATCCCCCAAAAATAATAAAAGTGAAAATAATTAAAGGAATAAAATTGCCCCAAAATTAATTACAAGGGCCCAAAATAAATAATGCACACAAAAAGAATAAAATAAAAGACATGATACACAAATCAGGACATTTATTAGATTTTAGGAATATTGGTTCCTCATGTTAATTTAAAAATTGGAGAACTATTTTTGGGCATTGATCGAGAAAATCGGGATGAGTGATTTCATTTTATGAAAATTAATTCTCCTTTTAAAAGTGATATTTTATTGGGTAAAATTAGGACATTGGTCATATTTTATTAATAAAAATCCCAATTTTTAATTATTGTAAAAAAATGTAATTTTGTATGATACAAACAAATTTAAAATACATTTACATGCAACATACAAAATAATAGAATAAAGAAAATATATCAATTAAAAATGCAAACCCAAACTCTGAAGGTCTTAATCTCTTAATTCTCCGGCTCGGTCAGAAATATTACCCAAAGTAAAATAAATGAATTTGAACAACAAAAACAAAGAATAAAATAAGATGTTAGTAAATTAAATCAAACCAATAAAACATAATATAAACAAATAAGCAATTAAATAAAGCAAGTAAATAAATAATTGAATTTGGGAAAAACAACAATAATGGTAAAAAAAACAAAAAATAATAGAATAATAATAATTAAGGAAAAGAACACATAAAGAAGATACCAGTGTTAAATATTTCATAAGCATGACCTATGTCTCATGCATCATGCCAATTGATTAATTAGACTAACCCAAGTTAGTTTTAATTATTAACAAACAAACAATGCATGAATTAATAATAAAACTACCGTCAAAAGTATTACCGCATACTAACCATAAATAATGAATAAAGATGTTAACAGCGAATAACAATAGATAAATTAAGTATAGAAAAAAGTAAACAAGTTGACAATAAACCACAACAAATCAATATACAAATAAATTAATAGTCAATAATGGCAAACGAAAAAGGTATTAGTAATAGCTATAAATAAATATATAACGAACAACATTAAAGGAGAACAAATTGGGCCCATCGAAAAAAAAAAAACCGGGAAATTAATAAGGTAAATTAGTAACTAAAGGCAAATTAATAAGAGGAATTAATAATTAAGGGAGAATAATAAAAACGAAATTAGTATCGAATAATAAATTGACGTAAGTTAATCTAAGTTGATGATCTAAGTTAATCCGATTTTATGCTAATTATAACTAACAAACAACAAATAACTGAACAATAACTACTATATTAATGATGAACAGTAACAAAATAATTTAATATATTAATAACAAACAACAACAATAAACGACAACACATTATTAATAAACTACAATAAACAAATTAATAATAACAACAATAAATAACTAATAATAAATAACAACAAATAAAATGGAGAAAAACAAAGTTTTTGCTCTAGCCCGAAAATTTACCCTCAGAAGTTTTATTCTGGCTGTAAAAGCAGAACGTGATGATCTCTTGGTAAATTGTAAAAAAACGAAAAGAAATTAAAACTACTGTTTCAAAATTATTTTAAGAAAATCAGGTCACAAGAATTGATTATTAAACACAAAAAATCAATTTCTTTAGCTAAAGAACAATCTCAAAATATTTTGAAAAGAAAACAATTTGCTCTCAAAAATTTTCTCTTTAAATTCTATGTTTTTGCCGTCTTTGTCTCTGCTTATGTGTTCTAATATTTTACTTTTTATACCTTCTTCGAAAATTAGGTTTTTAAAAGTATTTTAATCCCAATAAAATTCTTATTTATCCTTTAAAATTAAATTTATCCTTTTGAAAATCGGAAAATGAGTTTTAGTTTAATTGAAAATGTGAGGTTCGCCCTCAAGGAAGGCCACACCTCACAAATGTGAGGTGGGGCCGCACCTCACAAATGTGAGGTGTACCCTAGTGCGGAAGACATTCCTCGCGCTGCCAACAGACTCTGCGCTTCACGCGCGCTATGCCAAAGCATGGCCGTAGGCCACTGAAAGCTCCAAAAACTCAGAAATAATTATTATTTTTATTTTATTTTCTTTAGAAAAAAAAAGTAGAGCATCGGCAAGGAAATAATCACCTCTCATTTTTGCTTGTGAATAGGTATCATTTTCATTACTAGGTAACCTTAGTCTAGGCTGACTCAGGACATGGTGTCTATAGTTGCCCCCAATTTTGGGGAACGTAGTGCATGGGTGCCTAGGTGAGCCAAAACTAAAAGAAAGAAGGAAGAGAAACGTACATGAGGCAGATGTCTTTCCATTCTGAATGAGGTTGTTGTTGGGGGTAGTTACCGCCAATCTGTCAACGTGTTAACCCTAATTGTTTTGGCATTTAAGCTGTGCAGTGTCCAGCTTCTGAAATCGCGGTCTGTAATCGGCTTTGTTATGGTGTCTAACCTCTGTCGTTTTGGCATCTAACCTCTACGGTGTCTAGCCTCAGCCGTGTCAGTTTATCATCTGTTTATGCAGCGTCTAACCTTTGTTGTTGCGGCATCTAACTTGTGTAGTGGCTAGCCCCAACCATGTAAACATCTAACCTATTAGTGTTGTGTCTTGCCTCCTCCATTGTGGCATCCAACCTGTGCAGTGTCTAGCCCCAGTCGTACAGGTATCTAACCTGTAACACCCCCTTCCCATACGTAAGAGAACCCATCCGCAAGGGAGTGAGAACCCGTACGAGAAGGGGTGTCACACAACATACAGGCCAGAGCAAACATACATTCACATAATATAAACATATATATAAACAGGGAAAATTAAAACTTTAAATCAAGCCGAGCATTCATACATAGAATAACAATATTCAATTACATTATTGCTCTGATACTAATATAATTACATCATTGAGAGATATATAGCGGAAGCTTAAAAAAATATGATATACAAGAGAGATCACTGTTACAAAATAATGATGATACAAAAAGGAACTAAGTCCTAACAACAATCCCACTATGTTGGCTTGCCCGGCGACTCTCCCAAAAGCTATTCACCTTCCGCACCTGCACGGGTGAAAACACCGTGCTAAGCGATAACGCTTAGTGGGGAAACAAACAATAATATATGGACGGCCATTCACAATGGTCGTCAAGGCAAATCACATATGAAATTTCCATATTGAATATCATAATATAATCACAATAGAATTCCATTCTTAACCATTCA
The DNA here is from genome assembly GCA_947683425.1 of Excoecaria cochinchinensis. Taxonomy (NCBI): domain Eukaryota; kingdom Viridiplantae; phylum Streptophyta; class Magnoliopsida; order Malpighiales; family Euphorbiaceae; genus Excoecaria; species Excoecaria cochinchinensis. The sequence goes on along the minus strand of CANTUQ010000029.1, from coordinate 498,419 downwards.
AAGATTCACTAAACATATTCATATGCCAATAGATTCATATGCTCATATTAGAGTCATTCAGATTCAAATACTTATAATCATACTCATTCGGATTCACATACTTATAATCATATCCATTCAAATCACAACACCTGCTGACTCAAGTAGTGGATAACGAGTAAACACATAACAGTACCTTACGGGTACAAATCGACACGTAGCGGTACCTTACGGGTACGAATCGGAAAACAATACCATATTTTCTCTTTTCAAAACATTTTACAAATCGATCTTAAACATGATCCGAACACGTAAAAGTTTGCAAGGAACTAAACGAGGACCTGATCAGGGTCCATAACAGTACAGAGGCTGCAGCAAAAGGATTCTTTTAGGCATGCCTAACTATCCACTAGATTGACTCTTGTAGGTTATGCATAATCCAATTCATGCTCAAAGCATAACATATAATTTATCATGAAAAATCATAAGAGTGTACATATATAAGCATAATTATTCCCATACAATGTTAAAAATCCAAGAAGAAATAATACATAAGTCATTTTAAAAGAAAGGGGCAAAATCGAAAAAATAGGGCAAAAGGGGTCACTGTCGCGATCGCAATAGGTGTCGCACTTGTGACAGTGGCCCAATGGCCTTCGCGAGGGGAAGAGTCAAAGAGGTCACTGTCACGATCGCGACTAGTGTCGCGCTCGCGACAGTGGCTGATAGGCCTGCGCGAGGGGAAGGACGATGGGGCGTGCGAGTTGTGAGACAACCTTCACGACTCGTGAACAATGTTCACCACTCGTGAACTCGGTTCACTTCTCGTGAACTCTTAGTCTCCCCTCTTGCCAACGCGTGATTCTGCCGCACCACTCGCACATGCTAAGCTTCACGAGTCATGCCGCCCAATCATGAGTCGGACGCCTACAAACTAACAGAGAAATATCGCATAAAACTGGAATTCACCCTTCTATCGCGCTTGCGATAGCATCACGATTTCCAATTTTCCAGCAAAACGTAGAAAACTCAGATTTCCAACCACAAAACCATTTTGACCCAACTCAAACCAAACCTCATCTTACCTTCAAATATGCCTTCCACCATCACATATAATATAAACACAACTTAATTCAACACTTTACACAAATAAGATCATGCAATAACAAAATCAAACTCCTCAAGAACACAAACCCAGAAATTTACAGCAAATATTTATCAAACTTCAATAATTGCTCAATACTTCAACGTCCAAGCATCATAACTCAAATCAATTAAATACGCATAACATTAACACTATAATATGCCTCATCAAACATCAATTTTCTAGAAAACAAATGCAAAGGCATAAATCAAACTATGAACATCAAACAATCAAATTCCAACAAAGCTCAAACAAAATCCAAAACCTGAAATTCCTTTGCTCCTACTTAGTGAGCACAACTACCACTCGCCTTCTCCTTTCCTTTGGGATCGCGAGAAGGCTCAACTAAGCACAACACCCAAAATCACACAAAACAACAAACCCTAGATCAAAACTCAAACCAACAAAGAAGGAGAAAAGATGATGAAGAAGAAGAAATGCAGCAAAACTTACCAAATGGAGGTTGAGAAGTGATCAATTCCCACCAAAGTCAATTTGATCCAAGCTAGGCACACTTGAGAGGAGAAAGGAAGAAGAGGAATAGAAAGAAGAGGGGAAACGGGAAAGAGATAACAAATTCTGCTTTCCCTTTTCTCCTTCTTCTTCTATTTACTCTTTTCCTAACCCAAGCAACATGTCAACTCCTTAATGGTGGAATTTGATCACTCATACCCTACCAACACACATGCTATCACACACAATGCCAACCCACATCACTCACACCCAACAACCATATACTCATACACACACTAACACAACCCAAAGCACATACACCCTACTAATATATATGCACCCACACAATATTACAGCCCATAAAACATGCATTTTGCCCAAAATGCCCTTAACACATGCCAAAACTTTTACACATGCACACATACACATGGCAAACATGACTAAAACTATTAAGGGTGAATCGGGGTGTTATAACTCTCCACTACTAACATGAATTTCGTCCTTGAAATTCTAACCTGAACTGAACAAATGCGGATACTGTATCATCATCTTCGCCTCTTGTTCCCAAGTCGCTTCCTCGACTCTGTGATGTTGCCAAAGAACCTTGACCAGAGGGATTTTCTTGTTTCTCAACTGTCTCACTTTCGGAGCTACAATAGACTTCGGCTCTTCATCATAGGAGTAATCCGGCTGAATTCGAACATCTTGAACTGACAATACATGCGATGGATCCAATATACACCGACAAAGCATAGAGACATGGAAGACGTCATACATCTTAGCCAACTCTATCGCTAAAGCCAACCTATATGCTACCGGACCAACTCTATCCAAAATATCATAAGGTCCAATGAACTGAGGACTAAGTTTATCTTTCTTGCCAAACTGTAATACTTTCCTCCAAGGTGAAACCTTAAGGAAAACTTTGTCCTCGACTTCAAACATAATATCCTTTCTCTTCAGATTGGCATTGGACCTATGCCTATCTTTAGCCACCTTCAGATTTTGCTGCACAACTCTGATCTTCTCTTCGGTATCTCTAATCATCTCTGGCCCAATGAAAGATCATTCGGTCAACTCTGTCCAACAAACCAGAGTCCTACACGGTCGACCATACAAAGCCTCAAAGGATGACATACCAATGCTAGACTGATAACTTTTTTTGTAGGCAAACTCAATAAGCCGCACATATTGATCCCAACTGCCATAAAAATTCAAAGCACAAGCCCAAAGCATATCCTCTAAAATCTGGATAACTCTTTCGGACTGACCATCTGTCTGAGGATGGAATGCTGTACTAAAGTTCAGCTTGGTACCCAAAGCTCTATGCAATTCCTTCAAAAATATAGATGAGAACCTTGGATCCTGATCTGAAACTATTGACAATGGTACACCATGAAACCGAACTACCTCATCCACATACACACTAGCTAACTTATCCATCGAATAATCCACTCTAACCGCCAAAAAATGCGCTGACTTCGTAAGCTGATCCACAATAACCCAAACCGAATCATGCTTTCTCTGAGTCACTGGCAAACCCGATAAAAAATCCATGGCGATATCATCCCATTTCCACTGAGGAACAGACAAAGGAGTGAGCAATCCCGAAGGGACTTGATGCTCAGCCTTTACCTATTGACAAGTCAGACACCTTGCCATGAATTCCACAATGGCTCTCTTCATCCCAGACTACCAGTAGAACTGCTTTATATCTCGATACATCTTCTTGCTACCAGGATGCATAGTAAAGACCGTAGTGTGTGCCTCACTCAAAAGTTTCTTCCTTAACTCATCATTCTTGGGCACACACAAGCGATCCCTATACATAAGCACCCCATCCAAAATCGAAAACTTGAACTGCTTACCCTGCTGAACCTCTTGCAAAATCCATTGCAATATCAAATCATCCTTCTGCGCATCCACAATAGACTGTCTCAAAGTAGGCCGCACTCTCAATTAGGCAACCAAAGAACCATCTGAATCAAATCTCCATCTGAACCGCCTCAAGAACAACGCCAAAATTGAGTTCCGACTCAAAGCATCCACGACCACATTGGCTTTAAGCAGATGGTAATCCACAATGCAGTCGTAGTCCTTGAATAACTCTAACCATCAACGTTGCCTCATATGTAACTCTTTCTGCATGAGGAGATACTTCAAACTCTTATGGTCCGTGAAAATCATACACTTCTCCCATACAGATAATGCCACCAAATCTTCAAAGCAAAGATCACAGCCGCCAATTCCAAATCATGCGTCGGATAGGTCTTCTCATGAGGTTTCAACTGATGAGACGCATAAGCCACTACTTTACCCTCTTTCATCAATACACATCCGAGTCCAATACCCGAAGCATCACTGTACATCACAAACTCCTTACCCGAGGTGGGTTGAGTCAGTACAGGAGCTTCTACTAACAAACTCTTCAACCTCTCAAACAACAGCTGACACTTATCCGGCAATTTAAATCTGAGTCCTTCCCTCAATAATCTAATCATTCGAGCAGCAATAACCAAAAAACCCTTCACAAACCAACGATAGTAGCCTGCAAAACCAAGGAAGCTTCTCACTTCCAGAACATTCCTAGGCGCTTTCCAATCCACAATCGCCTCAATCTTAGTTGGATCCACTTTGATACCCTTAGCCGATACAATATGGCCCAAGAAAGACACTTCTTGAAGCCAAAAGTCACACTTGCTAATCTTAGCAAACAAATGGTACTCCCTCAAAACTTGCAATACTAACCGAAGATGCTCATCGTGCTCATTCTCATCCTTCAAGAAAACCAAAATGTTATCTATAAACACTACTACAAATTGATCTAGATATGGCCTAAACACTCGATTCATCAAATCCATAAAAGCCGCAGGTGCATTGAACAAACCAAATGGCATCACAAGAAACTCATAATGGCCATACCGAGTCCGAAATGCAGTCTTAACCACATCCGCATCCTTAACTCGAAGCTGATAATAACCCGACCGAATGTCAATCTTGGAGAAAACACCCGCTCCTCTAAGATAATCAAGCAAATCCTCGACTCTAGGCAAAGGATACTTATTCTTCACTGTGACCTTGTTAATTTGCCTATAGTCGACACACATCCTTAAAGAATCATCTTTCTTCTTAACAAATAAAATCGGGGCTCCCCATAGAGATATGCTGGGTCAAATAAACTACTTATCCAACAACTCTTGTAGCTGAGTTTTGAGTTCTCTCATCTCTATAGGAGCCATCCGATAAGGTGCTTTTGAAATGGGTGAAGTACCCGGCAAAATCTCTATGGACAACTCCACTTCACTCTCGGGAGGCAAACCAGGTAATTCACTCGGAAATACATCACTAAACTCCCTTGATATGAGCTTAAATAGCTCATATTTAACCTATGTTTTAGGATTAAAATAGTATGCATGTGTGTTTATTTGTATTAGAATTAGGGGTGTTTTATGTTTTTGTTTGAGTTTTGGGTGTGTAGGAGAACAATGGAGAAAATGGAAAAAGATGGAGAAAATGGAGAAAAATAGCCAAAATGAGCAAAGGAAAAAGAATCTCTATCGCGAGCGCGACAGAATGCGCCAAGGGAAAGCCAAGGAAGAAGGGAGAAAAGTAAAGAAGAGAGGCTGTCACCACCAAGGGGCTCGTCACGAGGTCGTGACAGTGAACGGAGAAGGTAAACGCGAGGAAGGTGGAGCGATGAAAGAGGCGCGCTCTGTCGCGAGTGCGACAGAGAGATCTGTTAGAGACAAAAGTTCAAATTGCACTTTGAAGAGTTATGCCTTTCCACCAACATTTGCAACTCTTGCCAAGAGACATCTGAAGAGACACAATTAAAACATTATAAATTTTATTATTAACTGTAATTTAGAGAGTGGAATATTTTGATTAAGTAAAATTTCTGTAAGTTAGAATAGTTTTTTCTTTCCTTAGTCAAATTTTCTAAAGTAGAGTTTATGTATTGAAGAGAAGATAGCATACAAAGAAGAAGACTACCTTTGGTGACTTGAAAAGTGTTGAGAAATCTCTTTCTTCATTTCTTATCTTTTTACTCTTCTTTGTAAATTTTGTGATGTAAATTCTGAACTTGAATACCTAATATTAAATGTTTTATTGTTCATATTAATTCATGTGTTCTTGCTTGTAGAATTTCCTATTAGGATACTATGTATGATCATTATAAGTATGAGTTTAATTGAAAAATGAATTCATATTTACAATCTAATGGGAAATCATCATTGAAACATTATTTGAGAAATCATAGTGTTAAAATGGTTGCAATAGGTTGTGACCTAACCTAAGATTTGCATGTTTAATTTTCTAGTTCATTAATGAAAGTTGTGAAATAGAATTATTTATGCATGTTTTAGGCAATCTTATTATGTCGAGAGAGTAAGTAGGAAATTTATTCAACTTGGCTTGCATGACAAGAATACTATAATCATTAAGAACAATTAGTTCAAGTTCTATTTTTATACTTATCATCCTTTATCTTTTTATCTTCTTTGATCATCAATAATTAGGGTTAGTTAATTTAGATTCCAGAATAGATTACATCTAATTTACCATTATTTGAACATTGTAAACAAGATTAAAATTAGGTAGTCATAGTGTGTAAATTACGTTCCTCATGGGATCGACATTCTTAAGTACTGCTTCGGTACACCGTATACTTGCGGTCATTAGCATCTATAGAAAATGCCCAACAAGTTTTTGGTGCCGTTGCCGGGGAACGTTGATTTTGCCATTATGAAACTTGATTTATGATTTTGGATTACAATATTTTCTTTTGTTTTAATTTTTTTGATTGTTTTAGTTTGACTTTGTGATTTGTTTTTAGTTTTACAGGATTTCAAAGTTCATGCCTAGTACAAGAAGTTCACAAGAAGAACTTAAACCCTTAAATCCTAAGATTGAAAGATTTTTGTCAAATAACCGAAAATCCAATAGAAAGAAGAACAAGAATAAGAAACTAATTATCATGGCTGACGAAAATCCACCAAGACTTATGGACTTTGCCACACCTGTATTGAGTGGTGCTCAACAAGGAGTGGTAAGGCCAACGGTAAACGCAAATCAATTTGAGATTAAACCTTCTTTATTACAAATGATTCAAAATAGAATTCAATTTTATGGTTTGGCAAACAAGGATCCTAATGCTCATTTGGCAAATTTTCTTAAAATATGTGATACCTTTAAGATTAATGGTGTGTCGGCTGACGCTGTCACACCCCAAAATGGCCCTAGTCGGGTTGTGCATGCTAAGTCGGGATCGGAAGGGTATTTCAGTAATTCGTGCTTGAGAAATTTGGAGTGTTAAGGACCTAATTGATAAGATAATTAAGTTTGTACGGAAAGAATTGTGTAAGTGAGTGAAGTGTAATTGTCTAAGGACTAAAGAGCATTAAGACAAGATATTTATTAAGGAAAGGTTTAGGTGCATGTGAGGGTATGGTGCTTTGGTTTGGAAAGTGTAAATGGATTTTGTGGTCCATTAGGGAGCTGCCAAGTGGATTGTTAGGTGGGCATTGAATGAAGAATAGAAGAAGAAGTAAGAGGAAGAGAGAGGGAAAAACACAGATTTTTGGTTTGGCTTTCCCGTCTCCCTCATCTCACGCTTTCTCTTCTCTTCTCTTCTCCTTTCTTTGCTTCTCCTTTCATTCTCATTTGGCTTGAGTTGTGTTTGGCTTGAAGTGAGGCTGCTTTGAAGAGGTAAGTTGGTTTAAGGTTTTCTACGTGCTCCTGTTCTTCTTCATCTTCCTGGTTTTGTCTTTTATTAGGGTTTGAACTAAGGATTTGTGGGTTTCTTGTTTGTGCAAGTTTTGGATTGTAAGAAGAAGCAAAGTAAAGGCAAGGAAAGGATTGAGGATTGATCTTGAAGCGTGAGTTTGGATCGTCATTTCCAGGTTTGGGAGCATTTTCAATGCATGCAATGTTTGAACTTCTCTGTTCTTCAATCTCAGTTGAATGTCTCTGCCCTATTTCTCACTAGACTTATAATGTGTTTGAATGGCCTAATTTCTTGAATTTGGTGTGTTTTAGAACGTGTATATGCATGATTAAGTGAGTAGATGTGTTAGTAATGCATGAAAAGTATTGATTTGGAAGTTCTGAGTTTGTGTTTTGAACCTACTGTAACTTTTAGGGTTTATATTCTTGAATGGGTTATGCATGATTTTGATTGTTTGATTGTGGAATTAATTGCAATTATCTTGTTTATGATGTTTGGAAGATCGACTGTAAGGTAAGATGAGTTTGGATGTGTTTTAAATCAGATTGAAAATGATTTTTATCGAGTTCTTTGAATTCTGGGTAACCTGGAAATAGGACATCGCGTTTCTGTATAATTTTCCATTTCCAGTGTGTCGTGAATTCCCTGAGAGAGACAAGCCATGAGACGTGACTTCCAGTCACGCCACGTGACTCTGTCTCCCAGTCACAACGCGTGACTTCTCGGTGGGGCGGACGAAGTTGCGAAGCGTGACTGCCTTGCGAGAGGCAAGTCACGTCTCGTGACTTAGAGTCACGACGTGACTCTTGTTAAGGGCAGGCGTGACCCCAGTCGCGAAGCGTGACTGCCTCTCTCTGTGAGAGGAAAGTCACGTCTCGTGACTTAGAGTCACGGCGTGACTCTTGTGAGGCCAGGCGTGACATAGAGTCACGTCCCGTGACTCTCTAGGAGGTCACGAGGCGTGACACTAGGTCACGTCTCGTGACCCCTTTAAGGTCAGTCACGAGTCGTGACACGACTCGTGACCGACCCCTCTTCAGCCCCTTTTTCCGATTTCACCCAGTTTTAACCAAAATGAATTTCCTATTTCTTCTGTATGGGTCTTCACTGCTGTATAATTTATGTCATACTGTTATATGCTCCTGTATGACTTTTCTGTTTTGCTTTGTTCACCGTGACTAGTTTTATTATTAAATGGCTTTTTCCTCTATTGTGTGCTATCTTATTTTGCTCATCTAATTGGTTAGCCTATTTCAGTTATGATTAGCAATATGTTATGCATATCTTTGATTGAATTCTTCTCTAAGAGTAATCTGCCATGCTTAGAAATATATATAGTATCATTTCATGATTCAGATTATGCGTTTTTGGATCATTGGCATAATATGATTCCACATGTGTTCCTCACATGCTTTAGAATGATGAGTGGTGCTAAGATGTTATCAATAGAGTTATTGCATGCTCCAGTATATGACTTGTATGAAGTATGATTGGCATCCTGCTATGCCAAACTTATTTGAATAATATGGTTGATGTCTGAAAACATTGTTATGCTTTAGCCTTTGAACTCAATGTGTTTTATTTAAATGTAATTTGGATTATGCATGATTTATTCTTAGTTATCTGCACCTAAACGCATGTTTAGGATTATGTTTTGATAATCATTGGTATGGTAGTGTTTCTATACCTGATTCTTGGCATGTTTTAGAATAGTGTTTAAATGTTAAAATATATTGACTGTATTATGTTTTGCAATGGGAATGTATGAGATATGACCAACCTTATGAGCATATTTATATGTCTATTGTACTCTGATTTATGCATGATGTATATATATATATATATATATTTATGCGTAGTGTGATTCGAAATGTGTATTGTTTTATGCATGACCTGTGAGAGTCAGTCTAGTGGATAGTTAGGCATGCCTAATAGAGTCTGTTAGCTGCAGCCCATAGTTCTGTTTGGACCCCGATCAGGTCCCCGTTTTGTTACTCGCGAACCCTTTTCTGTATTGGATCTTGTTTAAGGTCCCTTTTGAAAATATCTGTGAAAGTTAAAGTATAATGGTTTAATCGGTTCGTACCCGTAACGTACTGTCTGTAATCGGCTCGTACCCGGAAAGTACTGTCTGTACACTCGTTATCCACTACCTAGAGTCAGCAGGTGTTCTTTGAATGTTTATTTGAACTGCTCTGATCTGATTTGGTTATAAATGGATTATCTGAATGAGTATATCGATGTAATGTATATCGGATTATTTCTGAATGAATATGATTATGAAATACTGATTGTAGGGCTTTATTATATGAGCATGTTTATATGGATTATGTTTTAGCCTTTGCGTATTATCCTTGCTATTTTGAAATAACCATCAGAATGTGATATCCGTTTGAGCATGATAATGATCTCAGGAATCAGTTTATATGTATATGAATGTGACTATGAGCTTCAGAATGTATGTCTGTTTTAAGTAAGCATGATTTAATATCTAACATGATTATCCGTACTTGTCATGTGATTTGCTATAAGTTTCTGAATGCTTTGAAATGATTCGATTGATGTATTTAAGTATATGACTTAAGCATAATTTTGTTATATATATTAGCATGTGAACCGAAGCAGTTGTGATGGTAAGTATGTAATGATTAACTGTACTTTTTGCATGTTTTGATATGAATGTGAAGTTATGTGATTATGTCTTCAGTATCTGCTCTCTGAGTGTTTTTGCATGTTACTTAATATTTAGAGTTGCGCAGCGGTATTGTGATACTCTAAATGTTGTACCTTGGATTCCGAATAGTTTGTGTGTTTAGCATGTCTAAGTATGTTGGTTAACTAGCAATTCTTAACATGATGGTTTGGTTGTCAGTTCATGCATGGTGCTTAGTTATGTCAATTGCATGTGTAAAGCTCATGTGACTCCGCACGGTAAGATGTTGATATTTGCTACCCATGTTGGTTTATGCATGTGATATAGTATGTAGTTCAGCATATTGATGCTTGTAACGTGTATTGTATTATGTCTGTTTTGGTCTATCCTGGAGATGAGTTTATGGTTTGATAGTGAGTATTGAAATGAATGCCTTTATTATGCAAGCCTAATTATTTATATGTTATGAATATCCGCATTTGCCATTTGAATGTGTTTTGCCTTGGCGACCATTGTGAATGGCCGTCCATATTTTGGTGTGTTCTCCCCACTAAGCGTTTATCGCTTAGCACGGATTTCCTTTCCGTGCAGGTGGCAGGTTTGGTTCTGTTCGAGTCGTGCTTCTGCAAGGTCGGCCACGTAGGAGTTAGAAGTTCTGTATTTTATTCAGCTTCTGTATTTCAGCTTTTGTAATTCTGTAGTATTGTATATGTAATTAATTATGTTTTAATCTTGAGTTTTCTTGTGGGAATGTAATAGTTAGTATGTTTTATGTTTAGTTATTCCTTTGTTTTATTATTTCGATTATGCTTCCGTTGAATGGTTATATGTATGCTTCTGTGTATGCTTTTGCTTAGTGCCTGCATGTGCGTGAGTTATTGCATGTTCAGTCTGTACCGCAAGGTAAGTCAAGGTAATTTTTTAATTAACCCATATTTTCGTATGTATGCTATGTATGAAAGTATACTTCCGCATTGTGCTTGTGTATATCTGTATGAGTGAGCGTCGGGTAGCGCGCCCGCCGGCGTCCTTCCAACGGGGATGGCGATGGGGGTGTTACAGTTAGTGGTATCAGAGCCCAGGTTTGATGGTTCTGGGTGTGTTGTTTGTTCGGTGTTGAGTCTTTGCATGAGAGTCGGTTTTGTGTTGTGGCCTAATGCAGATGCGTCCTATTTTGTGTCATGTCTAGATGGAGTCTGATCCTAGTGAGATGTGGGCGAGATAACAGAAAGTGTGAATCGAGTTAGTGCTGATCAGAATGTTTCTGAGCGTCTTCCAGTTGAAGATTCTGGTCGTGTTTCGGAAGATAGGGCATTAGTACAAGGATTGATTCGGATTTTGGATAGATTGACTGCTCCTCGTGCTTCTAAAGATTTTGTTCAACATGTTCCTCAGAAGAGAAAAGGATCGGTTAGTGAAGTGCCAGCAGGGAAGAGGGTTCGAGAACCTTCGATGTGTCAACAATTTCGGAAGCAACATGGGAAAAAGTGTAAGAAGTGGGTACCGTCAGTATGTCAGCACTGCCAGAAGCGACATCGTGGTCCATGTCGGAAGCTTTCAGGTGCTTGTTTCAGGTGTGGCAGTATGGAACACCAGATTGCCGGTTGTCCTAAGAAAATGAGTGAGAGTCTAGCTGGGCAAGCTAGAAAGGATGTGGAGGATTTGCTCAGATCTTCTCGAGTGCCTGCAAAGTTTGTAGCGTCTAGCAAGGATTCGAAGGAGACTACAGGTTCTTCTGGTAAGTTGCATTGCAAGCTTTAGTTTAAGTAAGTTTTGTTTGTTTGGGTTGTGTGGATGTAAGTGTTTCGCTGTGAATTTCGAGGATGAAATTCTTTTAGGAGGAAAGAGTTGTCACAGCCCAAAATGGCCCTAGTCGGGTTGTGCATGCTAAGTCGGGATCGGAAGGGTATTTCAGTAATTCGTGCTTGAGAAATTTGGAGTGTTAAGGACCTAATTGATAAGATAATTAAGTTTGTACGGAAAGAATTGTGTAAGTGAGTGAAGTGTAATTGTCTAAGGACTAAAGAGCATTAAGACAAGATATTTATTAAGGAAAGGTTTGGGTGCATGTGAGGGTATGGTGCTTTGGTTTGGAAAGTGTAAATGGATTTTGTGGTCCATTAGGGAGCTGCCAAGTGGATTGTTAGGTGGGCATTGAATGAAGAATAGAAGAAGAAGTAAGAGGAAGAGAGAGGGAAAAACACAGATTTTTGGTTTGGCTTTCCCATCTCCCTCATCTCACGCTTTCTCTTCTCTTCTCTTCTCCTTTCTTTGCTTCTCCTTTCTTTCTCATTTGGCTTGAGTTGTGTTTGGCTTGAAGTGAGGCTGCTTTGAAGAGGTAAGTTGGTTTAAGGTTTTCTACGTGCTCCTGTTCTTCTTCATCTTCCTGGTTTTGTCTTTTATTAGGGTTTGAACTAAGGATTTGTGGGTTTCTTGTTTGTGCAAGTTTTGGATTGTAAGAAGAAGCAAAGTAAAGGCAAGGAAAGGATTGAGGATTGATCTTGAAGCGTGAGTTTGGATCGTCATTTCCAGGTTTGGGAGCATTTTGAATGCATGCAATGTTTGAACTTCTCTGTTCTTCAATCTCAGTTGAATGTCTCTGCCCTATTTCTCACTAGACTTATAATGTGTTTGAATGGCCTAATTTCTGGAATTTGGTGTGTTTTAGAACGTGTATATGCATGATTAAGTGAGTAGATGTGTTAGTAATGCATGACAAGTATTGATTTGGAAGTTCTGAGTTTGTGTTTTGAACCTACTGTAACTTTTAGGGTTTATATTCTTGAATGGGTTATGCATGATTTTGATTGTTTGATTGTGGAATTAATTGCAATTATCTTGTTTATGATGTTTGGAAGATCGACTGTAAGGTAAGATGAGTTTGGATGTGTTTTAAATCAGATTGAAAATGATTTTTATCGAGTTCTTTGAATTCTGGGTAACCTGGAAATGGGAAATCGCGTTTCTGTATAATTTTCCATTTCCAGTGTGTCGTGAATTCCCTGAGAGAGACAAGCCACGAGACGTGACTTCCAGTCACGCCACGTGACTCTGTCTCCCAGTCACAACGCATGACTTCTCGGTGGGGGGGACGAAGTCGCGAAGCGTGACTGCCTTGCGAGAGGCAAGTCACGACGTCACTCTTGTTAAGGGCAGGCGTGACCCCAGTCGCGAAGCGTGACTGCCTCTCTCTGTGAGAGGAAAGTTACGTCTCGTGACTTAGAGTCACGGCGTGACTCTTGTGAGGCCAGGCGTGACATAGAGTCACGTCCCGTGACTCTCTAGGAGGTCACGAGGCGTGACACTAGGTCATGTCTCGTGACCCCTTTGAGGTCAGTCATGAGTCGTGACCGACCCCTCTTCAGCCCCTTTTTCCGATTTCGCCCAGTTTTAACCAAAATGAATTTCCTATTTCTTCTGTATGGGTCTTCACTGCTGTATAATTTATGTCATACTGTTATATGCTCCTGTATGGCTTTTCTGTTTTGCTTTGTTCACCGTGACTAGTTTTATTATTAAATGGCTTTTTCCTCTATTGTGTGCTATCTTATTTTGCTCATCTGATTGGTTAGCCTATTTCAGTTATGATTAGCAATATGTTATGCATATCTTTGATTGAATTCTTGTCTAAGAGTAATCTGCCATGCTTAGAAATATATATAGTATCATTTCATGATTCAGATTATGCGTTTTTGGATCATTGGCATAATATGATTCCACATGTGTTCCTCACATGCTTTAGAATGATGAGTAGTGCTAAGATGTTATCAATAGAGTTATTGCATGCTCCAGTATATGACTTGTATGAAGTATGATTGGCATCCTGCTATGCCAAACTTATTTGAATAATATGGTTGATGTCTGAAAACATTGTTATGCTTTAGCCTTTGAACTCAATGTGTTTTATTTAAATGTAATTTGGATTATGCATGATTTATTCTTAGTTATCTGCACCTAAACGCATGTTTAGGATTATGTTTTGATAATCATTGGTATGGTAGTGTTTCTATACCTGATTCTTGGCATGTTTTAGAACAGTGTTTAAATGTTAAAGTATATTGACTGTATTATGTTTTGCAATGGGAATGTATGAGATATGACCAACCTTATGAGCATATTTATATGTCTATTGTACTCTGATTTATGCATGATGTATATATATATATATATTTATGCGTAGTGTGATTCGAAATGTGTATTGTTTTATGCATGACCTGCGAGAGTCAGTCTAGTGGATAGTTAGGCATGCCTAATAGAGTCTGTTAGCTGCAGCCCATAGTTCTGTTTGGACCCCGATCAGGTCCCCGTTTGGTTCCTCGCGAACCCTTTTCTGTATTGGATCTTGTTTAAGGTCCCTTTTGAAAATATCTGTGAAAGTTAAAGTATAATGGTTTAATCGGTTCGTACCCGTAACGTACTGTCTGTAATCGGCTCGTACCCGGAAAGTACTGTCTGTACACTCGTTATCCACTACCTAGAGTCAGCAGGTGTTCTTTGAATGTTTATTTGAACTGCTCTGATCTGATTTGGTTATAAATGGATTATCTGACTGAGTATATCGATGTAATGTATATCAGATTATTTCTGAATGAATATGATTATGAAATACTGATTGTAGGGCTTTATTATATGAGCATGTTTATATGGATTATGTTTTAGCCTTTGCGTATTATCCTTGTTATTTTGAAATAACCATCAGAATGTGATATCCGTTTGAGCATGATAATGATCTCAGGAATCAGTTTATATGTATATGAATGTGACTATGAGCTTCAGAATGTATGTCTGTTTTAAGTAAGCATGATTTAATATTTAACATGATTATCCGTACTTGTCATGTGATTTGTTATAAGTTTCTGAATGCTTTGAAATGATTCGATTGATGTATTTAAGTATATGGCTTAAGCATAATTTTGTTATATATATTAGCATGTGAACCGAAGCAGTTGTGATGGTAAGTATGTAATGATTAACTGTACTTTCTGCATGTTTTGATATGAATGTGAAGTTATGTGATTATGTCTTCAGTGTCTGCTCTCTGAGTGTTTTTGCATGTTACTTAATATTTAGAGTTGCACAGCGGTATTGTGATACTCTAAATGTTGTACCTTGGATTCCGAATAGTTTGTGTGTTTAGCATGTCTAAGTATGTTGGTTAACTAGCAATTCTTAACATGATGGTTTGGTTGTCAGTTCATGCATGGTGCTTAGTTATGTCAATTGCATGTGTAAAGCTCATGTGACTCCGCACGGTAAGATGTTGATATTTGCTACCCATGTTGGTTTATGCATGTGATATAGTATGTAGTTCAGCATATTGATGCTTGTAACGTGTATTGTATTATGTCTGTTTTGGTCTATCCTGGAGATGAGTTTATGGTTTGATAGTGAGTATTGAAATGAATGCCTTTATTATGCAAGCGAAATTATTTATATGTTATGAATATCCGCATTTTCCATTTGAATGTGTTTTGCCTTGGCGACCATTGTGAATGGCCGTCCATATTCTGGTGTGTTGTCCCCACTAAGCGTTTATCGCTTAGCACGGATTTCCTTTCCGTGCAGGTGGCAGGTTTGGTTCTGTTCGAGTCGCGCTTCTGCAAGGTCGGCCACGTAGGAGTTAGAAGTTCTGTATTTTGTTCAGCTTCTGTATTTCAGCTTTTGTAATTCTGTAGTATTGTATATGTAATTAATTATGTTTTAATCTTGAGTTTTCTTGTGGGAATGTAATAGTTAGTATGTTTTATGTTTAGTTATTCCTTTGTTTTATTATTTCAATTATGCTTCCGTTGAATGGTTATATGTATGCTTCTGTGTATGCTTTTGCTTAGTGCCTGCATGTGCGTGAGTTATTGCATGTTCAGTCTGTACCGCAAGGTAAGTCAAGGTAAGTTTTTAATTAACCCATATTTTCGTATGTATGCTATGTATGAAAGTATACTTCCGCATTGTGCTTGTGTATATCTGTATGAGTGAGCGTCGGGTAGCGCGCCCGCCGGCGTCCTTCCAACGGGGACGGCGATGGGGGTGTTACAGACGCAATCAAACTTAGGCTTTTCCCTTTCACTTTAAAAGATAAGGCCAAAGCTTGGTTGAATTCGCTAGCAAGGGGATCAATTACTACTTGGGACCAATTGGCCAATGCTTTTTTATCCAAATATTTTTCCTTGGCTAAAACAGCCAAAATCATAAAGGATATCACTACATTTGTTCAAAATGACAATGAATCTTTGTATGAGGCTTGGGAAAGGTTCAAAGAATTGCAAAGAATGTGTCCACACCATAACCTTCCAAGAGAGCTCTTGATGCAAACCTTTTATAATGGAGTTAACCCAACTATATGAGGTACAATAGATGATGCAGCTGATGGATCCTTGATGAGAAAAACAACCGAAGAAGCATTTGAATTATTGGAGGAGATTTCAATGAATAATTACATGTGGCCTACCGAGAGAGTAAGGGATTCTAATTCTTCTAATGCTAGGGGAGTACATGCACTTGATTCTGTAGTTGCTTTGCAAGCTCAAGTAGAAGCTTTAACTCATAAACGTAATAGTTTAGGAGTGGCAGGTACTCAGCAAAATAATTGTAACATTTGTGGGCAACTAGGACATTCTAGTGAAGGATGTAATTTTGGGGGTAACTAATAATGAAGAGCAAGTTAGCTTTATTCAAGGTCAAGATCGTGGTAACCCTTACTCTAATACATATAATCCAGGTTGGAGAAATCATCCTAACTTTTATTGGGGAAATAGTAGCAACCAAAATAGGAGTGTAGGTTTTTAACAACCTCAAGATAGGCTTGGGGCTTTAGAAGTTAAGATGGATAGGTTCTTGGAGGGAATCAATATGAAATTTAACTCACAAGAGGAGAACCACAAGAGGCTGGAAAATAAGTTTGATCAAATTACAAAGAATCAAGCCTCATCCATCCATAACTTAAAAGTGCAAATTGGGCAATTAGCAAAGGCTTTACCTTCAAGGTTACAAGGAACTTTACCAAGTAATACAGAAGAGAACCCAAGGGAACATCTAAAAGCCATAAATTTGAGGTCAGGTAAATCCTATACTAATGAAATTATTACTACTAACAAGAGTGGAGAGTTGCAAGAAAATGATAAGAAGAATGACTCTTCTGTCTCGAGCACGACGCCTGTCGCGATCGCGACAGAGGAGAGGCCAAATAATGTTGCTGGCGTGGTACCTATCGCGAGCGCACCAGCTGAAGGAGAGCGTTCTGTCGCGAGCGCGACAGCTGTCGCGGGCGCGACAGAAATGACTTCTAAGGCAAATCTTCCAAAGGCATTTCAACCTCGTCGACCGTTTCCTCAACGCCTGAAGAGACAAAACCAAGATAAGCAATTCCAATCTTTTATTTATAAATTGAAGCATTTGCACATCAATTTAAATTTTATTAAGGCCATTACACAAATTCCTAATTATGCAAAATTTCTTAAAGATTTAATTTCTAAGAAAAGAAATTGGGAAGATATATCCACTATTTCATTAACTGAGGCATGTAGTTCTATAATCATAAATAATCTGCCTACAAAGCTTAAGGAGAATGGTAGCTTTACTATTCCATGCACCTTAGGTGATGTTGAGTTTCCTAAGTGTTTATGTGATTTGGGGGCAAGTATAAATCTCATATCTTTGTCCATCTTTAAAAAGTTGGGGTTGGATTATGTTAAACCTACTTCCATGGTTTTGCAATTAGCTGATCAATCTATTAAGAAATCCTACGGAATAATAGAAGATGTGTTGGTAAAAGTGGATAAGTTTATTTTACCTACTGATTTTGTTATCTTAGATTTTGCCTATGATGTGAATGTCCATTGATTTTGGGAAGACCTTTCATGAGGACTGGTAGGGCTTTAGTAGATGTCTATGAGGGCACTTTAGTCTTAAGAGTAGGGGATGATAGTGTGGAATATCATATGGATAGAGCATTACAATATCCCATGGATGAAAATGTTTGCATGAAAATAGATGTAATCAATGCTTGCGTTTTGGAGGTATTGGAAAATGCAGGTGAAGAAGAGGTTCAAATGGAGGAAAAAGTTCATGAAGATATGGAGCAAGAGAGCTTAAGGCCAGAACTTCTTTATCGGAATGAAGCACCTTTGCCACCTTCAATTGTAAGTCCTCCAAATGTGGAATTAAAAGAACTACCAAATCATTTGAGGTATGCATTTTTTGGCTCTAATCATACTTTGCCTATTATAATTTCCAACAAACTTACTAGTGCACAAGCGTATACATTGTCAGAGGTTGTTAAAAAAGGATAAAAAGTATTGGTTGGCAGATTTCTGATTTAAAAGGTATTAGTCCTAATGTTGTCATGCATAGGATAAGCTTGGAAGGTGAATGTCAGCCTAAAGCTGATAGGCAAAGAAGGCTTAAGCCTCACATGAAAGATGTAGTGAAAAAAGAAGTTATTAAGTTGCTTGATGCTGGGATAATCTATCCAATTTCGGATAGTAATTGGGTGAGTCCAATACATTGTGTTCCAAAGAAGGGAGGTATGACGGTTGTTAGGAATGAGAATGGTGATCTAATTCCTACTAGAACCACCACCGGTTGGAGGGTGTGTATAGACTATAGGAAGTTAAATTCAGCAACTAGGAAAGATCATTTTCCTTTACCATTCATTGACCAAATGTTGGAGAGAATAGCTGGCCATTCTCATTACTGTTTTTGAGATGGTTATTCAGGATATTTTCAAATTTTTATCTACCCTAGTGACCAAGAGAAAACCACATTTACTTGTACATATGGGACCTTTGCTTATAGGCAAATACCTTTTGGGTTATGTAATGCACCAGCCACCTTTCAAAGGTGTATGACTTCAATTTTTGGGGATATGATAGAGGACATAATGGAAGTTTTTATGGATGACTTTTCTGTTTATGGGGATTCATTTGAGCTTTGTCTACAAAATTTAGATAAAGTATTAGCTAGATGTGAAGAAACTAATTTGGTTCTTAATTGGGATAAATGCCATTTCATGGTAGATGAGGGGATAGTTTTAGGGCATAAGATTTCAAGTCGAGGGATTGAGGTAGATAGAGCAAAAACAAAATTGATTGAGAAATTACCTCCACCCACTACACTTAAAGGGGTAAGATTTTTTCTTGGACATGCTGGTTTTTATAGAAGATTTATAAAGGATTTTTCATTGATTGCTAAACCTTTAACTAATTTGTTAATAAAGGATGTGCCTTTTGAATTTTCTGAAGAATGTATGCATGCTTTTGATACTTTGAAGAAAGCTCTTGTAAGTGCACCTATTATCACCACTCCTAATTTGGAATTGCCATTTGAGATCATGTGTGATGCAAGTGATTTTGCTGTGGGATGCGTGCTAGGACAAAGGCATGGTAAGAATTTGCATGTGATTTATTATGCTAGCCACACTTTGTCACCTCCTTAAATTAATTACACAACCACTGAAAAAGAGATGTTAGCTGTGGTTTATGCATGTGACAAATTTAGATCTTACTTGTTAGGGTCTAAAGTTATTATTTATAAGGATCATGCGGCATTGAGGTATTTGTTTGCTAAGAAAGATGCTTAACCTAGATTGATTCGTTGCGTATTATTATTGCAAGAATTTGACCTTGTCATTAAAGATAAAAAGGGAAGTGAAAATTTTGTAGCTGACCATTTGTCAAGGTTAGAAAACAATGATGAACCTTTAGGTGATAGCAATAATGAGTCTTTTCCGGATGAATCATTAATGTCACTTGAGAATATGCAATCATTAATGTCACTTGAGAATATGCATGTACCTTGGTATGCTGATTTTACTAATTATCTTGCTACTGGGATTGTGCCTAATGGTTTGACATGGCAACAAAAGAAAAAGTTCTATAATGATGTCAAACATTATCTTTGGGAGGAACCCTATTTATTTAAGATAAGTGGGGATGGCATAATCCGTAGATGTGTGAGTGAGGAAGATTATCAAAACATCTTGAAACATTGTCATGCTGCTTTGTATTCGGGACATAATGGTTCTACTAAAACTGCTTCTAGGGTGCTTGAATGTGGATTCTTTTGGCCTACATTGTTTCATGATGCAAGGGTGTTTGTTGCCAAGGGTAATAAATGTCAAAGAGCTGGTAATATTAGTAAGAGAGATGAAACGCCTTTGAATAACATATTAGAAGTTGAAGTATTTGATGTGTGGGGATTTGATTTTATGGGTCCTTTCCCTACATCTTTTGGGCAAAATTACATTTTGGTTGGTGTAGATTATTTGTCCAAATGGGTTGAAGCAAAAGCAATGCCAACTAATGATTCGAAGGTAGTGCTAAAGTTTTTGAAGAAGCTTTTCTCAAGGTTTGGAGTGCCAAGAGCCATCATAAGTGATAGAGGTAAGCATTTCATTAACTATTCTTTTGATTCTTTATTGCATAAATATGGTGTGCATCATAGAGTAGCTACACCATATCACCCACAAACAAGTGGTCAAGTGGCAGTGTCCAGTAGGGAAATTAAGTGGATAGTAGAAAAAACTGTTTCTAATTCTAGAAAGGATTGGGCACATAAATTGGATGGTGTTTTATGGGCATACCATATAGCATTTAAGGCACCTATTGGTATGACACCATATAGGTTCGTTTATGGGAAAGCATGTCATTTGCCTGTGGAGTTAGAGCATAAAGCATATTAGGCCATTAGGACCTTGAATTATGACTTAAACGATGCAAGTGTCAAGAGATGTTTGCAATTGAATGAGCTTGATGAGTTAAGACTTTTTGCCTATGAAAATGCCAAAATCTATAAAGAAAGGTCTAAAAAATGGCATGATGCTCATATAAGGCATAAACAGTTCACCATTGGGAATAAGGTTCTTTTGTACAATTCAAGATTGAAACTCTTTCCTGGAAAATTGAGATCTAGGTGGAGTGGCCCCTTTGAAGTCACCCAAGTCTTTGATCAAGGTTTTTTAGAACTTAAAAATGCAAAAGGGGAATTATTTAAAGCCAATGGTCAAAGATGTAAGTTGTATTTGGAGGAAACCTTTCATGGAAGGGAGGTTTCATTTATCTCTTTAAAAATGGTTTAAAGGTTACTTAACGTTATTTTTCTTTTTAATTACTTGTTATATTATATGTGTGATATTTATATTTACTAATGTAATTCTTTTTGTTCAACAGATACTCTTAAATTGTAAGTTTATTTTCTATGTCAATTTGTGATGTTATTTTACAAGGGAAACAAAGTTGATTTTTAAGTTTTCCTCTGTCGCGAGCGCGACAGAGAGGGGAAGTCTTTTGTAGGTTTCATCGCGACGGCGCGACATTGTGGTACTCGCGACAACTAATTTTAGGATTTGAGCAATTCATTTCTGTCGCGAGCATGACATTGTCGCGAGCGCGACAGAAAAAGGGGGCTTCATTTGTCACACTGACGCGATGTGTCTCGCGAGGTGATGAATGTTAAAATTTTTGGAACAATCGCTTCTGTCGCTGTCGCGACAGGACGCGGGATTTGAAACTTTTGAAAATTCTAACCATTGGCTCTCATATATATTTTCCATATATATTTATTTTATGCCCTAATCTCTTATTTCTCTTTCATTTTGTGTGGCTTTTCGGTTTTCTCTCCAATTTTTCTATCTTCTTTTCTCAAATTCTCACACGTATTCTCTTCCTTTTCAGTTTTTCTAGGGTTTACTCTTCGTCTCTTATAATTCTTTTCATCTTTTCTATATTATTGCTCATGATTTTAAGAGATGGTGAGGACAAAGTTAGTTGGAGATAAGAGGAAGGGGAAGAGGCCGATGGGAGAGTCAAGCACTCAAGGTGACGATTCCATTCCAGATCTAACTTTATTTTAAAGCCGGTATGAGTGTCCTTTACCAATTTTTTCTGATGATGAAGGTCAGAAATTTCAATACTTTGCTAAAAAAATCTATGTTGGCATGTGGGATTTAGATTTTGCTATTTTGGATACTTTGGGTTTAACCACTCAAATTAATAATTTTCTTAGATATATGAAGTCGGGGAAATTTGTTAATTTATCTCTGCCTGTTAGGAAAGAGTGGGCTTTAGAATTTTTTGTGACCCTTGCTTGTGTGGATAAATGTAAAAATGAGATGAAATTTTGACATCAAGGTATTGAATATACTTTTTGGTATGATGAACTCCATGAATGGTTTGGTTTTCCTCTCAATAGTAAACGATTTGATTCTCATCATTTTAGACCTTCCACTGTTTGGCATAGATTGTCTGGTTTGGATCATTTTGATAATAAAAATTCTACTAATAGGCAAATTAGGGATGATACTTTGATAATTTTCCATAAATATCTTTGTCATGCTATGTTTGGTAGAGTGGAAAGCACTAAGGTCCAAACTAAGGATTTGTTTGTGTTAGATCTTTTGCATGCCCAAAAAACACTTGATTCCATTGATTTCATTTTTGATGGCCTTTACCATGCATCTATTGCTAGGAGTAAATCGGTGGGAATGTGTCATATGGTCATGGGTATTATATTAGGATGCCTTGGTGATTTGCCAAATTTTGTCATGGAAGATAATGAAACTATTGCTAAGCTTGATATTGTCTATTAGAGGAGGGCTAACATTTTAACTAAGGGAGGTTGGCCCCCTAGATTTGTTGACCGTTCTGCTGGTGCTCCAAGTATGGCTGGACCAAGTGCACCAAGTGGTCATGCACCTGAATCAACCTCCACGGCTGTGGCTCGTGACTCCTCGGATGAGAACGAGGAGGCTGCTGGGGTTAATGCTGCTGCTGGAGGCTCTACTACAGGTTTGGAGCAAGTAATAAATCGATTGGATGGCATTAAAGCCACTAATCATAGCTTGGCGGTGTGAATGGATGTCTTGGAAACTGATGTGAGGGTTGTGCTTAAAAATCTGAAGAGTATGAGTACGAAGCTCCTCAGTTTTTTCCACAAGAAACATGTGGCACTTTCTCCCTCTCCACCTAGCTCTCCTAGTGGGAGTTTCTGAGTTTGTTCTCCTATCGTTTTCTTTATTTTGTTTGTTTTGTGTTCTTTTATGATGTGTGTTGTGTTAGCTGTGTTTGTTGTGTTGTTTTGATAGTTTTGAGTATGTTTATTTTCAAACAATGGGGACATTGTGTCCTTCAAGTGTGGGAGGAGTATGTTAAGTTATTTTAGCTTGTCTTTTTGTAGTTTATTGCTTAAATGTATATATTTGTTGTGAGTGAGTAGCATAGCCTGTGTAAGCGTGAACTGCTAGATTTAGGATTTGTTTTCATGTGTTTAGGATGTTTTTAGGTTTTATTGGACATATGATTGTTGGAGCCTATATATTTGATGCATATTTGAAAATTAAAGCATGTTTAGATGAAAATCTTTTGACCTTTAGTCTAAGTAGATAACTTTTTAGATATAGCATTATTTGTTTTACTTTGGCATTCTATTGTACATAGTGAGGGCCATGACTTAGCAAAGACTTTGGTGTAGGTTCTTTTTAAGTCGAGTATTTTTTCACATGTAAATAAAGATTGTTTTGCCAACTCATTGCCTATGATAGTTTAACTTATAGCCTATGTGAGCTTTTGAGCCTTATACAATGATATTTTTCTTTGTATGAGAGCCTTAGTATGCCATATCCTCCAGAACTTGTTTTTGGTAAATTTTGAGACTACGTTTTAGTATGGGATGTACACGAGATATGATAAGGGCACTTAGAATGAATCATTTTTGGCCTGCTTTACAACTTCTTACCTTTTGACTTTAGGAAGCCAAGTTAAGCCTAAATCCTCTTTTTCTTGTTAAACACATATATAGCTATATCCTTTTGGTTAAACAGTAGCCTATTTCTTGTGGATTACCCATATTGTAACACCCCAACTCATACGCAGGCTAACCCATCCGCAAGGGAGTAGGAAGCCGTACGAGTAGGTGTGTTACCGAACAGAAACGATACAAAGCGTATATAATTATGAAAGAATTAAAAACTTTTAAGGAGCAAAAATCTGAATATACATATTCATAAACGCGCATATTTAAAACGAAAACATACACATTTACAATTTTACAATCATTCAATAGGAGTCTGAAATATTACATCTGTAATGGCCGCAAAATACCCTAGTTGTTTCGGTATGTCATATGAAGTATGTATGTATATTTATTAAGAGATAAATTCTGAATTTAAGGGTGTTTAGATAATTAATTATAGGGGTGGATTAATCTGAAAATAAAAGAAGGATTTAATTGCAAAAATATAAAGTATGTAAGTGAGTAAAATGACATTATGCATGGGTAAATAAATGGAGGATTAACTAAGTTAATTAACAAAGGATTAAGGTAGAAAATAATGGGTAATTAATTATATGAAGGAGCAGATTTTTGTTAGTGGGAAATGATGGAACATGTGAGAATTTAAATAAGAGAAGTGGGAGCAGATTTTTAGTGGGAATTGATGGAACATTTGAGGAGTTAAATAAGAGTAGTGGAAGCTAATGGGGAACAACTTTTCTTAGTGGGTTTTGCTGTGGATTTATGAAGAGTGGACTCATCATCAATTAGCATTAAGTGTCTAGTGGAAGAGTAAAGTTAGTGGCTAGTGGAGTTTCCATTTTCTGCATCTTTGTACATAGATTGGAGCCTTCTTTAGTCTTTATTTTGTGAGAAAGAAAGAGAGAGGAAGAGCTGAAATTCGTATGTCTTAGAGAGCCATTCTTTTGTACTTGTTCTTCAGCAAATTAAGCTCTCTTCTCCCTTCAAAAACTCTGCCTTGAGTGAGTGTAAGTTGGAAGGGTTGAATGCATATCATTTAAGAGCAAAGATCAAGGATTTGTAAGGTAAAATGATGGTATAATCATGCATGTAAAATTCTGTTTCATCTACCTATTCTTAGAATGATTTTTATGAGGTTATTATGAGGATATTAATGCTGGAAATTTATGCTTAATAGCTGAAGAAAAGAGGAGGATTAAAGGCAAAGCAAAGGTTGGGGAAGCTAGTGAACAACAGCCCCATTAGGAGCTTAGGAGTGTGAGGTTTGGGAACTAGTTGCTTGTGTGTGTATTGTTTGATTTATTATGTGTATTATGTAAATGGTTGTGTGGTGTGATAGATTGAAGGAATGAATATGTATTGTTAAAATGATGCTAAATGTGTCGGTTTATAACTAATGTGTTGGAAGTATAAAATAAAATAAAATGGAGTTGAGTTTCTGTGTTGGACTCTCCTGACCTTTAGTGACATTTTCATCCATATATTGAGTTATAATGCTCCAAATGAGTTGATTCAAATTGAATTTGAAACATAACATCCATATCTAAAAATGTCTAAGAGGAGTGTGGAGCAAATTCTGGCTTTAAGCGTTCCAAAATATTGTCACAACGTAGGTATTCCTATTCTGTCGGTTCATATGACCATCATTCAGTGTTTAGGGAATATATTACGTTATAGATGTCCAAATGATCTGATTCTTGTCCCATTTGAAAGATAAGACATATAGGAAGATATGTTAAGAAGAACGTTTTGCCCAGAAATGACCCTAGCTATGTCAAAAATGCAATACAAGTTGAATTATAGAGTCAGTCTAGAGTCTGCCTCAATTTTTCACCGCCGTGTAAAACCATTTTGCCCAGTTTTACCCATTTTTCACGTCCCACACGGCTGTGAAGGAATTCCTCACCGCCGTGTAAAATCATGCTGTCCAAATTTACCCATTTTTCACGTCCCACACGGCTGTATGAGTGTCCATACCGCCGTGTAACCTTATTTTGCCCTCAAAATGTATGTTTTCCTTCCCAAATTGAACCCGAACTTCACCACGAGTTTCCCTTAGTTTGTTCAATACATGTTTATCATTATAAAATGAGTATCTTAAGCATGATAAACTATGCATACTAATGTTATATGAGCTATAAATGTTCTAAGTGTAATGAATCAAGCATGATGATAATGATTAGATGGACATGAGAAACATGAAATGTATATAAGGGAAGTGATTTGTTATGTGTTAAAAATATATGTAAGGTGAATGTGATAATGCATATCTGAGGTGATTAATGAATGAGTATGAGCTTGTCATGATGTGAATAAGAAATAAAATAACTTAAGCCTGCGAGTCAAGTATTGGATAGGTAGGCATGCCTATAGAGGGTCTCTGAGCTGCAGCATAAGTAAGTTAAAGAAAGTTTGATTCTGATGATATGATTTTGATTGAATCCTTGCTGGATTTCAAGCTATGTAAGAATGAATAAGAAGGGTACCCATAAGTATGAAAGTTTTATATGATGAATGTACCCAAGGGGTACCAAGATATATGAAAATTCTGTCTGAAAGAAGTACCTTCGAGGTACCTATATTCTGTTTATAAGAAGTACCTTTGAGGTACCTATATTCTGTCTGAAAATTACCCGTTATCCATAACTTTGAACTGCAGGCAACATAATCGGATTAAAAAGGAAATATATGTCTTAAGCGATAAAATTGATTAATAACCTGTGTGATATACAATGAAATGTCAACATGTTTGCATAAATGGTTTAGTTGATTCGAAAGTTGAGAATTTATAAATAATGATTGCATGTACGAAGAAGTTGGGATGCTAAGCATGATTATTATTTGTTGATGATGTATATATATATTCTTGTGTTGTATTGCTTGTTATGTTTGTGTTCCCCACTAAGCGTAAAACGCTTAGCACGGATTTTCTTTAATCCGTGCAGGTACGGAAGTAGGTTCTCGAAGGACGACTCCGCAGGTCAAAGGTCAACATTAGGCTTTGTGTAGGTTTTTGGGGTTATCATTTTGGGATGTGTATGTTGTTCTAATTTTATAAAATAATGATGAAAAGTCTATGATGTACAAAGTATGTTTCGGCATGCAAGTCTAAAGATAATAACATAGTATGTGTAAGATGGATAATAAGTAAAGTGGTGTGCTCGTGTGATGTAATAAGCTTATGTGTGATGCATGTGGAATGGCTTGGGTAAATGTAAGAAGAAGTTTTATTTGAGCAAGTTTTTATGATCATATTTAACTCAGTATATGTAAGTGTTTTTGTGTGCACGATCATTTCCTATCGATTTAGCTGCTTCAGCTTTAACGGTTGGAAATGGGCGTCACAAGTTGTGGTATCAGAGCCCTAGGTTTAGTCTTTTCTGGGAATAATGGGTAGATAGGATGTGTATAGTATGTTGACCTAATGCGGAAGTCCTTATTTAATTTGTGTAGTATCAAAGATGGAACTTAACCGCCAAGTGATAGAAGAAACAGCCGAAAGTGTCAACTCTCGAGAAGCTGAAAGGACGGGCACTAGACAGACTGGGCCAGATAGGCAAAGAAATGAGGTTCCAATAGGACCTATGGAAGCTGTGATGAAAATAACACAAGATATGGCAAGGTTTATGGAGCGAATGATGGCACCCAGGCTACCAATAGAGTCTTTAAGAAAGCATGGAGCTGAAGAATTCTTTGGGACAAAGTTAGATGAATCTGAAAAAGCTGAATACTGGATTGAAAAAGTAGAAAGAATTCTCCAGGAGATACGGTGTCCTAAAGATCAATGGCTTGAGTGTGTGGTGTCTTTGCTACAAGGCGCTGCATATGACTGGTGGAAGCTGGTATTACAGAATCCTGAGCTTCCTAATCCTGTGGATTGGGATTTCTTTGAAAGTGAATTCAGACACAAGTTCCTTACTAAGGCATATCAAGAAGCAAACTGGAAGAAGTTCCTAAGCTTAAAGTAGAGATCTATGACTGTTTCTGAGTATGAGGCTGAATTTTGCAGACTAAGTAAATATGCTCCTAAGAAGGTTTTGACTGAAAATTTGAGGTGTCAACAATTTGAGGAAGGGCTGAATGAAGAGATAAAGGCTTTGCTGATTTCTTTGACTACTGATCAGAATGTGAGCTACTACAGAATAGTTCAGGCAGCCTAGAGAGCTGAAAAGAATTTTGAGGCTCAGAGGGAATGGAGACAGAAAAGAAGTGCAAACAGAGGAGGTTATAGTACGGGAAAAAGGCCACGGGTTTCTACCATGGCACCACCAGAAGAATCTAGATATGGTCCTTCAGCAAGAGGAAAGAAATGGGGAAGACCTTCAGTAGCTCATCAGAGTCGAGGAACAGCTAGTGGCAGGAGTGAAATACCTGAGTGTTCTCATTGCAGAAAAAGACATTGGGGTGAGTGTTGGAAGGTTAGAGGTGCTTGTTTCGGATGTGGAAGCACGGAACATTTTATTGCCAATTGCCCTCAACCACGTATAGCGGTGAGTAATCAACAGGAGCAAAGTAGAGGTGGTTCAAATATGCCTTCAGTTAATAGAGGAAGAGGTAGAGGACGTGGCAGAGGAAGTCAGTCAAGGTGGGCAACTGATTCTGAGGCTGTGGATAGGCCTGGTGCAGGGTCTATTCGTGCTTATGCCCTGAAGGCGAGGAGCAAGATGCACCTGAGGTGATAGCAGGTACTTTTCTGTTTAATGACATGAAAATGTTTGCACTTATTGATCCTGGATCTACGCATTCATACATATGTTCTGATAAGATAAGTGAAAGCATGCCTAAAGCTGAATGTTTAGCATATGATATCTGTGTAATAAGTCCCTTAGGAGGTTGTGCAAATGTGAATCGGGTGTATAGGAATTGTGCATTACAAGTTCAAGGTTATGAGTTTCCTGCAGATTTGATTGAATTACACTTTGATGAGTTTGATTTGATTTTGGGGATGGATTGGCTAACAAAGTATGATGCGGATGTGAAGTGTAAAAGGAAGATTTTGATACTTAAGGATGATAAAGGGAATAAAGTGATAGTCAAGGGAGTTTGTACTAATCCTCTTGTGAATGTGATATCTGCAATGCAAGCCAGTCGATGTTTAAGGAAGGGATGTGAAGCTTATCTTGCTGTGGTGTTGGATAGTAAAAGAGAGCATGTAAAGATACAAGATATACCAGTGGTAAGTGAGTTTCCTGATGTGTTTCCAGAAGAATTGAGTGGTGTACCACCAGTAAGAGAAGTAGAGTTGTCAATAGATGTGTTACCAGGTACAACACCAGTATCTAAAGCACCATACAGGATGGCTCCAACAGAGTTAAAAGAACTGAAAGTTCAGTTGCAGGAGTTGTTGGATAGGGGTTTCATTAGACCCAGTGTGTCACCATGGGGAGCACCGGTTTTGTTTGTTAAGAAGAAGGATGGTACAATGAGAATGTGCATTGATTATCGACAACTGAATAAGGTAACCGTGAAGAATCGGTATCCCTTGCCTCGGATTGAGGATTTATTTGATCAGTTAAGGGGAGCAGGTGTGTTTTCGAAGATTGATTTGCGTTCTGGGTATTATCAGTTGCAAGTAAAGAAGGAGGATATTTCAAAGACAGCATTTAGAACTCGGTATGGACATTACGAATTTTTAGTAATGCCATTCGGGTTGACTAATGCGCCTGCTGCATTTATGGATTTGATGAATAGAGTATTCAGGTCTTATCTTGATCAGTTTGTGGTAGTGTTCATAGATGATATTTTGGTTTATTCCAAAGATGAGAAGGAACATGAGCAGCATTTAAAGATGGTACTTCAGACACTAAGGGAACATCAGTTGTATGCCAAGTTGAGTAAATGTGAGTTTTGGTTACGAGAGGTATCTTTTCTGGGTCATGTAATATCTTCAGAAGGGATTAAAGTAGACCCAGCTAAGATAGAAGCTATTGTGAATTGGAAGCCACCCAAGAATGTGCTTGAAGTTCGTAGTTTCTTAGGTTTGGCAGGGTATTACAGAAGGTTTGTGAAAGGATTCTCAGTTATAGCTTCACCAATGACAAAGTTGCTGCGAAAAGGGGTGAAGTATGTATGGTCTGAAAAGTGTTAGCAAAGTTTTGATCAGTTGAAAAAGATGTTAGTAGAGGCCCCAGTTCTTACTCAACCCATGCCTGGTAAAGAGTATGTGTTATACACAGATGCCTCTGGAGTTGGGTTAGGATGTGTTCTTATGCAAGATGGGAAGGTGGTGGCTTATGCATCGAGGCAACTGAAGCCACATGAGCAGAATTATCCAACTCATGATTTAGAGCTAGCTGCAGTAGTGTTTGCTTTAAAAATATGGCGACATTATCTGTATGGTGAGAAGTGTAAAATCTACACTGATCATAAAAGTCTGAAATATCTGCTCACTCAGAAGGAGTTGAATTTGAGGCAAAGAAGATGGCTAGAGCTGTTTAAAGACTATGATTGCATAGTAGATTATCATCCGGGAAAAGCAAATGTGGTAGCTGATGCACTAAGTAGGAAGACAGTTTCAGCAATGCAGTTGAAGCATGTGAGATGGAGATTTACATCTGATGGAGCTTTGCTTGTTCATTTGAAAGCAAGACCGGTATTGATAGATGATTTGTTAGCAGCTCAAAAGAATGATCCTAAGTTGCAGCAAGTTTGGCAGTCAGTGGGCAAAGATGATAAGTCTGAGTATATGGTGGATAAGAATGGAGTACTGCGGTACAAGAACAGAATATGCGTGGCTAATGATAAGGAATTGAAGAAAAGATTGCTTTACG
The DNA here is from genome assembly GCA_947683425.1 of Excoecaria cochinchinensis. NCBI lineage: Eukaryota > Viridiplantae > Streptophyta > Magnoliopsida > Malpighiales > Euphorbiaceae > Excoecaria > Excoecaria cochinchinensis. The sequence continues at coordinate 467,946 of CANTUQ010000029.1, read as the reverse complement.
AGGCACATAATACGGTTTTTACTATGCATCCGGGTGGAAACAAAATGTATCAAGATCTGAAACCACTGTATTGGTGGCCAGGCATGAAGAAGGATATAATTGAATATGTGTCCAAGTGTTTGATCTGTCAGCAAGTGAAAGCAGAGCATCAAGTGCCTCAAGGGATGTTGAATCCACTTCCTATTCCACAATGGAAATGGGAAAATGTTACCATGGATTTTGTTACAGGTTTGCCTCTGACTTTGAAAAAGCAAGATGCAGTATGGGTGATTGTGGATAGATTTTCAAAGTCAGCACATTTTATTCCAGTTCGGATGGATTATTCTCTTGATAAGTTGGCTGATCTGTATGTTAAAGAGATAGTTCGACTTCATGGAGTACCTTTGACAATTGTGTCTGATAGAGATCCTCGGTTTACTTCTAAGTTTTGGAAGAGTTTGCAAGCTGCTTTGGGGACAAGGTTGAATTTTAGTACAGCTTTCCATCCTCAGACAGATGGGCAGTCAGAAAGGATTATCCAAATTTTGGAAGATTTGATGCGGGCATGTGTTCTGGATTTTTCTAAAAGTTGGGATAAGTATCTTCCACTCATGGAGTTTGCTTATAACAATAGTTATCAAACTAGCATTGGCATGTCCCCATATGAAGTGCTGTATGGAAGAAAATGTCGTACTCCAGTTTGTTGGACAGAGTTGAATGAGAACAGAATTGTTGGGCCAGATTTGGTAAGAGATACAGAAGAAAAAGCTAAGATGATTCAGCAAAGGTTAAAAGCAGCAAGTGATAGGCAAAAGTCTTATGCTGATTTGAAGCGAAGAGACATTGAGTTCCAAGTGGGCGATAAAGTATTCCTGAAGGTGTCGCCTTGGAGGAAAGTATTGAGGTTTGGCAACAAAGGAAAGTTGAGTCCAAGGTTTATTGGACCTTATCAGGTTCTGGAAAGAATAGGTGCTGTGGCATATCGTTTAGCTTTACCTTCAGCTTTGAGTAAACTACACGATGTGTTCCATGTATCTATGCTGAGGAGATATAGATCGGATGAATCTCATGTTTTGCCCCTACAAGAAGTAGAAGTGCAACCAGATTTCTCCTATGATGAGAAACCAAAGACAATTTTAGCAAGGGAAGTAAGACAGCTTCGGAATAAGCAAATACCGCTCGTGAAAGTACTTTGGCAACATCACGGAGTGGAAGAAGCAACTTGGGAACCGGAGGATGCTATGCGTGAGCAACATCCACATCTGTTTGACTCAGGTATGAATTTCGAGGACGAAATTCTTTAAGGAAGGGAGAGTTGTAATGGCCGCAAAATACCCTAGTTGTTTCGGTATGTCATATGAAGTATGTATGTATATTTATTAAGAGATAAATTCTGAATTTAAGGGTGTTTAGATAATTAATTATAGGGGTGGATTAATCTGAAAATAAAAGAAGGATTTAATTGCAAAAATATAAAGTATGTAAGTGAGTAAAATGACATTATGCATGGGTAAATAAATGGAGGATTAACTAAGTTAATTAACAAAGGATTAAGGTAGAAAATAATGGGTAATTAATTATATGAAGGAGCAGATTTTTGTTAGTGGGAAATGATGGAACATGTGAGAATTTAAATAAGAGAAGTGGGAGCAGATTTTTAGTGGGAATTGATGGAACATTTGAGGAGTTAAATAAGAGTAGTGGAAGCTAATGGGGAACAACTTTTCTTAGTGGGTTTTGCTGTGGATTTATGAAGAGTGGACTCATCATCAATTAGCATTAAGTGTCTAGTGGAAGAGTAAAGTTAGTGGCTAGTGGAGTTTCCATTTTCTGCATCTTTGTACATAGATTGGAGCCTTCTTTAGTCTTTATTTTGTGAGAAAGAAAGAGAGAGGAAGAGCTGAAATTCGTATGTCTTAGAGAGCCATTCTTTTGTACTTGTTCTTCAGCAAATTAAGCTCTCTTCTCCCTTCAAAAACTCTGCCTTGAGTGAGTGTAAGTTGGAAGGGTTGAATGCATATCATTTAAGAGCAAAGATCAAGGATTTGTAAGGTAAAATGATGGTATAATCATGCATGTAAAATTCTGTTTCATCTACCTATTCTTAGAATGATTTTTATGAGGTTATTATGAGGATATTAATGCTGGAAATTTATGCTTAATAGCTGAAGAAAAGAGGAGGATTAAAGGCAAAGCAAAGGTTGGGGAAGCTAGTGAACAACAGCCCCATTAGGAGCTTAGGAGTGTGAGGTTTGGGAACTAGTTGCTTGTGTGTGTATTGTTTGATTTATTATGTGTATTATGTAAATGGTTGTGTGGTGTGATAGATTGAAGGAATGAATATGTATTGTTAAAATGATGCTAAATGTGTCGGTTTATAACTAATGTGTTGGAAGTATAAAATAAAATAAAATGGAGTTGAGTTTCTGTGTTGGACTCTCCTGACCTTTAGTGACATTTTCATCCATATATTGAGTTATAATGCTCCAAATGAGTTGATTCAAATTGAATTTGAAACATAACATCCATATCTAAAAATGTCTAAGAGGAGTGTGGAGCAAATTCTGGCTTTAAGCGTTCCAAAATATTGTCACAACGTAGGTATTCCTATTCTGTCGGTTCATATGACCATCATTCAGTGTTTAGGGAATATATTACGTTATAGATGTCCAAATGATCTGATTCTTGTCCCATTTGAAAGATAAGACATATAGGAAGATATGTTAAGAAGAACGTTTTGCCCAGAAATGACCCTAGCTATGTCAAAAATGCAATACAAGTTGAATTATAGAGTCAGTCTAGAGTCTGCCTCAATTTTTCACCGCCGTGTAAAACCATTTTGCCCAGTTTTACCCATTTTTCACGTCCCACACGGCTGTGAAGGAATTCCTCACCGCCGTGTAAAATCATGCTGTCCAAATTTACCCATTTTTCACGTCCCACACGGCTGTATGAGTGTCCATACCGCCGTGTAACCTTATTTTGCCCTCAAAATGTATGTTTTCCTTCCCAAATTGAACCCGAACTTCACCACGAGTTTCCCTTAGTTTGTTCAATACATGTTTATCATTATAAAATGAGTATCTTAAGCATGATAAACTATGCATACTAATGTTATATGAGCTATAAATGTTCTAAGTGTAATGAATCAAGCATGATGATAATGATTAGATGGACATGAGAAACATGAAATGTATATAAGGGAAGTGATTTGTTATGTGTTAAAAATATATGTAAGGTGAATGTGATAATGCATATCTGAGGTGATTAATGAATGAGTATGAGCTTGTCATGATGTGAATAAGAAATAAAATAACTTAAGCCTGCGAGTCAAGTATTGGATAGGTAGGCATGCCTATAGAGGGTCTCTGAGCTGCAGCATAAGTAAGTTAAAGAAAGTTTGATTCTGATGATATGATTTTGATTGAATCCTTGCTGGATTTCAAGCTATGTAAGAATGAATAAGAAGGGTACCCATAAGTATGAAAGTTTTATATGATGAATGTACCCAAGGGGTACCAAGATATATGAAAATTCTGTCTGAAAGAAGTACCTTCGAGGTACCTATATTCTGTTTATAAGAAGTACCTTTGAGGTACCTATATTCTGTCTGAAAATTACCCGTTATCCATAACTTTGAACTGCAGGCAACATAATCGGATTAAAAAGGAAATATATGTCTTAAGCGATAAAATTGATTAATAACCTGTGTGATATACAATGAAATGTCAACATGTTTGCATAAATGGTTTAGTTGATTCGAAAGTTGAGAATTTATAAATAATGATTGCATGTACGAAGAAGTTGGGATGCTAAGCATGATTATTATTTGTTGATGATGTATATATATATTCTTGTGTTGTATTGCTTGTTATGTTTGTGTTCCCCACTAAGCGTAAAACGCTTAGCACGGATTTTCTTTAATCCGTGCAGGTACGGAAGTAGGTTCTCGAAGGACGACTCCGCAGGTCAAAGGTCAACATTAGGCTTTGTGTAGGTTTTTGGGGTTATCATTTTGGGATGTGTATGTTGTTCTAATTTTATAAAATAATGATGAAAAGTCTATGATGTACAAAGTATGTTTCGGCATGCAAGTCTAAAGATAATAACATAGTATGTGTAAGATGGATAATAAGTAAAGTGGTGTGCTCGTGTGATGTAATAAGCTTATGTGTGATGCATGTGGAATGGCTTGGGTAAATGTAAGAAGAAGTTTTATTTGAGCAAGTTTTTATGATCATATTTAACTCAGTATATGTAAGTGTTTTTGTGTGCACGATCATTTCCTATCGATTTAGCTGCTTCAGCTTTAACGGTTGGAAATGGGCGTCACAACATCGTTCTCTTTACATATTATTACTTATACATATAACACAGATATACAAACATTCTAAATTACAAAAGCTGAACAAGATACAAAACTTCTAGCTTCTATGTGGCCGACTCTGCAGATGCGCGACTCGAACAAAAGAAAACCTGTCACCTGCACAGGGAAAAGAGCCCGTGCTAAGCGATAACGCTTAGTGGGGAAAACAAACATAATAATATGGACGGCTATTCACAATGGTCGTCGAGGCAAAATACATTCAAATGGCAATTGCGGATATTCAAAACACATATCTAAACAGACTTGCATAATAAAGGCATTCATTGGGAAACTCACACACATAATCATATACATATATCAGGAATGGGCCAAAACAGTCATAACCCAAAACACGACACCAGTGTTATCATGCTGAGCCACATACCCAAGAAAACATCCAAAACACCACACTTCTACTGCACAACTCTAATACATAGCATATCATGCTGTAAACACTCCCATAACGGAGACTGAAGGCATAATCACATCACTTCACATTCATGTCAAAACCATGCAGAAAGTACGATTACATCTTATATACTTACCCTCACAACCGAGCTGATTCACATGCTTGTACACAATAAAACCATGCTTAACTCATATACATAAATACATCGATCAAATCATTTCAAAGCATTCAGAAACTAATAACAAATCACATACCAAGTACGGATAATCATGTTAACTGAAAAGTCATGTTTACTAAATACAGATTTACCTTCTGAAGCCCGTAGTCATATTCATATACACATAAACTGATTCTTGCTCATTCAGATATCACATTCTGATGGTTATTTCAAAACAAAATAAAACAAACCATCAAAATACCTGCTGACTCATAATAGTGGATAACGAGTAAACTGATTAGTACCTTACGGGTACAAGTCGGCCAGAGAGTACCTTACGGGTACTAATCGAAAATCATTTTATTTTGTCACAAAAGCATTTTACTGATGAGGGATCTTAACCCGATCCAACCACATTAAAAAGGATCGCGAGGATCCGCACTGATAGGGGTTCGCGAGGAACCAGTCGTGGGACCTGATCAGGGTCCAAATCGTTCAAAGGGCGCAACAGCTACAAAGACTCTATTAGGCATGCCTAACTATCCACTAGACTGACTCTCGCAGGTCATGCATAATACAAATCATATTTCAAATCACATACTTTATATCATTGTACATAATCAGCAATAGTTGAGACATATGAATAAGTTCATAAAGTCAAACATGCATCATACAATTTACACTTTGAACATAATATGATAATCTTAGAAAAGATCAGAAGTATAATTATACATAATACATTCAATTATATTAACATACTTCATAAAATAGTCAAAGAATAAACCTAAAGGCATCACAATTTTGGAATTCAAACATTGGAATCACCAAAGAAAACTCATTCAACACAACACATCTGTCGCGCTCGCGATCCCTGTCGCGCTCGCGACAGAGACTATAGTCTCTTCGCTGCGCGCGCGCGACGGACTTCGCGATCGCGGGAAGGAGAGAAGGCCCGGCTCTGTCGCGCTCGCGATATTGTCGCGGTCGCGACAGAGGGCAAGTATTGCTATCGCGGGGTCGCGACAAGTCGCGTGCTCGCGATAGCACATGCCAACAATGTGCTCTGTCGCGATCGCGACGGTTGTCGCGCTCGCGACAGAGAGCAGACAAGCTATTGCTATCGCGGGGTCGCGACAGCGTCGCGTGCTCGCGACAGCACAGCATCAAAATCACCGATCTCTGTCGCGCTCGCGACAGTGTCGCGATCGCGACAGAGTCATGATTCCAAAAATCTGCAGAATTTTGCAAGATCTTTCCTTCCTTAAACTCGCCCACAAACACACGAAACACATCCAATGGTCTCTTACCTCATCTCCAGCAAGCCACACATCATTAACAACATAAATCCAATATTCATATCAATAATTTCGATAAAACATGCCACAAATAATATCCATTTATATAATCTATAATGTCAATACTATTTACCATTCATCATTCATGCATATGGTACCTCATGCTTAGGTTATTCATGAGATCAATACATATTAGTACTCATCCAAAAACCTACCTTCACAAGGTTATATCTATTGTTATTTACTAGCTAAATCACTAATCTTCATCATACTCCTAAGTTTTTCCCAACGATAATTACTTATATAGTCATTTAATTACCCTAAACATGCATAATAACTGATGGGAAAGATACGGGATTGATCCGGGTCACCCCTAGACCCAAAGATAAAGAAGAAAAGGCTCAAAATATATTTTTCTGTCGCGAGGTCGCGACCCTTGTCGCGCTCGCGACAGAGGCTCGCCTCAGCTACCAAAACGGACTGCTTTCTACTATAAACTATTATCGCAAAAACCGACCTCTAAACCTCGTTTTTAGGAAAATTGGTCTTCTTAACAAATGTTCTCCTACGTCTTAGCTTTCAAATGAAACAAGTTTTAACTCAATTGGACATCTACAACTCCAGATATGTACTCCACAACCCATACTGGTCAAACAACCCGTCACAAAAAGAAACACTACGGTATTATCAAATATTCAGGGTCTTAGAGCAAGAATTTGCCCAAGGATATTTCTAAGACATTTAAAGTAATGGAATTCATGGTTCTAATGGTTCAAGAATTGCATGATTTGGAGTTCTAAAACTCACAATACAACCTAATTACTGAAGAGAGGTCAAGTGCATTCCAACCCAGTTTCACCCAAGAACCTATTCACATGCACAAATGAGCAATTTAAACCAACACTCACTACAATCACCATCTATCATCAACCACACAATCAAGAACTTATATCATACACAAATATATAAACAGAAATTCATATATATACAATAAATTTCCCAAACCTGGAAATCAAAAATCCACAGTCCCTTTCTAGCTTCTATCTACAATCTTTTCCTTGCCCTTGAGCTTCCTCTTGTCATCACCAACTTACACAAACCAAAAATCCAGAAATTACTCAATTCAAACTCTAGCATATCCAAATCAAAAGCAAATAAACAAGGAGAAGAACCACACACACATACAAGCCAAACTAACTCTTACCTCTTCAATCTTGCTCCCAATCTCCACTAAATCACTTCTAATTCATTCAAAACCAAAAGATGGAACAAAGAAAGGGAAGACAAGAAAAGGAAATGGAAAATCGGGAAGATGAAAGGAAACAAACGTGGACTCCTCTTTTTCTTTCACTTAGTTTTTCTTTTTCACACTTAATGCACACCTACCACAAGCCATGTGTCCTAATCTTATTGGTTCCTTAATCCATCTTTTGACTTGTTCCACCTTGCACCATACTCCATACACACACAAACAATTCTTGAATAAATATCTTCAATACACCAAACACCACTCACACCATATCATTTCTTAGCCCACTCACATCCTACTTCCATATACTTCAAGCATACTCTAACAATTCCTTATAAACCACTTGTCATCATCCTACAAACCCAAGTGTCACAATCTTATCCAATCACTTCCTACATTCCATACACATGTTCCACTAGATGATTTCTCACTTAACATCTTATTAATTAATTATTTTCTTTGCACTTTAGTCCTAATTAACCAAACTTTCTCAAGCACAAATTACCGAAATACCCTTCATTTAACTGACTTAGCTTTCCAATTCCGACTAGGCCCGATTTGGGGTGTTACACATATTGTGGAGAGACTTAGGATTGATATATCATTGGAGATATCTTTCTTGCTGAAGAGCATGAAGCTAGTGAATTTTGAAATTCCCTTATTTTCTCATTTAGAGTTAGTAATGCTAGTTTCTCAAGTAAAAAAAAAAGAGAGAGCAAGATGTATATCCAAAATTGCTTATGTGTGGAATGGACCGTAAAACGTACCCATGCTAATTTTTCTTGCTATCCTAAAGGAAAAAAAAAAGAAAAGAAAAATAAATAAAGAACTAGCAGAAATTTGTATAGTCAAGAAGGGAATTAGAATAGTAGTAAGACTATCATGCTTTGTGCAAATTTTGTTTTTAATCTCCTAAGTTATATTGGTACTTTTTTTCTACACAATATTAGCTACCTAAATCCAAAAGTTTCCTACCCTAACCTAAGCCACATTACAACCATTTTTAAGACCCTTTGATCCTCTTTACTACTTTATACTAGTAGTGGAGCTTTTTACCAATTACAAGCCTATGGTATGTAATGGCATATTTAAGAAATGAGAGAAACACTAACCTATAAACACTTGAGAGATTGAGTAATTGAAAGTAAAAAGTGTTTGAGTGACAATTATCTTAGGCAATGTTTTGTGTGAAATAATCTATACATGTGTTAGGATACTTGATTTCTTGAGATCATACATCCTTATGTTTTGCAATTTCATGTTTTTCCAATTGTATATAGGGGTTAAAGTTTTATAAATAATGATATTGTCTAAGGAGTTGCATATTTAGGCTAATGAGTTAGAGGTTAAAGTTTGGACATGAGATTTCCAAATATTTGTCAAATGTATAAGTAAGCTCCAAAATCCTGTGTTTATTTTGTGTTATTTGTTTATAGTGTTTGAGTGTTTTGCTTGGGGACAAGCAAATGTTTAAGTGTGGGGGTTTGATATGAGCTTAAATAGCTCATATTTAGCCTATGTTTTAGGATTAAAATAGTACGCATGTGTGTTTATTTGTATTAGAATTAGGGGTGCTTTATGTTTTTGTTTGAGTTTTTGGTGTGTAGGAGAATAATGGAGAAAAATGGAAAAAGATGGAGAAAATAGAGAAAAGCAGCCAAAATGAGCAAAGGAAAAAGAATCTCTGTCGCGAGCGCGACATAATGCACTAAGGGAAAGCCAAGGAACCGGAAAGGTCTGGGGTACTCGAGGTCAGAAGAACCGGAAAGGTCTGGGGTACAGAGGCGGCTTCGGCAAGAAAAAGGCGGCGGATAAGATCCCTCACATTTCAGAGAGCTTTGTACCAGCATCCTCGGTTTGCGCGTATACTGGTGAAGTTGAACCGCAATGGGTGAAGGGGAGGATTGTCCCTGGGTTCGAGATTTTTAATGATGTATTTGACTGGAGAGTCGGGTTTATCAAGACTGCTGAAGACTTCTGGGATGAGGAGGTCATGACTCAGGGTATCACTTGGGACAGATACGAGCCTGAAGAGATTGTTACCGAGAAGATGATAGCTGCCAGGCTGAAAGGGAAAGAGAAGATAGCAGAATTAGAGCCGAAAATGGGGGGTTTGAAGATTTCCTCCGACATGCCTGAGGGGCCTCTGCTGAATCAGGAAGCCAGTGAGCAAGCTGCGACGGCATTAACCTCTGGAGTAGCAGAAGAAGACTCTAGCTTAGACTGTCTTTTTATTCCAGAACTCTTTTATGATGTAAATGACAATTATAATATTATTAATAAGGCAAACAATTTCTCTTACTTGTGCGATGTTTCTAAAGATTTCAACATGCATGAACATGATCATATTCCATCAATTTTTGACATTGATTCCACTGATACAACACCTTTTAATCTTAGAACCTCGGAAAATCCGAGAGAAATTCTAATAGCATCAAATATAACTCCTGAGGAGTGAAAATTTTGAGAGAATAATAAGAAAACATGAAAAATTCTTTGCCTGGACCTATGAGGACATGCCAGGAATTGACCGAGACGTGGCAGAACATGCTATCTCGACTTACCCAAATTACAAGCCTGTGAAACAGAAGTTGAGAAGGCTCAGGCCAGAATGGGCAGACAAGGTCAAGGAGGAAATCCGACAGCAGATTGAAGCCAAGTTCCTTGTTGAAGTGCAGTATCCTACATGGTTGGCAAATGTGGTCCCTGTAGCGAAAAAGAACGTAAAGGTCAGGGTATGTGTGGATTATCGAGATCTGAACAAGGCCTACCCTAAAGATGATTTTCCATTACCCCACATCGATGTGTTGATAGACAGTGCTGCCAATTGCGCGATGTACAGCTTTGGAGATGGTTATGTGGGCTACAACCAGATCCTGAACAAAATAGCTCACCGGGTTAAGACCGCTTTCATCACGGAATGGGGGACCTACGCCTACCGAGTCATACCTTTCGGCCTGAAGAATGCAGGGGCCACATACCAGAGGATGGCGACCAAGATCTTAAATGACCTGATCCACAAAGAGGTAGAAGTGTATGCCGATGACATGATGGTCAAGTCAGCCACCCGAGAGGGACACTTTGAAGCTCTAGAAAAGTTCTTCATCAGAATTGACAAGTATAATCTGCGACTTAACCCCAAGAAGTGCATTTTCGGAGTGACTTCAGGAAAACTGTTGGGACATGTCGTCAGCCAGAGGGGAATAGAAATTGACCCGAACAAGGTGAAGGCCATCAGAGAGATGCCTGTGCAGCAAAAGAAGAAAGATGTGAGGAGTTTCCTGGGCAAGCTGCAGTATGTCAGCCGATTTATCGCCAAGCTCACTTCAATAAGCGAGCCTGTTTTTAAGCTGCTTAGAAAGAATCAACCTATGGTCTGGAACGAAGACTGCCAGAAAGCCTTTGACAGCATCAAGGAATACCTGTTGAATCCGCCAGTGCTAAGGCCGCCACAACCGATCAAGCCGTTGATCCTGTATCTGGCAGTAGAGGGCAGTTCTGTGGGTGCCATGATGGCCCAGGAGGACGAATTTGGGGTGGAATTTGCAATTTATTACCTCAGCAAGAAGTTCCTGGCTTATGAGTTAAATATGCTGAAGTAGAGAAGATCTGCCTTGCAGTAATTTGGGCGTCAAAGAAATTGAGGCATTACTTCCACTCATACAAAGTTTAGGCAATGGCCAAGCAGAATCCATTAAGATATTTGTAGGAAGCACCATCTTTGCTTGGTAAGATGGGGAGGTGGCTGCTCTTGCTACAGGAGTTTGATGTGCAATACATCACTCGCAAAACTATCAAGGGGCGAGCCATGGCAAAATTTCTTGCTGAGCATCCTATTCAAGGAGACACTCACGAGTTTACCTTTCCTGATTAGAGCATAGGCGCGATTTCTGTCCAAGGATGGCAGTTACACTTCGACGGGGCGGTAAATAATAGAGGGGCCGGAGTCGAAATTGTCCTGACAACCCCAGATAATGAGAAACTTCCCCTAGCAAAGAAGCTGAGGTACAAAGCAACCAATAATGAAGCCGAATACGAAGCATGCACTTTCGGGTTAGAAGATTTAGCGGCATTAGGGGCAAAGAATATAGAAGCCTTTGGTGACTCATCCTTGGTGATTAATCAGATCCGAGGTGAGTGGGCTGTAAAAGAAGAACGACTGGTACCCTATGTTGAATATTTGAAAGAAGTATGTGGGCAGTTTGAGACTTGCACCTTCCACTTTGTGCCGAGAGATGACAATTGTCTAGCTGATGCGTTGGCAACCTTGGTATCAATGTGGGATAACCCTGAAGGAGTAGCTATGAAGCCAGTGCTAATTTTGAGTTTTGAGAAACCCAGCTTCGAGATCAAGCCTGTGATGGAAGTAGAAGTCACGGACGGGAAACCATGGTACTTCGACATCATGAACTACTTGGAGAATAATAAATTTCCAGAAGAAGCTACTGAGAAAGACCAGAGGATGATCCGGAAGCTATCTACTCAGTTCATATCCTTGGAAGGGGTGTTGTACAAAAGACAGTCGGACGGGATTCAGCTCAGGTGCTTGAATGAAAAAGAAGCCCGCAAGGTGATGGCGAAAACCCATGCAGGTGTCTGTGGGGCCCACATGAACGATTTGACCTTGGCTAAGAAGATCATGAGGCAAGGCTTCTATTGGCTTACGATAGACAATGACTGCTCAAGATATGTAAAGCAATGCCAGTTGTGCCAACAATACGAGGACCTGAGACACCTGCCAGTATCAGAGTTGCATAACCTGACATCACCTTGGCCTTTCGCTGCTTGGGGGATAGATATCATTGGAGAGATATGCCCTACGGCGTCCAATGGGCACAGATACATCATAGTCGCAATTGATTATTTTACCAAATGGGTAGAGGCGGAATCCTTCAAGAAGATTGACGCAAGGGATATGGCCAAGTTCATAGAGAGAAATCTGATCTGCAGATATGGCCTCCCTCATCACATAGTGTCCGACAATGGAGTACAGTTCATGGGAGAAACCAGGAAGCTCCTCGAGAAGTATGGTGTCGAGCATCATAAATCCACTCCCTACCGACCACAAGCGAACGGAGCAGTAGAAGCCGCGAATAAAAATATGAAGAAAATCTTGTCCAAGATGATCCAAACCTACAAAGACTGGGCGGAAAAGTTACCCTTCACTCTGTGGGGATATAGAACAATGGTAAGAATGTCTACTGGCGCTAAACCATTTTCCCTGGTATACGGAACTGAAGCAGTGTTGCCGATTGAGATAGAGCTCAAATCACTGAGGCAGAGGCTACAGCACTTGAATTTATTAGATGAAAATAGGCTAAAAGCTTATTATCATAACAAGATTTACCAGAAGAGATTGGCAAGAACTTTCGGGAAGAAGGTGAGAAAGCATCCGCTGAAAGAAGGGGACTTGGTGTTCAAGCAGATGAGGCCAGGCATACCAGATATTAGAGGGAAATTCAGAGCCACCTGGGAGGGGCCGTATATCCTTAAGAAACTGCTGTCCAAAGGAGCTGCAATCTTGTCGGATAGTGATGGGAACGAATTCAAAGAACCGATCAACGTCGACAGACTCAAAAGGTTCCATGGCTAAAGACCAAAATAAAAAGAAGAGAATAGAATGTCCTGCAGGTTGAAAACCGAAAAAAGGCGGCTGTGCTAAAATTGCGCGCCTCGACAGGGTGAAAACCGAAAAAAGGCACCCTGTGCAAAAATTAGAGGCATGAGAGAAAATGTCCGATCGTGAAAACCCGAGAGGGCCGATTGGTAACAGGAGTCGATGCTGTTAAAATTTGGTTCCTTGTATTAACAGCGCGTGAGCAGCTGAGTAAATGCCAAAACTGATCATGTATGTTGAAATTATATGGAAATGTACACAAATTCGTGAAATAGAGTGAATATTATTCTTTTCATTTTTGTCATTTTCTAGTTCTGCATTAAAAAGAAATGTAGCACCAAAATAAATACATATGTAAGCTAAGCTAGGTCCTGCTGCTGCTCTCGCCGACCAGATGCTTGAGCCCTCGATTCCTGTTATCAGATGCTGGACTAAGGATCTACTTCTTGTACTCGTTAGTCGAAGACGCAGAATGATTGTCGAACCTCGGGATAACAGTCTTCACTGGGAGTTTGCCCCACATCTCATGATACCGAGAAGCAAACGCGGCCGAGAGAGCTCTTCCCCGGAAAGATAAGGGAACCCTCACTACATCCTGGGTCATCCCGAGCTGACGCGTACATCGAGAGGTGATGCAGAAGGTGGCTCAACGGAGGCCGCAGAGGGGAACGCACCCCGATGGCCCATCAATGACCGCATGGGACAGTGGGAGCCAGGCAGATGTAAAACTGATGTCGTCATCCGACAGCTCGCCAAATCTGGTAATGCCTTCACCAATAGTGGCACACCCTTGCAGTCGTCGACGCGGCAGAAAGTGGCTCGGCGAATACTGTGGAGTAACTCGAGGGGGTGGCTCAGACAACATCCTCAGTTTCTCTTGCAGCCAGATCTGAAAAAAAAAAGAAGAAAAAAAGAAAAAAAAAGAAGAGAAGAAAAAGAGAAAAGGAAGAAAAGTCGTTGGAGTAAGTAGGGTTTACTTCAGGCAAAAATAAGGCAGAGGGTTGTGTGAAAATCAGAAAGGACGCACCTCTCGCTAAGAAAAGCTAGTGTGAAAATCCATAAGGGACGCACTACCTTCAAATAATGACATACCTGGAGCAATAAGGGGCTGCCGGTAAAAGTTGTAGTGGATCCAGAGCTCACAGCATCCAAGCCAATAATGGTTTCAGCCAGAATGAGTGGTAAGGGTGATAATCCCAGATAAAAGTCGCTCAGGACTCCGAACAGGCGGGTGTCACCTGTCAAACCCCCTGGGACAACCGTGAGGAAGTTCACCATGCAAAACAAGAATGTGATGCTTACCCGGTAGGTGGGGATGTCAGTGAACTGATCCAGAGCCTCGATCAGTGGCCCCAGAGCAAAGGAAAGGCCCGGAGGAATTAGCCGGACGGCCTCGGAAGAAGGTATGCCGAGAGCCATGGCTATGTCCCGGGTCTGGAATAGGCCGCAGCGGGGGACGCAAGGCAGAGCGCTAGGAGGGAACCAGGCACCAAGAATGGTAGCTAGCTCTTCAAGGAAAGGGCACAGTTCCTGGTAGGTGAACCGGAAGACATGAAACCGGGGGTTCCAGAAGTGGGCCGCCGCCAGGAGGAGGTTTTGATCGACTTTGACCCGGCACAGATATTTCAGCCCAGACAGAGAGGGAAGGGCGCTTACTCCCCAAGTGTGTTTGTCATCTAAGATACGGTGCATTCTTTGGGCTAGAGGGGAAGACATGCTGAGAAATATGAAAGGCTCAAGATGTTGGAAAATGAAGAGACACAAGAAGAGCAAAAATTTTGTAAGAATTTATAGGGAAGTGTCACCGACGGCCTACCCGTCTCTCCAAAGAGACGGCCTGGAACCGACCTGGCAGACGCATACGTCAGCATTGCATTCATCACGCCCATTAACTCGCATTTATTAGGTGACAGACGGCCAGCCCGTCAGTCGCTTCTATAGACGCCCAGCCCGTCGGTCACGAAATTCTATATAGGGGCGAGTGACAGACGGTGCAAACGCTGCTGTCCCTTTCATTTTCCTCTCTCAAACCGTTTTTTAGCTGTTTTTCAAGCATTTCTTCTTATTTTTTCGCGATTTCTTCATATTTTTGCATTCTCTACTCATCGGGTGCTTGGATATTTATATTTCTTCAGTTTCTACACTTCTCGCGACTACAAGATGCTTCCAAGACGTAGAGCACCGCAGGCCCAGCCCGAGATCATAGTTCCGGGTTGGATGGATGCTGAGTCAGCTCAGAGGTATAGAGCATTGGCTCAGGTAGAGCTTCGGGCCGGCTGTTTTGTATCCCGGCCGTTCCTGGAGGCCCTAGGGATGGCCCCAGAGTTTGATTTGCTCGTCGACGGTGCTGGGTGGACAGAGTTTCTTGAGCCCTCCTTCCAGACTTTTTCAGAGGCTACTCGCCAGGTCCTAGCCACTCTCCGCTATGCCGGTTTTCAGAGTGCAGATACCGACCCAGGGATGGTCCAGTTTTGGTTTGACGACGACCACTACAGTATCACTAGACAGAGATTCGCTTAGGCCATGGGGCTCCCTACCGAGGAGGGGGTCGATATCCCACGGCGAGCTGTTAGACACGCCCATTAGGCGGCTATTGTCATACCGGGAGTGCTGTATGATCATGATACAGCGAAGAGCACCGTACTGGTGTCTCAGGCACTCCGGTATTTGCACATAGTGCTATCCAGTTCGTACCTCGGTCGAGCTGGTAATCCAGGGTCGCTTAATGTGACCGAGATCTGGAGCCTCTAGGCTATGGTGGCAGGCCAGCGTCTCAACATTAGCCATGAGATCTTGGCCACCTTGACCAGAGTCGGCAGAGGGTTGACACCTGTGGTGATAGTGGAAGGAGTTATCACCCGGCTACTTTTGAGGTTGGGAGTCGCCCCTGACAGGTTGAGAGGGCCCTTGGAGGAGGGGATCCATGTAGACGCCGCAGCGGCAGTGCAAATGGGGATGATCTCCCAGATATCAGGCCAGTCAGAGGCCTACAGGGTGTTGACCATTCACGAGACCCGGCGGATGTTCTCGCTTCCACCCTAGGGTCCAGATCCAGACCACCCGGAGCACCCAGAGGATCAGCCTCCATAGCTAGATCTCCAGCCTCAGCCAGAGCACCCGCCTCCACACTCAGAGCCAGAGTCTCAGCCTCCTCAGCCTCCTCATCCTTAGACTGTGCCACCACTACAGCAGTAGGAGCAGCCCAGGACCCCTTCGGACTTTGACATAGAGATCACAATGGATGATCTTTTTGCTGCCTCACCAGCATCCCGAGCACCGACTCCTGTCCCATCGCCGGACTTCAGATTGCATAGGACTGCCCACGGGCCCCCCGAGAGATATCATCCTTATTCTAGAGGCTACCCGGGGGCATCCACCTCTACAGCACCGCCTCTAGAGCCACCACAGCAGCAGCCAGCACAGCCCGACTTCTCTCAGCTCCTCACTTCCATGTTCGCAGCCTTAGAGCGACGACAGGATGAGAGGGACAGAGTTATTCACGAGAGGTTGGACTGCCAGCAGGCTGCTATTCAGGAGCAATCCCAGTAAGTGGAGCGGTTGGCCCGGGAGCAGGCCGGCTACATCGAGCATACTACGCGGGAGCAGGCTCAGATCATGGATGCCTTCAGGGATGAGCAGGCCCGGGTCATAGAGACTTTCAGAGGTGAGCAGTTGAGGCTGATCAAGCAGATTGCTCAGGATCAGAGGGAGCTTAGGCAGCAGCTCGCTCATGACTTGAGGACGTCACAGGACCAGGCGTCTCAGAGGGTTGACATGACCCTGCAGATGATTGACAAGTCACTTGACTCTCGGAGATCCCGCGTCCAGGTGATAGAGGGGATCCTCCCACCATTGTCTCAGACCATAAGGGAGTTCAGGGAGCAGGCAGAGCAGCGCTTAGAGAACATGAAGAGGGCCGCCAATGAGCAGACCACTCAGTTGAGCCAGGCATTCAAGAAGTTGGGAGGCACAGTATCAGAGACGCTGGAGTTCATCAGGACTTGCACCCAGCCTTTCTTGGATGGCCACGCTCAGATCCGATTCATGCAGACCCACAATACTGAGGCAGGACCCTCCACAGCTCTGCCTCCACCTCCGGCACGGCCAGCTCCGCCTCCACCTCCGCCCGGGACAGTGCACATATCGGATGATGAGGACCCCGATGAGCCCTCTGACTACACACCCCTATGACATGCAGGGAGTCATTTTTTTGTACATTTATGCTTTGTATATACGTTGTACAAAATGGATATTTTTAGTGAAAAACTTTTGTTTTCGAAATTTATGCATTTATTCAGTTATTTATGAATGATTCATATAGTAGATGAATATATGTCTTCACATTCACTCATATTCCAAAATAAGGAAAATAAAATTATAAATGACAACTCAATAAAAGAATACATGAACATGGCATAGCAAATAAAGCAGAATCACGCCATTAATAAACAGGTTAAAAGATAACCACTTGAACATGAACTAACAAAACCTTTTATCACACAGGTACAGAGAGTACTGCATCTCACAATGGAGATTGTAGCCCGAGAGTGCTGCATCTCACAATCGAAGCTGTGGTTAAAGAAATACTGCTCTTCACCAGATCGAGATCGTGGCCAAAGAGTGCTGCATCTCACAGTTCGCACGGCGGCCAGAGAGTGCTACACACCTTGCAGATCGAATGGGGGTTAGCAAGGGAACTTCAGATCGAAGTTGCAGTTAAGGAAACACTGCTCTTCACTAGATCGGGATCGTGGCCAGAGAGTGTTACATCTCACAGTTCACGCGGCAGCCAGAGAGTGCTACGCACCTTGCAGATCGAATGGGGTTAGCAAGGGAACTTCAGATCGAAGTTGCAGTTAAAGAAACACTGCTCTTCACCAGATCGGGATCGTGGCCAGAGAGTGCTACATCTCACAGTTTGCGCGGCAGCCAGAGAGTGCTATGCACCTTGCAGATCGAATTGAGGTTAGCAAGGGAACTTCAGATCGAAGTTGCAGTTAAAGAAACACTACTCTTCACTAGATCGAGATCGTGGCCAGAGAATGCTACATCTCACAGTTCGTGCGGCAGTCAGAGAGTGCTACGCACCTTGCAGATCGAATGGGGGTTAGCAAGGGGACTTCAGATTGAAGTTGCAGTTAGAGAAACACTGCTCTTCTCTTCGAGTCCGTAGCTAGAGAGTGCGACGTCTCACAAGCGCCTACAAGTCGAGATGAGATTGGTAGGGATATCTTCGCATCGTCAAATGGACCGAGACAAGGTCTACCCGGTAAAAGGCGCGGAAGGTAAGAACCGTCGCAGGTACGTCTTCTTTCTTTCTGTCCTTTCTCTGAGTTTTGGCTTATCTAGGCACTCGTGCACTAGTTTCCCCAAAATTGGGGGCAACTGTAAGCACCGTGTCCCAGAGCGGTCCGGATCAGAGGTTACCCTGTGATGAAATCAGTTTCTGAGCCTGTATAAATGGTTTGGATTTGGGGGTTTTAGTCCCGCGTTCCACGAGAAGTGAGTCTTTTGTACCTTTCATAGGCAGAGGGGGAGAAAATAAGGGTTTTTTCGAGTCAAAAGGGTTTTTTCTCTCCACAGACGGCCAGCCCATCTGTGAAGTCAGCCCATCGCTTAGGGTCACCGACGGCTTGTGGTATTTTTCGACGCCCGTCGAAAAATCACCACCTCTGTCAGAACGCTACCTGGTTTCCTGGAGCACGCAACCTTTCTGATGCCCGTCGGTGGATGTGGCAGGGCTGTCGGACGAATCCTTGTGTCAGAAGGATTCTTCCAACGCCGGCCTCCATACACCGATGCCTGTCGGTCGTGTCTGGCTTATAAAAGCTCCGGATTTTTACTAGAAAAGGGTTCTAAAAACTTTTGAAGAGGGGAAACTCTGCCCAAATTCAATCGTATTTTCTCTCTCTTCCAGCAAACACATTTCATAAAGAAATTTCTTTCAAAAGAGGATCAAATCCATCAAAAGGGACTAAGAACTAATTAGTTTCCTTTAGATTTTGATTCCAAAAACAATCTTTTTAAGGGTTGAGAAGGAAATAGTTCATTTTCCGTTTTTGATCCTTCATCTTGCTTTTCGTAGAACACGCGGGGCTCTAATCAATACAAGAATCTCATTCAAAGCGAATATCTGAGGGTAAATATTCCGGATTCCTTCTCCATATCATTTCATATTTATTCTTTATTTGTTGATTCTTTCAATTTTTCCATTATTCTTCTTTATTTTAGCTCTCTTTATATATTTTTATGATAAAACTTCTTTTTTGGCTTTGAAAAGAGTTTTCTCTCTTCTGTTTTTTTGGAGACAGTGGTGACCGACGGGTCATCTCTTTCACCGACGCCCGTCGATCACCTCACCTACAGACGCCCTCTTTTTGAGTGATAGACGGACATATCGGTTATCTTGACTGACGCCCATCGGTCACCTAAAAGAGGCCGTCCGTGGGTTCTGTCTCTCTCCTTTTAAATGATCTTCCATCTTTTTCAAGTCCTTTTGGCTTTCCATATATTGATTTTATGTATATTGACATCTTTTAACTTTCTATGAGTGTATACTGATTCTCTTGGACTACCCTGAGCTTGAGCGGCTACCTACCATATTCGAAGGATTTCGTCCGGTTTAGCTTCCTAATCCTCTTGATTTATTTCCTTTATTTGTTATTCATTGATTATTTTATGTATATGGATATACTCTTTTCATATCTCGTTAATGTATAAAAATGACTCAATGTTTATATTCAATAAAATGAGGTTTACACAAATGCCAGGGTCCAATGCCCTATTTTTATCCAATAAAAATCATCACGAACAAAAATATCAAAATTTGATAATGATGCATGCGAGGACCAAAGTCCTCAAAATAAACGATGCCCCGATTCGTGTATGTATTGCACTCTTTATAAAAGGGAGTTGTATTCCGCTCCTTGTATTATTGTAATTTATTGCTTTCACTATTCATTTGATCATTTACGGCTTTCCAAATATGAATGAATGCGCCTTCGATTAATTGCATCGTGTGGAGAGAGAGCGAATTAATGATAATTAAAATTTGATCATAAAATAATCGAGGTAGAAATAGATGAGAAATCCGGGACCCAGCTCTGGTCTTTTGGCTCAAAGAGGCTAGAGGTTCACCCTCCAAGACACCTTTTTGTGCCACGAGATTTTAGCGCTAATCCTAGGCTCCTTAGGGCGAGAGGTTTACCTTCAAAGACCCCTCTGGCTAGCCCAAAATGGATACCAAGAGCAGTCTTAGGCTCTCCGAGGCGAGAGTAACTTTCCCTGTCACACCCCAATTACCCCCTAGTAGTATAAATCATGCATATGTGTACATTTGTATGTATTTTGGTATATAACAAGGGTATTTTGGGTATAGTGCATGTTATAAGGGTTATTTTAATATGTGGGTGCACATATATTAGTAGGGTGTGAATTAGTTGAGAAATATTTGTGTGTGCATGCATATACCATTGTTGGATATGAGTAAGGGAGTAGTGATTGGGTGTGGAAGAGTGTAGCTTAGTAGAAGGAATCTTATGGGATTTTATAGTGTGTGGATGCTCATACCTATGTGGAGTGCATTATTAGAGGGCTTTATTGTGTGTTTTACTCACACACTAGTAGGATGTGTTAAGTGGAGATATTTTGAGTGTGTGTAAGTGTATGAGAGTTGGGTGTGAGTAATTGGTTTGCATTAATGAGGAAGTGACACGTGGCAAAAGTTAGGTAAAAGAAAATGCACATGAAATGTACATGAAATGGAGAATTTTTTCATTTCCTGTAAATCACTTCTTTCCCTTCATTCTCTTCTTCTTCATCATTTTCTTCATCCTATTCTTCATTTCCTTCATCTTCTTCTTCACCTTCTTCATCCTTTTCTTCTTCAATTTCTTCACATCTAAAAATCCTAGCTTAAATCTAAGAAATTGTGGGTAAAAATCAATAAATCTTGCATTAATTTAGTAAGATCAACTCCTAATTTTATCTTAATTATCCAATTTCTTTTATTTTTGTTGGATTTTAATTTAGGTTATGTGTTTTGTGTATTTTTGGTGAATTGATGATTAGTTGAGCCTCCTCCAAATTCTAAAGGCAAGGAAAATGTTGGATCTAGTGGGATCAAGTAAAAAAAATTCAGGTTTAGGATTTTGTTTGGAAATTATTTGTGATTTGTTTGGGAATTTGATTGTTAATTTATGTGTTTGATGGTTTGGATTAAATTTGGTGAATTGATGGTGTAAAATGGGTTGATTTGAAGTTGTTGAATTTCAAAGTGTAAATCCGTTTTTGAGGGACAGATTGACCTTTGTTCATTGTTTTAAGCATAAATCGAGTTTTACAACTCCCAATTGCATGATTCCAGTTGGGTTAGAACCATGACATCTGTGGCTAAAAGTTTATAGAAGAAACCATAATTTAATTCGGACTCTATCCATTTTACAATTGCCCATTACAGTAGCAAAAATTGTCAGGTGTTTCAGTAGAGCAGGGTAGAAACCTTTGAGTATATCTCTCTGAATTCAGATCCAAACGATCTGAACTTTTTTTCAATAGAAATTTAACATCTTGAGGATTAATTTCTATGAAGACCACTTGGTTTGAAAATGTCGTTTACTTGTCCAAACATGCATTTAAAATCAGTAAACGGATTCTGCCCTGTGCCTGGGGACTAGTTGGAAAGCACACAGATTGACCTTTACTCATTGGTTTTAACATAAATCGAGTTTTATAACTCCAAATTGCATAATTCCAGTTAGGTTAGAACCATGACATCTTTGGTTAAAAGTTTGTAGAAGAAACTATAATTTAATTCGGACTCTAAGCATTTTAAAATCGCCCATTACAGTAGCGAAATTTGTCAGGTGTGTCTGTGGAACAGTATATATTATTTAGATCATATCTGGAGTTATAGACATCAAAATGACCTCATATTTATCTCATTTGAAAGCTAACATCCTAAAGAACAATTTTTGTGAAGAACATTTTTCCTAAATATGTTTTTAACTATGTATAAAATGTATTGTAAGTTTAGACATACAATCTGTCTTGAACCAGTATAGCATAATTAGTTTACACGAACTATAAGAATAATTTGCTTTATGAATAAATACTCATGAAAAAAATTATATAATATATTTATAATTTATGATTAAGGAATTAAACCTAATATGTTAGTTGAATAAATCTAATTTAATTAGGAAGCAAGAACTTGTGATTTGAATATTATATAAGCTATCTAAACGTTATTTAATGTCTTCTTATATGCTTTACATCTTATAATTGTATTTTTGCTATGCTAAATATTTGTATGCCATATTATGCCTTAACTTATTAACTTAATGTGTCATGCTTAAAAATAATTGATTTATGGACGTTAAATTCAATGGTTATTCATATTGAACAAATGTGTAACTAAATGTGAATTGTGTTATGCATGACCTGCGAGAGTCAGTCTAGTGGATAGTTAGGCATGCCTAATAGAGCCTTTTAGCTGCAGCCTATATGGATGAATTATATGGATGATTTGGATCCTGATCAGATCCCCGATTGGTTCCTCGCGAACCCTATAAGAAAATGTGTTTGAATCCTCGCGATTCTTATTAATATGATGAATCTTGTTTAAGGGCCCCTATAAAGGTTTTATAAATATAAAATAAAAATGGTTTTCGATTCGTACCCGTAAGGTATCGCTATACGTCGATTCGTACCCGTAAGGTATCGTTATGTGTATACTCGTTATCCACTATTATGAGTCAGCAGGATCTTTAATTGATATGTGATTTGTTATGTTACCGTTGATTATACAAAAGTAATAATTGAATGAGATAATATGGATATGGATATAAACATGAGATGCTGAATATATGGTTATAAATTGGAGCCTATATGTATACATATTATGACATGAATCATGCATATGCCATTATGAATGTGATATGCCTTGACGACCACTATGAGTGGCCGTCCATATAATATGTGTGAATCCCCACTAAGCGTTTATCGCTTAGCACGGTGTGTTTACCCGTGCAGGTAAATAAGAAGCTTTGTTTAAGAGAGTCATTGCAGTCCAGCCAACACAGCAAGGTTTAGAGTTTGGAGTTTATTTTATTATGGTTGATTCTTTTATGTAAAGAACTTTTGATATTGGTTTGGAAAATAGCTTCCGCTGGTGTATTTGTATTTTGGCCTGTAATATTATTACATATATGACGAGTGATAACATGCGATGTATTATGAAAATTTTAAATTGCCCTGTATTTCAGTACGCATGATTATGTATGATATGTGTATAAATTGTTCCGCGTTCCGCATCTGTTCAGTGACACCCCGACTCGTAGTATCTGCTTGGTGACACCCCGACTCATACGGGTATGGGTAGGGGGTGTTACAGGTTTTGGTATCAGAGCCTAGGTTTAGGCGTTTTCTGGGTGATGTTGTGATTGTTGTGCGTAAATGTGTCTATGTTTAGGGCTGTGTTGGCTGATTCAGTTATTTCTTGTTTTGTTATAGATGGCCTCGAATTCAAATCGTGGTTTACTTGAGGAATCGGCTGAAAGTGTAAATCCTCCAGCAGTTGATCCTTCAGCATCTTTATCGGCACAACCAGCTAGGGTGCAACCCGAGCCCGCTGCTGCTGCTTTTGAGGCTATGTTCAGAATGAATCAGAATATGGCTCAGGTTTTGGAAAGAATGGCTGCTCCGAGAGCTCCTTTAGAGAGTTTGAGAAGAGCTGGTGCTGAAGATTTCTATGGGACTGGTTTAGGGGAATCAGAATTAGCAGAGAAATGGTTGGATAAATTAAAAAGGACTTTAAAGGAAATCAGATGTCCTCCGGATCAATAAGGAGAGTGTGCAGTGGCTCTGTTACAAGGTGCAGCATATTCATGGTGGGGATTAGTGAGTAGGCAACCTCAGATACCTGATCCTGTGTCTTGGGAGTTCTTTGAGGAGGAGTTTAAAAAGAAATATATCACTCAAGCTTATAAAAATGCTAGATGGGCAGAGTTCCTGAACTTGAAACAAAGGGCTATGTCTGTTTCTGATTATGAAAAAGAGTGTACTCGGTTGGCTCAGTATGCCCCAGATGGAGTTATGACAGAGGATTTTAGATGTAAGCAATTTGAGGCTGGATTGAATGAATCCCTGAAGGTGCCTTTGATTCCCTTGAAGTGTTTACCAGGAGTTACTTACTATCAGCTTACGGAGGCTGCAATGTTGGCTGAGACAAGTGAAACAGTGCGAAGAGAACATGTTCAGAGGAGGAATATTTCAAGGGGTGGTCCATCCTTATCTTCGGGTAAGAGATCTCGAGACGCGCATCATCAGTTCTCTACTGGTTCAGCTACTAGGGGCAGAAGACAGGGTTCTGCACTGTCAGGTTCTGGTAGAGGTTCAAGCAGGTTGAATGTATTATCTGAGTGTCAGTATTGCGGTAGGATTCACTGGGGTGAGTGTAGACGACTCACGGGTGGATGTTTTAGATGTGGAAGCACAGAACACTTGATGGCCAGTTGTCCGAGGATGAATAACAATTTGGGTCCTCAGATAGAGGCAAGCAGGGTTGGTTCCAATGTTACTCAGGCTACTTATGGTAGAGGTAGAGGTAGAGGTCGAGGCGGTCGACCTAGAGATGGAGCTGTGTCTGAGTCAGTTGAGCGTCTGACACCAGTTGCAGTCAGAGCTTACGCTGCCAGAGCTAGAGAGGAGCAGGATGGTCCTGATGTGATTGCTGGTAAGTTCTTACTCCTTGACACTGAGTTATATGCCTTAATAGATCCTGGTTCCACACACTCATATTTGTGCACAAATAAAATTGTTAATAAGTTACATGTGATAGATAAGTTAGATCATGAGGTATGTGTGACCAGTCCATTAGGGCAGAGTGTCAATGTGAGTAGAGTGTATAAGAGTTGTCCTTTGATAATTGAGGGAGTTGAGTTTCCTGCGGATCTGATAGAGCTACCATTCAGAGAGTTTGATCTGATTTTGGGTATGGATTGGTTGGATAGACATCGAGCTGTGGTTGATTGTCATAGGAAGACTTTTGTGCTTCGAGATAGAAACCGAGATCCAGTTTTTGTAAAAGGTTTTGGTGCTAGTGCTTTGCACAATGTGATTTTTGCGATGCAAGCCAAGCAGGTTTACACCCCGACTCGTAGTATCTGCTTGGTGACACCCCGACTCATACGGGTATGGGTAGGGGGTGTTACATGTTCTATTAGGTGGCGACTCCATGAAACCTCCTTGTTGCCCAACATAGATGCACTTGCGATTTATCGCAAACTGTCAACGGACCTACAAATGCCCCGATCGCCCACATGCGGGCGGTCCCCTGGGCAGCCGCGACGATCCGGCGCGCGTCACAGCCTCCTAAGCTTTTGCTTGACTGGCTTATGGTCTGGGTATGTTAGGATGGCGTGCTCTGCGATTTCACGATCTACTCCTGGCATATCTTCACAGGACCAGGCAAAGACTTTTTCATGTTTTCTTAAAATTCTCTCAAATTTTTCTCTTTCCTCAGGCGATACATTAGATGCTATCAAGATTTCTTTCGAATTTTCTGAAGTTCCAAGATTAAACAGAGTAGCATCGGTTGAATCAATGTCAAATATAAATGAATTATGATCATGATTATGCATAATGAAATCATCAAAAACATCGCACAAGTAAGCGAAATTGTTTACTTCATTAATAGAACTTGAAATATCATCGACATTATTAAAAAGTTCAGGTGTAAAAAGAAAATCTAAACTATTTTCTTCTTCTTCTTTCACCGGTGCAGATGTTATAGCCGATAGCTTTGAATAAAACTGGCATCTAGGAGGCACTGCATCAACCCCCTGGATGGCTTCACTTTATCCCTCTGCAGCTTTTTCTTCCATCTTCACTTTCCCTTTTACTTGGGTAGTCATCAGTTCCTCGGTAATGATCTCCTTGGGTGCTTCGCGGTTCCAAACTGTCACCTTGGTCATGATTTCCTCATCCCAAAAACCCTCTGCTGTCCTGATCAATCTAATGTCCCAATCAAAGACATCATTCAAGACCTCGAAACCTGACATAATTTTTCCATCAGCCCACTGCGGTTCTGCTACCCCCGTGTAGGCACACATTGAAGTTGTTGGCACAAAGCTTTCTCTGATATAGGGGATCTCATCCACTGACTTTTTGCCCTTCTTCATAACACCTTCATACCCAAGGCCCCTCTTATCCTTCTGTCCTCTAGTAGCAATGGCTGTTGGTGATCCCTACGAGTTCTTGCCTAGACCCGCACCTGGAAGAAATGACATCTTCTTCATCATATTGAGCACCTGAGGACTTCTTTCTATATGTTCTTCTCCATCTATCACGGCGACATGAAATTCACTGAAAGGCTATCTTGCAATCTCCTGCATTGAGACCTGATTCTCCCTCACGGCTCTTATAGTCACAACCTATCCCTCATGAGGAATCTTAACCATTTGGTGTAGAGTGGAGGGCACCCCTCCCAGCTTATGGAACTAAGGCCTTCCTAAGAGGGCTGAGAAATTGGCAAGAATAGGTAGGACAATGAATTCCACCTCAGTCTCAATTGGCCCCGTCTTGACCACCCTTTTAAATGTCTCCAATGCTTGCCTCCGTGAGTTGCTATAAGCCATAATCATCAAATCAGACTTAGCCAGCATATCCTCCGTTATCCCGAAAGTTGCCATTGCCACTAGTGGGCATACATTAATTGATTAACCATCGTCCAGCATGACACACGTTGTGTGTTTCTGATCGATCTGAGCCCTTATGTACAAGGGGCAATTATGATTGCGGTCTTCCACCGGTAAGTCAGCATTTGTAAATACCACATTCTCTCCGGCGTTCCCCTTGACTACATCCAGCAACTCCGTGGGCGAGATGATTGTGGCCACAGTGGTCTCACTTAAAGCGTCCACTAACTTCTGCCTATGCAATGGAGACTGCCTCAATAAATCCCAGATTGAAATTTGAGCTGGCGTCTTTTTTAGTTGCCTCATTATTTGATCCTCCTTTGGCTCATTTTCCTTTTCGCTTACTATGGGATCTTGTGGCCTATCAACTTCTAGAACTACCCTTCCACTTCGGGTCACCGCTCCGACTTTCTTCTTTTCTTTCTTTTCTTCTTCCTCCTTCGAGCCCTATGGGTCGGGAAATCCTTCAACTTTAGAGTTATCATTTTTATCTCCACTTTCATCAGTGGACCAGCAATCGATCACTGCTACAGGAAGCCCTTCTTCACTTACCTCATGGAGGAGCATGATAGCAGCATTGGCATCGATGCCGTATAAATCTTCCAACACAAACCACTCGGGCAAATTGGTCCCGATCATGAACACAGGCGGGGGTGCATTATTATACCCAGGCTTTTTCTGATTCCCTCTTTTCTTCGGATCTGTAATCTGCTTGGAATTGATCAAATACTGAATTGCATGCCTCAATGCCTTACACTCGTCTGTCGTGTGCCCGATATGTTAATGGTATGCATAGTACTCATTATCCTTGTGCCATGGCAGACCCTAGGTCCTGGCCGACTGAGGTCATAAAGGCTGCAATTTCCCCTCCTTCATCAGCCTCCTGAGCACCCATGAGAGAGGTCTCCCTAAATTAGAGAAATGCCCTGGAGCAGTGTTCATCGCTAAAACCTCAGCCGTCTTCCTTGTACCACTCGTGGAGCCTGTTGGCCTACTTGCCCCCTGGCTGGTACTGCCTCTATTGGCATAACCCTCATAGTTTGCCCTTCTCGCAAGGTACTCTCCCTCCGCCTCAATGGTGATATCCTTCAATGATTCCTAGTCCTTCAGACCCTTCATCTTCAGTCTATCCCTCAGATATTTGCTAGTATTTTTTATGAACAGCTGGAACTGATCTTGAGTATCTAGCTTTCTCTTCATTTCCAACAATTGGTTTCTCCATCGGGTCAGATACTCGTGGAAGGACTCACCAGACTTCTATTATAGTAATTCCAAGTCCTTTAGTATATCCTCCATCCTTGTGCTGCAGTTATATTGCTTGAGGAATTCTTCCATTAATAAGTCCCAATCCTCTTTAGTCCTCTGGTCTAGACCATAGTACTAATCCACTACCGGACCGGTTAAGCTCAGATAGAAGTATTCTATTTTTGGTCTCTTCGTTAAAGTAGTACCCTTCATTACCAATGAGTACTGCTTTACGTGGGCGGTAGGATCAGAAGTGCCAGTAAATTTTGGGACATGCATCATTTTAAAGTTAATAGGGATCACATCCTCTCCCTCTAATTCTTTGTCCTCGGGATTCATCCCTCGTCGTCGAGTTAACATTCTTGACATCGCCTCGAACTTCTCCTCCATCTTCTTCCAGATGGCCTCTTCAGTCTGAGGTGCCTTTCCCCTCACTGACACTGGTTCCTCATACTCGTCTTCTTCCCAATCCTCATCTACCCTACGGGCAGGCCCCCTTCTCTGTCTTGCCAACATATTGGCCCTTAAGTCCACTGACAGTGGATGAATCTCCTCAACTGGGTCTTCTCTGACCTCCTCAAGTTTTTTTGTCTCATGAGAGGAGAAGCTGGGTTCTATGGTGCGGCAGGCTGGGCCATATTTTTTATCATGGCCATCATTCGATTCTCGAACTCCTCAAACTGTCTACCCACTTCCTCGGTTATCATGGCCCTGGTAGAATCTTCCCCTCTTGGTGAATTAGCCATCTCACTGTGCAAGGAGAACTGGGATCATGTAGCGTGACTGGTTTCAAAAATTATGTCTAAGTACTCTACCCTTTTCGGTATTTCAAAGAATGGGTTTTTGTGTAGCTGCCCCTGAGGACCTTTTAACCACCTGGGTAGATCTATGATGGCTGCAAAACATATCGGGTCAGGATGATGCATGAATGCCATAAGATGCATGATCGTGCTATACAGCACCCATAAATCACATGCAAGCACATAGGTCCTTCCAACCTTGTCACTCCTGAATATGAGGTCATAGTCTCTTTCTTAGGTGGGCTTGGTCCATGGGTTTGTAGGAAACCCGATGAAAGCGCATGGTGTATGGTGGAAAACCGACAGCATAGCCTCTCCTAACTAGTGTACAGACACATGGGTTATGATCGTTGTGTATTTAGGCAGTCCGAATAAATCGATGTGGGCCTATAGGGGCATGAAAGCCTTTGATTAGGTGACCAAACAATCTATTTAGGTTTGTCTAATACATAATGATCCATACAGCAAGCATAGTATTATGGTTCATGCCACTTAGAGGAAGTATCCATTTTCATTACATGAGCTTTGGCCAAGGTGATATTACTTTAGGGCTACCCAAGCATGGTCCCTGCCAACCGGTCTAGCTCATCATGAACGTAACGATTAGTCGGGTCTCCATTTAATATAAAATGATGGTACAAGGCTTGGGCTGGTGATTATCCTTAACACTTCCCTACATTGATCGAGAATGCACCTGGGTTAAAAGAGGGACCAAACTAGCATAGATCTAAGGCTCTAATTAGATGTAATGCAAATTTCAAAAAAGGATGAAATTTTTAAATTAAAACTCAATCATATGTTTTAATCAAGGTACTTTCAAAGCGAAGTCTCAAAGTAAGTCCCCAGCGGAGTCGCTACTATGATGCGTGCCAAACCCTAGGGCACCCCAAACGATCTGCTTCTAGGGCATTTGAGAGAGGTTCATGAAAACTTGTAAAAGATTATAAGGGCGTCTATTTTGTGCAACAATGAGGTTTCATGGAGTTGCCACCCAAAAAAACATTGGAAAAGGTCGTCTAGCCTCACTGAGCCTAAGACAGTGCATCTGTATCTATTTTGGGCAAGCCAGAGATATTTTGGAGACCCCACCCCAATAAGACATTCAGGTGGTCCTTTAACCTCATGGAGCCTAAAATTATGCAAATTGGGCCTATTTTGGGCAACAAGAGATATTTTGGAGACCCCAACCCGATAGTACATTAAGATGGTCCTCTAACCTCGTTGAGTTTCAGACCAGAGATGGTTAAGGACTTCCCATTTATTAATACCTTGATTAAATTATAATTGAATTTTGAATTTAAAATTTCATTCCATTTTCTCATTCAGTTTAATGCAATAATTAAAGCGTCGGATCAATCATATAATGAAAGCATTAAATAAAGTAAGCTCAAAATAAAGCAAATCTAAAATATAATAGCTTACAATAAAATGATGGACGGAATACGACCCCCATTGTGAATGACATGTGGATCATACATAAAACGAGATGTTTGTTAAGGAGTAAGGGCATTGGTCCTCGCATGCATACCTACAAAAATAACTTTAAAGTATCAATTTTATTTGATGAAAGATATAGGACATTGGTCCTCATTTTAGTAGTGGAAACTCCAATTTAATTAATACAAATACTTAACCATTTTTATGTTAGCGGAATAAAATAATATTCACAATAAATGGAAATTAAAATATGGAGGACAAAAGGTAGAGGAATAAACCGGAATGAAGAATCTCAGATCATTACGGCGTCTTCCATTTTTAATAACCCAACTCTAATAAAGAAGCAATAAAACTCACAAAAACAAAAATCATATTAGCGTGACAATTAAATATACATAAAAAATAAATAAGGAGGAAAAGAATCTATAAAAATTTATAATGAAAGTAAGGAAAAGAAAAGAAATGAATAAATGAAAAGAAAATGAAGGACATGGAGGGGGGGAAAGGCCCAAGGACGGCCCACAACGCGTGAGCGACGGGCATCCCTGGGCCTACCGACGTGTGGAGGTATAAGCCCTCGACGTCCCGTCGCTCGGATGAGTGACGGCCGTCGGTAGGTCCTCTGCCCGTCGGTCGTCCGAAACCAAAAAAAAAAGTGTAAATCAAACAAAAAATATTTTATTTTAAATAAAATGAGATTTTATGTGTAAAATCAATATGAAATGATTAAATGTAATGGGGATTGATCAAGAATGTTTACCCTCGGAATATTACCTCTGAAGGTGAATGTCGCGAGATTTCTATTCCCCGAGTTCTATAAGGATTGATCCGTGATGCATAATTTTAGGAGATTTTTTACTGCAAAAACTGTGTTTTTGAAAATAAATCAATTTTTCTTTCTTGATGTTTTGATAGCAATTATGGATGCTAAAAAGGCTAGATTGGATAGAAACGAATTAGTTTTCTTCTCCCAGATTTGCCTTAATTCGAAGAATATTTGATAAAAATCTGATGAAAATAAAAGAAAGCAACTTTTATAGGAAAATCCTCTATTTAATAAAAATTGCTAATCCTTTCCTGTAAAAAACATCTAACCACAATTAATGAGCCTCCATCCCCTATTAATAAGTTTAGGAAAATAATTCAAATAAATTCAAATTTAGAATTTAAATTCGAAAAAGATTTCTGAAATCAAAATCAAATCCGAATGATTTACAAAATATTCTAAAAATCAAATAAAAAATTTAAAAATATTTGAAAAGATTTGGAAGATATAGGAAATCTAGAAATTATATTTGAAAAGATTTAGGAAATATTTAGAAAATCTAGAAATATATTTAGGAAGATATGGAAAATCTGGAAAATCTCGCCCAAACCAACGACAGATCAATGACCGATGTGCGTCGATGACGGGTGCATCCTTGGTCTTTTGGGCGACGAGCCACTCACTAGAGATAGAGGTTAAGAGACAGCTATCGCTCGTGAGAGGCAGGCATTTCTCGCATGAGCGATAGGCATCGCTCAATGCGAGAGATGGCCTCCGCAAGCGAGCGATGGTCAGCACTCGTTGTGAGGGACGGGCCCTATCAAGCGAGCGATGGGCATCACTCCTACGAGAGACGAGGCCTTTTGACGTGAGTGACAAGCACCGCTCATGCAAGAGGTGACCGTCCTTAGGAACGAGCTATGGGCATCCCTCGGACCGATGGCATACCCGTCGGCGGAGCAAAATCTAGATTTTCAAAAGAGGAACTCCTCCCTACTCCCAAAAGATCCCTATCACCAAGAAAAATCCTCAATCCTTGTAAAACTAGAGGATGAAAACTCACAACTTTCATCCATTTACCTGGAAACAGGCATTGATATCTTCATCGGCTAACTCTAATATGGACTGCCTCAGGACCCGGTGTCTACACATGGTATATGATTTGTTAACCACCATCGAGTCAGCATGGCATACGATTGTCGCTATTGAGCTGTAAGTGTATTCTGCTACAACTCAATTCGCAGAAGACTCTCTTCTGATGACAAATTTGACTTTCGTGTCATGAGCAATTGGTATATTCTTCCTGTAATTTCAAAAGAACTTGTCAACTTATTGTGTTAATTGGATGCTTTTTAAAGCGTGAACTTTATGTCCTCTATTTTCATTTATTCTCATTTATATTTCATCTTTTCTGTTCTTTACTTTGCTTATTTTCTTTTGTTTTGTTATTTTGATGCATCAAGTATTTTTGAAGAAAAAAATGAAATGTTAACAAGAATATACATATTACTAAAATGAAATTAAACTTTAATCAAATGTGAATATCACTAAAGTGTAAATTTTATACATCAATATATAGAAAACTCTCTGAATACAAGCTGGAGAGGTAAATAATCTAAGGGCTCCTCGGGATCCTCCTCACTATCTGATACATGGATAGGCTCAGCACCAGATGAAAAGGGTCCTATCTCGGAGGTGGATGGCCTGGCTCTAGAAGTAGGGTGCTAACTACTGGGCACTGGACGTTCGGCCCAGGTAGCTGACTGTATATGAATGATGACCGATGGTAGCCCTGGAGGCTCTGCCCAGGGAGCCTATTGAAACTGGACCTGAGCATATCCATCTAGGAAGGGCTGAGCGCAAGTCCTGAAAAACCCCAAGGTCTCACTAATCACCCTACCCAACACCTTGAAGGCCTATACCAGGTCTGAGGTCTGGCACCTGGATGCATCTCTGATGCCCGTAAGACTAGTCGCGATCTGCCCCCTCAGCTCCCTGATGGACCCAGATATTGTAGGTATAGAGGTCTCTAGTGCCTCCGACTGGAACATGAGAGCAATAATTGACTCATCCATAATCTGGATAGCCTTATCGATCCTCTGGGCTGCTACTGCCTGTGATGTGCCTAGACCCTGCCTCAGTTCCTCAATAACTATGTCCTGCTGATCTAGGTGCTCAAGCAGTATCCTATCCCTCTCCTTCATTCGTCGCTCTATAGCGATAAAAGTAGTAGTCATCGCTGTGATGATCTCCCGATATGCCGGCCGAGAGAGTGGCGACGGACTAGGCCATAGCAGCTCTGTTTGAGACTCTAGTGCTGGAGGAGCTATGGATGGAGATGCTACCGAGTGTCCCAGCTAGCTATAAGGGTTAAATCTCATGGCCTCGTGTGCCTCAGAGCGACTAACTTGCGGTGGCGGTGGTAGTGTGAGGCTCTGAGCCCACTGCGACACTAGAGTATGAAGCAGGTCATCCAGGTCTACCTCTAAGTTCATGTCAAATGGGGTGTGAGGCTGCTCGTCCTGCGGCTGCGGAGGCTGCTCCTCCTACGGCTGCGGAGGCTGCTCCTCCTCTACTTGAGGCTACTGTAGAGGCTGCTCCTCCCCCTGGGGCCCTCCCGAAATATCCTAGACTTGATGGAGTAGAGGGAGATGAAAGAGGCATTTGGTCTCTGCCGCCGTGAGCAGCCTATACTCCTTGGGATGACTTGGCATCTATGCTATCATACCCATGGTCTGAGCTACTGCTGTATCCACATAAAGATCCTCATCTAGTGGAGGCCTAAATCTCCCTAGATTAACCCTCAGACGTAACAGCAACCTGGTGATCACACCTCTAGCACATATGGCAGGGGCTATCCCCCGTGCTACCTTCACTAAATGAGCCAACATCTCATGGCTGATATTGAGGTGCTGGCCTATCACCATCGCCCATAGACTCTAGATCTCTGCCCTGTTGACTGACCCAGGGTTGCCTCCCCGGCCCAAATAGGAACTAGATAGCACCCTATGTACATACCTTAGCGCTTGTGACGAGAGCATGGTGCTCTTCGCTGTATCGTGGTCGTATGGTACCCCCGGTATGGTGATGGCCTCCCAGTGCTGCCTCCTAATGGCTCACTATGGTATCACCACATCCTTGTCATGCGGGACCCCCATGGCTTGTTCAGAGACCCTACGAGTGATACTAATGTGGTCTCCCCTGATCCTGAACTGTATCACCAGCTTCTCTGTGCCCAATCTCTGGAAGCACCTATAGTAAAAAGTGGCCAGAAACTCCCTAGCGACCTCCTGGTGAGTTTGGAAAGATGGTCTGAGGAACTCTATCCATCTGGCCACCCCTAAGAGTGCGACAACTTCTTCTAACATCACCATTTTTTGAAGGAATGGTCTGGAAATATATCGACTGGCACGAAACTGTACACACACTAGATCCTGAAAACTCTCTCGAAGATTAGGGCCCATCCACTCTAAAGCCTCGGGCTTGGGCTACCCTTAGGGAACGTCGTGTCTCAGAGGCATCTTTAAAAGAAAAGATTTAGTTTCGCATGATAACCGTAAGTAAACTATGCACGATTTCAAAATTTTAAAAAATTTTGGCAGCATTCTGACAAGGATGTGCCCAAACAAAAAAAATTTTGGGTAGCATCCTAGCAAAGATGTGCCCAACTACCTGCATAAAAAGCAATACAAGGGACAGGACTTGGGCCTCAACAATCATTTCATAGGCACTATAATTATCACATAAAATAAGTAGGCATTAATTAGACAGCTTTTTTCTCTACCCCTAACCATGAAAAGGGATTTTTGTACACTTTATTCTGCTATTTTAACATCATTTTATTTTTTTTCATTTTTTCATTTTTTTGGTAGTTATTTCCTACTACCAGTGTGCTAGGTTCATAATATCAAAAGATAAATTGGCATAATTTGTCCTACATTTTGAAGTATGCATATCTATCACGCATTCAGAATAAAATTTCAAATAAAAAGAAGTAAGAAGAAGGTGGAAAGTGTGATAAAACTAATCTGGTAGTCGATGAAATGCACCGAAAAATAATTCAAAAAACGTGTAAAAGGTCCTAGACATGTGCAGTGGTGAGAGGATCATTTTGGAGCAAACGACACGCAAAACGAGTGTTAAACGAGTGAGAAAAAGCAAGAAAACCGAAAAGTCACATCGATTTGTGCGAGGAAGAAAGGGAGAAGAAAAGAAAGAAGAAGAATAAGGGGCTAAACCATGCGGTTACGCACGGTTTTATAGCCTTTCATGTCGAAGGACCTAGCGACGGGCTATCCATCGGTCGTTCGAAATTTCCTTTTTCCTTTTTCCTTCTCTCTTTATTTTTTCAAAATTTTAGAGTACTCCCTGAATATTTTGCCCCTTGACTTTCGTGCATGGTTGCTTACATCAAATTTGTTTTCGTAAATAAATAAAATGGCACAAATACACATAAAATATTTATGCACGTGAAATGCATGAACCATATAGAAGAAAAATCCACCAGGCGGTCAGTAGGCTGACTAACGGGCTGGCCGTGCCTCAACCCATGCAGGGTCGTCGGTCATGATTCCCTTTAAATACTTGTCTTTTTTTTTTTAATTCAGTGCCTTCTTTTTATGGATTTCAACCAGAGCCCTCTATTTCTAGGTTTTTCCCTCTTTTCTCCTTTTCTTTTCCATTTATATTTAATTTTTGCCCTAAAATGTCGTCATCAACCCTTAATAAGATGCATCGACTTCTAGATGACCATCGAACCTGGGAAAATATCTTTGTAGCCCCTTATTCCGGTCTGAGATTCCTTAGGAGAGTTAGAGTGGACCAAAACCTTCTGCTAGCTGCAGCCCGCTTTTGGGTCCTACATTTCCACATTTTTTGATTTACTTACCAAGAATTATGCCCCCTGCCTGAAGATTTCTCTGCTATTATCAGATTGAGGTTTCCTCCTGGAACACCACCTTGCATCCCGGGCTGTAGTTCAATTCATGCGAGAGACATCGCATCAATCTTAGGTATTCCTACCTTAGTCACGGCTAGACTGGCCCCTCAGGGTTTCACTTTTGCTTTAGGACCTTTAATCGAGGTGCTTAAGGGCTTTGCTGGTGTACCCACATACCAGGCTAGTGTTATTATGCTATTTTGCCTCTCGAGATATCTGACGCTGACCTCTGAGGAGTTAATTCATGATTTTTAACTATTTTGAATTGTGGATGGCTTCCATCGTGGGCTTACTCCCTTTCCACAGATTCTTGCTGACATGAAATTGGGCATAGACTCTGTCTGTGCTGATCCCTCTACCGCTGTGATGCGCGAGAACCCCATCTCGGCATCCGGGTCATTCTCAAAAGTCTGGTTTTAGGACTTGAGACCAGATGGAGGTTCATTAAGACTTGTGAAAGCTGGTCGCTACGCAATGGACAAGAAACTACCCCTATTCTATCATTAGCAATCAACCTACGAGGGCGTTTATTTGTGAAGGGAAATTATAACACATATAATTTAACTGGAGGTAACATTAAATAAATGGACCTACCTCTTGTAGCGCAAAAACTCGTTGCGGAAGCGTATACCAAAATCCCGTTTGTTTTTAGTCACTGGTCCGGCTTTTACCCACTCGGGGTAAGAGCAGCTAGATCACAATCTAAATGCCCCTGAAAATAAGACAGAAAACTGTGAGTGGGAACGAGCAGCCTTGCGGCGTATACGTTTTCTCGTTACCAAATTATGAGGACCTCACCTCTATTTATAGAGGTCCTATAGGCTAGAGACCTAACTCTAGTTTAACTCAGACTCTTTCTTAGATAAGATTTGGTAATTTAATTTAGATTAAATAACTCAATTTAATCTTGATAGGAACTCAATCCTTTATAGAGTCATGGGCGTATCCCAACTCTATCACCTCCCACTCGCACATGACGGAACGCATTCCAGTCTTAATCTTCAGTTATACTGGCAAATAGATTGTGTGACCAGCATACCCCGAGAGCACTAGTGCTATACACCTGTTAGGGATATATAACGTCTCGAAAAACAAGATCCTCTTCTTCACGTATGCCTAACCCTAGATTGCCTTCTCACATTCATTG
This sequence comes from Excoecaria cochinchinensis, assembly GCA_947683425.1. Lineage (NCBI taxonomy): Eukaryota > Viridiplantae > Streptophyta > Magnoliopsida > Malpighiales > Euphorbiaceae > Excoecaria > Excoecaria cochinchinensis. Next base: position 430,843 of record CANTUQ010000029.1, on the reverse strand, counting down.
TTTTAACTCATGATCTCATAAAACAATTTTCGTGTTCACTATTATATTTCTACTCATAGAAACTATAATAGACCGGTCAGTGAACCACGAAACCTTATGAAAGTGATCAGAAGGCTATCTTCCCCTCTTACTGTATGCCATCCATCATTACTCAACTCACTTTTCTAGTTAGATTCGCCAGGCCTAAATTTTTCCCGGACCTTTTGGAAACTAACTAAGCTAGCCACATTGAACCATACTTCAGGGATAAGTTAAGGGTTCTAAGGGTCAAAATATAAATATATATGGTCTCACAATAGGGAAAGTTGAGATCATTAATATTATTAAATTCCCATCCATGTGGTCACATAAGCACACACGGTATAAAACATGTGTTATGGTGTTCTTTCCTTCCCTTTAAAGGAGCGTATGTCTCACATTTCAATAATATGTATATCAAAACACCATACAGAAGCATAAGGTTGCGATGCACCGAAGCACCCAACTTTAGTCCGCTTACTTAAGGACTACTTCTGGCTTTTTAGACAGAACATGATAGTTACATATAACTTACCATCGGATTCCATACAATCCTTATTTTTGGATCTCAATCCAAAGCATACAACTTTATGTATGTCATTATCTCGCACCTTAACAAGACTCATCTTGTAATTTCTGCAAGACGGCACTTTTATTTTGAACAGGCTCTCGAGCATTCTCATATGTTCAAAAATCGCCTCATCTTAGTCTTTGCCAACTCATTGACAAAACTAAGGAAAACACCCTTGTGAGTGGGCTACTTCTCTGTCCGACATGCTCAATCTCATATCAATAACAGTAAATGTTTACACATAAACATTCACACTCATGTATTGCCATCAATGAACTTTAGTTATTATTCGCAAATAATAACGTTAAGGGATTATATAAAATATAACAGTACCAGTTAAATTCTACGCAAACCTCGAGATCTAATGTGTCTCTCAAAACACATCTCTCGTTATTGGTTTACTCAATGGATCTGCATGCGTAGAAACGTACTGTAAGTTCACTTCTCCTTGTGCAACAATATTTCTCATGTATTAATACTTAATGCCGATATGCTTAGCTCCACTATAAGCTATCAACGACTGACTGTCACTAAAGACTGTCATTAATACCTTTGAGACAGTTACTCTTAAATGGCTCACAAACCATTTCAACTAAACTATCTCCTGTACTGTATTTGAGGAAGTGACAAATTCAACTTCCACTATTGATGGGGCTACACAAGTTTAATTCTTGTTATCTCACGAGATGGCACTCTTGCCAAACAAGAATATAAATCCTGAGGTGGATGCCTTCTCATCCACATCTCCTACCCAATCAACATCTATGTATTCTCTCAATGCAGATCATTTTCTTAATGACAGAGAGAATAGGCTACAGTACCTTTAAGGTATATAAGTATCCTTTTAATTACTTCCAATGTGCTTTGCCTAGGTTAGATTGATATCTATTTACCATGCCCACTGCATAGCATATATCATGTCTTGTATACAACATTGCATACATAAGACTACCCATGGCACTGTCATATATAGAACGTTCGTCATAAGTTCATTTTTCCTGACCTCATAGGACACACATATTTGCTAAGAAACTGATTCTTGGCAATGGGGTAATTTATGAGTTTGCAGTTTTGCATATTAAATCGTTTAAGGTCTTTGTTGATATATTTCTCTCAAGAAATAGACAACAATCTTCTTGAATGATCTCTTGAAATCTTAACTTCAAGAATGTAATATGCACAACTCATATTCTTTGTCTCAAAGTTGGACGACAACCAATCTTTGATTTTATTTACATACCATTTATCATTTTCAGCTTTAAGTATGTCGTCTACATACAATGCCAAAATGATGAATTCATTTTCAGAGTTTTTACTATAAACACAATGATCTTCATCAATCACGTTGAACACATTCGACATGATTATATGATGAAGTCTCAAGCACTATTATGTTGAAGACTGTTTAAGGCAATAGATTGAACACATCAATCAGTAAACCTTATGTTTGCTGCCTTTTCCGATGAAACGTGTAGATTGTTTCATCCATTTCTCCATTGAGAAAAACAGTCTTTTCATCCACTTGATGAAGCTCTACATTCAAACTTGCCATTGTGGCTAGAATGAACCTTATGTACGTAAATTTTACAACAGATGAGAAAATCTACTCATAGTCAATCTCTTTCTATTATATGAACCCCTTAGCGACTAGCCGAGCCTTATATCTTTCGATACCTCTTTCAGCCTTTCGCTTTACTTTTGAGAATACATTTATTCTCAATTTATGTCCTTCCAGTAGATCAACTAGTTCTCAAACATGGTTTGATCTCCTGGATGGCAATTTTTCTTCAATTGCTTTAGTCCATTTTTTTCTTAGATAGGCATGAAAAAGAATTTTAAATAGGTTTTATGCTCTTTCTAGTCTTGTGGGATAACCAAAAAAGGGCTTCGTTCAAGCCTTCAATTTTAAATTGTCGGCATGAAACACTTATCCTTTTAGATTTTTGCAGTTTTGAATCTTGATAAACATGTCTCATATATTTATCGTGATTCACAATGCTCCCACTGGGATCATGTTTCATACTCCCACTGGAGTCAGGAATTCTTCATTCTTTGTCTCCCACTGGAGTTAAGAATGCTCCCACTCGAATCAGGTCTCGAACATCCGAATCGTTTGGAGGATGAAGGTCTTAACCTTCTTCCTCTAACTCCCTCCCACTCGGATGGAGTGATCCTGATCGTTCCTCTACCTGAAATTAATAGAAAGTGAAATCTCAATTCACTTCGCCCAACTTAGAAAATCCATTCTCTTAAGAATGTGACGTCTAGTGATTCAAATTTTATCATTATGCCATTTTCTTACTTACCCACGAAAATGTATCCTTTTGATACTTCAAAATATCTCACATAGATACTCTTCTGCCTCTTGGTCTCAAATTTACCAAATTGAGGTATCATGGACGTAAGCATTATAACCCAAAAGTTATAAATGGCTTAGGTCAACTTGTCGACCAGTTCACAACTCATAAGTTGTGGTAATGACAGATTTAGAGGGCATACAGTTCAGAACATATGTGGCAGTCAACAAAGCATCTCCCTAATAGGAGATAGGCAAATTTGCCTCTGCCATCATAGATCTAACCATATATATATATGAGAGTCTTATTTCTCCTTTCCTCAACACCGTTTTGTTGTTGATTTTTAAGAATGAACAACTGATGTTCAATCATTTTTCATCACATGAAACTTTAAGTTTATCTATAAGATATCACCGACCTCTGTCAGATCTTAAACATTTGATCTCACTGTCTAATTGATTCTCAACTAAACTCATATAAGTCTTGAAGCAACATAATGCTTCTGACTTGTGAGAAGTCAAATAGACATGACCATACCTAGTACAGTCATATATAAATGTGATGAAATAGTAGGCTCCATGCCTTACCCTCACATTTATTTGACCACATTCATCAAAATGGACTAACTGCAATGAAAATTGGCTTTAGTTCCTTTACTGAATGATTTTCTAACCAGTTTTTCCTTTTAGGCAGTGCTCACAGTAGGCAATTCAAACTTATTTAAATCACTTATTAAACCTTCTTTGATTAACCGACTATTCGGTATTATCCAATACGGTTTAATACATCATGCCTTAATTTCACATTATTCTCATAACAATGTGAAAAATAACAAACTAGTTTTACTCAAATAGTTATGGTCCACATCCATAACAATAAAATCATTCAAGCATAAGCTTGCACTGTTATTCTCAAAATGTAGATTGAAAATAAATTTCAATAAAGAAAGAACAGAATCTAAATTTCATAACAAAGTTATCTCAATCCCTTGTTATATGGTCCATTGGTTCTAAATTTATCACCCACGAATGATGAAATTCAGAACTTGATACATAAATTCCACTCACTCTTGAGTCAGAATAGTGTATCTTTTTACACAATACATCTCTTGCATAGTGTCATTTCTATAGGCAATTGAAACATTTCACTCTTGAAAAGTTTATCTCCTTTTTGCCTTTGGACCTTTTATGATTCTATTCCTTTTACTTTTCAGGCTCTCAAGCCTTTTTCTTACCTCTATTGTTGAAGCTTATTTTATTGTTCTAATGAGAACTCATTCTATTAGAACAGGACTGTGCCATATGCAGTATGACATTGACCTTAATTATTGTCAGACGGTCCCTTTTAAGCTTCAAATGACAAGCGACATTCTCAAATGTCTTTATGCTTATCCATGTGAGTTAGTTGCATCTACACATGCTACCAACTCTTGGGTAAAGAATGGATAACGGTTTGGACCTTACTACTCATCAGTCACTTATGACTAAGTTCACTAAGCTCACTTTTCCTTTCCATCTCTATTAGATGTCTTCGCATCAAATAATCAGACTTTTCTGATATATATCAAATTTGATCGTCAATGATCGGAGCTTATTAAGAGTCACATCTCTGAATTTCTCCTGCAAACCGATCCACAGATCTATTGCATTTTGATACTTGCGAAATTGCTTAGTGATCTGATGCAACATAGGCATCCCGGTCCTACTTATGCTGGGATATAGCGTCATCCTCAGGTTCAGCCATAACCGAACTTGAGGATTTAAGAGCCTCTTGCTCTTCAAGCACATACTGGATCTTTGTATTCCAGATTTCATAATTATAACTTGGAAGCAGCATCCATTAAAATCCTCTGATCTCAAATGGAACAATGTCGCACATATTTAAAAGAGATAAAGCAATACATGCAATTTACTATACACATGAAATAATAACCTAATAAAGTTTTCTCTTAGACTCAAATTCGAAAAGTATACTTAGAGTACCAATTACCTTCTAAGTTCTAATGTCCAACTTTATAGGTTAAGATTTCATTTATAATAAATCTGAATTATTGGATTATCAAGTTCTCAAACTTATGAGGGAATCTTTATTAAGTCTTTACTTAATAAGCATGCAATTATTTTACTCATAAAATATCGCAAGGCAATTAACAATTAAAATAAACTCATTTATTATAAAGTTAAATGCCATCATGATAAGTAAATAAACACATTTATTTAACCAAAAAAAAATCCAATAATTCCAAAATAAGACAATCATGTCAATTATTAATAGGAAACATAAATCCTATTTAACAAAAATAAACGCTAACTCAAATTAACACTTATGTCAACTATTTTAGAAGACCAGATTTCATAAAATCTTTTTAGTTATTAGGATTATATCTTTGACCGATTTAATCAATTCATTAAGTGACTCATAAGTCCATTAATGAAGTCATGGACAATGCACGCTCTGTCCATTTCTCAACACCATCACAGAATTTTAGTGTTACTTTTCAACACTTGCCCTTTTGGTAACTCGAACCAAAATTTTATTTTCATACTCAGACCACCAGTTCAAATGCACTCTTGCATTTGTTCTCACACATGTAATATATGATGCACTGTTGCATCAATGTCATCAGCTCAAAACTTCCTTCGCATTTTCATGTTACTTATTGATTGCACCCTTGCAATTCTTAAAATAACTTATGCGTTTCATAAGGAAGTACCAGTGCCCTTATTTAACTTTTCTGTAACATATTACGGGTAAAATTTATACACTCATGTATAAATACACATAATTGAAATGCATTTCAATTAATAAATAAGGACAGCATCTCAAAAAAAAATTCAAAATACTTTCAAAAATTAATCGAATGCAGAGAACACATTTTCTACAATTTTTAATATTTTATTTTGAAATTAAACACATTTAAATTTTAAAAATTATAAAATATATTTTCTGGTCATTAAAAAATTTTGAAAACATAACCAAAAAATCAGAAATAATTTTTAAAAATTATTTGATAAAAATCGGAGCTGAAATGGTGGTCGGAAGACACCGCATGCGCCCACACGCACCGACCAGAGGGAGATAGACGCGCCCACGCGCCTTCACGCGCCCCACGCACGGCCTCCCACTTGACCAGACACGTGTCACAACCACAGCGTGCCATGTGTCTTCATCCAGTCATGCCACGTGTCTGAAAGCTATTGGTCCAGCTGGTGCCACGTGGCGGTGTCTCATTTGTCCACGTGTCACGCATGACACATCAGCATTGCCACGTGGCAGACCTCGGTCTGACACGTGGCGACCCCTGATTGGGCCACGTGTAATTAATGCCACGCCATCAATAACACACGGCATGACACGTGGCACAGTCTCATTGGTCCACGTGTCTCTCCTTGGTTGGGCCACGTGTCAGCTGTATAACACGTCATCATGACACGTGGCACGACCTCAGTCAGCCACGTGTCGTCCTCTAATTTGCCCACGTGTCCGCCCCACGTTGTGCCACGTGGCATGGCCTCTGCTATCCACGTGGCGCTCGGCCATTGGGCCACGTGTCAGCAGTGACGCAATACTGCTGACACGTGGTACGCGCGTGTGGGCCACCGCCCACGCGCACACGCCGAACGAGTTGGAGCGTGTGTGCTCCACGCGCTGCCTTACCGACCGTTTCTAACTCTCCGGTTCCGGCCGGTGGGGGGTTTTCAGGGTCTGTGAATCCAATGGTGAGGTCAAAAATAAAAAATCCCTACTTCTAGTTAGCCGTTTACAACACTCATGTTTGTCCCCTCGGGTTTCGGTGTACACATACACGAAATCGAGCCGAAATATACACGCATATAAATTTTTTCACACAAAAAACAAATTTTTGTTGTGTTTATTGCATCTCAGATCTAATAATTTTACATATAAAATTTTAGATCTCATTAGCCACAAGCCAGGACGCAAAAACAACGGCTCTGATACCAATGAAGGGAAATTATAACACATATAATTTAACTGGAGGTAACATTAAATAAATGTACCTACCTCTTGTAGCGCAGAAACTCGTTGCGGAAGCGTCTACCAAAATCCCGTTTGTTTTTGGTCACTGGTCCGGCTTTTACCCACTCGGGATAAGAGCCGCTAGATCACAATCTAAATGCCCCTGAAAATAAGACAGAAAACTGTGAGTGGGAACGAGCAGCCTTGCGGCGTATACGTTTTCTCGTTACCAAATTATGAGGACCTCACCTCTATTTATAGAGGTCCTATAGGCTAGAGACCTAACTCTAGTTTAACTCAGACTCTTTCTGAGATAAGATTTGGTAATTTAATTTAGATTAAATAACTCAATTTAATCTTGATAGGAACTCAATCCTTTATAGAGTCATGGGCGCATCCCAACTCTATCAATTTGAAATCATTAGGTAGGTATCATGGAGTTGCTACCCAATAAAATATCGAAAAATGAATTCTAAACTTATGAGGCCAAAACCAGAGAGAGTTTGCGACCTCACTCTTATTTATACTTTTGGTTAATGTTATATAACTGAGTTTTAGAGTTAATTATTTTATCTCCCTTCTCACACGATCATGCAATAAAATAAAAGCGCATCTCAAGCATCTTTTGAAAGTAGTAAAGAAAACAATACAGAAAGCAGTAAATATATTACAAGTGAAAAATTGCGACAGAATAATCCCCCCAAAAATAATAAAAGTGAAAATAATTAAAGGAATAAAATTGCCCCAAAATTAATTACAAGGGCCCAAAATAAATAATGCACACAAAAAGAATAAAATAAAATACATCATACACAAATCAGGACATTTATTAGATTTTAGGAATATTGGTTCCTCATGTTAATTTAAAAATTGGAGAACTATTTTTGGGCATTGATCGAGAAAATCGGGATGAGTGATTTCATTTTATGAAAATTAATTCTCCTTTTAAAAGTGATATTTTATTGGGTAACACTACAAGAAAAGTGACTTTTAACGACTAAAATTTAGCGAAGGGATACAAATCCGGTCGTAAAAAGATACAAATAACGAAGGGAATTAAATCCGGTCGTTAGTAGTAAAATTTTACCGAGGGGTTTAAATCCGGTCGCTAAAAGGCTCTAAATCCGGTCGTTGAAGGGTTAAAACAAAATGACGGGACTTCCATTTACCTCCAAATGTAACTAAAATCACAAAATCCATTTTCTCACTGCCTTCTTCAACTCTCCTCGCCTCTCTTACGTCGCCCCATCTGTTGCGCCTCCCCTCTCTTGCGAACCACCAGGCACCAGATCTAGTGTCACCCTCCACCCTGTCGCCGCTCGCTCCCCACCCGCCGTCGCAGATCCGGTCTCGCCGCTGCTGCTGCCTCTGCCTCTAGAGCCGTCTCCCTCGCGTGTTGTCAGATCGCCGCCGTCGCCCGTCGCAGCTCACCTTTCGTCGCCATCGCCACTCATCTCTTGCCCTCGTCGCCGCTCTTTCCTCGTCTATTGCTCGCCGGCGACTCTGCCCTGTTCTTCATGTTCCTGTTCTCAAGCCAGTTTAAGCTCAAAGGAGGTTTATGTCTAGGTGTCCTAAGGATTTTTAATCTACAATTTCTTAGCTTGAATCCTTTCACTTTGTTTTAGAATGCAATGCAACTTTAGTAATTTTTATTTTGGTAAACACTGCAGGTGCTCAAAGCCAATAATCGAAGACTCGCCCGTGCACAGAAGACAATAGGGGATTACTGTTTGTTGGCAGGATCACCTGTTGATGCCAATAATCACTGTTCCACTGCTTAGAACTAGCTAGATTGACTGCTGATTTCTTCTTGTATGCTGGGGCTTTGGAGGGTAGCGTTTGTGCTTTGCTGGTATGCCTATATTTTGAGCTATAATATTCAATCATGTAAACTTTTACCTCTTCTTGGCCTTTGCTTGTGTTAAGGCCTGAGAAACTTGAATTGGAACCGTGTATAGATTCATACAGAATGCTGCTCGACATACCATGGCAATAAAATTATCAGCATTAGTTGAGTCTGATCTTGTGAATTCTATTTTGAGTTGTGTATTGTATGATTTCCATGGTTATCCTGAAAATAACCGGACCAATTTATGACCGCACATCTCTTTTGTTGGTGGGAATCTTATCATTCAAGATATGCGGGATATTTGCATAGAATTTTAACGTGTATTTAGCCATAGAATTTCTGCATAAATACCCTATAATGTATTGTGTAAAATCATCATAGAAGCAGTAATATTTCTCTTCTCAAAATCCTCCGCATTCAAATGATGAATAGTAACTAAAATTCTTAAACTACCTTTGTTGCCTTTGAAAGCATAACTTTTAAATGAAATTAAATATTTGAAATATAATGTGTTAAATATGATGAGAAAAAGTAAATTAAAATAGACCTTTTGTGTACCCTACTAAGTATATAACATCAATTCAACCTTTGATCATATTAATTGTCACACAATAATCCATTTCAATTGCCTTTAAAAAGAGATTTCACTAATGAAATGCCTTTTTATACTGTCCAATATCCCTTTCTTTTTTACATTTCTGGATACACTTTTTTGATGTGGAAGTATACTTTATTAGACTATTCATCATATATATACTACTAATCTAACTTGTAGATTTCACTAGTGACATCCTAAATTTTGCCCTCTTTAGACATAATTGAAGGTTACATTGCTGGGTTAGCTAATGATGTAGGTGACCTAGCTCTGTGCTCTGTGAAAATCTAAAAAATACTTTCTAAGAGGTGTTTTGATTCCACAGGTGACGCCGTTGGGTTTTTCTCAGCTTCTTTGAACCAGATTGCAGTAAATATCCAAGAAAATGTTAATCAGCCTGATTATCTGCATTACTTGACATGGATAGACTTATCCATTGCTGAACATATGGTGATGTTATCATTTACACGAGTTTAATGATGCTAAGAATTTTTTTTTCTTCCCTTATGGATTCCTATTGTTGCATGATCCATCACTTGTAATTGTAATATTAGTTGTTTGGATGCAGACTGCGAATAATAGGAATGTATGTCTTGCAATTGAGACCTTCAAGTCTTGCTACTTCGAATGAGTATTCCTGGAGTTCAGTGGTAGATAGGTCTGGTCAACATGTGCAAAATGGCAAGATGAAAGATTCTGAAATATTTGTGTCAACTCTCACAGAATCCGAGGAACTTTTGTACTGCACCGAGATTAGTAATACCTCTTCAAATTGTTCTCACAGATTGTGGTTTTGTGTGAGCATACAGGCCACAGAGATTGCAAAAGACATTCATTCTGATCCAATTCACGATTGGAGTCTTGTGATAAAATCCCCATTATCCATCACCAATTTTCTTCCTCTTGCAGCCGAATACTCCGTTCTTGAAATGCAAACAAGTGGTCATTTTACTGCATGTCCTAGGGGAATATTACCTACAGGAAAAACTGTAAACATTCATACTGCTGACATAAGAAGGCCTTTGTTCTTTTCACTGCTTCCCCAGAGAGGTTGGCTGCCAATACAGGTAAGATTCCCTTCCAGTCTGTCCCTACCAAGGTAGCAGTAGAATATAGATGAAAAAGAAAAATTAATGTATGAAATATAGCAATATACTTATCATTTATGTCCAAGATATAAAAGTTGTTTACATACTTTAATTAAATCTAATAAAATGGTCTTCTGGAACTTGTTAACATTATTCCGGTTTTGAAGTACAAATCCAAGATCCTATTTGCTCTTATGCTGTGGTTTCTGTATGCAACTTTCAAAAAGACCAAATGGTAATGAGTAGATGATTGTGTTGTTTGGCTTTATTTTCTTTCTTTCTTTTTGTTAAGAAAAATATTCATGATGCAGTGTTTAGGGCATTAAGGTTTCAGGAGCTTTCTAGCCATTGAATGTTCATGGTTCTGTTATATCTACTGAAAAATTATTCATGATTTTTTTATAGATTTAGTTGTTTTGTCAATTGCTACTTATACTCCAATAACATGAAAACAGCGGGGATCTGAATCCTGCCCGGGCAGAGCACATTAAGCAGTACAAATGTCCGTCATGCAGCAACAAAAGAGCCAGACCTTGATATTTTCAGGTGGGGTAAGCACTCACCTCTTGTACTTTTTTCATGGTCATGTAAGCTATTATTTAGTTAGTTAGGTTTTCTATGTAGTGTTGTGTTGGCATAGTATATGTATTAGGAACATCTGTCTTTGGAAACATGTCATTTGTGTATGTTAGTATCTGGTAGTCTGCAAAAGTGGACATGTCTAGTAGATCTACATAGAATCACCACTGTGCAGGAAATCATTTTTCCTACCAAGTGTAGAATGTCAAAGCTATTCTCACCTGATTTTAGTTATTGACTTGTGAATGTATTGAAGTCAGAATCGGTAGTTATCTTATATCTGAAGGAAAAAAAATGCATCTTTCAGTTCGTCTATGGTGGAGACAAGCTCTAATCTTTTAACATACTTACTTGTCAACTTTATGGTCAGTATGGCACCCATACTTTTTATTATTTATATTTTTATTTAATTTTTATTTGTGCTTGTGAATATTAATTTTAGTTTTTGTTATATATTTTGCAGGTCTTCAAATTTTTGGACAGCGAAATTAGGATGTTATTTTTCGCATTTTTCTCAAAAATCTTTTGAATAGAAATTAGTATAGAGAAGAGTTGTTTTCTTGAACTTACATGTCATTGATAGTTTTTATTTTATTTGGAGTTGTGACAAATAGAATGCTATTTAATTTGTAAATTTGACAATACTTTGTAACTTTTCTTTTTTAATATATGAAAAGAATTTATTATATTTTAGTATAAAATATATGTGAATGATATGTACCTACATGTAATATTATAAAATAGTTTATATTTTAAAATATCTTTTGGTATTTATGTCTGGTATTTTTAACGATTGGAATTTTTTTCGTTGAAAGTGCGCATAATCAATGAAAGGAAATTTTGGTCGTTAAAAGGAATTTTTAACGACCGGAATTCCGTTCGTTGAAAGTGAACACAATCAGCGAAGGGAAAATCCGGTCGTTAAAAGGTATTTTCAACGACTGGAATTCCCTTCGTTAAAAGTGAACATAATCAGCGAAGGGAAAATCCGGACGTTAAAAATCAGTATTTAACGACCGGAAACGTTCCGGTCGTTAAAGGCATTAACGACCGGATTCAAAATCCGGTCGTCTATACCTTTAACGAAGGGGCTTTTACCGTCCGGATTTTCCGGTCGTTATTGGTAATATTTTATTAATAAAAATCCCAATTTTTAATTATTGTAAAAAAATGTAATTTTGTATGATACAAACAAATTTAAAATACATTTATGTCCAACATACAAAATAATAGAATAAAGAAAATATATCAATTAAAAATGCAAACCCAAACTCTAAAGGTCTTAATATCTTAATTCTCCGGCTCGCTCAGAAATATTACCCAAAGTAAAATAAATGAATTTGAACAACGAAAACAAAGAATAAAATAAGATGTTAGTAAATTAAATCAAACGAATAAAACATAATATAAACAAATAAGCAATTCAATAAAGCAATTAAATAAATAATTGAATTTGGGAAAAACAACAATAATGGTAAAAAAACAAAAAATAATAGAATAATAATAATTAAGGAAAAGAACACAAATAAAGAAGATACCAGTGTTAAATATTTCATAAGCATGACCTATGTCTCATGCATCATGCCAATTGATTAATTAGACTAACCCAAATTAATTTTAATTATTAACAAACAAACAATGCATGAATTAATAATAAAACTACCGTCAAAAGTATTACCGCATACTAACCATAAATAATGAATAAAGATGTTAACAGCGAATAACAATAGATAAATTAAGTATAGAAAAAAGTAAACAAGTTGACAATAAACCACAACAAATCAATATACAAATAAATTAATAGTCAATAATGGCAAACGAAAAAGGTATTAGTAATAACTATAAATATATATATAACGAACAACATTAAAGGAGAACAAATTGGGCCCATCGAAAAAAAAAAACCGGGAAATTAATAAGGTAAATTAGTAATTAAAGGCAAATTAATAAGAGGAATTAATAATTAAGGGAGAATAATAAAAATGAAATTAGTATCGAATAATAAATTGACGTAAGTTAATCTAAATTGATGATTTAAGTTAATCCGATTTTATGCTAATTATAACTAACAAACAACAAATAACTGAACAATAACTACTATATTAATAATGAACAGTAACAAAATAAATTAATATATTAATAACAAACAACAACAATAAACGACAACACATTATTAATAAACTACAATAAACAAATTAATAATAACAACAATAAAAAAACTAATAATAAATAACAACAAATAAAATGGAGAAAAACAAAGTTTTTGCTCTAGCCCGAAAATTTACCCTCAGAAGTTTTATTCTGACTGTACAAGCAAAACGTGATGATCTCTTGGTAAATTGTAAAAAAACGAAAAGAAATTAAAACTACTGTTTCAAAATTATTTTCAGAAAATCAGGTCACAAGAATTGATTATTAAACAGAAAAAATTAATTTCTTTAGCTAAAGAACAATCTCAAAATATTTTGAAAAGAAAACAATTTGCTCTCAAAAATTTTCTCTTTAAATTCTATGTTTTTGCCGTCTTTGTCTCTGCTTCTGTGTTCTAATATTTTACTTTTTATACCTTCTTCGAAAATTAGGTTTTTAAAAGTATTTTAATCCCAATAAAATTCTTATTTATCCTTTAAAATTAAATTTATCCTTTTGAAAATCGGAAAAAGAATTTTAGTTTAATTGAAAATGTGAGGTTCGCCCTCAAGGAAGGCCACACCTCACAAATGTGAGGTGTACCCTAGTGCGGAAGACATTCCTCGCGCTGCCAACAGACTCTGCGCTTCACGCGCGCTATGCCAAAGCATGGCCGTAGGCCACTGAAAGCTCCAAAAACTCAGAAATAATTATTATTTTTATTTTATTTTCTTTAGAAAAAAAAAGTAGAGCATCGGCAAGGAAATAATCACCACTCATTTTTTGCTTGTGAATAGGTATCATTTTCATTACTAGGTAACCTTAGTCTAGGCTGACTCAGGACATGGTGTCTATAGTTGCCCCCAATTTTGGGGAACGTAGTGCATGGGTGCCTAGGTGAGCCAAAACTAAAAGAAAGAAGGAAGAGAAACGTACATGAGGCAGATGTCTTTCCATTCTGAATGAGGTTGTTGTTGGGGGTAGTTACCGCCAATCTGTCAACGTGTTAACCCTAATTGTTTTGGCATTTAAGTTGTGCAGTGTCCAGCTTCTGAAATCGCTGTCTGTAATCGGCTTTGTTATGGTGTCTAACCTCTGTCGTTTTGGCATCTAACCTCTACGGTGTCTAGCCTCAGCCGTGTCAGTTTATCATCTATTTATGCGACGTCTAACCTTTGTTGTTGCGGCATCTAACCTGTGTAGTGGCTAGCCCCAACCATGTAGACATCTAACCTATTAGTGCTGTGTCTTGCCTCCTCCATTGTGGCATCCAACCTGTGCAGTGTCTAGCCCCAGTCGTACAGGTATCTAACCTGTAACACCCCCTTCCCATACGTAAGAGAACCCATCCGCAAGGGAGTGAGAACCCGTACGAGAAGGGGTGTCACACAACATACAGGCCAGAGCAAACATACATTCACATAATATAAACATATATATAAACAGCGAAAATTAAAACTTTAAATCAAGCCGAGCATTCATACATAGAATAACAATATTCAATTACATTACTGCTCTGATACTAATATAATTACATCATTCAGAGATATATAGCGGAAGCTTAACAAAATATGATATACAAGAGAGATCACTGTTACAAAATAATGATGATACAAAAAGGAACTAAGTCCTAACAACAATCCCACTATGTTGGCTTGCCTGGCGGCAACTCTCCCAAAAGCTATACACCTTCCGCACCTGCACGGGTGAAAACACCGTGCTAAGCGATAACGCTTAGTGGGGAAACAAACAATAATATATGGACGGCCATTCACAATGGTCATCAAGGCAAATCACATATGAAATTTCCATATTGAATATCATAATATAATCACAATAGAATTCCATTCTTAACCATTCAAAGATTCACTAAACATATTCATATGCTAATAGATTCATATGCTCATATTAGAGTCATTCAGATTCAAATACTTATAATCATACTCATTCGGATTCACATACTTATAATCATATCCATTCAAATCACAACACCTGCTGACTCAAGTAGTGGATAATGAGTAAACACATAACAGTACCTTACGGGTACAAATCGACACGTAGCGGTACCTTACGGGTACGAATCGGAAAATAATATCATATTTTCTCTTTTCAAAACATTTTACAAATCGATCTTAAACATGACCCGAACACGTAAAAGTTTTCAAGGAACTAAACAGGGACCTGATCAGGGTCCAGAACAGTACAGAGGCTGCAGCAAAAGGATTCTTTTAGGCATGCCTAACTATCCACTAGATTGACTCTTGCAGGTCATGCTTAATCCAATTCATGCTCAAAGCATAACATATAATTTATCATGAAAAATCATAAGAGTGTACATATATAAGCATAATTATTCCCATACAATGTTAAAAATCCAAGAAGAAATAATACATAAGTCATTTTAAAAGAAAGGGGCAAAATCGAAAAAATAGGGCAAAAGGGGTCACTGTCGCGATCGCAATAGGTGTCGCACTTGTGATAGTGGCCCAATGGCCTTCGCGAGGGGAAGAGTTAAAGAGGTCACTGTCGCGATCGCGACTAGTGTCGCGCTCGCGACAGTGGCCGATAGGCCTGAGCGAGGGGAAGGGCGATGGGGCGCGCGAGTCGTGAGACAACCTTCACGACTCGTGGACAATGTTCACCACTCGTGAACTCGGTTCACTTCTCGTGAACTCTTAGTCTCCCCTCTTGCCAACGCGTGATTCTGCCGCACCACTCGCGCATGCTAAGCTTCACGAGTCATGCCACCCAATCACGAGTCGGACGCCTACAAACTAATAGAGAAATATCGCATAAAACTGGAATTCACCCTTCTGTCGCGCTTGCGATAGCATCACGATTTCCAATTTTCCAGCAAAACGTAGAAAACTCAAATTTCCAACCACAAAACCATTTTGACCCAACTCAAACCAAACCTCATCTTACCTTCAAATATGCCTTCCACCATCACATATAATATAAACACAACTTAATTCAACACTTTACACAAATAAGATCATGCAATAACAAAATCAAACTCCTCAAGAACACAAACACAAAAATTTACAGCAAATATTTATCAAACTTCAATAATTGCTCAATACTTCAACGTCCAAGCATCATAACTCAAATCAATTAAATACCCATAACATTAACACTATAATATGCCTTATCAAACATCAATTTTCTAGAAAACAAATGCAAAGGCATAAATCAAAATATGAACATCAAACAATCAAATTCCAACAAAGCTCAAACAAAATCCCAAACCTGAAATTCCTTTGCTCCTACTTAGTGAGCATCACTACCACTCGCCTTCTCCTTTCCTTTGGGATCGCGAGAAGGCTCAACTAAGCACAACACCCAAAATCACACAAAACAACAAACCCTAGATCAAAACTCAAACCAACAAAGAAGGAGAAAAGATGATGAAGAAGAAGAAATGCAGTAAAACTTACCAAATGGAGGTTGAGAAGTGATCAATTCCCACCAAAGTCAATTTGATCCAAGCTAGGCACACTTGAGAGGAGAAAAGAAGAAGAGGAATAGAGAGAAGAGGGGAAACGGGAAAGAGATAACAAATTCTGCTTTCCCTTTTCTTCTTCTTCTTCTATTTACTCTTTTCCTAACCCAAGCCACATGTCAACTCCTTAATGGTGGAATTTGATTACTCATACCCTACCAACACACATGCTATCACACACAATGCCAACCCACATCGCTCACACCCAACAACCATATACTCATACACACACTAACACAACCCAAAGCACATATACCCTACTAATATATATGCACCCACACAATATTACAGCCCATAAAACATGCATTTTGCCCAAAATGCCCTTAACACATGCCAAAACTCTTACACATGCACACATACACATGGCAAACATGACTAAAACTATTAAGGGGGAATCGGGGTGTTATAACTCTCCACTACTAACATGAATTTCGTCCTCGAAATTCTAACCTGAACTGAACAAATGCGGATACTGTATCATCATCATCGCCTCTTGTTCCCAAGTTGCTTCCTCGACTCCGTGATGTTGCCAAAGAACCTTGACCAGATGGATTTGCTTGTTTCTCAACTGTCTCACTTTCGGAGCTATAATAGACTTCGGCTCTTCATCATAGGAGTAATCCGGCTGAATTCGAACATCTTGAACTGACAATACATGCGACGGATCCAATATACACCGACAAAGCATAGAGACATGGAAGACGTCATACATCTTAGCCAACTCTATCGCTAAAGCCAACCTATATGCTACCGGACCAACTCTATCCAAAATCTCATAAGGTCCAATGAACTGAGGACTAAGTTTACCTTTCTTGCCAAACTGTAATACTTTTCTCCAAGGTGAAACCTTAAGGAAAACTTTGTCCTCGACTTCAAACCGAATATCCTTTCTCTTCAGATTGGCATTGGACCTATGCCTATCTTTAGCCACCTTCAGATTTTGCTGCACAACTCTGATCTTCTCTTCAGTATCTCTAATCATATCTGGCCCAATGAAAGATCATTCGGTCAACTCTGTCCAACAAACCAGAGTCCTACACGGTCAACCATACAAAGCCTCAAAGGATGACATACCAATGCTAGACTGATAACTTTTTTTGTAGGCAAACTCAATAAGCCGCACATATTGATCCCAACTGCCAGAAAAATTCAAAGCACAAGCTCGAAGCATATCCTCTAAAATCTGGATAACTCTCTCGGACTGACCATCTGTCTGAGGATGGAATGTTGTACTAAAGTTCAGCTTGGTACCCAAAGCTCTTGCAATTCCTTCAAAACTATAGATGAGAATCTTGGATCCTGATCTGAAACTATTGACAATGGTACACCATGAAACCGAACTACCTCATCCACATACACACTAGCTAACTTATCCATCGAATAATCCACTCTAACCGGCAAAAAATGCGCTGACTTCGTAAGCTAATCCACAATAACCCAAACCGAATCATGCTTTCTCTGAGTCACTGGCAAACCCGATAAAAAATCCATGGCGATATCATCCCATTTCCACTGAGGAACACACAAAGGAGTGAGCAATCCCGAAGGGACTTGATGCTCAGCCTTTACCTATTGACAAGTCAGACACCTTGCCACGAATTCCACAATGGCTCTCTTCATCCCAGACTACCAGTTGAACTGCTTTATATCTCGATACATCTTCTTGCTACCAAGATGCATAGTAAAGACCGTAGTGTGTGCCTCACTCAAAAGTTTCTTCCTTAACTCATCATTCTCGGGAACACACAAGTGATCCTTATACATAAGCACCCTATCCAAAATCAAAAACTTGAACTGCTTACCCTGCTGAACATCTTGCAAAATCCATTGCAATATCAAATCATCCTTCTGCGCGTCCACAATAGACTGTCTCAAAGTAGGCCGCACTCTCAATTGGGCAACCAAAGAACCATCTGAATCAAATCTCCATCTGAACCGCCTCAAGAACAACGCCAAAATTGACTTCCGACTCAAAGCATCCACGACCACATTGGCTTTACCCAGATGGTAATCCACAATGCAGTCATAGTCCTTGAATAACTCTAACCATCAACTTTGCCTCATATGTAACTCTTTCTGCATGAGGAGATACTTCAAACTCTTATGGTCCGTGAAAATCATACACTTCTCCCATACAGATAATGCCACCAAATCTTCAAAGCAAAGATCACAGCCGCCAATTCCAAATCATGCGTCGGATAGGTCTTCTCATGAGGTTTCAACTGACGAGACGCATAAGCCACTACTTTACCCTCTTTCATCAATACACATCCGAGTCCAATACCCGAAGCGTCACTGTACATCACAAACTCCTTACCCGAGGTGGGTTGAGTCAGTATAGGAGCTTCTACTAACAAACTCTTCAACCTCTCAAACAACAGCTGACACTTATCCGGCAATTTAAATCTGAGTCCTTCCCTCAATAATCTAATCATTCGAGCAGCAATAACAAAAAACCCTTCACAAACCAACGATAGTAGCATGCAAAACCAAGGAAGCTTCTCACTTCCAGAACATTCCTAGGCGCTTTCTAATCCACAATCGCCTCAATCTTTGTTGGATCCACTTTGATAGCCTTAGCCGATACAATATGGCCCAAGAAAGACACTTCTTGAAGCCAAAAGTCACACTTGCTAAGCTTAGCAAACAAATGGTACTCCCTCAAAACTTGCAATACTAACCGAAGATGCTCTTCATGCTCATTCTCATCCTTCAAGAAAACCAAAATGTTATCTATAAACACTACTACAAATTGATCTAGATATGGCCTAAACACTCGATTCATCAAATCCATAAAAGCCGCAGGTGCATTGATCAAGCCAAACGGCATCACAAGAAACTCATAATGGCCATACCGCGTTCGAAATGCAGTCTTAACCACATCCGCATCCTTAACTCGAAGCTGATAATAACTCGACTGAAGGTCAATCTTGGAGAAAACACCCGCTCCTCTAAGCTAATCAAATAAATCCTCGACTCTAGGCAAAGGATACTTATTCTTCACTGTGACCTTGTTAATTTGCCTATAGTCGACACACATCCTTAAAGAACCATCTTTCTTCTTAACAAATAAAATCGGGGCTCCCCATAGAGATATGCTGGGTCGAATAAACTACTTATCCAATAACTCTTGTAGCTGAGTTTTGAGTTCTCTCATCTCCATAGGAGCCATCCGATAAGGTTCTTTTGAAATGGGTGAAGTACCCGGCAAAATCTCTATGGACAACTCCACTTCACTCTCGGGAGGCAAACCAGGCAATTCACTCGGAAATACATCACTAAACTCCCTTGATATGAGCTTAAATAGCTCATATTTAACCTATGTTTTAGGATTAAAATAGTATGCATGTGTGTTTATTTGTATTGGAATTAGGGGTGTTTTATGTTTTTGTTTGAGTTTTGGGTGTGTAGGAGAACAATGGAGAAAATGGAAAAAGATGGAGAAAATGGAGAAAAATAGCCAAAATGAGCAAAGGAAAAAGAATCTCTGTCGCGAGCGCGACAGAATGCGCCAAGGGAAAGCCAAGGAAGAAGGGAGAAAAGTAAAGAAGAGAGGCTGTCACCACCAAGGGGCTCGTCGCGAGGTCGCGACAGGGAACGGAGAAGGCAAATGCGAGGAAGGTGGAGCGATGAAAGAGGCGCGCTCTGTCGCGAGCGCGACAGAGAGATCTGTTAGAGACAAAAGTTCAAATTGCACTTTGAAGAGCTATGCCTTTCCACCAACATTTGCAACTCTTGCCAAGAGACATCTGAAGAGACACAATTAGAACATTATAAATTTTATTATTAACTATAATTTAGAGAGTGGAATATTTTGATTAAGTAAAATTTCTGTAAGTTAGAATAGTTTTTTCTTTCCTTAGTCAAATTTTCTAAAGTAGAGTTTATGCATTGAAGAGAAGATAGCATACAAAGAAGAAGACTACCTTTGGTGACTTGAAAAGTGTTGAGAAATCTCCTTCTTCATTTCTTATCTTTTTACTCTTCTTTGTAAATTTTATGATGTAAATTCTGAACTTGAATACCTAATATTAAATGTTTTATTGTTCATATTAATTTATGTGTTCTTGCTTGTAGAATTTCCTATTAGGATACTATGTAGGATCATTATAAGTATGAGTTTAATTGAAAAATGAATTCATATTTACAATCTAATGGGAAATCATCATTGAAACATTATTTGAGAAATCATAGTGTTAAAATGGTTGCAATAGGTTGTGACTTAACCTAAGATTTGCATGTTTAATTTTCTAGTTCATTAATGAAAGTTGTGAAATAGAATTATTTATGCATGTTTTAGGCAATCTTATTATGTCGAGAGAGTAAGTAGGAAATTTATTCAACTTGGCTTGCATGACAAGAATAATATAATCATTCAGAACAATTAGTTCAAGTTCTATTTTTATACTTATCATCCTTTATCTTTTTATCTTCTTTGATCATCAATAATTAGGGTTAGTTAATTTAGATTCTAGAATAGATTACATCTAATTTACCATTATTTGAACATTGTAAACAAGATTAAAATTAGTTAGTCATAGTGTGTAAATTACGTTCCTCATGGGATCAACATTCTTAAGTACTGCTTCGGTACACCGTATACTTGCGGTCATTGGCATCTATAGAAAATGCCTAACAAGTTTTTAGTGCCGTTGCCGGGGAACGTTGATTTTGTCATTATGAAACCTGATTTATGATTTTGGATTACAATATTTTCTTTTGTTTTAATTTGTTTGATTTTTTAGTTTGACTTTGTGATTTGTTTTTAGTTTTACAGGATTTGAAAGTTCATGCCTAGTGTAGACACCGGGTCCCGAGGCGGTCCAAGATCAGGATTACCCGATGATGAAATAGAAGACCGATTTTTGGCAAGAAAGGTGAGAATCGATCGTTCCCTTGTCAAAAGTGTGTTTTTCGAAAAATGATTAAAATATTTTTAATCATTTTGGAAATCAAAATTAAAATGGAGTAAAAAAATAAAATGAAAAATATTAATTTTGTGTCAAAATTTTTTTAAAAAAATAAGGGGTCGCGAAGGCCGCCTGCGGCAGCCTGCGCGGCAGGCTGCCCCAGCGCGCAGGGGTGCCTGCGCGGCAGGCCGCCCCAGCGCGTAAGGGTGCCTGCGCAGCAGGCCGCCCCAGCGCGCAAGGGCGCCTGCACGGCAGGCCGCCCCAGCGCGCAGGGGCGCCTGCGCGCGACGCGAGGGGCGCCGTGCGCCCCTGCGCGCGAGGCGTCTGCCTCGCGCGACACCCCTGCGCGCAGAGGCGGGCGCCTCGCGCGACTCCCCTGCGCGCGAGGCGGGGGGCCTCGCGCGACGCCCCTGCGCGCGAGGCGGCTGCCTGCCGCGCGCGCCCTTGCCCTCTCCGCGCTACCTGCTGGTCTTCGCCTGTCCATTTTTTTCGCTATTTTCAGTCTGACTTTTTTTTCAGTCTGACATTTCCGTTGTTTCACCATTTTATGCTATTTTGGATTAACTAAAAATAAAGGCTTTTTGGTCCCTTGCCATTTTTGGCCAAGGCAAGTTTAAATGAGGATTTTGCCCTCATTTTAAAGGACGGCAATTGTTTTTCAAGGGCTTTTTCTTTCAACTTTTTTCTCTCCAGCAACTAGTTCTTTAGCTTCTTTTTTTCTTCTTTCTCAAGTTTTAATCTTGAATTGCTCTTCAAAAATACATAATCCATTTTCTTGAGTGATTTGGGCTTGGAAAATTAATTTCCTTTTGCTCAAATCATCCACCAAAAATATTTTCATCAAAGTATTTTCTTGGTTTTATTTCAAAATATTAATTTCTACATTTTCTTCAAATATTTATCACCACAAATCCGACAAGGAAAATCGATCGGGACACCGTTTCCCCAATCTAAAAATTATGAGGGTAAACATTCTTGAACCCATTCTCATTTATTTTTTTTTGTATATTATTTATTATTGTTAATATTATTTTTTGCTATTATTATCATGTATATTGTTTACTTTTAGCATTTTAATGTGTTAATATCACCATTAATATATTATTTGCTTACTTCAATTTGATATTTTGCTATCATTATTATTTTTATTGTGTTTATGTTCATTAATGAGTTCCTGCCATGTTTAATGCATTTAGTGTCTTTTATTATTATTATTACTATTGTTATTATTATTATTATTATTATTATTATTATTATTATTATTATTATTATTATTATTATTATTATTATTATTATTATTATTATTATTTCTAATTGATTATTCTGTTTTCATATTATTTGTCATTTATTACTACTATTATTTGCATTATTACCATCCTACTATTATTATTATTATTGTTATTATATGGTTTTATTGTGATTATTATATCTACTACTCATCTTATGTATTGTTGCGTTGTTATTTACTGTTGATAATTTAATCTATTTTGTTGTATTACTATCATTGTTATTATTATTATATTTCGCATTTGCTTGGCTAATTTACTTTGAATATTTACTGATATTTTTGATGTTAACTTTTGTATGAGTTTAACTTGAACCCGGATGGGTCACGACGCGTAGGCGGACACTCCGGTTCGGTGAGATCTTTCTCAATCCTTTCTTTATGTCGTGTTATTTGTAAATGTATATTTTATTCGTGCACGCGTGCGATAAAAAATCACAAAAATATTTCTATAATTAAATTGGAATTTTCACTAATAAATCGGGACCAATGTCCTTTATTTTAGCCCGACGATAAAAATGTCAAAATTAAAACGAGGAGTCAACTTTTCTACAAAAATGGGATCACTCATCCCGGTTTTTCAATTCAAACAATAAAAAATGACTATTCGAACCTTCTTCAAACTAATACGAAGGAACCAATGTTCCTAAATTTTGAACAAGTGCGAAGGAACCAAGGTTCCTAAAATAATGCCCCAATTTATATATGCCCTTTTTTATTTTAACCTTGTGTGAGTGTCTTAAATTTAAGTTTATTTTGGGCCCTTGTAATTAATTTTGGGGCAACTTTATTTATTTTAGGGGATTGTATTCCGTCCCCATTCACATCTTTGTTTTCCTTTCGACGGGGTTGTATTCCGCCTCGATTTCTCTTGTAATTGTGTGCTTACGTGTTCATCGCTTTCATTTACCGCTTTATTTATTTTCCTTACTGCTTTCGTTTATTTTCTTTAAATGCTTGAAATGCACTTTTACTTTTAAGACATTAATCGTGTGAGATGAGAGATATAATTTTAAGAAGTTAAAAACCCATTTATAATTAACCAAAGCATAAATAAGAGGGAAGTCCCGGACACCATATCTCTGGTTTAGACCGATAGAGGTGAGAAACCTTTTCCCAATTTCACGCAAATTGGGTGGCGACTCCAGATACCTCAAAGGTGCCTTTAGGCGTCAATAGGATAGGTTGTTCTCCCCAATGTTCTATTAGGAGGAACAAACCGATGATGTCTCATGGCGCCCATGATCCAAAAGACGCGAACCTCCATACCTCGAATCCTAAAGCGGATTCACACGAGGGCCCTTGCTGGGTTGTCGGGTTCGGCGCGCGTCACACCTAGTACAAGAAGTTCACAAGAAGAACTTAAACCCTTAAATCCTAAGATTGAAAGATTTTTGTCAAGTAACCAAAAATCCAATAGAAAGAAGAACAAGAATAAGAAACCAATTATCATGGCTGACGAAAATCCACCAAGACTTATGGACTTTGCCACAATTGTATTGAGTGGTGCTCAACAAGGAGTGGTAAGGCCAACGGTAAACGCAAATCAATTTGAGATTAAACCTTCTTTATTACAAATGATTCAAAATAGAATTCAATTTTATTGTTTGGCAAACGAGGATCCTAATGCTCATTTGGCAAATTTTCTTGAAATATGTGATACCTTTAAGATTAATGGTGTGTCGGCTGACACAATCAAACTTAGGCTTTTCCCTTTCACTTTAAAAGATAAGGCCAAAACTTGGTTGAATTCGCTAGCAAGGGGATCAATTACTACTTGGGACCAATTGGACAAAGCTTTTTTATCCAAATATTTTCCCTTGGCTAAAACAGCCAAAATCATAAAGGATATCACTACATTTGTTCAAAATGACAATGAATCTTTGTATGAGGCTTGGGAAAGGTTCAAAGAATTGCAAAGAATGTGTCCACACCATAACCTTCCAAGAGAGCTCTTGATGCAAACCTTCTATAATGGATTTAACCCAACTACATGAGGTACAATAGATGATGCAGCTGATGGATCCTTGATGAGAAAAACAACCGAAGAAGCATTTAAATTATTGGAGGAGATTTCAATGAATAATTACATGTGGCCTACCGAGAGAGTAAGGGATTCTAATTCTTCTAATGCTAGGGGAGTACATGCACTTGATTCTGTAGTTGCTTTGCAAGCTCAAGTAGAAGCTTTAACTCATAAACGTAATAGTTTAGGAGTGGCAGGTAGTCAGCAAAATAATTGTAACATTTATGGGCAACTAGGATATTCTAGTGAAGGATGTAATTTTGGGGTAACTATTAATGAAGAGCAAGTTAGCTTTATTCACGGTCAAGATCGTGGTAACCCTTACTCTAATACATATAATCCAGGTTGGAGAAATCATCCTAACATTTCTTGGGGAAATAGTAGCAACCAAAATAGGAGTGTAGGTTTTTAACAACCTCAAGATAGGTTTGGGGCTTTAGAAGTTAAGATGGATAGGTTCTTGGAGGGAATTAATATGAAATTTAACTCACAAGAGGAGAACCACAAGAGGCTGGAAAATAAGTTTGATCATATTACAAAGAATCAAGCCTCATCCATCCATAACTTTGAAGTGCAAATTGGGCAATTAGCAAAGGCTTTACCTTCAAGGTTACAAGGAACTTTACCAAGTACTACGGAGGAGAACCCAAGGGAACATCTAAAAGCCATAAATTTGAGGTCAGGTAAATCCTATACTAATGAAATTGTTACTACTAACAAGAGTGGAGAGTTGCAAGAAAATGATAAGAAGAATGACTCTTCTGTTGCGAGCACGATGCCTGTCGCGATCGCGACAGAGGAGAGGCCAAATAATGTTGCTGGCGCGGTACCTATCGCGAGCACACCAGCTGAAGGAGAGCATTCTATCGCGAGCGCGACACCTGTCGCGGGCGCGACAGAAATGACTTCTAAGGCAAATCTTCCAAAGGCATTTCAACTTCGTCGACCGTTTCCTCAACGCCTGAAGAGACAAAACCAAGATAAGCAATTCCAATCTTTTATTGATAAATTGAAGCATTTGCACATCAATTTAAATTTTATTGAGGCCATTACACAAATTCCTAATTATGCAAAATTTCTTAAAGATTTAATTTCTAAGAAAAGAAATTGGGAAGATATATCCACTATTTCATTAACTAAGGCATGTAGTTCTATAATCATAAATAATTTTCCTACAAAGCTTAAGGAGAATGGTAGCTTTACTATTCCATGCACCTTAGGTGATGTTGAGTTTCCTAAGTGTTTATGTGATTTGGGGGCAAGTATAAATCTCATATCTTTGTCCATCTTTAAAAAGTTGGGGTTGGATTATGTTAAACCTACTTCCATGGTTTTGCAATTAGCTGATCAATCTATTAAGAAACCCTACGGAATAATAGAAGATGTGTTGGTAAAAGTGGATAAGTTTATTTTACCTACTGATTTTGTTATCTTAGATTTTGCCTATGATGTGAAATGTCCATTGATTTTGGGAAGACCTTTCATGAGGACTGGTAGGGCTTTAGTAGATATCTATGAGGGCACTTTAGTCTTAAGAGTAGGGGATGATAGTGTGGAATATCATATGGATAGAGCATTATAATATCCCATGGATGAAAATGTTTGCATGAAAATAGATGTAATCAATGCTTGCGTTTTGGAGGTATTGGAAAATGCAGGTGAAGAGGAGGTTCAAATGGAGGAAAAAGTTCATGAAGATATGGAGCAAGAGAGCTTAAGGCCAGAACTTCTTTATCGGAATGAAGCACCTTTGCCACCTTCAATTGTAAGTCCTCCAAATGTGGAATTAAAAGAACTACCAAATCATTTGAGGTATGCATTTTTTGGCTCTAATCATACTTTGCCTATTATAATTTCCAACAAACTTACTAGTGCACAAGAGTATGCATTGTTAGAGGTTGTTAAAAAAGGATAAAAAGTATTGGTTGGCAGATTTCTGATTTAAAAGGTATTAGTCCTAATGTTGTCATGCATAGGATAAGCTTGGAAGATGAATGTCAGCCTAAAGCTGATAGGCAAAGAAGGCTTAACCCTCACATGAAAGATGTAGTGAAAAAAGAAGTTATTAAGTTGCTTGATGCTGGGATAATCTATCCAATTTTGGATAGTAATTGGATGAGTCCAATATATTGTGTTCCAAAGAAGGGAGGTATGATGGTTGTTAGGAATGAGAATGGTGATCTAATTCCTACTAGAACAACCACTGGTTGGAGGGTGTGTATAGACTATAGGAAGTTAAATTCAACAACTAGGAAAGATCATTTTCCTTTACCATTCATTGACCAAATGTTGGAGAGAATAGCTGGCCATTCTCATTACTATTTTTTAGATGGTTATTCAGGATATTTTCAAATTTTTATCTACTCTAGTGACCAAGAGAAAACCACATTTACTTGTTCATATGTGACCTTTGCTTATAGGCGAATACCTTTTGGGTTATGTAATGCACCAGCCACCTTTCAAAGGTATATGACTTCAATTTTTGGGGATATGATAAAGGACATAATGGAAGTTTTTATGGATGACTTTTCTGTTTATGGGGATTCATTTGAGCTTTGTCTACAAAATTTAGATAAAGTATTAGCTAGATGTGAAGAAACTAATTTGGTTCTCAATTAGGAGAAATGCCATTTCATGGTAGATGAGGGGATAGTTTTAGGGCATAAGATTTCAAGTCGAGGGATTGAGGTAGATAGAGCAAAAACAGAATTGATTGAGAAATTACCTCCACCCACTACACTTAAAGGGGTAAGATTTTTTCTTGGACATGCTGGTTTTTATAGAAGATTTATAAAGGTTTTTTCATTGATTGCTAAACCTTTGACTAATTTGTTAATAAAGGATGTGCCTTTTGAATTTTCTGAAGAATGTATGCATGCTTTTGATACTTTGAAGAAAGCTCTTGTAAGTGCACCTATTATCACCACTCCTAATTTAGAATTGCCATTTGAGATCATGTGTGATGCAAGTGATTTTGCTGTGGGATGCGTGCTAGGACAAAGGCATGGTAAGAATTTGCATGTGATTTATTATGCTAGCCACACTTTGTCACCTCCTCAAATCAATTACACAACCACTGAAAAAGAGATGTTAGCTGTGGTTTATGCATGTGACAAATTTAGATCTTACTTGTTAGGGTCTAAAGTTATTATTTATATGGATCATGCGGCATTGAGGTATTTGTTTGCTAAGAAAGATGCTTAACCTAGATTGATTCGTTGGGTATTATTATTGCAAGAATTTGACCTTGTCATTAAAGATAAAAAGGGAAGTGAAAATTTTGTAGCTGACCATTTGTCAAGGTTAGAAAACAATGATGAACCTTTAGGTGATAGCAATAATGAGTCTTTTTCGGATGAATCATTAATGTCACTTGAGAATATGCATGTACCTTGGTATGCTGATTTTGCTAATTATCTTGCTACTGGGATTGTGCCTAATGGTTTGACATGGCAACAAAAGAAAAAGTTCTATAATGATGTCAAACATTATCTTTGGGAGGAACCCTATTTATTTAAGATAAGTGGGGATGGCATAATCCGTAGATGTGTGAGTGAGGAAGATTATCAAAACATCTTGAAACATTGTCATGCTGCTTTGTATTCGGGACATAATGGTTCTACTAAAACTGCTTCTAGGGTGCTTGAATGTGGATTCTTTTGGCCTACATTGTTTCATGATGCAAGGGTGTTTGTTGCCAAGTGTGATAAATGTCAAAGAGCTGGTAATATTAGTAAGAGAGATGAAATGCCTTTGAATAACATATTAGAAGTTGAAGTATTTGATGTGTGGGGATTTGATTTTATGGGTCCTTTCCCTACATCTTTTGGGCAAAATTACATTTTGGTTGGTGTATATTATTTATCCAAATGGGTTGAAGCAAAAGCAACGCCAACTAATGATTCAAAGGTGGTGCTAAAGTTTTTGAAGAAGCTTTTCTCAAGGTTTGGAGTGCCAAGAGCCATCATAAGTGATGGAGGTAAGCATTTCATTAACTATTCTTTTGATTCTTTATTGCATAAATATGGTGTGCATCATAGAGTAGCTACACCATATCACCCACAAATAAGTGGTCAAGTGGAAGTGTCCAATAGGGAACTTAAGTGGATAGTAGAAAAAACTATTTCTAAATTTAGAAAGGATTGGGCACATAAATTAGATGATGCTTTATGGGCATACCGTATAGCATTTAAGGCACCTATTGGTATGACACCATATAGGATTGGGCACATAAATTGGATTTGTTTGTGTTAGATCTTTTGCATGCCCATAAAACACTTGATTCCATTGATTTCATTTTTGATGGCCTTTACCATGCATCTATTGCTAGGAGTAAATCGGTGGGAATGTGTCATATGGTCATGGGTATTATATTAGGATGCCTTGGTGATTTGCCAAACTTTGTCATGGAAGATAATGAAACTATTGCTAAGCTTGATGTTGTCTATTTGAGGAGGGCTAACATTTTAACTAAGGGAGGTTGGCCCCCTAGATTTGTTGACCGTTCTGCAGGTGCTCCAAGTATGGCTGAACCAAGTGCACTAAGTGGTCATACACCTGAATCAACCTCCACGGCTGTGGCTCGTGACTCCTCGGATGAGAACAAGGAGGCTGCTGGGGTTGATGCTGCTGCTGGATGCTCTACTGCAGGTTTGGAGCAAGTAATAAATCGATTGGATGGCATTGAAGCCACTAATCATAGCTTGGCGGTGCGAATGGATGTCTTGGAAACTGATGTGAGGGTTGTGCTTAAAAATATGAAGAGTATGAGTAGGAAGCTCCTCAGTTTTTTCCATAAGAAACATGTGGCACTTTCTCCCTCTCCACCTAGCTCTCCTAGTGGGAGTTTCTGAGTTTGTTCTCCTATCGTTTTCTTTATTTTGTTTGTTTTGTGTTCTTTTATGATGTGTGTTGTGTTAGCTGTGTTTGTTGTGTTGTTTTGATAGTTTTAAGTATGTTTATTTTCAAACAATGGGGACATTGTGTCCTTCAAGTGTGGGAGGAGTATGTTAAGTTATTTTAGCTTGTGTTTTTGTAGTTTATTGCTTAAATGTATATATTTGTTGTGAGTGAGTAGCATAGCCTGTGTAAGCATGAACTGCTAGATTTAGGATGTGTTTTCATGTGTTTAGGGTGTTTTTAGGTTTTATTGGACATATGATTATTGGAGCTTATATATTTGATGCATATTTGAAAATTAAAGCATGTTTAGATGAAAATCTTTTGACCTTTAGTCTAAGTAGATAACTTTTTAGATATAGCATTATTTGTTTTACTTTGGCATTCTATTGTACATAGTGAGGGCCATGACTTAGCAAAGCACTTTGGTGTAGGTTCTTTTTAAGTTGAGTATTTTTTCACATGTAAATAAAGATTGTTTTGCCAACTCATTGCCTATGATAGTTTAACTTATAGCCTATGTGAGCTTTTGAGCCTTATACAATGATATTTTTCTTTGTATGAGAGCCTTAGTATACCATATCCTCCAGAACTTGTTTTTGGTAAATTTTGAGACTACATTTTAGTATGGGATGTACACGAGATATGATAAGGGCACTTAGAATGAACCATTTTTGGCCTGCTTTACAACTTCTTACCTTTTGACTTTAGGAAGCCAAGTTGAGCCTAAATCCTCTTTTTCTTGTTAAACACATATATAGCTATATCCTTTTGGTTAAACAGTAGCCTATTTCTTGTGGATTACCCATATTGTGGAGAGACTTAGGATTGATATATCATTGGAGATATCTTTCTTTCTAAAGAGCATGAAGCTAGTGAATTTTGAAATTCCCTTATTTTCTCATTTAGAGTTAGTAATGCTAGTTTTTCAAGTAAAAAAAAAGAGAGAGCAAGATGTATATCCAAAATTGCTTATGTGTGGGATGGACCGTAAAACGTACCCATGCTAATTTTTCTTGCTATCCTAAAGGAAAAAAAAAAAAGAAAAGAAAAATAAATAAAGAACTAGCAGAAATTTGTATAGTCAATAAGGGAATTAGAATAGTAGTAAGACTATCATGCTTTGTGCAAATTTTGTTTTTAATCTCCTAAGTTATATTGGTACTTTTTCTCTACACAATATTAGCTACCTAAATCCAAAAGTTTCCTACCCTAACCTAAGCCACATTACAACCATTTTTAAAACCCTTTGATCCTCTTTACTACTTTATACTAGTAGTGGAGCTTTTTACCAATTACAAGCCTATGGTATGTAATGGCATATTTAAGAAATGAGAGAAACACTAACCTATAAACACTTGAGAGATTGAGTAATTGAAAGTAAAAAGTGTTTGAGTGACAATTATCTTAGGCAATGTTTTGTGTGAAATCATCTATACATGTGTTAGGATACTTGATTTCTTGAGATTTGACATCCTTTTGTTTTGTAATTTTATGTTTTTCCAATTGTATATAGGGGTTAAAGTTTTATAAATAATGATATTGTCTAAGGAGTTGCATATTTAGGCTAATGAGTTAGAGGTTAAAGTTTGGACATGAGATTTCCAAATATTTGTCAAATGTATAAGTAAGCTCCAAAATCCTGTGTTTATTTTGTGTTATTTGTTTATAGTGTTTGAGTGTTTTGCTTGGGGACAAGCAAATGTTTAACTGTGGGGGTTTGATATGAGCTTAAATAGCTCATATTTAGCCTATGTTTTAGGATTAAAATAGTATGCATGTGTGTTTATTTGTATTAGAATTAGGGGTGCTTTATGTTTTTGTTTGAGTTTTTGGTGTGTAGGAGAACAATGGATTAAAATGGAAAAAGATGGAGAAAATGGAGAAAAGCAGCCAAAATGAGCAAAGGAAAAAGAATCTATGTCGCGAGCTCGACATTAATTATGCACTAAGGGAAAGCCAAGGAAGAAGGGAGAAAAGTAAAGAAGAGATGCTCTCGCGACCAAGGGGCTCGTCGCAAGGTCGCGACAGGGAATTGAGAAGGCAAATGCGAGGAAGGTGGAGCAATGAAAGAGGCGCGATCTGTCGCGGCTAGAGACAAAAGTTCAAATTACACATTGAAGAGTTATGCCTTTCCACCAACATTTGCAACTCTTGCCATAAGACATCTGAAGAGACACAATTAGAACATTATAAATTTTATTATTAACTGTAATTTAGAGAGTGGAACATTTTGATTAAGTAAAATTTCTGTAAGTTAGAATAGTTTTTTCTTTCCTTAGTCAAATTTTCTAAAGTAGAGTTTATGCATCGAAGAGAAGATAGCATACAAAGAAGAAGACTACCTTTGGTGACTTGAATAGGGTTTAGAAATCTCCTTCTTCATTTCTTATCGTTTTACTCTTCTTTGTAAATTTTATGATGTAAATTCTGAACTTGAATACCTAATATTCAATGTTTTATTGTTCATATTAATTCATGTGTTCTTGCTTGTAGAATTTCCTATTAAGATACTATGTATGATCATTATAAGTATGAGTTTAATTGAAAAATGAATTCATATTTAAAATCTAATGGGAAATCATCATTGAAATATTATTTGAGAAATCATAGTGTTAAAATGGTTGCAATAGGTTTTGACTTAACCCAAGATTTGCATGTTTAATTTTCTAGTTCATTAATGAAAGTTGTGAAATAGAATTATTTATGCTTGTTTTAGGCAATCTTATTTATGTCAAGAGAGTAAGTAGGAAATTTATTCAACTTGGCTTGCATGACAAGAATACTATAATCATTAAGAACAATTAGTTCAAGTTCTATTTTTATACTTATCATCCTTTATCTTTTTATCTTCTTTGATCATCAATAATTAGGGTTAGTTAATTTAGATTCTAGAATAGATTACATCTAATTTACCATTATTTGGACATTGTAAACAAGATTAAAATTAGATAGTAATAGTGTGTAAATTACTTTCCTCATGGGATCGACATTCTTAAGTACTGCTTCGGTACACCGTATACTTGCGGTGATTAGCATCTATAGAAAATGCTCAACATCCCTAACAATAGGGATATCCTCGATCTCAGCCTGATCACGCTTCGAATCCAAAACAACTGCTAAGAATGCGTAACAACCCTTTCTCATAAATCTCTTAGCTTGCATGGCGGATATCACATTACTCAAAGAACTCGAACCCAAACCCTTGACAACAACAGAAGACTAATCTCTATCTCGCAATACAACTACCTTCCTATGACAATCCACAATAGCCCGATGCTTACTAAGCCAATCCATACCCAAAATCAGATCAAACTCAGCAGGAAACTCAACACCCTGAACCAAAAGAGGACAATTCCTATGCACTCTACTCACATTGACACTATGCCCTAAAGGACTGGTCGCACAAATCTCATAGTCTAACCGATTAACGTCATGCATCTTATCAAACAATATACTTGTGTACAAATATGAGTGTGTGGAGCCAGGGTCAATTAGAGCATATAACTTAGTGTCAAAGAGTAGGAACTTACCGGCAATCACGTCAGGGGCCCTATCCAAGACTCGAGCCATGTTCTGAGAAATCTTCAACATTGCCTCGAAGGGCATGGCTGTGGCCTCAGGCTGAACCCTAGGCGTTTGAGCTGAAACAGGCACTAAAGGATCAACTTCTTGGGGATTCACACTTTCAGCAGACCCCTCAAGTGACCCACGAACAGAATCAAAATCCATCTAAAAGAAAGACAAAGACAACCGCATCAGCCAACACAGTCCTAAACATATGTCTAAACACAACAATCACCCAAAAAATGCCTACACCGGGGCGCTGATACCAAAAACTGCAACACCCCCTTCCCATACGTAGGAAAACCCATACACGAGGGAGTGAGAACCCGTACGAGAAGAAGTGTCACACAACATACAGGCCAGAGCAAATATACATTCACATAATATAAACATACATATAAACAGCAAAAATTAAAACTTTAAATCAAGCTGAACATTCATTCATAGAATTAAAATATTCAATTACATTATTGTTCTGATACCAACATAATTACATCATTCAGAGATACGTAATGGAAGCTTAACAAAATACGATATATAAGAGAGATCACTATTACAAAATAATGATGATACAAAAAGGAACTAAGTCCTAACAACAATCCCACTGTGTTGGCTTGACTGGCGGCGACTCTCCTAAAAGCTATACACCTTCCGCACCTGCACGGGTGAAAACACAGTGCTAAGCGATAACGCTTAGTGGGAAAACAAATAATAATATATGGACGGCCGTTCACAATTGTCGTCAAGGCAAATCACATACGAAACTGGCATACTGAATATCATAATATAATCATAACACAATTCCATTCTTAACTATTCAAAGATTCACTAAACATATTCATATGCCAACAGATTCATATGCTCATATTAGAGTCATTCAGATTCAAATACTTATAATCACACTCATTCGAATTCACATGCTCATAATCATATCCATTCAAATCACAACACCTGCTGACTCACTGTAGTGGATAACGAGTAAATGTGTAGCGGTACCTTACGGGTACGAATTGACATGTAGCGGTACCTTATGGGTACGAATCGAAAAATAATATCATATTTTATCTTTTCAAAACATTTTACAAAGGGATCTTAAACCAGATCCGAACATGTAGAAGTTCGCAAGGAACTAAACAGGGACCTGATCAGGGTCAAGAATAGTACAGAGGCTAAGGCAAAAGAACTCATTCAGGCATGCCTAACTATCCACTAGACTGACTCTTGCAGGTCATGCATAATCCAAATCATGCTCAAAGCATAACATATAATTTATCATGAAGAATCATAATAGTGTACATATATAAGCATAATTATTCCCATGCAATGTTAAAAATCCAAGAAGAAATAATACAGAAGTCATTTTACAAGAAAGGGGCAAAATCGAAAAAACAGGGAAAAAGGGATCACTGTCACGCTCGCGACAATGACCGGATGTCCTTTGCGAGGGGAAGGGGCAAAGAGGTCACTGTCGTGCTCGTGATAGTTGCCGATAGGCCTGCGCGAGGGGAAGAGCGACGGGGCGTGCGAGTCGTGAGACAACCTTCACGACTCGTAAAGGTTGTTCACGACTCGTGAAGGTTGTTCTCGTGAATTCTTAGTCTCCCCTCTTGCTGACGAGTGATTCTACCATACCACTCGCGCATGCTAAGCTTCACGAGTCATGCAGCCCAATCACGAGTCGGATGCCTACAAACAAATAGAGCAATCTCGAGTAAAATTGGAATTCACCCTTTTGTCGCGCTCGCGACCGCATCGCTATTTTCAATTTTCCAGCAAAATGCAGAAAACCCAGATTTCCAACCACAAAACCATTTTGACCCAACTCAAACCAAACCTCATCTTACCTTCAAATATGCCTTCCAACATCACATATAACATAAACACAACTTAATTCAACACTTTACACAATCAAAATCATGCATTAACAAAATCAAACTCCTCAAGAACACATGCCCAGAAATTTACAGCAAACATTCATC
Source organism: Excoecaria cochinchinensis (assembly GCA_947683425.1). Taxonomy (NCBI): domain Eukaryota; kingdom Viridiplantae; phylum Streptophyta; class Magnoliopsida; order Malpighiales; family Euphorbiaceae; genus Excoecaria; species Excoecaria cochinchinensis. Next base: position 395,570 of record CANTUQ010000029.1, on the reverse strand, counting down.
AAATTCAATAATTGCTCAATACTTCAACATTCAAGCATCATATCTCAAATCAATTAAATACCCATAACGTTAGCACTATAATATGCCTCATCAAACATCAATTTTCTAGAAAACACATCCAAAGGCATAAATCAAAGATGAACATCAAACAATCAAATTCCAACAATGCTCAAACAAAATCCCAAACCTGAAATTCCTTTGCTCCTACTTAGTGAGCATGACTACCACTCGCCTTCTCCTTTCCATTGGGATCGCGAGGAGGCTCAACTAAATACAACACCCAAAATCACACAAAACAACAAACCCTAGATCAAAACTCAAACCAGCAGAAAAGGAGAAAAGATAAAAAAGAAGAAGAAATGAAGCAAAACATACCAAATGGAGGTTGAGAAGTGATCAATTCCCACCAAAGTCACTTGGATCCAAGCTAGGCACACTTGAGAGGAGAAAGGAAGAAGAGGAATAGACAGAAGAGGGGAAACAGGAAAGAGATAACAAATTCTGCTTTCCCTTTTCTCTTTCTTCTTCTATTTACTCTTTTCCTAACCCAAGCCACATGTCAACTCCTTAATGGTGGAATTTGATCACTCACACCATCCCAACACACATGCTATCACACACAATGCCAACCCACATTACTCACACCCTACAACCATATACTCATACACACAATAACACAACCCAAAGCACATACACCCTACTAACATATATGCACCCACACAATATTACAGCCCATAAAGCATGCATTTTTCCCAAAATGCCCTTAACACATGCCAAAACTCTTACACATGCACACATACACATGGCAAACATGGCTCAAACTATTAGGGAGAAATCGGGGTGTTACATAACCTGTGGGCGCGGTGTCTAACCTCCTTCATTGTGGCATTTAACCTGTACGGTGTATAGCCCCAGCCATATACGTATCTAACCTGTTGGTATGGTATCTAACCTCCTTCATTGCGGTATCTAACCTGTGCGGTGTCTAGCCCCAGCCATGTAGGTATTTAACCTGTTGGTGAGGTGTCTAACCTCCCCCATTATGGCATCTAACCTGTATAGTGTATAGCCCCCGCCGTGTAGGTATCTAACCTATTGGTACGGTGTCTAACCTCCTCTATTTTGGTATCTAACTTATGGAGTGTCTAGCCTCAGCCATGTCGATATCTATCCTATTGGTACGGCAGTGCCATGATCGCGTTAACCTTCCGTAGAATGGTAGTGCCGCCATTGTGCTAACTCTTCTGAGGTCTGAAGTGTTCTTTGTTTAATTTGCCTCTTAAGATGACTTGAAAGGATTTGCCTCTTAAGAGGACTTTTTAAGAGGACTTTCAGGGATTTGCCAGCACGGGTGAGTGCCTATGTTGTGTTGAAGTTGTCCTCGACCCGCTTTCGCGTGTGTGGTCTTTTATTTGAACTTTTCCTGCAAAGTTATGTGCACAGGAATATGTACAAGAGATTGTGTGTGCATGTGAAAAGATATATGCAAATGTTTGCAAATGAATTGTATGACATGAAATGCATGCAAAAATGTGTAGACTGAGTCTTGAGTGGTTAACGGTCTGTTGAGGGTACAGTTTGGCTGCTCACGTTGTTTGAAGCCTTTTAAAGACCTAGAGGAGTGTCGTCTTGGCTTAAGAGTTCCGACCCATAATCTTTCTAAGACAACAGACTTGCGCGCATCTTTGCGCCCCGGTCAATAAGCATTGTCTGCTTGAAGGGAAACTATTTGAGCTGCCTTATCGCTCTATGTACTATTGGTCATTTATTAAAGGTAGTAAGTCCCTTGTGGATTTTTACACTAGCTTTTCTTTGTGGGAAATGCATCCCTTTGGGATTTTCACATGACCCTGTGCCTTATTTTTGCCTGGAATGGACACAACCCAATCCAGCGGCTTTTATTCATTTTTATTTTTTGTAGGACAGACTGCCTGCTTTCAGGTTTTCACCCTGCCCTCTGGCCTAACTTTTGCTTAGAGAGCCTATTACGGTTTTCATCTCTAACGGCCTTTTTTTTTTTTTACAGTTACATGGATTTCAATCCTCATGAAGGTGTTGCATGATTAACTCAAGATAATGACAAGCAAGTCAGCTGTAGTGTCAGGATGATGATAGCAATGGAGGCTATATAGGAAAAGAGAAATAATGTGCTACTTTTCATGCTAGAGCTTAAACAATTTAGAGTATGCGATATAAGGTGCTCTATTCACATTAATATATTATGGCATAAATGAGTATGTTTCAGTCTGATTTCATCACACATGATCGTCATTTGGCATTAATCTCAAAAATACAAGACCCTATTGTAGACACCGGGTCCTGAGGCAGCACAAATTAGAGTTACCCAATGATGATAAGATGCCTGTTCACAGACAAAAAGCTTGAAAGTGATGATTTTCTTGTCAAATTTGCATTTTAGAGTAAAATAATAAAAAATTTATAAAAAATTAAATTTGAAAAATGGAGTTTGAAAATTATAGTACTTTTAGTTAAATTTGAAAAAAATAAATAAATAAAATTTCGGATGTCGGTTGCGGCGGCGCCAGCGAGCGGCGTCCGCGCTCGTTACTGCGCGCGCATCGATAGGAGTCGGACGCCCCTGTTCCGCCGAAAATACTGATTTTTGGACCAAATGTGATTTTTCGGGATTTTTTCACCAAATTTTAGTTTGTATCTCATTTTTAAACGTTTTCCATGATTTTTTCCATTTTTAAATATATATAAATAATATTTGAATTAATTAATTAGTTTTTCCTTAATTAATTACATTTTTCTTTTTTTTTTCTAAATATAAATAGAAAAAGATGAAACAAAAAAGGGGGATTCATTTTTTAGGGTTTTCTTCTAGAATTTTTCCCTTCTTCTTCTTGAAAATTCTCTCTAGGTTTTTCTTAGGTTTTCCCCTCAAAAAAAAATAAAAATTGCTAAAAGTTAAAAAGTTCAATTCTTCTTTTTCTTCTTTTCCAATAGAATTCCTTCTAAATATTTTAGATGGAATTTTGTTGATGAAAAATTGATTTTTGAGACAAATAAGATTATTGTTTGTTCTTAAAAATTTAATTTTCTTACTTTTTTCTTTTAATTATTTTTAATTGGGTTTTCTTAAAGATTTTTATTTAAATCCCTTTTTGATTAAAAAATAGATTTTGAGACAAAATAATTGTTTGTTCTTAAAATCCAATATTTTCATTTGATTTTCTAAAAAATAAGTTTTTTTTCATAAATAATCTTTTCTTGAGGCAAATGAAAAATAATTGTTTGTTCTTGAGATCATTTTTATATCTTTAATCAATAAATATCACTCTTTAAACAAAGAAATTTATTATTTGTTCTTAAGAATTTTTAGTTTATTTTTTTTTTTGCAATTTACTTTTTTGGAATAAAATTCCAGTTTTTTATCATCTTCAATTCTAATTTTGGAAAACAAATTAAGGAAATCAATCATCTTTTTTCCCTTCATCGACTCTGAACTCTGAGGGTCAACATTCTAGGTTTGATCTTTTTTTTTTTATTTTGTTTTATTTATTTTTGTTCATGTTTAATTGACTTAACATGTAAATTTTTATCATTTTCATTTATTTATTTATTCTATTGTTTGTATATTTGTTTTATTTAATATGTTTATATATTATTATTATCATTTAATTATTTTAATTATTTTATTGTTATTATTATTATTATTATTATTATTATTATTATTATTATTATTATTATTATTGTTGTTGTTGTTGTTGTTGTTGTCATGTTTATATTTTTATGTATTAATTCATTAACATGTTGTTTTATTTATTTCAATCATATAATTTAATTCCTTTGTCATTCATAATGCATTTTTTCATTTATTTTAATTTATTAACATTTTAATTCATTTGTCATTTTGATGTCATCTTATTTTATTTTGTTTTATTTTATTATTTATTATATTTTTAATTGATTTAATTACTAATATTATTTTATTTGTGTTTGTTTTTTTAATTCCAATACTTGTTTTCTTTGCTTGCGCATTTTCGCGAGCAAACGGGGAGATCCAGGAGGCTCATTTGGGTTGACTATTTATTTGCATTAGTTGTTATATTTTATTTTTTTGGCTTTTTCATTTATTTTGCAATGTAATTCTTAATAAAATTTGTTTATTTTATGCACGTTTAAAAAAAATCACAAAAATGTTTCTGTTAATTAAACTTGAAACTTTTTCAAATAAAGATGGGACCAATGTCGCAATTTTTCCATCCAAAACAAATTGTCACATTAAAATTATTTTCTTTAACCATGCATGTGAGGACCAATGTCCTCATCCTTAATAAATAGCCCATTTTATGTGTGATTTACATTTTATTTACAATGGGGGTTGTATTTCGTGCCTAGTTTTATTGTAATTTATTGTACTCTTATTTACTTTATTTTAATCTTGCTCCTATTTGCCGCTTTCCTTATATGACCAACGTGCGCTTTAATTAACTACATTTAATCGAATGAGAAATGGGATGAAACACTAAATTCAAAACTCAGTTATAACTTTGAACAAGGTATGAAAAAATGGGAAGTCCCGAACCTTCTCTAGTCTTAGGCTCAACAAGGTTAGAGGACCATCTTAATGTTTCATTGTGGTGGGGTCTCCAAAATATCTCTTGTTGTCCAAAAAGGCCCAATTTGCATAGTCCTAGGCTCCACGAGATTAGAGGACCATCCCAATGTTCTATTGGGGCGGGGCATCCAAAATATCTCTGGCTTGCCCAAAATGGATGCATATGCGCTGTCTTAGGCTTCGTAAGGCTAAATGACCTTTCCCAATGTTCTATTGGGTGGTGACTCCAAGAAACCTCCTTGTTGCCCAAAATAGAAGTATTTGTAATTTCTTACAAGTTTTCATGAACCTCTCTCGATCGCCCTAAGAGCGGGCTGTTCGGGGCGCCCCAAGGTTCGGCTCTTGTCACAGTGGCGACTCCACTGGGGACTTAAATGAGACTTCACATTGAAAGTGCCTTGATTGAAACCTATAATTGAGTTTTAATTTAAAATCTCATCCCTTTACGAAATTGCATTGCATATCATTAGAGCCTTAGATCTATTCTAGTTTAGTCCCTCTATTAACCTCGGTGCATTCCCGAAGCACGACCCTACATTCACTCAATGTAGTGAAGTGTTAAGGATAATCACCAGCTCAAGCCTCGTACCATCATGGTATATTAAATGGAGACCCGACCGGTCGTTACGCTTGTGATGAGCTAGACTCATTGGCAGGAACCATGCTTGGGTAGACCTAAAGTGTCATCACCCTGGCCAAAGTTCATGTAATGGAAATAGATACTTCCCCTATGTGGTATGAACCATAATACTATGCTTACTGTATGGATCATTTTGTATTGGATAAACATAGATAATCTGATTGGTCACTTAATCAAAGGCTTATATGCCTCGATAGGCCCATGTCAATTTATTTGGACTTCCTAAATAAGCAATGGTCAAAATCCCATATGCTTGTACATTGGATAAGAGAGGTTATATTGTCGATTTTCCACCGTGTACCATGCGCATCCATCGGGTTCCCTGCTAACCCATAGATCAAGCTCGCCTAGGGAAGAGACCGCAAGACCTCGTCTGTGGGAGAGATAAGGTTGGAAGAATCTACTTGCTTGCATGTGGTTGCAGATTTCCTTCGTGTGTGTGTATAGCCTTTTGTTTGCATATCATTTTTCACATGTACATATCATCCTGTGTATAATTTTTATTTCTTTTTTCATGCATCACATGTATCATTGCAATCCCTAGATCTTTTAGTCATCGATGACCATTTGCATAGCACGATCATGCATTACATATCATTCATACATAAAAAAAAACATGTACAATTCCCGTGTGTACATTCTATTCTTCGCATATAATCTTTACATGTATATATCACCCTATGCATATATTTGTTCCATGCATTGCATACATCATTCTAACCTCTTTGATTTTTTTAGCCATTGTATACCATTTGTTGCACAGTACAATGATGCATAGCATGTCATTCATATATAATTCTAACTCCTTGCTTTTCAGCCACTGTAGAGCATTTGCTTGGGTGGTTTAGGGATCCTGATAGTTGTCTAAAGAGCGATCAGAGTTCGAGTTGGCTGACAAAGATTTAGCATCCTTACCAGAGCATTTGAAGGTATTAAAAATGGCTGGCCCTTCATAACAGACTGAAGAGATTCAAGCCCTAATTACCCAGGAGATGGATAGAAGGTTTGAAGAGCTTGAAAAAAGGTTTTTGATCGTGATTAAAGAAAGAATGGATGCCATAGTGCTGGTTCTTCAAGCTCAGCTTATGGCGATAGCTCTTAACCAAGTAGAGCCGGCCACGGTCAAGAAGGCTTGTACAGCGATGGCTGCAGTACCTCTATTTCCTTTTCAGACCAGAGGCAAGGGGCCATTTGATTCACCAGTTGAGCAAGGAGGAAATATGAGGCCTACTCTACAATATAACATTGTGCCTGAAGAGGGTGGCGACCTCGTAATGACACATATTCTAAAAAATAAAAGCTCGGGAAGCCACAACAACAGTGAGGCAAATGTTAGGGCCACAGAAATCTCAGCCATTAGAACAGCTCGATGCCACCTCACTATCTCGGGTGGGCCATTATCTTAGCACCTCACCCGCCTCATCAAGAAAGGGAAGTTACAACCCTTGCCGGTCGGGACTACCCCCAGTCAAGGATAGCCTAAACATAGAGTGGATTGGTATTGCACGTATCACCAATATTCAAGGCATAGAACATATTACTTTCGTCCTCTGAGAGATAGCATTCAAGAACTGATGATGGACTCATAAAAGGAAAAGATAGTAGAAGCGCCAACTATAGAAGTGAATCGAAGGCATTATTCTAATTTGGGCAGATCCTTGTCTTGGGTCCTTAAGAGGCTAATGAAGGAGGGGATGCTACAACCATTGCCGGCTAGGCCCACTAGAAACCAAGGACAGCCCAATCACAAAGGGGATCAATATTGTGCCTTCCACCAGCATACCGGGCATACCACAGATGATTGCAAGGCCTTGAAACATGCTATCCAAGATTTGATTGATTCCAAATAGATCTCTGACCCCAGAAGAGCGAAGGATAAAGAATAAAACAGATTAAGTGCCTAAATGGGAAAGGGAGGACGGTTCTTAAGGATGATAATGGATCATCGACTGCAATATTTATGATGGCTAGAATGGAAAATGATTACCTATTTAGAATGTCCTTTTTATTTTTGAACTATTTAATAATGACATTCTGGTTTCATTAATAAGATGAACACTTTTACTTACTTGTGCAATATTTCTTATGATTTCACTATGCATAATCATGATCATGACTCATTCACATTTGACATTAATTTAATTAGTGCTACTCCGTTTAATATCAAAACTTTGGAAAACACAAAGAAAATCTTGATAGCATCTAATGTAACTCATGAAGAGAGATCAAAACTTGAGAGAAATTCAAGAAAATATGAAAGTTTTTGCCTGGACCTATGAAGACATGCCAAGAGCTGATCATGAAATCACTAAACATGTAATTCTGATGTATTCAGATTATAAATCAGTTAAGCAGAAACTCAAGAGACTCAGGCCAGAATAGGTAGAGAAGGTTAAAGAAGGGATCCACAAGTAGAGATGAAGCCGGATTCTTTATACAGCACCCAGCTTGGTTGGTCAGGGTCATCCCAATAGTCAATAAGAGCGAAAAAGTACGAGCTATCAGGATTTGAACAAAGCTTGTCCATAAAAAAAAAAGAACATAAAAAAAGGAATAGAAAAAGAAAAGAAAAAAAAAAGAAAAAAAAGGGAAGAAAAAGAATCAATATGTAGATTAGAAAGTCATCCTGGGGCAAGTTTTGTTCAAATCCCATTGATCTATACATGCATGTACTTTGCCATTTTTCTTGACTTTTGGAAAGGAGCAAAAGTGTTCTATTGACTTATAATGGATACAGGTTGCTCGTGCTTGCGAATAGATATCATGGGGGAGGTGCACCCTACGGCCTCCAACGGATAGGGTCATTGAAAGGAATCTGATATGTTAATATGGTCTCTCGCACCACGCAGGGTTCAAGGACGGAAGGACAATTTGTTAAGGCTATGGAATTGCTCCAGAGGTATGTCATTAAAGACCACAAGTCCTCTTTGTATTGCGCAATGGGGTAGGAGATGCTGCTAACAAAAAGATCTTGGTCAAGACGGTTCGAAACTACAAGGATTGAGTAGAGAAATGGCCCTTTTGCACTTCGAGGCTAGAGAACCACCATCAAAACCTCTACAAGCATCACCTTTTATTCCTCGATACATGGGGGCAGAAGCGGTATGGCAAGTCAAAATAGATCTCATAAAGGACAGTCATGGAAGCCCAAATTCTGGAAGCCGACAGGGCCCAGCAATGGGAACAGCAGTTAAGCACGTCAGACGAGGACATGTCATGGGATTACCGCCACAGTTAGATCTATTAGAAAACACTCTGCTCAATCATTCGAGAAGAAAGTCAGAAAGCACCAATTGAAAGAGGGATATTTAATCTTTAAGCAAATGAGTCTGAACATTTTAGACGAATGAGGCAAATTTAGACTAGTGTAGGAAGGCCTAATTGTTCTTGAGAAGTTATTGTCCAATAAAGCAACATTTTCGACAGATAGCGATGGAAACAAATATGAAGAACCGGTCAACATCGACAAATCCAAGAAGCTCCATGGCTAAAGACTAAAAATTAAAAGAAGTGAATAAAAGCCCCGCGGGTCAAAAATTGAAAAAAGGCGGCCTTGCTAAAAATGGGCGCCTCTTCAGGGTGAAAATCGAAAAAAGGTACCCTAGGCAAAAATTAGAGCCTTGAGAGAAAATGTCCAATCAAGAAAACCCGAGAGGTCTGATTGGAGGCATTTTGAGGCTGGTTTGAATGAGTCCTTGTGGGCTATGCTTATTTCCTTGATGAGTTCTCCGAGTATTGGTTATTATCAGATTATTCAGGTAACAGTGCAGGCTGAGAGATCAGAGTCATTTCTGAGGGAGAGAGCTCAGAGGAGAAATCCCCCTTGTTGAGGATTATCATAATCTTCGGGTAAGAGGTCTTGTAACCCACAAGATGAGTCTTCTTCAGTTTTAGCTATGAGGAGCAGGAGGCAGGGTTCTGCTATGAGTTTGAGTTCTGGTAGAGGTAATATTCCGAGTATAAATATTCTGGATAATTTCCTAATTCAATTTTCGTTTCATATTCATTTATTGGTTCCCAATCACGTGAAAAGGCAATTTTAATTAAAAAAATTGGATTTTAGTCAAAAAAATTGTCCTTTTCTAAGCTAGAGATGACCGACAGGCAGAGGATCCACCGACGGCTGTCATTCAGCCAAGTGACGGGCCATCGTAGAATTTCTCCTCCACCCATCGGTCGACCCAAGGACATCCATCGCTCATGCAAAGTAAGCCGTCCCTAGGCCTTCCTTATTCACTTTCTTTATTTTCTCTCTCTTATCTTTTTATTCTTATTTTCTGCTTATTTTTCATAGTGAATTTTTATAGATTTTTTGTCATGTCTATTTTATGGTTTCATTATCATGCTAACATGTTCTTTTTTGTGAGGTTAACTGTTTTTTCTTTGGTTTAGGGTGTTTAAAATGCAGAACACCGAGATGATTTGAGGACACTACTTGGGTCTATTCCTTTATCTCATTTCCTTTTATTGTAAGTTCCATTTTCATTGTAATTATTATTTTTACCCCGCTAATATAAAAATGGCTAAGTATCTGTATAAATAAAATGGGATTATTCTAATAAAATGGACCAATGTCCTAGTTTTCAACACAGATAAATTGTCACCTCTAAACATTTTCTCTTAAGTATGCATGCAAGGACCAATTTCTTCATGTTTAATAAATATGTCGTTTCATGCATGATTCGCGTTTACTTTGAATTAGGGATTGTATTCCGCCCCTAGTTTTGTTGTAATTTATTGTATTTTTATTTGTATTATTTTAATCTAGTTTTTTATTTATCACTTTTATTACATGATCAACTTGCGCTTTAATTAATTGCATTAAAATGAATGAGAAAAGGAATGAAATTCTAAATCCAAAACTCAATTATAATTTAACCAAGGTATGAATAAATGGGAAGTCCCGAACTCTCTCTGGCCTTACGCTCAATGAGGTTAGATGAACCTTTCCAATGTTCTATTGGAAAGGGAATTCCAAAATGTCTCTTGCTGCCAAAAATAGACCTAACTTGCATTGTCTTGGGCTTCACGAGCTTAGACGAACCACCTCAATGTTCATTTGGGGTGGGGACTCCAAAATATCTCTGCCTTGCCTAAAATAGATGTGCATGCATCATCTTAGGCTTCACGAGATTAGATAAATCTTTCCAATGTTCTGTTAGAAGGAGGATTCCAAAATATTTTTGATTGCCCAAAATAGACACACATGCGCTATCTTAAGCTCAGTGAGGCTAGATGACCTTCCCTAATGTTTTATTGGGTGGTGACTTCAAAACACCTCCTTGTTGCCCAAATTAAACACCCTTGTAGTCTTTACAGGTTACATGAACCTCTCTCGAATACACTAAAAGCGGGATTTTGGGTCTATTCGGGGTTCGGCGGGCATCATAACACTGCCAGGGCCTAACCGACGGGCATGCCATGGCCCATCGATCAAAGGGGAATGCTGGTCCCGCTCGCGCGAGAGACAAGCATCCCTTGCATGCGAGAGTGATGGGCACCCAGTCGAGCTAAGCGATGGGCGCCGCTCGCTTACACTGGCGATGGGCCGTACATACACAGGTGATAGACGTCATTCGAACACAAGCGATGGGCACCCGGTTGATGGACGGGCATCGGTCAACCCAAAAAAATAAAATATCAATTTTCTTAAACTAAAAAAACTCTTTTTTAACAAGAAAGGGTATTTGGTCACCAATATCCTTAAAATTTCTGAATTTCGAGGGTGATAGCTTATGACTAGACTCCTTGTCCCATAGAAAAGGTACCGTTATCTTCATTCGATAACTCTGATTAGGGCTATCAAAGGACCTGGTGTCCACACCCCTTGTATTAAAAAATTAGGGAAGCTAAACTACCTAACAGGATCAAAGAGATAAAGACGCCTTGATATACATGAAAATCTAACCCAAAAAGTCACATCTCCGAGTACTTAACACAGAGTCAAATGTACTCCAATGATGACAAGATCTTTTGTAGAGTTTTCCTTATAACCTTATCTAGTGATGCTTTAGATTGGTTCCATGATCTACCTCTGGCATCAATCACCTCTTTTAGGCAAATACGTGATCTTCTTACAACGAGATTCATCATGAAAATCAAAATGTCCAAAATGGTTAGTGATCAATGCAACCTAAAATAGGAGTCCAATGAAAGTCTTCGAGACTTTATTGATAGATTTCAGATGCTAGCGGCAGATATTAGAAACCTGAGTCCTAAGGTCTCAGCTCGTGCCCTAGCAAGAGGCATAAATAATCGGTTACTGTAGGAGAACCTTCTGAGTCAGCCACTGATGGATTTCACTAACCTAATTAATATAGCCATTCAATATATCAAATTAAATGATGCTAATTGCACTGCAGAAAGAGTATCCAAATTACTAGTAGGCAGACTACAGTATTTGATTGGGTGGCCAAATGGATAAATAAGTAGCCTGAAGAAGGCATCGAGCTCGAGAAGCTCTAGCAGGAAAAGGGAATCTGAGTTGGGAAGGTTTGAATGCCATGCTAATAATCCAGCTAGGACCTATACCCTACTCAATACCAGCCCTGCCAATGTCTTAATATGGAGAAAAGATAAACACCACAAAGTCAATTGGCCAAAGAAATCATCATATCGGACAAACACAAGAAGGGATAAGAGCAAGTACTGTAGTTTCACAAAGACATTAGCCACTTAACAGACGAATGTTACTCATTAAAAGAGAAAATCGAAAGGCCCTTGCAAAAAGAATCCCTAAAGAGATTTATAGGCCAAAAGAAAATTAGTCATCCCCAAGCAGAAAAGAGGGACGGATTGAATCTTGAAGATGTTGAGAAATGCATAAAATCGAGAACCCTCGAAAGCCAAAGATGAAGGCGAGCATAATCAATATGATCATAGGAGGATCATCATACGGAGAAGACTTTTCAAAAATAATTAAGGGTAAAGACATCTATTTCTCAACCAATTTTGAGAAGATGCAACCTGCGACCATCTCTCTTGATGATGCAGGTGATCTAAAATTCCCCCATCAAGATACCTTGGTCATCACTGCAGCTAACAATAATTTCATCGTAAAATGAATCTTGATCGACAGCAGCAGTGTCATGAACATCCTGACCTTAGAGGTGTACAAGTAGATGAACCTACCATCGAAGAGCTAGAACCAAAGACCGCCCCAATGATCAATCTCGGCAATGCCACTTTAGACATTGAGTCCTGAGGCAACCCAGCCCAAGGTTACCTAGTGATGAAAATGGTACTTGTTCATGAGTAAAATTGTTAAAAGTGATGATTCCTTGTTGAAACCTTTTTTTTTAAATATTATTATTTTTGGAGTTTTTTTTAGGTTTTCGGCGACCTGTCACCTTACGATTTGAGCGGTGCGCGAAGTGGCTCCTGCTGGCAGCGCGCGCTTGTGGGCAGTACCCATGAGCCGTGGCACCTACGCATGAGACGCAATGCATACGCATAGCATGCAGCCCTAGGGCGGAGCCACACGTCGCCTTGCGTGTCATGCGGCCCCCCTACATGAGGGCGCATGTAACGTAGGCGACATGCGACCCCTGCATGGAGGAGCATGTCGCCTAACGCAACATGCGGCCCCCCTATATGAGGGTGCATATCGCGCAGATGACATGTGGCACCTGTATAGAGGAGCATGTCGCGTGGGCGATATACGGCCCCCTGCGTGAGGGCGCATATCGCGTGCTGCCATCTTCACCAGCGCACCATTTTTCTAATTTTCTCGGGTTTTTTTTTTGTTTGAAATTCAAACTCTCTTTCATATTTTAAAAGGGTTAAAATCTTATTTTAAAAGGGTAATTAAGGGTTTTTAACCGAAAAAAGTCTTTGAGAAACCTAATTTTTCAGGAGGATATAAAAAGAAAAAGTTAGAAGTGGAAAAAAGAAAGGAAAAAACATTCATCTCTTGCAGCCGAAATCAAAACTTCTGAGGGTAAATACCTGGGCTAAATCAGTTATTTTTTTTTCTTTTTTATTTTGCACCGCTAATTTGTTTCCTCCATTGTATATACTATATATATTTCTTGTTGTTTATTATTGTTTTTCTTTTATTTGCTTTATCTGTTAATGTTATTAATTTGCTTGTGGTTATTTATTCACAGATGTATTTGCCGTTCGCCATTATTTAATATAAATCATTAAGTTATCTGGTATTTGTTCATTATAATTAATTTATTTATTATTGTTATATATTAATAGAGTTGTTGTGTAGCCGCTAAATTATTTTATCGTTGTAATTACCATAAGTGATGCGATTTTTTATCATTCGTTTATTATTAATTCATTTATCATTAGTTTATTGTGGTTTATTGTTAATATGTTCGTTGCTATTCATTACTAATCCTTCTGTTGATTGCTTGCTACAATTAATATTAACTCAGAATAGTCTAATTGATTCATTGGCATGAGGCATGAGACATAGGTCAAACCTATAAAACGTTTAATACTGATTTTGTCTTCATTTGTTTCTGCCCTTAATTATTATTTTATTAATTTCCATTTTTACTATAATGTTTGTGTTTCTCAGCTTCAAGTGTTTATTCATTTACTTTTATTTAATTGTTTGTTTATATTTTATTCATTCAATTTTATTTACTAACCATTTATTTTATTCTTTGTTTCGATGCCCACAAAATCTGCTTATTTTCACTTTGAGTTATATTCTTGGGCAAGCCGGAGAATCGATGGATTAAAGACCTTCAGAATTTTGGTTTGCATTTTTCAATTGTTGGATTTCCATTATTATATCATTTTATATTGTATGCAAAATGTATTTTACATCCGCTTATATTATAAAAATTTATGCTTTTCTACGATAATTAATTGGGATTTTCATTAACAAAATGGACCAATGTCCTATTTTGACCAATAAAATATCATTTTCAAATGGAGAAATAATTTTCATAAAATGGGATCAGTCATCCAGATTTTTTCAGTAAATGCCCAAAAATAATTCTCCAATTTTTTAAGTTAATAAAAGGAACCAATGTTCCCAAAATCTAATAAATCTCTCGATTTATGTATGGTGTATTTTATTTTATTTATTTATTCTTTCTATGTATTTATTTATTTATTCATTTTGGGCCCTTGTAATTAATTTTGGGGCAAGTTTTATTTCATTTATTCATTTATGCCTTTTTATTTTTGTGGGATTGTTCTGTCCCATATCTTTCGCTGGTAATTTATTATTTTCTTTATCGGCTTATTTACTGCTTTCCAATATGATTGAAATGCGCTTTAAATTTATTGCATGATCGCATGAGATGAGAGATGAAATTTCAATTTCTTATAAACTCATTTACAAACTCAACTTAAGGCATTAATAAGAGTGAAGTTCCAAACACCTTCTCTGGTTTAAGACCCTCGAGGTTAGATGAACTTTTCCAATTTCTTGTAAATTGGGTGGTCACTCCAAGATACCTCAAAGGTGCCTAAAGGTTTCATGAAGTTAGATGAGCTTCCCAATGTTCCATTGGGTAAGGAATTCCAAAATATCTCATGTTACCCAAGATCAATAAGACGCTAACCTTTCTCGGACCCTTAAAGCGGGTCGGGTTTGGATCGCGCGCGTCACAGTGGCAACTCCACTGGGGATGATCTAAACTTTGCTTCGAAAGTGAATTAAGTTAAAATTATAATTGAGTTTGTTAAGAATAGAAAATTCCATTTTTACTCAAAAATTGCATTGCATCCATTAGAGCCTTAGAATTATGCTAGTTGGTCCCTTATTTTACCCCAGTGCATTCTTGAAATACGAACCTACTTTCACTCATTCTAGGGAAGTGCTTGGGATAATCACCAGCCCAAGCCTTGTACCATCAAAGGTATGTCAAATGGAGATCCGATTGGTCAGTATGCTCGCGATGAGCAAGACCCATTGGCAGGGACCATGCTTGGGTAGACCTAAAATAACACCACCCTTGACTAAAGCTCATATAATGGCAATAGAAACTTCCACTAGGTAATGTGAACCTTAACAATGTGCTTGCTATGTGGGCCCTTATATACTGAACCAATTAAAACACATTAATTGGACACTCATCAAAGGCTCTCATGCCCCGATGGGCCCATTTTTAGTCTGTTTGAAGGGTCCAAATATATAATAGCAAAAACACATATGCATGTGCTTTTAAATTAAGAGTGTTATGCTGCTGGTTTCTCACCATGCACCATACGCACCCATGGGTTAAGCCTACCTAAGAAAGAGACCACACTACCTCGTGTGTCGGAGTAACAAGGTTGGAAGAATCTATTTACTTGTATGTGGTTGTCTATATTGCATCAACATGACCATGCATCTTTAATATCATTCACGCATCATGCTAAGAACTTGACTCTTTCAGCCATCATAGGTACGAATTAGTGGTCTAGGGGTCTAGACGGCCGACTAGTATGGAGAAATCCATTCTTTGAGTCAGTAGAGCGAGTCACATATTAGGGTTCAGAGTCACTTTCAGATAGCACCAAATCCTCTCCTTCAGAATTACCACTGGATATGGCCAATCCAGAGTCGAACACCACCCGAGTTATGGTCTTTGAAGAGATGAACTGAAGGGCCCAAGAAATGGAGCGCAGATTTAAAGAGTTTGAATGTAGAATGATGGCAATGATGGGCAACATAATTGCTGCTCTAGTACCACCAGTGGGCCAGCAACTTGCAGCCCCTGCTGGAGGATAGGCTGAGTAGTTTTTGATCTGGCAGGCACCCTCAGCAGCAGTTATAGAGCCACCTCCTGCTGTTGAGCATAGCCCTCTTGCAGATGTTGAGCCTAAAAGAATTGGGGAGCATAGGCCTGAAGAGGATTTTGTAGAGGATGAGCATGAGCAATCCATGTCAGTAAGAGCTAGACCTCCTAAGGAGGATGCTGCCGTAAAAAAGATAGAAGAGAAGGTTGGGACGATGGCCCGTTGATTGTCTGCTGGAAAGGGGATAAGCCCCGAAGATAGGGATTTGGATAACGAGGAGATACTTCCTCAGAGGTTTAAAATGCCTGACCTGCCCAAGTTTGATGGCACCTTAGATTTGTCTGCTCACATCAAGCAGTATACGCTTGTGATGAAAAGGACTATGCTTACCAAAAGGCAGAAGGTGGAATATTTCTGCCTCAGCTTAACTGGGCCTCTTGTAGACTGGTACCACAGGTTAGATAGGAGAGCAAGAGAAGATTGGGACTTATTAACTAAAGAGTTCCTTAAACAATATGATTGTAGCACCCGGATGGAGGTTACCCTGAAAGATTTGGAGCTACTTCAATAGAGGCTTAATGAGACTTTCCACCAGTATCTTACTCGATCGAGAAACCGGGTGATAGAGATGAGAAGGAAGCTGGATACCCCAAATTAGATTTGGTTATTCATCCGAAATGCGAGTCCATATCTAAAAGAGGGGTTAAAGATGAAGGGGCTCCGAGATTGGGAATCTTTAAAGGATATAGCAATCAAAGCAGAAAGGGAGTATTTAGTGAAGAAGGCAAGCAAAGATAACTTTGTTAGGAAAAATTTTGGGAATCAATCAGGGAATAGATCAGCTGGCGCTGGAAGTAGTAGTAGTAATAAGAGTGGTAGTGGCAGAACAGCTAAGGTCTCGACCACGGAATCTAACTAGGGCCAAAGGTATTACTTGAATTTGGGCCGACCCCTATCTTGGGTTTTGTAGAGGTTAACGAAAGAAGGGCAGCTAAGACATTTAGAGCCAAGGCCAGCTAGAAACCAGGGTCATCCAGAACACAAGAGTGATCAGTTTTGTGCTTATCATCAACACAAAAGGCATCTGATCGACTTTTGTAGAACTTGAGAAACAAAATCTAGGATCTCATTGACAATAAGCAAATCACGGATCCAGAGAAAAGGGAGAAGAAAAAGAAGCCTGATAACCATGCGGTCCCCCCACCAGTGCACATGATAGGGTCTAGCTTGCCCAAATGGTATGTGTTGCAAGATCTATACTGCAATGAGTATATCGCTATCACCCCTGAAACAAGTGAAGAAGGGATTCCCGTGGCGGTAATGGACTGTTGGTCCACTAGTGAGAGTGGAGATGAAAGTGAAGATTGTGAAGAACTCGTGAATCCTTGGGATTCAGAGGATGAGGAAAAGAAAAAGGTTGGTGCTGTGACCAGAAGTGGCAAGGTAGCTCCAGAAGTAGAGAGGCCTCAAGATCCGGCGCCTATACTCGCAGGAAAGGAGCCCAAGGAGGATGGGTTAATGTAATAGTTGAAGAAAATAACAGCTCAGATATCCATTTGGGATTTGCTGAGGCAATCCCCATCACATAGGCAGAAGTTAGTATAAGCCTTATGTGAGTCCCCTGTTGCCACCACTATCTCACCATCTAAGTTACTGGACTTAGTTAATGGGAGTTCGGGAGAAAGTTTGGTTTATTTTGATGCTGTTTTACCACCTGAGGGCCGCAAACACAATTGCCCATTATACATCAAAGCACAGATCAATGGCAAGCATACTGCCTGCGTGGTGGTTGATGACGGCTCTTCTATAAATGTATGACCTTTGGTTGCGCTTTCGGCTTTTGGTTTGGATGAAAACATGCTGAGTGGGTCTGACCTAACTATAATAGCTTATGATAACTCCCGAAGAAAGTTTCAGGGACTTTTAAGGCGATAGTCAAATCTGGGCCTATTGAAATAGAAGCAGAATTTGTAGTCTTATCGATCCCTGCTAATTTTTTAGCTTTACTTGGAAGATCTTGGGTTCATAAGCTGGGGGGAGTGCCATCTACCCTACATCAGATGATTAAAATACTACATGAGGGTGAAGTAATAACTATCAAGGCTGCTAGGGAAAATTAGGTTTCTGCACTAGAAATCTCCAAACAGCCTTTCAGTAGTTTCCATGTGTTAGTAATCGATGAAGAAGGAAGTTTAGAGGGTAGCTACCAAGTCGTAAACATGATGAAGCAAATGCATTTTCTTCCAGGAGCAGGTTTGGGCAGAAATTCGTAAAGGCCACAGTTACCTATCATAATGAAGGTTCAGAAGGACCGAAGAGGAATAGGCTATAAGGGTGTAAGCAGTAAAAGGAACCAGAAGTTAGCAGACATTCCTCATATTTTAGAAAGCTTTATGCCAGCAGTACCCCTTTGTGCTTATTATGGAGAGATTGAACCTCAGTTGATTAATAATCAGATTATCCCAGGCTTCAAAGTTTTTAATGATATATTTGACTGGACTGATGGGACCATCAAGTCAGTCGAAGATTTTTGTGATAAAGAGATTATGACCCAGAGCAATATTGAAGACAAAAATGCACCGGAAGAGGTTTATACTGATAAGTTGCTTGCCACCAGGGTGAAGGGGAATGAAAAAATAGGGGTTGTAGCACCAACACAAAACCTAAAGATCCAAAAACCAGAAGCTCCACCAGAAGTAGTCGAAAAGCCACCCCTAAGTCAAGACAACAGTGACCTGTCGACTACAACATCTGTATCGACGGATGAAGAAAACCATAGTTATTTAGATGTTCTTTTTATTCCATAACTTTTTAATGATGATAATTTGTGCAATTCCAATTTAGTTAATGAAATGAATAATTTTGCTTACTTGTGCGATATTTTTGATGATTTCATTTCACATGGTCATACATATGATGCATTCATTTTTGACATTAATTCAACTAATACAACTCCATTTAAACTCGAAACTTTGGAAAACCAAAAGTAAATATTGATTGTGTCTAACATAACTCCTGAAGAGAGGCTAGAATTTGAGAGAATCTTAAAAAAATATGAAAAAGTCTTTGCTTGGACTTATGAAGACATGCCGGGGATTGACAGAAGCATCGCTGAACATGCAATTCTGACTTATCCGAAGTCTAAACCGATCAAACAAAAGCTTAAAAGACTTAAGCCAGAATGGGCACAGAAGGTAAAAGAGGAAGTGCATAAGTAGATTGAGGCTAAATTCCTAATTGAGGTTCAGTACCCGATGTGGCTAGCTAATGTGGTCCCTGTAGCTAAAAAGAACGGGAAAGTTCGTGTATGTGTGGATTATCGGGATTTGAACAAAGCCTATCCAAAAGATGATTTTTGTAACACCCCTTACCTATACATAGGGAGCCTTATCCCTCAAAGAGCATGAAGGACCCCGATTGATGAGGGTTGTCACGCAACGCAAAACCTTATACAAAGAAGACGAAGTTACGAATCATTCATTCAAATAGGGTAAAATAAAATTTCTTAAAACAAAGGATGGAGGCTGAAAACAAAAGTACAGTATTTTATTAATTTACATAATAGTCTTTACATGTCAAAATACAAAAGTGCCTTACCACAGAAGATCATATACATATATAATATCAAAACCAAACTACAAAAGTAGAGTTTACATCAAGAGTCATCATTACAAAATGTGTAAACTAATACATATACAAAAAGGTACAATCATGTACTATAAAATCTCTCTCCTAGTTGTGTTGGCCCTGCTGAAGTAGATCACCCTGCCCAAAATCTCCAATAACTTCCACACTTGCAAGAATGAAACACCCATGCTAAGCGAATACGCTTAGTGGGGAAACACTATGAAAAATGACCACTCACAGTGGACGTCAGAAACAAATCACATACACATGGCACACACTGAAAATCAATTCTTAATAAACAATCCATCATACTCAAGATGTCAACATCATTAATCACACAATCATTCATACTGAACTGAATTATAACACATGAATACAGTAAACCTGCTTATTCAAAATAGTGGATAGGGAGTAACACATATGCATTCAAAATGCATGGATACCCGAGGGTATCAAAATTATTCTTTTGTTTTTGTTTCAAACATTTTTGTATGGAATCTTAAACAAGATTAAAGTTTAAAAGGGATCGCGAGGATCCGAACAAGGACCTGATCAAGGTCCAAAACGCATACACATGGCTGCAGCTAACCGAACTCTATAGGCATGCCTAATTATCCACTTATTGACTCTCGCAGGTCATGCATAATTCATCAAATCACATTAATATAATTCATAAAATTTTCCATGCATAATTCTAAAAGCATCACAAGTTCCGAAACTAAACATCGAAAGCATAAAAGAAAACTCAAATTGAAGCCAGGAGGTGTCATGCTCGTGACGTCAGCTGCACTCGCGATAGAGGCAAAACTTGCCCAAGGTCGTGACCGCGGCAGTCTTCGCGCTCGCGTGGAGAAAGAAGCATATCTCGCGACAGTGAGCATCCAACCAAAGCTATCGCACTTGCATACAGTCACGCGCTGGCAACAAAGAACTACCCAATCCGCTCGATAGCCGAGCGCTCTGTCATGCTGGCGACAGAGAGCTCTCGTTGCATCAGCTTGGCAACCCGACGCTCGGCCATGTGTGAAGGCTAAATTCACAAAGCTCTGTCGCGCTCGCGATAATGTTACGGTCGTGATAAAGTCATGATTTCTAACTCTTATGCGAAAATCTGCAGAAATCACACTCCCAAAAATTACCCAAACCTCCAATTGACTTCAAAACTCAACCCTACACAAATTAATTATTGAAAACATCTTAATAAACCTAAAATCCAACTTATAATCCAATTATTACCATAAAAACACACTATTAACAAGATTAAATTCCAGAACTCAATAAACCAGCACTTTCCATTAGAAATTCATACAAAATCATGCTTAGGTTCGATTCTTCACAAATTATTCATCTCAACTCAAAACAATCAACTCCCATGTCATTTAGATACAAATACACACAATATATCAAAGCAATTCCAACAATTTTCGCAAAAAAACATAAAAATCACATGAAATGCACAAAAGTGACAATGTTCCCAAACCTCGAACTCTTGAGCTCTAATCATGGTGCTCCACTTCCACTTGCTATCTCCTTGCCCTTAGGCTCTCTAGGAGGGATTTTTGAGCCAAAATATCCATCAAAACAGAATTTAAAACTCTAACCCCAAACACCAAAAATAACCAAATACAAAAGGAAGAAGAGGATGAAGAAGAAGAATTAGCTACCACTTACCCAAATCAACTTAGGATTACCCAAACCGTACCAAAACTTGCAGCCAGAAGGGGAAATTAGGAGGGAGCAAAGAGAAAAGAAAGAAGAGAAATAGAGCAATGGGGATGAGGAAGAAGAAGGAGAAGAAACGGGAAGGGGGGGGGGGGAACAACAGAGAACAGCTGTCCCTCACTCTCTCTTTTCGCTACAAAAATATCCTCCCCACTTGCCACATGTCAAGACCTCACAGGAGAACCTCCCTATAACACACCCAACCACTATCCTCTCACATACACCCAAAACGAACCGTACTAAAACACATACTAATCCCATACACACACTCACACCCAATCAAAACCCCAACTACAACATAAACATAACTTAAACAATACACATACTCAAAAAATAACGCATGCTAAAATTATACATACAAAATCACACACATACAAGGCTCAAACTACTACGGTGGGAATGGGGCATTACAATACTCCCCTCTTTAACAGAATTTTGTCCTCGAAATTCTAACCTAATCCAAATAATTGAGGATGTTGAGCTCTCATAACCTCTTCTGGTTCCCAAGTTGCTTCTTCGATTCCATGATGCTTCCAAAGTACCTTAACCAAAGGGATTTGCGTTTTGCGAAGCTGTCTTGTCTCCCTAGCCAAAATTTCCTTCGATTCTTCATCAAGTGAGAAATCTTGCTGAACCCGAATATCTTGCACTTGCAACACATGAGACGGATTGGATCGGTAGCGATGGAGCATAGACACGTGAAAAACATTGTGTAATTTAGCTAACTCCACTGGCAATGATAACCGATAAGCTACCGGGCCAATCTTTTCCAGGATCTCATAAGGTCCAATAAATCGAGGACTCAATTTCCCTTTCTTACCAAACCGATGAACTTTCCGCTAAGGCGATACTTTCAAGAATACCTTGTCGCCAATCTCATATTGAATATCCCTTTCTTTCAAATCGGCATAAGACCGTTGTCTGTCTTTAGCTACTTTCAAATCGTGCTTGCGCTGTGTCAATGGTAAACCAACTACAAAGTCCATCGTAACATCATCCCACTTCCATTGAGGAATGGGTAAGGGATGCAACAATCCTGTTGGAACTTGATGCTCAGCTTTCACTTGCTGACACACCAGACATTTCGAAATAAACTCCACTATGTCCTTTTTCATACTCGGCAAGCAATAAAACTGCTTATGGTCTCTATACATCTTATTTCCTCCTGGATGCATCGTAAAAACCGACGAATGAGCTTCTTGCAAAAGCCTTCACTTCCATCACTCACATTAGGCACACACAACCGGCTCTTAAATTTGAGTACTCCATCACAATCTACAGAAAATTCAGTCTGCTTACCATCTCTTACCATATCAAAAGCACGCTGCAATACAGGGTCACTCAACTGTTCATCCACTATCAGTTGTCTCAAACTTGGACTAACCTTCAATCGAGCAATTAGTGCTCCTTCTGAATCAAATCTCCACCTTCCTCTACCCAGAGATAGAGCCGAAACTGATTTCCTACTTAGAGCATCTGCCACTACATTTTCCTTGCCCAGATAGTAATCAATAATACAGTTGTAATCTTTAAATAACTCCAATCATCTTTGTTGCCTCAAGTTCAATTCTTTATGAGTGAGCAGATATTTTAGACTCTTGTGATCTGTGAAGATCCTGCAAGTTTCCCAATACAAATATTAATGCTGCCAAACCTTAAGAGCAAACACTACTGCTACTAACTCCAAGTCGTGCGTTGGATAGTGCTGTTCATGGGGTTTCAACTGCCTGGAAGTATAGGCGATCGCCTTGCCATCCTACACCAGAACACAGCCCAATCCTATACCTGAGGCATCAATGTACATAGTATACTCTTTACCCAAAATGGGTTGAGTAAGTACAGGAGCCTTAATCAACATATCTTTCAACTGCTCAAAACTTGCTTGGCACCTATCAGACCAATTGAACTTAACCTCTTTTCGGAGAAGCCAAGTCAACGGCGAAGCTATCACTAAAAATCCCTTAACGAACCGCCTATATTAATAGCTAGTCCTAGAAAACTCCTCACTTCTTGCATAGACTTAGGTGGCAACCAGTTCATAATGGCTTCAACTTTGGATGGATCTACTCGAATACCTTTAGCCGAAACCACATGCCCAAGGAATGTTACCTCTTTTAACCAAAATTCGCACTTACTAAGCTTAGAATAGAGCTGATGGTCCCTCAACACTTTCAATACCAACCTCAGATGTTTCTCATGTTCCCTTTCATTTTAGGAATAAGCCAGGATGTCATCAATGAACACTACAAGAAAATGATCCAAATACTGTCTGAACACACTATTCATTAAATCCATGAAAGTTGCAGGCGCGTTAGTCAATCCAAATGGCATCACTAAAAATTCGTAGAGATCGTAACGCGTCCGAAATGCTGTCTTCGTGACATCCGAATCCTTAACTCTCAACCGATAGTAACCAGATCTTAAGTCTATCTTAGAAAACACTCCAGCTCCTCTTAACTGATAAAAAAGATCCTCGATCCGTGCCAATGGATACTTGTTCTTTACCATGACCTTGTTAATCTTTTGGTAGTCAATACACATTCTAAATGTACCGTCCTTTTTCTTGACAAATAGAACCGGAGCACCCCAAGGTGACACGCTCGGTCGAATGAAACCCTTATCCAAAAGCTCTTGCAATTAATTTTTTAACTCTTCTAATTCCATCGGAGCCATACAATACGGAGCCTTATAAATTGGAGCTACCCCCAGCACAATATCTACAGATAGTTCTACTTCTCTCTCCAGTGGCAAACCCGATAATTCCTCTAGAAACACATCCATAAATTATCTTACTACTGGAATATCTTGTATCTTTACTTGTCCTAGTTGAGAATCCAAAATTAAGGCCAAATGTGCTTCACATCCCTTCCTCATAAACCGTTTTGCCTTCATAGCCGAAATTACATTGTGCCGCGAGTTACTTCCCAAACCTTTTACAACCACAAGTATCTGATCCCTGCCTTTGAACACAACTGTTTTCCTCTGATAATCAACTATAGCTCGGTGCTTAGACAACCAATCCATAACCAAAATTAGGTCAAACTCATGAAATGGTAGACTAATCCGATCAACTGGAAATTCCTTACCTTGCACCATCAAAGGACAATCCCGGTACACCCAATTCACTTTAACACACTGCCCTAATGGACTAGTCACGCATATCTCATAATCCAATTTATCCTCATTAGCCAATTCATCACACAACTTATCATAACACAGATAAGAATGAGTAGAACCTAGGTCTATCAAAGCATACATTTCAATGCTGAAAAGTAAAAACTTATCGGCTATTACTTCTGGAGCATAGTGCTCGTCATGATCTCTCATTGCATATGCTCTTGCGACCGCCGGTACTAAACGATCAACTATCTCAGAGGGTTCTCTTTCTCGAGACCGTCCACTACGACCCCGTCCACCACCTCTAGCACGACTGCCCTGAGGAACATTAGACCCTGCTCAACTAGCCTCTTGTTGACCCTGAGTATTCTCATACACATTCAGGCAATTGGCTAGAAAGTGGTCGGTGCTACCACATCTGAAGCATCCTCCCGTCAACCACCGAAATTCACCCAAATGGCGCTTACTGTAATGGGAGCATTGAGGCACTCCATAACCTCTACCACCCGAAGCTCCTCTACCCATGCCAAACCCTCTAAAGGATTCCTGTCTCCTCCCTCTAGTTGCCGGACAAGCATGCGACTCATCATAAGGATTTTCTTGAGACTCGCGTGACCTCTTTCCTGAAGAAGAACCTCCTCTAGATGACTTTTTCCTCTGAGCCTTCTCTCTAAAAATATTGTCAGAGCATTCCGATCTCAAAGCTGCCTGCACTATCTAATAATAACTGATATCCGGTGAAGACATCAAAGAAACCAACATCACATTTAGAGATTCATTCAAACCCGCCTCAAACTGTTGACATCGAAACTCCTTAGTGAGAACTCCTGGCGGTGCATACTTACTGAGTGGATTAAACTCCTTCTCATAATCAGCCACAGAAAACACACTTTGTCAGAGACTCAAAAACTACGCCCATCTGGCCTCCTTAAATGCCTTAGTTAGATACTTACTCCGGAATTCTCTTTTGAGGAACTCCCATGTCATAGGCTCAGGAAGCTAAGGATGCCTAAGCACTAATGTCCACCAATTATAAGCTGAGCCCTATAACAAAGCCACTACACACTCCACCTCTCTCTCTCTAGAGGACACCGAATTTCCCTTAGCACCCGACTAACCTTCTTTATCCACCTCTCAGCTTTATCCAATTCATCTAAGCTGGTCCTAAAGAAATCCTCTGCTCCAAACTTCCTCATATTCTCAATTGGAGCTCTAGGGGCAGTAACACTTTCCAAAACCCTGGACATATCCTGAGATATCTTGAGTATGGCCTCAAACGGGACCGCAGGGGCCTCAGGTTGCACCCTAGGTGGCTGAGCCCGACTAGAAAAAGATGGATCTTGCTCTTGGGGATTCACACTCTCGGCTGACCCCTAAGTGATCCACGAGCAGACTCCATTTAACTACAAAACATACACAATAATTCGCATCAGGCCAACACCACACTAAATGTACACTCTATCTTACATTTGCCCAGAAACGTCTAAACCTAGGGCTCTGATACCACAAAATGTAACACCCCTTACCTATATGTAGGGAGCCTCATCGCTCGAAGAGGAAAAAGGACCCCGATAGATGAGGGTTGTCACGCAACGCAAAACCTCATACAAAGCAAACGAAGTTATGAATCATTCATTCAAATAGGGTAAAATAAAATTTCTTAAAACAAAGGATGGAGGCTTAAAACAAAAGTACAGTATTTTATTAATTTACATGATAGTTGTAGACACCGGGTCCTGAGGCAATCCAGATCAGAGTTACCCGATGAAGAGACTAACGTTGGTTTTCGAATAAGGGGTGAAAGTTGTGGGTGTTCATTCTCCAGTTTTATAAGGATCGGAGGTTTTTCTGGGTAAACGGGAGATTTCAGAGAGTCGAGGAGAGATCAGACTTTGAAAATTTGGAATTTGTTCCATAGACGGGAAGCCCGTCGGTGGTGGGAGAGCCCGTCCCTTGCGCGAGAGGCCCATCTCTCGCGACGAGTGCCGACTGTCGCTCGGGAATGGAGCCCATTGCTCGGTTAAGCAGTGCTCGTCCCTCGCTTGAGCGACGCCTTCTCCTCAAGAGAGACAGTTGTCTCTCATCTACGTGCCACGTGTAGGGCCCGTCAGTCGAATAACCACTGGTATCCCCGCAACCGACGCCCATCATTCATCCAGCAATGCCCATCGATTGGTGATTTGGTGGTTTAAACCGCCAGATTCTCCAGATTTTGAGAGGGATTTTTAAATTATCTTTTAAATCTTATAAAAATCTCCAAAATCTTTTCAAATATATTTAAATATTGGATTTGATTTTAGGATATTCTGAAGATCATTATGTTTTTGATTTGATTTCGAAAAATCCTCTTCAAATTTAAATTTGAAATTTAAATTTATTTGAAATATCTTCCAAAACCTATAAATAGGGGAAAGGAGTTCCTTATCGGGGGGACGAAAAATTTGGGGATTAGAAAAATTGTTTCAAAGATTTTCTCATGAGATTTCAATTTTCTCCAAAAAATGCTTTTGTCAAATTTTTTATGAATTAAAGCTGATTCGGGGGAATGACATTCATTCTTTTTTGTTGATTTAGCTGTTTTTAGCATTCGAAGTGCTATAAAATACCGAGAAAGAGAAAGTAATTTTCTTCTCTTGGTTTTTGTTTTTTTGTAATACGGGTTTTGCGATCAAAGATTTCTCAAAATCATGCAATCATGGACCGATCCTGGTAGAACTCAAGGAACTAAAATTGCACGACATTCACCTTCACGAAGTAAAAATCCAAGGGTAAACATTCTCGATCTATTGTTTTGAATTTGATTAGTTTGTAGTGATTTATTGCATAAAAATCTGGTTTTATTTAAATCAAAACAACAAAACAATTTGACTTTTCTTTTTTTTCTGGAGCAGACGTGACAGACGGGCAGAAGCAACCACCGACAGTCGTCGCTCAAGCGAGTGACGGGCCGTCGATGGATATCATCCTAGCCTACCGGTCAACCCAGGGATGGCCGTCGCTCGTATGCCTTAGGTCGTCCCTAGGACTCCTCCCTCATTTGTTTCCCTTTTCTTTACCTTTTGATTTCCATTCTTTTAATTTTCCTTGCAATTACTCATGTTTATTATTATTATTATTATTCAATTTCTTATCTATTCTGCTCCTAATTTTGCACTAACATGGCTTTTATTTTGTGAGTTTTATTTGACTTGCTTGGTGAATCTGGAGCTGTTTGTAATATAAGCCACTACGATGACCTAGGGATCCTCACCTGGGTTTATTCTCTAGACTTTATCTTTTCTTAATTTATGTTGTTATTGTGAATATCATTTTTTTATCCCGCTAATATAAAAATGGTTAAATATTTTTATTTATTAAGATGGTTTTTTTTATCTATCAATTAAGGACTAATGTCCTATATTTTCAGTAAAAAACTGATGCCTCAAAATTATTTTGTAATAAATATGCATGCGAGGACCAATGTCCTCATCCTTAATATACATCCCGATTTATGTATGAATCACGAAAAATTAAAAATGGGGGTTGTATTTCGCCCCTAGTTTTGTTGTAAATTATTTTCATATGATTTACTTTAATTATACTCCATTTACCGCTTTTCTTGGATGGACAACCTGTGCTCTAATTAAATATCACTGAATTGAATGAGAAATGGGATGAAATGCTAAATTCAAAACTCAATTATAAACTTATCTAAAATATGAATAAATGGGAAGTCCCGAACCTTCTCTAGTCTTTTAGGCTCAATGAGGCGAGAGGGCCATCTTAACATTCTATTGGGGTGGGGCCTCCAAGATACCGCTTGTGTCCTGAAAAAGGCTCAACTTGCATAGTCCTAGGCTCCACGAGGCGAGAGGGCCATCCTAATGTTCTATTAGGGCGGGGCCTCCAAGACACCTCTAGCTTGCGCATAATGGATATAGCAGCGCTGTCTTATTCTTACTGAGGCTAGACAACCTTTCCCAATGTTCTATTGGGTGGCGACTCCAAGAAACCTGTAACACCCCGAAAATCACCCTAGAAGAATTGAGTGTCACTGGTGTAATAATGTGCATGATAATTAGGGTTTACAGCCTTGGACCTAAGTGAGAAAGTGAAGTGCGGGACTTAATTGAAGGAAAATTAAGTATTGTAGTTGCTGAATTGTACTTTGTATGATTAACTAGCAAATGAAGATTTATTTAATGTAATGGCTGTTAATTAAGTTAATCAAAAGTTAGTGGGATCAGCTGTATGTTAGTGGATTTAGCTGGATGCTAGTGGACTCCATGTGTTAGTGTGTGAACCAGCCACCTTGTGTAGGGAGAGTGAGAACTTGACACCTCATTCTTACATGCAAGCATGAGGTGGATTAGTGAGTAAACCTGTCTTTTGTTCCTTGATTCAGCCATTTTGATCCCTTGATCCGGCCCTCACTCTCTCATGAGTTCATTCTTCCTTTTTGCTCTTCTTTCATTTGTTCTCTTTGACCATGGAGACCAAAGGGTAGATATTGATAGATAGAAGATTGTGCATTATTGTCTAGAAAAGGTATATTGATGTTGAGTTCATCTTCTTCATATCTTTCTATTTGCTTCATAATTGTTATGGGTAAAGTCTAATGGACTTAAATGTGTTGTGTGCTTATGTGTTATGAGTTGAAGAGCCAGGTAGAGCTGGAAAAGGGAAGGAGAAAGTGATATAGAAGAGTAAGAAGGAGTGTTCCAAGAGGTTAGGGATTTGTTGTGTTTTGATGTGATTAGTGTGTTTGAAGTTCTTGTAAATGAGATGTGATACTGATTTTGTTATTGATATTGAATTGGATAGTGAACAAGTGTAAAGTGATTATTGTAGTGATATTAGTGTTAATGGCATCTAGTGATTTGTAACATTTATTGGCATGCTCAAATTGATTGTGTATCATGACATGTAAATGAAGAGGTAAAGTATGCTTGTGTGGTGAAGAGGGTTGCCCAAGCATGTGAATGCAAGAATGCCAAGTATGAGAAAAAGCACAGCTGTGTCTTGGTAAAACACAGCTGTGAAGTGGAAATTTGGCATGCGTCACGGTGACAACCAAATTGGTTGTGACCGTGAGGCATCAAAATGAGCATTCTGTTTTGAAGTGCAGTATGTCACGGTGACAATCAAACTCATTGTGACCGTGACATACCCCAGACATGCATTCTGCCCGTGAGTTGGTCATAAGTCACGGTGACAATCAGATTGATTGTGACCGTGACCTATCACAAACTACATTCTGTTTTGGGGATTCAGTATGTCACGGTGACAACCAGATTGATTGTGACCGTGACCCCTCTGTCTTGGCAATGTAACCCTATTGCATATGAATGTATAAATTGTGCAATCTTATCTATAACTAGGAGCCTTATTGTATGAGCATTATATCAATGATAAATGAAGTTTATGTGCATACAACTAGGGTGATTATGTGAATTAGAGATGCATGATAGCCTAACTAAGCTTTAATGCATCATCATGCGAACATGTGATTATGTGAATTAGAGATGCATGATAGCCTAACTAAGCTTGAATGCATCATCATGCGAACACGTGACAATGTGAATTACAAATGCATGACAGCCTAACAAAGCTTGATTGCATTATCATGCGAATTATGAACATGTGAGGAGAATCAAATCATGCGAATGAATTTAATATGCGAATGAATAATGCCATGAGAATGAGTGCGTAGTGTGTGAATAAAGTAATAAGCCTGTAGTCGAGTCGTGGATAAATAAGCATGCTTATGAAGGGCTAGTGATTTGCGGCTGCTAGTGATTGATACCGACGGGTGTCTAGTGATTGATACCGACGGGTATTTTGTGATATAGCGATCGAGACTTCTGTCTTTAGTGATATAGTGTTCGAGGCCTCGGTCTCTAATGTTATTGATCAGTGTACCCGTATCCATTCCTAAGACTATACAGGCTATTAATGAATAACAAGAATATTGTATGTGTTCATGATAAATATGTGTTGGAATTATTGTTCTTGATGATAGTGTGATATTTATGCCATGCTATTGAATTAGAAATAATGCAATGAGCCTACAATTGGCTTAGTGTAGTGACTAATGAGCAGTGTACATGGATATTGAATGATAGTGACTTATTATTCCTCATTGACTTGGTGAAGTGAATATTGAACATGGTAAGTGAATAGCGATTTAAAGCATGTTATAGATAGCTTATGACTTGTGATTAACATGAGTTACAGCGTATTGACATGATAACGTAATATTGATCTAGTGAGTGTACATCATATGCCATATGTGTTAAGCATGCTCTCTATTATGTAATGCTTTGTGATTATTGTGTTAGTACCTGTTTGTACATCCCCACTAAGCGTTATCGCTTAGCACGGGTGCTTGTCTCCCGTGTAGGTTGTGAATTGGAGTCGAGTTTTTGAAGAAGTACTGCAGGCCACCATAGGAGCGTGAAGTGTCTCTTCAAGTGTATAGTTTTGTATTTGGAGCTCCATTTTGTAAAAGCTATTCTTTTGTATATGTATAGTGTTATATGTAACGTATAGTAGTGAAGCTAGTAACTTGTAATAGTGTATAGTGAAGAACATCCGATAAAATTATAGTGTAGTGGTATGCATGAATTATAAGAAATGGTAATGTTAAAATGTAAGGAAAGTTAATAAGATAATTGCATGATAGTGCTGTGTAGCGCTCCCTTGTCCATCCAGGGGGCATTGGGGTGTCACAAAACCTCCTTGTTGCTCAAAATAGACGCCCTTGTAAATCTCTTACAAGTTTTCATGAACCTCTCCCGAAAGCCTTAAAAGCGGGTTTTTGGGGCACCGCGGGGTTCGTTGTGCATCACAGTGGTGACTCTGCTGGGGACAATACTCGAGACTTTGCTTTGAAAGTACATTGGTTAAAACTTATAATTGGGCTTTAATTTAAAAATTTCATTCCTTTTCAAAATTTGCATTGTACATTAGAGCATTAGATCTATACTAGTTTAGTCCCTCTTTAAATCCCAGTGCATTCCCGAAGCACGACCTTACGTTCACTCAATGTAGGGAAGTGTTAAGGGTAATCACCAGCCCATGCCTCGTACTATCATGATATATTAAATAGAGACCCAACCGGTCGTTATGCTCATGATGAGTTAGACCCATCGGCAGGGACCATGCTTTGGTAGACCTAAAACATCACCTTTGACCAAAGCTCATGTAATGGCAATAAATACTTCCCCTAGGTGGTATGAACCATAATACTATGCTTGTTGTATGGACCATTATGTATTGGACAAACCCAGATAATTTGACTGGTCAACTAATCAAAGGCTTTCATGCCCCGATAGGCCCATGTCGATTTATTCGGACTGCCTAAATAAACAATGGTCAAGATCCATGCGTATGCACATTAGTTAAGAAAGGTTATGCTGCCGGTTCTTAACCATGCACCATGTGCATCCATCGGGTTCCCTGCTAACCCATGGGCCAATCCCACCTAGGAAAGAAACTATAACCTCGTGTGCGGGAGTGATAAGGTTGGAAGGACCTATGTGCTTGCATGTGATTTGTGGATATTGCATAGCATGATCATGCATTATATGTCATTCATGCATTATACTAACGGGTATGTTTTGCAGTCATCATAGACCTGCCTAAGTGGTCAAGAGGTTCTCAAGGGCGGCTGGTCAGGAATCCTTTTTTTGAGCTACCAGAAAGGGTGGAGTATCCAGACACTCCTTTAGTAACCAGCTATGCTACTTCATCTCAGTTCTTTCTGCACGAAGAAATGGCAAAATCACCAAGAGGGACAGATGCCACCAGGGCCTTGATAGCTGAGGAAGTAGGCAGAAGGTTCGAAGAGTTTGAGAATAGGATGACGGCTATGATGGCCAACATGGCTTAGCCACCTGCTCCAAAGAACCCACAACCTCCGCCTATGAGAAATAATGAACAGGAGGAGATCAGAGAAGACCCACAAGAAGAGATGTGCCAACCACCAGTAGACTTAAGAGCTACCGCAGCAAGGGCACAGAGGAGAAGACCAGCCCAGAGGATAGATGATGACTGGGAAGAGGATGAGTATAAAGAAACAGTGTCAGGGAGAGGGAAGGCACCTTAGAATAATGAAGCAATCTGGAGGAAAATGGAAGAAAATTTGAAGGGATGGCAAGGATGCTAATAAGGGGGCGAGGGATGAACTCCCAGGATAAGGAGTTGGAAGGGGAAGATCTGATCATGATGAATTTTAAGATGCCGGACATCCCCAAATTTGATGGTACTTCCGATCCCACCACGCATATAAAGCAGTACTCACTGGTGATGAAGGGTACTACTTTAACAAAGAGACAGAAGATTGAATACTTTTGTCTAAGATTAACTGGCCCAGCGGTGGATTGGTATCATGGGTTGGACCGGAGGACAAAGGAAGATTGGGATTTGCACACATAAGAGTTTCTTAAATAGTATGACTGTAGTATGAGAATGGAGGTGACTTTGAAGGACCTGGAGTTGCTGCAACAGAAGGCGGGCGAGTCTTTCCATGAGTATCTAACCCAATAGAGGAACTGAGTAATGGAAATAAAAAGAAAACCAGATACTCAAGATCAGATACGGTTGTTCATTAAAAATGCGAGCCCGTATCTGAAAGATGGATTAAAGATGAAAGGACTGAGAGATTGGGGGTCTTTAACAGACATCACCATTGAGGCCGAGGGAGAGTACCTTTCGAGAAGGGCGAACAATGAAAGCTTTGCCAAGAAGTGTAGTAGTAGTTAGGGGGCAGGTAGGTCGGCAGGCCCCAATAGTCACACGAGGAAGACAGCAGAAGTTTCAGCCACCAACACTGCCCCAAGGCATTTTCCAATTTAGGAAGGTCTCTATCATGGGTACTTCGAAGGCTGATGAAGGAAGGGAAGTTGCAGCCATTGACAGCTCGACTAGCCAGGACTTATGGTATGGCAAGGCACAAGGATAATGAGTACTGCGCATATCATCAGCACACTGGACACATAACTGATAACTGCAAGTTGCTGAGACATGTGATTCAAGACTTAATTGATTCAAAATAGATCATAGACCCAGAGAAGAGAGGGAATTGAAAGAAATCTAGGTATAACAATGTGCCCCTGCCAGTATTTATGATCAGGTCTAGTCTGCCTGAACAGTTTGTATTGCGAGAGTTATACGGCATCGATGCCAACACTACTGTCATGAGCCTCCATGAGGTAAGTGAAGAAGGGCTGCCCGCTATAATGATCGATTGCTGGTCCACTGATGAAAGTGGAAATGAACATAATAATAATTCTGAGGATGAAGTGTTTCCCAACCCTTGGGGTTCGGAGGAGGAGGAAGAATAAGAGAGGAAAGAGAAGAAGAAGAAGGTAGGAGCTGTGACCCGGAGTGGAAGGGT
Source organism: Excoecaria cochinchinensis (assembly GCA_947683425.1). Classification (NCBI taxonomy): domain Eukaryota; kingdom Viridiplantae; phylum Streptophyta; class Magnoliopsida; order Malpighiales; family Euphorbiaceae; genus Excoecaria; species Excoecaria cochinchinensis. The sequence goes on along the minus strand of CANTUQ010000029.1, from coordinate 361,808 downwards.
AGCTCCAGAGGTAGAAAGGCCATAGGATCCGATAGTTGGCCAAAAAGGAAAAGAGCCGAAAGATGATCCAATCTTGAAGATGCTAAAAAAGACGCCGACCCAGATTTTGATATGGGATCTTTTGAGACAGTCTCCATCCCACAGGTAGAAATTGGTCGAGCCTTTGTGTGAGACTACAGTGGCCACGACTATCTCGCCCATAGAACTGCTAGACGTGGTGAAAGGAGGAGCTAGGGAAAATGTGGTTTTCACAAGCACTGACCTGCCGGCAGAAGGTTGCAACCCTAATCGCCCCTTGTAAATACGAGCATAGATTAACCAAAAGCACACGGCTTGTGACATGGTTGACGATGATTCATCAATTAATGTGTGCCCACTAGTGGAAATAATAACTTTCGGAGTGAATGAGGATATGCTGGCTAAGTCTGATCTAACGATCATGACTTAGATCATGACTTATGACAATTCATGAAGGCAGGCTTTCGGGACATTCAAAGCGGTAGTCAAGACCGGACCAGTGGAAACGAAAGTAGAATTTGTACACCTGCCTATCCCCGCCAACTTTTCAGCCCTTTTGGGGAGGCCATGGTTCTATAAGCTGGGATGAGTCCCCTTTACTCTACATCAGATGGTCAGGATTCCTCAAGAGGGGCAAGTTGTGACCGTAAGGGCCGCAAGGGAGAACCAGGTCTCTATCTTAGAGATTGCAAGGCAACCTTTTAGTGGATTCCACATCGCTATGATAAATGGGGAGGAGCAGGTGGAAGGAAGCCCCCAGGTGCTAAATATGATGAAGAGGATGTCATTCCTCCCTGGCGTAGGTTTGGGCAAGAACTCTCAGGGATCACCTACGACCATTGCTACTAGAGGTCAAAAGGATAGGAGGGGGCTCAGATATAAGGGTGCCTTGAAGAAGGGAAAGAAGCTAGTGGGTGAAGTGCCCCATATCAGGAAGAACTTTGTACCAGCCACTACAGTATGTGCCTACACAGGGGAAGCGGAGCCTCAGTGGGTAGACGGAAGGATTGTACCGGGTTTGAGGTCTTTAATGATGTTTTCAACTGGGACATCGGATTAATCAAGCCAGCAGAGGCCTTTTGAGACGAAGAATCATGAGCAGGGAACTAGTTTGGGACCGAGAAGCGCCCGAGGAAGTTATCACTGAGAGGTTGGTGACTACCCAGCTGAAGGGAAAGGCAATGGTAGAAGAAGCCACACATGGGGTCGCTGCATAGCCTCCAAAAAGCCAGATTGATGCAGAGCCATCAGCTTCAACAGTTGAGCCGATGAAAGCAGCAAAAGAGAATACTTTAGATTTTCTTTTTACTCTAGAACTTTTTAATAATGTTAATAACATTTTTAGTTCTATCAATAAAGTGAACAATTTTGCTTACTTGTGCGATGTTTCTAATGATTTCATTAAGCATGATCATGATCATAATCCATTTATATTTGATATTGATTCAACTGATGCTACTATATTTAATTTTGGAACCTCAAAAAATCGGAAATAAATCTTGAGAGCATCTAACGTAACAACTGAAGAGCGAGAAAAGTTTGAGAGAATATTAAGAAAACATGAAAAAGTCCTTGCCTTGATCTACGAAGATATGCCGGGAGTGGACTGAGAAATCGCAGAACACGCCATCCCGATGTACCCAAACTATAAGCCTGTCAAGCAGAAGTTAAGGAGGCTGGGGCCAGAATGGGCAGATAAGGTGAAAGAGGAGATTCACAAAGATCGAAGCCAAGTTCCTAATGGAGGTAGAGTACCCAACCTGGCTAGCCAACATTGTCCTAGTAGCCAAGAAAAACAACAAGGTAAGGGTATGTGTAGACTATCGAGACCTGAATAAGGCTTGTCCAAAGGATGACTTTCGACTGCCCCACATAGACGTGCTAGTGGACAGTGCAGCTGCTTGTATGATGTACAATTTTGTGGATGGTTACGCAGGCTACAATCACATACTGAATAAGATAGCTGACCGGATTAAAATAACTTTCATCACAGAATGGGGGACATTCGCTTACAGGGTAATGCCTTTCAGTTTGAAGAACGCAGGCGTGACTTATCAAAGAATGGTAATAAGGATTCTAGATGACTTGATCCACAAGGAAGTAGAAGTATATGTGGATGACATGATGATCAAGTCGGGCACTAGAGAAGGTCACTTTGAAGCCCTAGAAAAGTTCTTTTAGAGGATTGGAAAGTACAACTTGCGATTAAACCCCAAGAAATGTATCTTCGGTGTCACTTTAGGGAAGCTTCTAGGACATGTGGTTAGCCAGAGGAGAATTGAGATCTACCCAGATAAGGTCAAGGCCATCCAAGGGATGCCAGTGCCTGAGAAGGAAAAGGATGTCCGAAGTTTTTTGGGTAAATTGTAGTATGTCAGCAGGTTTATCGCTAAGCTTACTTCGATTTACGAGCTGATCTTCAAGCTACTCAGAAAAGACCAACTTGTAGTGTGAAATGAAGATTGTCAGAGAGCTTTTAACACTATCAGAGAATATTTGCTGAGTCCACTGGTTCTGAGACCGCCACTGTAACACCCCTTACCTATACGTAGGGAGCTTCGTTCCCAAAGAGGAAGGAGGACCCTAATAGATGAGGGTTATTACAACAGACCCCAAACGAAACAGTTATAATCATAAACCGTTCATCCCAAAACGAGGTAAAATAAAAATAAAATAATTAGGAAAATTAAACCAGAGTACGGAGGCTGAAAATGAATGTACAATATTTATTAATTACAACAGTCTTTACATATAAAAGTACAAAAGTGCAAAAGCATAAATGATCATATACATATCTAATGACAGAGTCCTACTACAAAAGTAGAGTTTACATTCAGGAGTTCTCAGTACAAAATACTAATTATTACATAAGCAAAAGTACAACCCTCTATCCCAAAACTCTCTCCTAGATGTGTTGGCTCTGCTAAAACGGATCACCTCGCTCCCAAAACTTCGACATCTTCCACACCTACACGGATGAAACACCCATGCTAAGCGAATACATTTAGTGGGGAAAAACTTATGTAAACGACCACTCACAGTGGCGTCAACAAGTTACAGGCATATGACACAGACAAAGAATAGAATCTTATAATTGAATTATTACATCAACCATAGCAGTACCATCTTTGCATTCATTCATATACTTCATTTCAATTGTAACACTAACAAATTCTGAGGAAACACATAGCAGTCATAGCAGTAATACTACTAATGATAATATTCATAACCTGCCTATCCAAAATAGTGGATAATGAGTACATATGGATACCCGAAGGTATCAAAGACACTTTCATAGCTCATGGATACCTAAAGGTATCAAAATCGTTCTTTTCATTTTGTTCAAAACATTTTCGCATGGGATCTTAAACAAGATCCAATACAGAAGGATTATGAAGATCCGATCGGGGGACCTGATCAGGGTCCAAAGTCACAGAAGGCTGCAGCTACAGAAACTCTGTTAGGCATGCCTAACTATCCACTTATTTGACTAGCAGGCTAAGATCACTCAAATTAAACCTATAGTTTAATTATAACTAATAATGAATTTAATACTTAAATCATCAATTATTCAGAGACATCATATGCTTTGCAAGAATGAAGCGTTTGTTAAGTGTCGTCGTGTGTGCTTAATCGTTAATTTAACACTCAAACCTTACCTCTGACAAATAAATATTCAATACAAAAATAGGGTAGGTCACGGTCACAACCAGATTGGTTGCCACCGTGACATACCAAAACTCTCGGTAGAATGCAATCCTGGGATAGGTCACGGTCACCACCAAATTGGTTGCCACCGTGACATACCAAGGTCAAAAAACAGAATGTAAAGCTTGGATACCTCACGGTCATAACCAGATTAGTTGCCACCGTGACATATCCAAGACTTAAAACAAAATGTAAAATCCTGGTACCTCACGGTCACAACTAAATTGGTTGCCACCGAGACACACTAAAACTCTCGGCAAAATGTAACTTTGGTATGTCTCACGGTGGCAACCAATTTGCTTGTCACCGTGACCCATGCCCAGATTCGACATTCTACAGCAAAACGACCCCAAATCCATATCAAATCACAACCTATCCCTTCATCCATTCTTTTCTCACTTACATCATAATGTACCAGTCAATTAACATCAGCAAATCAGGTAGTTGCAATAAAATAAAACTCAAGAATTCTCCAAAACACCATTTTCTCCTAAAATTCATACAAATATAAAAATTTAGGTTCAAGAGTTCACAATTATACAAATCAACTCAAACTAAGCAATACCCACATCATTCACAAACAAATGCACACTAAAGCTCATCAGTTTCACAACAACATAAAAAAAAAATCACAAACGACACACACAATATTTGCAAACATTCCCAAACCTCAAATTCTTGCACTCCGATCATGGGGCCTTGCTTCCACTTACAACCTCCTTGCCTTTAGACTCCTTAGGCGGAATTTTTGAGACCCACAACCCAGCCAAACCAGAGTTAAAGCTTTTAATCCAACAACATCAACTGATCAAAATTCAAGAAAAAGAAAAAGAAAAAGGAAAGACTACTTAACCTTACCCAACCAATTTAGCGCTACCCAAACTCACCAAGGATTGCAGCCAAACCCACTAAATCTTACAGCAAAATGGAAGGTTGAAGGAAAACAAAAGAGTAGAGGATGAAGAAGAGAAGAATAACGGGAAGAGAAGGAAAACAAAAAGGGGAAAACCAGAATAGGGATAAGGAAACAGTTGTTCCCCACTCTCCTATCTCCATCTTAAGCCACTTGACAAACATCCTAGGGTTACTTACCTCAAAGTACACCCATAACCCATCCTCTCATATACACCTAAAGCTACCCTCATAGCACACACCATACTTACACACTCACATGAGCACCTTAATATAACCCAAAAGTAACATTAAAATTTAACAAAACAACATGCACTAAAATTAAAACGCGTAATTTACACATAATGCAAAATTAAATACACATAATTTATAAACATACAGGCTCAATCTACTAGGGTCAGAATGGGATGTTACAGCCACAGCCAGTCAAGCCGCTTATTCTGTATTTGGCCATTGAGGATAGTTCTGTAGGTGCCATGATGGCTCAAGAAGATGAGTTCAAGGTAGAATTCGCAGTCTATTACCTCAGTAATAAGTTCCTGGCCTATGAGGTCAAGTATGCAGAAGTAGAGAAGATTTGCCTCGCGGTAATTTGGGCCTCTAGGAAGTTGAGACACTACTTCCACTCTTACATGGTACAAGTAGTGGCCAAACAGAATCCCCACAGATACTTGCAGGAAGCTCCATCCTTACTGGGAAAAATGGGGAGGTGGTTGTTGCTATTGTAGGAGTTTGACGTCGATTACATTACTCGAAAAACTATTAAGGGGCGTGCAGTGGTAGAGTTTCTAGCTGAACACCTGATTCAAGGAGACTCATATGACTTCAACTTCCCAGATGAGGACGTGGCAGCTATTACGGTACAGCATTGCTAATTGCACTTTGATGGAGCTATGAACAGCAAAGAGGCAAGAGTAGGAATTATTTTGACAATGCTAGATGACAAGAAGCTCCCGTTGGCTAAGAAGCTAAGATATAGGGCCACTAACAATGAAGCCGAATACGAAGCATGCACTTTTGGGTTAGAAGCACTGATAGCTTTGGGGGCAAAGAACGTGGAAGTATTTGGAGATTCATCTCTAGTAATCAATTACATTAGGGGTGAGTGGGCCGTTAAAGAAGAGCGGCTGATGCAATACATCAAGCACTTAAAGGATTTGAGCAATCAGTTTGAAGTATGTACATTCCACTTTGTTCCAAGGGACGAAAATCAATTAGCCAATGCACTAGCAACTCTAGTATCAATATGGAAAAACCTAGAAGGGGTGGTTATGAAGCCGATTTTGATTTCTAGTTCTGAGAGGCCTAGCTTTGTGTCCAAGCCGGTGACGGAAATAGAAGTAGCAGACGGAAAGCCATGGTATCATGATATCAGAAGTTATCTAGAAAATACGACTTTCCCAGAAGAAGCTACCGGGAAGGATCAGAGGCTGATACGCAAGCTTTCCACACAATTCATCTGTATAGATAGGGTGTTGTACAAATAACAAGATGATGGCATTCAGTTGAGGTGTCTGGATGAGGAAAAAGCTAAAAAGGTAATGGAGGAAACTCACGCTGGCAAAAAAGATCATGAGATAAGGGTTCTACTGGCTCACCATGGACACGGACTACTCGAAATAGGTAAAACAATGTTAGTTGTGTCAGCAATACGCAGATTTGAGGCATTTGCTAGTTTCGGAGTTAAACAGTTTGACCTCACCTTGGCCGTTTGAGAAATACGCCCCATGGCCTCTAACGGGTATAGATTTATCATAGTTGCCATCAACTACTTTACAAAATGGGTAGAGGCGGAATCTTTCAAAAAGGTCGATGCTCGAGATATGGCCAAGTTCATCGAAAAGAACCTAATATGCAGATACGGCCTTCCACATCATGTGGTATCCGATAATGGGGTCCAATTTATGGCTGAAATGAAAAAGTTACTCCAGAGATATGGCATTGAGCATCACAAATCTTCTCCTTATTGTTTGCAAGCTAATAGAGCAGTAGAAGCTGCCGATAAGAACGTCAAGAGGATCCTGGCCAAGATGGTTCTTAACTATAAGGATTGGGCGGACAAGTTGCCTTTTGCACTCTGAGGGTACAGAACGACTATAAGAACTTCTACGGGAGCCATGCCGTATTCCTTGGTGTATGGGACAGAAGCAGTATTATCAGTGGAGATAGAGCTAAAATCATTGAGGGTAGTCATGGAAGCTCAGATTCCAGAAACTGAGTGGGCACAACAGCGGCTGCAATATATGAACACATTGGATGAGAGCAGAATGAGAGCTTATTAACATAATTAGGTCTATCAAAAAAGGATTACCAGGTCATTCGGAAAGAAGGTCAAGAAACACCCATTGAAGGAAGGGGACTTGTTATTCAAAGAAATGAGACCGGTTGCACCCGATATCAGAGGGAAATTCAAACCGATATGGAAAGGGCCTTTGATCCTCAAGAAGCTGTTGTCAAAAGGAACGGCGATTCTGTCAGATAGTGATGGCAACGAGTTCAAGGAGCCAATCAAAATTGATAGACTCAAGAGGTTCCATGGCTAAAGACAATAAAAATCAGAAGAAGAGAATAAAAGCCCTGCGGGTCGAAAACTGAAAAAAAAAAAGGCGGCCTTCCTAAAATTGGGCGCCTCGTCAGGGTAAAAACTGAAAAAAGGCATCCTGGTAAAAAATTAGAGCCTTGAGAGAAAATGTCCAATCAAGAAAACCCGAGAGGGCTGATTGGTAACAGGAGTTGATGCTATCAAGATTTGGGTCCATGAATGAATGAAGTTTTGCATTCTTAAATTAGTGTTAAATGAGGATCATGTATATTGAAATCATACTGAAATGTACACAATTTTGTGAAATGAAATAAAACTGAATTCATTCATTTATATTATTTTCTAAGTTCCGTTCTAAAAAGAAACATATTGCTCAAAATGCATACAAATCTGAACTAAACCCTACTACTACTCGCGCCAGCTAAATGTCTAAGTCGTCGAGTCCTATTTTCAATGGCAGGGCTAAGCACCCATCTCTTGTATACGCTGGTAGAAGCGACATAATGATTTCCAAAAGAGGGAATGACGGTCTTCACTGGTAGATCAGCCCAAAGTTCATGGTACCATGAAGCAAAAGCTGTAGATAGAACTCTGCCTTGGAAAGATAGAGGGACCCTCACCACATCTTGAGTCATCCCGAGTTGTCGAGCGCATTGGGCCATGATGTAAAAGGTAGCCCCACGAAGCCCACATAAGGGAACACATCCTGAAGAGCCATCAACTATCGCAGCAGATAAGGGAAGCCAAGCGCTCATGAAGCTAATATCCTCGTCTGTTACTTCGCCGAATCTAGTAATGCCATCATCGGGAATTGCAAATGAGTAAAGTCACTGATGGGGAAGAAAATGCCTCGAAGAAAATGCCTCGGGATGGTGGTTCTTACAGCAGTTTTAATTTCTCTTGCAGCCATATCTGAAAAGGGAACAAAATAAAAATATAAACAAAAAAAGGAAAAGAAGGAAAAAGAAAATAATAAAAGCCACTGGAGTGGGTTGGGTCCACTTCAGGTAAAAGTAAGGCATAGGGTTGTGCGAAAATTCGAAAAGGACGCACTTCCCGTTAAGAAAAGCTAGTGTGAAAATCCACAAGGGACGCACTACCTTCTAAAATAATAACTTACCTGAAGTAATACGGGGCTCCCAGAAAAAGAGGTAGAAGACTCGGCACGGACAGAGTCAAGACCTAGGATAGTCTCAGCAAGGACCAGTGGATAAGGGGTCAACCCGCGATGAAAATCATCAAGAATCCTGAACAGACGAGAGTCACTGGTCAGCTCCTCTGAGGTCACAATCAAGTACCTCATCAAATAGAATAAGAAGATGACACCTGCGCGGTATGGGGGAACATCAAGGAACTCATCCAATGCCTCAATCAGGGGCTCTAAGGAAAATCTGGGGCCCTGAAGAATAAAATGGAAAGCGTCAAAGGGGGCAATGCTTAAGGCCAATGCAACATCTCGACTGTGAATTAGACCACAAAGGGGAATGCAAGGTAGGGTACTGGGAGGATACCAGGTTTCGATAACAAAAGCAAATTATTCAGGCAAGGGACACAACTCCTGATAAGTAAACCTGAAAACACGAAAGCGCGGATCCCAAAAATGGACTGCAGCAAAAAGGAGGTTATAATCTATTCTAACTCTCCTAAAAAATTTCAGACCAGAAAACGGAGTAAGGATGGTGATTTCCCAACTTTGAGGGTTGTATAAAATTCGGTGCATCTTGTTAATGGCAGGGGAAGACATTTTTCAAGTGCTATAATCAAAAATCTAAATTAGCATAGGAAATAAAGAAGGAAAAGGGAAAAAACCTGAGAAAGAAGCTTGGATTTAGGCTTGGAGTGATGGAATGGCACGGAATCCAAGAAAAAAGGAGCAATTTATGAGGAGGAGATGAACGGTGGGGTGCCCGTCTGTTATATACCGGACGATAAGCCCATCGAGGACCAACCTAAACTGGATAAGACACCGGAATAATTTGAAATATTGGTTGGGGCCTAAGGCCTGTCCAATTGTTATCTTTTTATGTAGTAGGTTAGGCAAATCCTTGCCGGGATGTTGCCCAATTTTTTTTTTTTTCTTTTTTGGCTTAGGCACATCCTTATGGGAATGCTGCCGAAGTTATTGCATTTTGGCCCGGGATGCTGCCGAAGTTCACGGAATTCACTTTTTTTTTCTTTTAGTTGTTATTTATAGCAATAATGCAAAGCTAATTATTTTATTCTTCTTCTCAGGATGCCTCCACGGAGCAGGTTCCTCATGATCAGCCGAAGCTCGAGCTTCCTCTTTAGATGAGTGATGAGGTGAGATAGAGGTTCAAGTTACTGGTTCACATACAGTTTCGAGCTAGCCACTTCATCTCCAAACCTGATAGCTTCTCCAAGAAAGAGAGGAGAGAACATGAGAGAGAGAGTAAAGAAGAGGGCAAATCTGATAGCTTTTCCAAGAAGTCAAAAATTCTGTCTTTTCTCTCCCCAATCCCCTTCCAAAACCCATTAATGCATTCACCCACCAAATCCACTTGGCAACCATGCATTGGACCCAACAAACCCACATTGACTTTATGCACTAACATACCATACAACATATGCACCATAGTTGCTCCCTCAAATCAATGACTTAAAATCCATGGCACCAAACTCCACTCACACCTAATAATCTCTTATAAAAACTTAACATCCTGAGTACCATACTCACAAACCACTAGATCAAACCACAACAAATACCCTACATCTATACATCACATGCACACCAAATAATTTCCCTCACTTAACTTATTTAATTAATTACTTTGCAATTAAGTCCTTATCATCAAATTCACTCATGCACAAATTATCAAAATACCCTTCACTTATCCGACTTAGCTTGCCGATTTCGACTAGGCCCGATTTTGGGTGTGACAACTCTTCCCTCCTAACAGAATTTCGTCCTCGAAATTCACTTACACTGGAAAGAATTCCCAACACTACACTCCAAGTCACCAGCCAACTCATACACTTCACTTTCAAACTAGTGCCTTGCTTACACTCATCGCCATCGCTACACTCTTGAATCAATTTCTTATATTCGAGTCAATCACATTTACCTGGATACTCATTACTAAACTGCACATCCGAAATCAAAACACAAACACTTCACACATAAACCATTTAACTTCCACTGATAGCTACACAAATCCTTTAATACTTCAAAGAGGTTCGTCATGCATGCTGTTCTCTTAACGATACGTCTGTTAAACTCCCAAAATCATTTTATATTCACTTGCAAGACACATCTAGACATGACACAAAGCAAGACACATCTGCATTAGGCCACGACATGAAACCAACTCTCATGCAAAGACACAACACATAACAAATAAGACAACTAGAACCGCCAAACCGGCGCTCTGATACCACAAAATGTAACAACCCCTACGTCCCCGTTGGAAGGACGCGGGTGCACAACCGACGCTCACTCGCATACATGCACACATACACTAAGTGGAAGCATACATTCTTACATATAAACATACGGAGATACAGAAGGAATTAAAACTTTAAGGAAACAGTAGCTGAACATACATTAACTCACATACATACATATAATCATTTAGCGAAAGTGTTGACGAAAGATAAAACGGAGAAATAACAGAACACTTAATTACAATAAGATCCTTACATATAACTACATATACAAAAGACTACAGAATTACAAAATCCAAAATACAGAAGCTGAAAAAAATACAAAACTTCTAACTCCTATGTGGCCGACCTTGCAGATGCGTGACTTGAACGGAACCAAACCTGCCACCTGCACAGGAAAAGAACCCGTGCTAAGCGATAACGCTTAGTGGGGAGAACACACAAACAATATGGACGGCCATTCACCATGGTCGTCAAAGCATAACACATTCATAATAGCAAATGCATATAGTCCTAATAGATAGATGTACATGCTTGCATAAAAGCCATGCGTTCAGAAGATCATAACCACATTCATGTACACATTACCTGATTGTTCTTTCCATTATCATAATTATGCGGTTACCATATTTCTATAATCATACTAAAGCAACCAAAGCAGACAAAATACTATAGAGGATACAAGCGATATCATGCAATTACACATACAAATTAACTTTCACTTACCGAACTCACGGGCATCAGATGTCAGAGATTTCACATGCATAGCTACTAATTATCATGCCTTGAAATGTAAACACATGTCCACACGCCGAAATCACTACAATAGGAAAAACTAGAGAGAGAACACGTAACATAACACAATATTTATAACATTCCATGGTCAAGAGCACATTCATACGTATCTTGATTCACATACTTCACCATAACAGTCAATAGCACCAAAATCACGTTCATATACATACTTATTAACCATAGCATTCAGTAATTCAAGTTTGCATTCATATACCTATTAATTCATATGCTTATACACATAACTAATCGGATTCACATGCTCATCAGCACAACATAATAAACTATAACCATGGCATTCAAGAGATCATGATCACAGTTGTACACCTTTCAGTTCACATACTTATGTCCATGACTGATTGTATACAAACACATTCACAATATGATATATGTTGATAATCATGTACCATACACATGCTTGAGTCACATTCAATCCATTCAGAGATTCATAATCACATTCGAGTACATAACTGATTCACATGTCCGGAATTATGCTCATCCAAATATCACATTCTCTTAATCATATCAGATAAAACAAACAGGATAGCTGCTGACTCAAAATAGTGGATAACGAGTGAACTGATAGTACCTTACGGGTACGAATCGAATACTGGCATCACCTTATGGGTGCGAATCGAATACTGACATCACCTTACGGGTGCGAATCGAATACTGACATCACCTTACGTGTGCGAATCGAATTCATAAAAGGGTTCGCGAGGAACCAAACATGGGACCTGATCAGGGTCCAGACGTCCATAGGGCTGCAACTAAAAGACTCTATTAGGCATGCCTAACTATCCACTAGACTGACTCTCGCAGGTCTTGCATCATTTAAATCATATGTCAAATCAGACAGTATATAAATATCATCATACTTAATCCTGAGTATAGTAGACATATAAACAAATTCATAATATCAGCCATGCATCATACTATTCGTATTACAAAGCATACAATATAATTCCATCAACATGCTTTAGCACTATTCAATATTCTAAAATTTATCAGAGTCAAATATGGAAGGATTATCAGGCCAATCACTAACTTAACATTCAAACTTTACTTTTAACAACTAACCACTCTTTACAAAAACAGGGTAGGTCACGGTCACAACCAGATTTGTTGTCACCGTGACATACCAAAACTCCCGACAGAATGCAATCTTAGGGTACCTCACGGTGGTAACCCATTAGGTTGTCACCGTGATATACCCACAGCCCAAAACAGAATGCTATTCCTCACACTTTATCATATCATTCACACCAACTATTTGTACATTTATATAAATACATACTTACCCGGTTTGCCACATTATGGGTCTCCATTTAGAAGAGGAAATCATAAGCTAAAAGCATTAAATCACATTTACCATTATCATATTATATAATCACTCAAATATCCACATGAACCATAATAGCATCATAGATATCTTGCATACTAATACATTCTAATAACATTTATTATCAATGCATGCATCATATAATATTGTTAGGCAATTACTTCAATCACACATTCACTGCTCACAACCCATTTATATATATTTCATTAATCAAACTCATTTAATTTGATGTCTTTCATGTGTATATAACTTAAATCTCAATCCATAATTATGCATACTTGTTCATATCATACAGGTTTATATAGATTGAAGTATTATAATACTCAATAATGTCATTAAACTTGACTTGATTCTAATACATACAATTACTTCATTAGTTTGCTATTAATCTTAATCCTATTCATGTTTATTTTCCAAGTGATAACTATTCTTATACTCATTTAATAGTCCTGAACATGCATCGGATGGATCCCAGAAAGTTTCCGTGTTAAGCGAGTTCAATTCGGGAAGAAAAACACATAAAATGGTCAAGACAGAAGGGGCACGGTGGTAATGAATTTGGTTGCCACCGTGAGGTCCAAACTAAGCATTCTACCTAGCATTTTTCATATGTCACGATGGTAATGAATTTGATTGCCACCGTGAGCTACCAAAAGTTTGCAAATAGAAACCAGAATTCAGGACTGCTTCATAACTCCTTTTTATTCAGGCTAAACGGGCATCTAAACTACATTTTTGGGCAAAACTTCCTTCTTATCATTTGTTCCCAAAGATGTTAAATGTCATATGAAATAAATTTCAGATCAATTAAACATCTATAACTTCAGATATGATCTAAAAAACCTATAGTGCTCCCCTGAACCTGGCAAGAGAGGATAGCTCTAATTCTTGACCACTTTTAGGAAACTAAGAGTTAAAATTAGCTCACACTTATTTCTAACACATATGTAGGAATATATCTTAGCTTTCCAACGGTACTATTTTCATACTATTTGGAGTTCTACAACTCCCAATACAACTTAATAACCAAAGAAAGGTCAAGTGCATTCTAACCCAGTTTTTCACCCAAAATCCTATTCACATGCACAAATGAACAATTTAAACCAACACTCACTACCATCATCATATATCATCAACAACACATTCAAGAAACTCATATCACACATGAATGTACTAAAATTCATATATATAATAAAGAGTTTCCCAAACCTCTATGAAGCACAACCCACTATCCTCTTCAAGCTTTAATCCTCAATCTTTTCCTATGTCCTTCTTTTTCACTTCAATCACTTGCAAACAATCAAAACAATAACTCTATTAACCCAAGTAAAACACCCATAAAATCCATCAATCCCGTGAGAAGGAGAAGAAGAAGAAACCCAAACAACTTACCTTTTTGAAGCAACTCAAATCTCAACCCTAGCTCTTAGATTGAAGAATAGCACATGCAAATGAAGAAGGCAGAAAATGGAGAAAAGAAATAGAGGAGAGAACGTGAGAGAGAAAGTATAGAAGAGGGCAAATCTGATGGCTTCTCCAAGAAGTCAAAAATTCTGCGTTTTCTCTCCCCAATCCCCTTCCAAAACCTATTAACGCATTCACCCACCAAATCCACTTGGCAACCATGCATTGGACCCAACAAACCCACATTGACTTTATGCACTAACACACCATACAACACATGCATCATAGTTGCTCCTTCAAATCAATGACTTAAATTCCATGGCACCAAACTCCACTCACACCTAATAATCTCTTATAAAAACTTAACATCCTGAGTACCATACTCACAAACCACTAGATCAAACCACAACAAATACCCTACATCTATACATCACATGCACACCAAATAATTTCCCTCACTTAACTTATTTAATTAATTACTTTGCAATTAAGTCCTTATCATCAAATTCACTCATGCAGAAATTATCGAAATACCCTTCACTTATCCGACTTAGCTTACCGATTCCGACTAGGCCTAATTTGGGTTGTGACAACTCTTTCCTCCTAACAGAATTTCGTCCTCGAAATTCACTTACACCGGTAAGAATTCCCAACACTACACTCCAAGTCACCAGCCAACTCATATACTTCACTTTCGAACTAGTCCCTTGCTTACACTCATCGCCATCGCTACACTCTTGAATCAATTTCTTATATTCGAGTCAATCACATTTACCTGGATAATCATTACTGAATTGCACATCTGAAATCAAAACACAAACACTTCACACATAAACCATTTAACTTCCACTGATAGCTATACAAATCCTTTAATACTTCAAAGAGGTTCGTCATGCATTCTGTTCTCTTAACGTTACTTCTGTTAAACTCCCAAAATCATTTTACATTCACTTGCAAGACACATCTAGACACGACACAAAGCAAGACACATCTGCATTAGGCCACGACAACTAGAACCGCAAAACCGGCGCTCTGATACCACAAAACGTAACACCCCCTACGTCTCCGTTGGAAGGACACGGGTGCACAACTGACGCTCACTCGCATACATGCACACATACACTAAGTGGAAGCATACATTCATACATATAAACATACGGAGATACAGCGGAACTTAAAACTTTAAGGAAACAGTAGCTGAACATACATTAACTCACATACATACATATAATCATTCAGCGAAAGTGTTGACGAAGATAAAACGGAGAAATAACTGAACACTTAATTACAATAAGATCCTTACATATAACTACATATTAAAAGGACTACAGAATTACAAAATCCAAAATACAAATGCTGGAGAAAATACAAAACTTCTAACTCCTATGTGGCCGACCTTGCAGATGCGTGACTTGAACGGAACCAAACCTGCCACTTGCACGGGAAAAGAACCGGTGCTAAGCGATAACGCTTAGTGGGCAGAACACACAAGCAACATGGACGGCCATTCACCATGGTCGTCAAAGCATAACACATTTATAATAGCAAATGCATATAGTCCTAACAGATAGATGTACATGATTGCATAAAAGCCATGCATTCAGAAGATAATAACCACATTCATGTACACATTACCTAATTGTTCTTTCCATTATCATAATTATGCGGTTACCATATTTCTATAATCATACTAAAGCAAACAAAGCAGACAGAATACCATCGAGGATACAAGCGAGATCATGCAATTACACATACAAATTAACTTTCACTTACCGAACTCACGGGCATCAGATGTCAAAGATTTCACATGCATAGATACTAATTATCATGCCTTGAAATGTAAACACATCTCCACATGCCAAAATCACTACAATAGGAAAAATTAGAGAGAGAACACGTAACATAACACAATATTTATAACATTCCATGGTCAAGATCACATTCATACGTATCTTGATTCACATACTTCACCATAATAGTCAATAGCACCAAAATCACGTTCATATACATACTTATTAACCATAGCATTCAGTAATTCAAGTTTGCATTCATATACCTATTAATTCATATGCTTATAAACATAACTAATCGGATTCACATGCTCATCAGCACAACATAATAAACTATAACCATGGCATTCAAGAGATCATGATACATACTTATGTCCATGACTGATTGTATACGAACACATTCACAATATGTTATATGTTGATATTCATGTACCATACACATGCTTGAGTCACATTCAATCCATTCAGAGATTCTTAATCACATTTTAGTACATAACTGATTCACATGTCCGGAATTATGCTCATCCAAATATCACATTCTCTTAATCATATCAGATAAAACAAACAGGATGCCTGCTGACTCAAAATAGTGGATAACGAGTGAACTGACAGTACCTTACGGGTACGAATCGAATACTGACATCACCTTACAGGTACGAATCGAATACTGACATCACCTTATTGGTGCGAATCGAATTCATAAAAGGGTTCGCGAGGAACCAAACAGGGGACCTGATCAGGGTCCAGACATCCAAAGGGCTGCAGCTAAAAGACTCTATTAGGCATGCCTAACTATCCACTAGACTGACTCTCGCAGGTCTTGCATCATTTAAATCATGTGTCAAATCAGACAGTATATAAATATCATCATACTTAATCCAGAGTATATTAGACATATAAAGAAATTCATAATATTAGCCATGCATCATACTATTCGTATTACAAAGCATACAATATAATTCCATCAACATGCTTTAGCGCTATTCAATATTCTAAAATTTATTAGGGTCAAATATGGAACCATTATCAGGCCAATCACTAACTTAACATTCAAACTTTACTTTTAACAACTAACCACTCTTTACAAAAATAGGGTAGGTCAAGGTCACAACCAGATTGGTTGTCACCGTGACACACTAAAACTCCTGGCAAAATGCAATCTTGGGGTACCTCACGCTTATCTCTAACACATTTGTAGGAATATGTTAGGAGTTTTGGGACACTTAGAGTTAACATTAGCTCACACTTATCTCTAACACATTTGTAGGAATATATCTTAGCTTTCCAACGGTACTGGTTTCATACTATTTGGAGTTCTAAAACTCCCAATACAACTTAATAACCGAAGAAAGGTCAAGTGCATTCTAACCCAGTTTTTCACCCAAAATCCTATTCACGTGCACAAATGAACAATTTAAACCAACACTCACTACCATCATCATATATCATCAACAACACATTCAAGAAACTCATATCACACATGAATGTACTAAAATTCCTATATATAATAGAGAGTTTCCCAAACCTCTATGAAGCACAACCCACTATCCTCTTCAAGCTTTAATCCTCAATCTTTTCCTTTGTCCTTCTTTGTCACTTCAATCAGTTGCAAACAATCAAAACAATAACTCTATTAACCAAAGCAAAACACCCACAAAACCCATCAATCCCGTGAGAAGGAGAAGAAGAAGAAACCCAAACAACTTACCTCTTTGAAGCAACTCAAATCTCAACCCTAGCTCTTAGAATGAAGAATAGCACATGCAAATGAAGAAGGCAGAAAATGGAGATAAGAAATAGAGGAGAGAACGTGAGAGAGAAAGTATAGAAGAGGGTAAATCTGATGGCTTCTCCAAGAAGTCAAAAATTTTGTCTTTTGTCTCCCCAATCCCCTTCCAAAACCCATTAATGCATTCACCCACCAAATCCACTTGGCAACCATGCATTGGACCCAACAAACCCACATTGACTTTATGCACTAACACACCATACAACACATGCACCATAGTTGCTCCCTCAAATCAATGACTTAAATTCCATGGCACCAAACTCCACTCACACCTAATAATCTCTTATAAAAACTTAACATCCTGAGTACCATACTCACAAACCACTAGATCAAACCACAACAAATACCCTACATATATTCATCACATGCACACCAAATAATTTCCCTCACTTTACTTATTTAATTAATTACTTTGCAATTAAGTCCTTATCATCAAATTCACTCATGCACAAATTACCGAAATACCTTTCACTTATCTGACTTAGCTTGCCGATTCCGACTAGGCCCGATTTGGGGTGTGACATTATGTCCCTATGGCATGCCAATATATCCTGAACTAGACTTGACTACCAGATCACTACATAGGGCAATATTATTTTATTTTTCACATTATTAATATTATATACTTATTTTCCATGGTATATCATCATAATATTTTATTCTTTTTCATACCATTTCATCATTTCACATGTGATCATCATCATTACATCATCACATACCATGTAAACTCATTATTTCATCATGGTACACATGCATACATACATACATGCATATGACCCACATAGCAATTTATTTACATTAATTCTTTTTATCAATTTTATCATTTATTTAGGCCAATTTAATGATGTATAACATCACCATACCATCAATTTCCATGAAAACACATAAAAATCATGACTTTACACATGACATGCATTTGACCATACATGCATCACATGCCTCATGATATTTTTACATGCTCTAATACATACCATACATTATTTCACATGCCAAATACCATAGATCCATCATAAATATACATAAAACATCATGAAAACACATGAAAATCAATGAAAATCACATGGTTACCATTCTGCCAAAGAAGGATTTTTTCACAGAAAATTTATTTCTTCAATCTAATCATCCACACCATTATTTTTAACATCGATAAGCATGAATATCATGTTAATTTCAATTAAAGATGCATAAATCACTTACTTTATTCACAAACATAATCTAAATCCATATTTTTACCATGGAATTAAGTGGAATTTGCAATTACAAACCTTAGATCCTTCAAATATACTTCTCAATTATCTTTTTCCATACCCTTACCTTGATTGGAGGTTCCCTCACCTATTGGACATAATTATGTCCAAACACGAAAATTAAGATTTAATCAAAACTAAATTTCCTTTCATCAAATAAACTTAATAAACTTCTTATTTACATCCTATATTACCTTTAGGAACCTTAAAACCAAATTAAAAATGCTTAAATCTCTTACCTTAATTTTACACCTAAACTTCAAGTCTAGATTTCACCCACTTATACTTCTCCAAACGAAATTATAAGACCACCAATGGATTCCAAATGAGCTGAATTATGTTAGAATGGTTTTAATTTGAGGTGAGATGAAAAAAAAAGGAAAGAAAAATGAGAGAGAAAAGAGAGAGGAATTCAGCCATGGGAGAGGAAGAAGAAGGCTGAAGTTAAATGGAATCCAAGGGGATTTCCAGATTTTTATGTGCTTTTATATGGATCCAATTGGACACAGCTAGGTCCAACTAAAGTGGTTGAGCCGATTTGGTTCGATTTTCATTTTTCGGGTCATTTTCCACTGTTTTGGTGAAATTTAATATTCCCAAATTCATTTTCACTCCCAACTAATTCCATCATTCTTAGAATATTAAAATTATTCTCTCTAAAAAATTTTACCTCAATCGGAATCCGTTTGAGGTCCAGTTCACTTAAACCGGTCTAATTCGGTTCAATTCGATTTTGCCGTAAAATACAATTCTAATGCTGCAAAAAATTTCTAAAAATTATTCTAAGCCTTTTATCCTCTTATAGCAGAACATTTTATCCGCTCTAACTATTTATAAAAATTCGGTCAAATCTCAGTCAAACGTTGGTTCAATCGAATCGAACCAGAGAAACTTTAGACTGATTTTTTGAAGCCTATTTGACTTAGTTTTTACACCAGATTACACCATTACACTCCACTTAACATCCTCTTTTTGATGGTGAAATAAAATATTTTCGGGTACTATTCACCCTGGAGTCACTATTTAGTGGGCCCCATAGTTACTATTTACGGACCAGTCAAAGATGTTGTCACTATTCAATGG
Organism: Excoecaria cochinchinensis; assembly: GCA_947683425.1. Lineage (NCBI taxonomy): Eukaryota > Viridiplantae > Streptophyta > Magnoliopsida > Malpighiales > Euphorbiaceae > Excoecaria > Excoecaria cochinchinensis. Next base: position 341,779 of record CANTUQ010000029.1, on the reverse strand, counting down.
GACCCAGAAAATGATTATGTTACACTTTCGGTGACATAATTACTATTAATCATCATAACATTGCTGGTGTCATCATAATGTCATCCACTATAAAAAATCAGGAGAATAGAGACGGAAAAGAGATAGAATTTCGTCTCTAATTAAAAATAGAGACAAAAATAGAGATGAAATAATATCGTCTCCATTTTGGCGGTCATTATCTTTCCATCTCTAAAAATAGAGACGAAAATGCTTTCCGTCTCTAAAATTGGAGATGGAAACGAAATTTCCGTCTCTAAATAGAGACGAAAATTTCCTTTTCGTCTCTATTTTTAGAGACGAAAATAATTTTTCCGTCTCTAAATTAAATACATATTTTTTTAATATATTATTAACTATATTTTTTAATTATAATTATTAACTATATTTTTCGTCTCGAATTCTATTTTTAATACATATTTTTTTTTAATAAAAAAACTATAATTGCCAAACTTTATATAATTAAACAAGTATTAAATATAAATTAAGTAAATTAAATAAAAGTATAAATAGTAATGTATTAATATATATATGTAATTTAGTAAGACTACAAGCAAAAGTACTTAAACTAAGATGGAGGTGATTGTCGACGATCAGCCGATAGTACATGAACATTTCGGGTAACGAAATCCTCTAACCTATTAATGCGGTTCATTAAATGGTGGACTGTATTGCGAAGCTCAATGACCTCATTTGTCGCCGCCACAAATATACTCACCATTGCTATAGAGGATGAAGGGGCATGCGAATAACAAGTATTTGCATAAGAGCCCAAGCTGAAGACCCATCCACGGCGGTCCCTACCGCCAGTTGCATCATAATATACTGTTGCATGACCGACATTATCACAATCTGCCTGCTGACTCTGAAGACTCTCTAGTACCCGTTCCTGTAATGAAAATTATTCAAATGTTATTTAAGAGTAATCTAAAACTAATAACATATAGAAAAATAACAGTAAAAATTTTAAAAATCATACATGAACTTGTCTAGCTCGATCGCTGACAAATGTGACACCATTATGATTTAGCGTATGTGTATGCATAAATAACTCATGAGGATACGGTGTTCTGCCTATACTAGACTCCTGTAAATAAATTATAGGTCAACAACATTTAAACAGAATATTCCTTAAATTTGTATCAAAAGTAATATGAAAAAACCACAACAATACTCATATATGTTAATATTTTAATACTAAGTGAAAACAATTGTAACTTAAAATACAATAACACTTGGCTATAGATTAAAAAAATTTCGGCAGAGTATCCCCTTAATTTGTAACAAACTCCCTATTTAAAAAGCATGAAAATATATTTAGAATTGTATTATCCACAATCAAAATCCTTTTCAAACTCGTTACACAATATTTTTCCATCCTCCTTCATGCAATGAAATATTTAGCCTATTATCAATATGTGATATATTGCAGTCAAAAAATTCCTAATGGAGGAAATAATTTATACAAAATTGCAATAAAAAGTAGCTTGTATAAATTAAGATGTATGAATACTTACGAGTCTGTCAACATGCTCACGATGGGACAACGTTCCTCCAGTGTGTAAAGAAACGCTAACTCCCTCTGTTCCTCCCCTCCTATTAGTAGAATTCCGATCGGCAATTGTGTGGCTGTTGGGTTCGGTTCCTCATCTTCATTCCCACCAAAATTGGGTTGAAATCTATTTCCCACTGCATCATAAACCATTTGGGCATAAAGATTTTCAGGTGCAAAAACATTGCTTGCCATAGCATTCCCCCCCCCCCTATGAAACTCAGATTCAACCATCTCTGGTACAAATTCCAAATGCAATTCAGATTCAAATATATTCGGCCCAAATTCCGAACTTCTGGACGTGCTACATATTATTGGCTCTCCATGCCTTGTCCATTCAAAATATTTGGGCACAAATCCCTTCTTCAATAAATGTAGATGTACCTCCTCCATAGGAAGATATCACCTATGTTTACACTTTTTGTATGGACATCTAATTTTCAAACCATCCATATATGCTGGCTGAGAGCTTGCATACTCAATGAAATATTGAACGCCTTCGGCAAACTCAAGATTAATGTAACCATCAGGCGCTAGTCTTCTATACATCCAACTTCTGTCTAAATTATTCATTATTGTTAAACTGTAGTGCAACAATAAAAAATACATAATTAATACCAGGGCATTCCAATTCTCATAATTAAATTCAATTCTATTATATAATCTATTTTTTCAAATTAATTTATAATTAGTTATGCAATAAGTTCTCACATCTAATCCACTATTACAAAATTTTATACATAATAACAAGTATAAATCAAAACCTGGATACACATAACAATATAAATTATCAGCATACTAAAAATTATGTCAGCATTTCTATGCACAACACATAATATAAACATGATTACAATACATACATAATAATCTCATACACATATATATATTTATTATTATCAAATTCAGTTTGATATCGAAAAACTGACCTTTTGTTAAGATACCAGTCGGTCAGGGAGGGGGCAGGGGATCGAAAAGATGCGTGTAGCGGAACTGATCAGCGGTCGATACTTATCAATCTGTATACCGATTCTATTTCTCTTCGATACATCCATCTATATTTTTTTAATATTTTATTACAAGAACATGCTAACTCAATAGTAACAGTTTAACCTCCATTAAAGGACAAGTCATGTTCCAAACTTGACATGCTCCATCTTGCTCAATTAGAAAACACTACTAATTTGAGTTATTGCATTTCATTGATTTGGACTACGTGAAAAAGGAAAAAGAAAACTAATCTATGAAAGTCACTTCTACTATGAGACTGAATGCTTTCATCTTTTAATTGCAATAATTTATTCATCTCTTGCTGTAATTTATACTGAATTTGTCAATTAAGTTATTTCGTCACGAGGATTTATTTTTTTAAGACTTACAAAAGCTTAGAAAAGCAACATTTCCATTGCCACTACCCACTCTGCAATCCCAATTCACTATTTGTGTCACCTATTATGTAAACTGAAAAAAACAGTGCATCCCAATTCATCCCAATTCTCTCTTTTTGTTATTAATTAAACTACACTAAAATAAAAGTGCATCCCAATTCATGACTTTCCTCACCTATTAACTACACTGAAAAAATTGCATCACACTATCTCTTTTGTAGCTATTTTGTGAATCAATTCATTCCACAAATTACTGATTTATATGAACTATATTTATATACTAACTTTACTAAGGCGAAAACTAGCATTATATTAAACTATAATTTACATGCTAAAATATGTCTTTTGTTCATTAATTATTACTTTTGAAAATTTATTTCATATTGATTTTTTACAATTTTTATTTTGACCTAATAACAGTAAACAAAATCAATTATATTAAGTGACAATATAATTTTCTAGTTTCAGATTCTTTTTATTTTCACTATCTAACATTAACTGCTAAAGTGCTTTCAGAATTGCTTTGACTTAATCCATGAAAACTCCATTGCAAAAATTTCAACACCAGTAATATCCATAGCCATCCGAAAATTAAAGCAAAAATCTAAACTTTCATAAAAGAGAATTCAAAAAAACTACATTAACAAAATACACAACAACATTTACATTATTCTCCATTAAAGCATAATATTAAATTTACTAATTTAAAAAAAAAAAAAAAAAACAAATTCCTGATTATGTTCTTGCCAGAGAGAGTACGCCGGAGCAAGCGACGGGGTGGAGGAGATTACCGGATTCATTCCGTCGGCGGTGCTGGGACCAGACAGCAAAGAGCACCGGAGTGGGGAGGGGGCAGATCTTGAATGGAGGGAGAGTTGGGAAAGAAAGAATAGGGGAAAAAGAAGTAGGGGGAAAAAAGGGGAATCTGGGGTTCTAAAATCCCCAAAAATTAGAGACGGAATTAAAATGTCCTTCTCTAAATAGAGACAAAATTTTAATTTCGTCTCTATTATTCCGTCTCTATTATAAGAGATAGACATTCTTAACCATCTATATTTAGAGACGGTATACATCTTCTGTCTTTAAATAGGGACAAAACATGATATCCATCTCTATTTAGAGACGAAAATATGTTTACGTCTCTAAATAGAGACGAAAAATGTATTCCGTCTCTAAAGATGGTCTCTAATTATGGAGGGAAATTATCCCGCCATTTTTTGTGACCCAATTTAGAGACGGAATGATTTTCGTCTCTAAATAGAGACGGAAGTGTATTTCCATCTCTAAATAGAGATGAAAATTTATTTTCGTCTCTAAATTTCCGTCTCTATTTTATCTTTTTCTCGTAGTGATCGGTGATGTCATCATGGTCCCACATTTACTATTCAGTGGGCTCCACTTGGCCCCGCTTTTACTGTAACACCCCGTTACCCCCGTTGGAAGGATACCGGAGTGCCACGCACACAAATACATTTACATACTCAAGCATGCTGGAAACGATTGCATATAATCATAAAGATATCAAATCCTAATATAAATAATCATATAGTTTTACAAAAAGGGATTTATAAACATTAAACATATACATATACAAGATAATCCTTTACAAAAATTACATTTTTCCAAAATCATTTCCCATATACAAAACTACAGCGGAAGACAAAATAACTCCAATTCTAGACTTCTAGTGGCCGACCTGCAGATGTCCGACTCCCAAAAAGAACCTGCCACCTACACGGGAAAGGAGCCCGTGCTAAGCGATAACGCTTAGTGGGGAGGAACAACACATGCATATAATAATTGTTCATCATACTCAAGTATAATGGAAGTATAACCATTCATTTTCGAATATATGTATTACATCTCATAATGTTATAACACATATACATACATGTACATATATTCATTTCATATAGCTATTAGCTTCATATAACCATCGCATGTAATAAACTCAAGTAATAGCCTGATTACTCGCTAATTAGTGGATACGGGTACTAATGATACTGATAGGACACAGCATCCCAAGCATATGGAGACATGAGTCTCAAAACATTTTATAATCATGTATACCCGAAGGTATACCGGAAACCGAGGCCTCAAACATCTTATATGACCCAAACGGGGCCTGCATGTAAGAAATAACATATAGCAGCTGCACTCACACTCTAGCCCTAGATAAGCGCTTATCTATCCACTACTAGGACTATCAGGCTCAGATAACAACTCAATTATGTTCTAAAATAATATTCATATAATAGAGAAACAACCAAGTATAATTATACAACTCCATGTATACATGTGTATTTAATCAAGATAAAAACATATAAATCATGTACAAATTTAATTAAGATCTTATAATTTGTCAAATAATGGGCCATATAAGACAAATCATATGTCATGTAATGAAAACCCATGTAAAAGAAGCTTTTGAACTCTTTTTCAAAATAGGGCAGGAGAGGCCTCACTGTCGCGCTCGCGACAGGAAGTCGTGCTCACGACAGTGAGGGGAAAAGAGGCCGGTCACGAGTTGCACAAGCTATTGCGACTCATGACGCTAGCGTCTCCCACCTCGCAAGAAGAAGGGACGGTCACGAGTCGTGATCCTGCCTCATGACTCGTGACGCCCACGCTCTGCAGGAAAGGAGGTCACGAGTTGTGATTCTCCCTCATGACTCGTGACTTCCAAGAGAAGAGGGTCATGAGTCGTGATCCTCAATCACGACTCGTGACAGTCCTCTCACAACCTTCTTTACGTCTGCCGAGCAGACACCACCGCGAGAAGGAGAAGAGCAGGTTCTGTCGCGCTCGCGATGACATCGCACTCGCGACGACATCGCACTCGCGACAGAATCGATTCTCCTCGATCTCCAGAAATGTAAAAATAGAAATTGAAGTAGAATCAATACCCAATTATACCCAAACCCATTTTTCATGCTAAAACATATAAAAGCATACCTTTTGGGCCTCCAAAGCACATTTACAACCATAATAACGCAAATCACACATCATTCTACCCAATCAAAGGACCTTAACACATATCCAAATAGAATTTACCGAGATTTAACCCCAGAAATTCCAACTCATGTTCATATACAAAATCCTCACAATTTCACATGTACATACTCAAAACTCTATCATTCTATATCATACACACAATCTATTTACTCAGATAAGTCATATACCACACATACACAAATAGCATTAGCATTTAAATCAACAACAGGATCCAAAAGAGATGGACAAAACACTTCAATTGAACTCTCAAACATATATATCCAACTAAACTCCCAAACCTGAAATGGAGCTCAACTTCCATTGACTTTAATCCACTAACTTCCCTTTTCCTTTATCCTTTCTCTTTTCTTCAGCATCTTGCATCAATCAAATCAAAATAAAAACCCAGTTAACCCAAGATAAACAAAACCATATCACCCTTACAAATCCAAATGAAGAAGAAGATGATGGAGAAGAAGATCCTAAACCAAAATAATACAGCCACTTACCTTTTTGAGCCTTCAAAACCAAAACCCAAACTCAAAGATGGAAGAAAACCCACATGCAAGACTTGAGAGAGCAGAAAATGGGGATGAGAGAGTGAGAGAAAGGCGTGGGAAAGGAAAGGGCAAAATCCCCATGGTTTCTACGGGAAGCTACTCTTTTCCTTCCCTCTCTCTTCTCCTTTCAAATCCTCATTCAATGCTCCCACCAACCACTACACATGTCACTCTACCAATGGCTCTTAAATCTCATCTTTGACTAACAATCCATGGCACCAAACTTGACTCACACCATATAATCTCCAATAAAACACTTTTTCATCCAAGTTACCATGCACCAATACTACTAGATTATGTCAAAACCAAAAGTACCTTACTTCCATATATCACATGTACACCATATAATTTCCTCTACTAGACTTAACAAATTAATTCCTTGTAATAAAATCCTTATTATCCAAATTTTCTTTTGCTAAAATTACTGAAATGCTCTAAATATTCCGACTTACCACACAAATTCCGACTAGGCCTATTTTGGGTTGTTATATTTACTATTCAGTGGGTCCCACTTGGGCCCACTTTTATTTTTTAGTGGCTCCCACCTTGGCCCACTTTTACTTTTTAGTGGGTCCCACCTGGGCCAACTTTTCACCGAAGTAAATACTTTTGTTTAATGTTCCGGCCATTATACTCGTTTGACCTCCGATTTACATGAAATTTTTGCCTATGGACTCGTATTGACGAGCTCTATCCAATGGTGTAATAAAATATTTTTCGATTCCGGGAAGTACTATTCACTCTTGAAAAATACTATTTACGACTAACCCCGTATTGGGGCTATTACAATTACAATCACATTCTTCACATGGCTTTTAAGCATGCTTATCCACTTCTGCTCTTTCCAAATCCTCACCATCCATTTGTCACTCATCCAAGGGTTTCTTTAACAAATTCTTCTTCTTGTCCTTCTTTTCTTCCCAAAACATACATTAAACACTCAATAAATCAATTTCATTCTTTAACCCATCTAGCTTCTCATTTCATGCATTTAAGTCCATAGGGGTTAAATAAAAATTTTAACCCTGGCTTTCTAATTAATGCCAGTTATGTCCCAAACACAAGTACTTAGTCAATTACACATATTAAGCCAATTTCGTACCCCAATGGTGTTTAAAGCGACTAGGGTGCAAGTCGAGCCTTGATAACTCTTCCCTCCTTAAAGGAATTTTATCGTCGAAATTCATACCTACGTTGAATAATTAAGGGTACAGAGCTCTCATAGTAGGTTCGGGTTCCCAAGTTGCTTCTTTCACTCCTTGGTGCCGCCACAATACTTTAGTAATGGATTTTTCTTATTTTGAAGCTGTCTCACTTCCCGAGCCATTATGGCTTTAGGCTCTTCATCATAAGAGAAATCTGGTTGCACTTGCACTTTTTGCACTAGCAAAACATAGGACTCATCCGATCGGTATCTACGGAGCATAGATACATGAAACACATAATGTAACTTGGCCAATTCTAGAGGCAAGCTAGCCGATAAGCAACTGGCCCAATTCGTTCTAACACTTCATAAGGACCAATGAACCGTGGACTCAGTTTTCCTTTCTTTTGGAATCGAAGCACTTTTCTCCACTATGACACTTTCAGAAAAACCTTATCACCCACTTCATATTCAATGTCCTTCTGTTTCAAATTTGCATAAGACTTTTGTCATTCGCTAGCCGCTTTTAAACATTGCTGAATCAATCTCACTTTCTCTTTAGTGTATTTTACCAAATTGGGGCCAATTACTGAATGCTCATTCAATTATGTCCAACACACCGGAGTCTGACACTTGTTTCCATATAAAGCTTCATATGGCGCCATAGAAATACTCATCTGGTGACTATTATTGTATGCAAATTCCATTAGAGAAACATATTTATCCCAACTTTCAGGAAAATCCAAAACACAACCCCGAAGCATATCTTCCAACACTTGGATAACTCTTTCAGATTGACCATTACTTTGCGGATGAAAAGCAATACTGAAATTGAGTCGAGTACTCAGTGCAGATTATAAAACTTTCCAATCGATGTAAATCTTGGATCCCTGTCAGACACAATAGATAAAGGAATTTCATGAAGCTGAACAGCCTCATCTACATACAATTCTTCCAACTGATCCATCGAATAATCGAGTTTAATCGGTATAAAATGAGCTGATTTGGTAAGCCAATTGACTATTACCCATACCGAATTGTGCTTACTTTGTTTCATGGAAAGACCTGTTACAAAATTCGTTGCAACATTATCCCATTTCCACTGTGGAATTGGCATGGGATGAAGCAAACTCGAAGGAACTTATTGTTCAGCTTTCACTTGCTGACTGACAGGTCAGGCACTTGGATACACAATCCACTACATCCATCTTCATTCTAGGCAACCGGTAAAATTATTTCAAATCTTGATACATTTTGTTACCTCCTGGGTGCATAGTGAAAATCGTAATGTGAGCTTCTTGCAAAAGCCTTTTCTTCACTTATTTATCATTCGGCACACACAATCGACTTTTATAATAAAGTACCCCATCACTGCTCACTTAATAGTTAGGCTTCTATCCACTCTTGACTAATTGCTATGTTTGGTGTAACTTAGGATCATTTCTTTGAGCATCAACAATTATCTATCTCAAACTAGGCCTAGCTTTTAGCTAGGCAATCAGTGCTACATTAGAGGCTATCCTCCACCTTTTAAGCTGTAGTACTGAAATTGACTTCATGCTCAGAGCATCCGCAACCACATTAGCCTTGCCCGGATGATAATCCACTATACAATAATAATCTATAAATAACTCAAGCCACCGATATTGCCTCAAATTGAGCTCTTTCTGTGTAAGAAAATATTTGAGGCTCTTGTGGTTGGTAACGATTTTGCACTTCTCACCATACATAAAATAGCGCCAAATCTTTAAAGCAAACACAACTACCGCCAATTCTTGATCATGCTACGGGTAATTCTATTCATGAGGCTTCAACTACCTTGACACATATGCTGTCACTTTTCCATCTTGCATCAGTACACAACCAAGATCAATTCTTGAAGAATCACTGTACATGGTATACTCTTTACCCGAAATGGGTTGAGTAAGTACAAGTGCTTCAACAAGTATTCCTTTTAATTACTCAAAACTAGCTTGACATTTGTTTGTCCACTGAAATTTAACTCCTTTCTGAATCAATTTAGTGAGAGGCGAAGCAATAACAGAGAATCCTCTCACAAATCGTCGGTAGTAGCCTGCTAATCCCAAGAAACTTCTCACTTCAGGCACATTCCGAGGCGATTTCCAATTCACTATCACCTCTATCTTAGATGGATCAACTCTAATACCAAACAATATGACCCAAGAAAGATACTTTCTTTAAGAAAAAAAATCACATTTACTGTGCTTTACAAATAATTGATGGTCCCTCAAAATCTAAAGTACAATCTGCAAATGCTCCTCATGCTATAGTTCATCCTTTGAGTACACCAATATATCATCGATGAATACTACAACAAATTGGTCAAGATATGGCAAAAACACCCTATTCATCAAATCAATAAAAGCAGCAAGCACATTAGTCAACCCAAATGGCATCACCAGGAACTCATAATGGCCATGAGTCCTAAAAGCAATTTTTGGGACATCTACATCTTTCACCCGAAGTTGGTAGTACCCTAATCGTAGATCAATCTTGCAGAAGACACCAGCTCCTTTCAGCGTATCAAATAGGTCTTCTATCCTAGGTAATGGATACTTATTCTTCACTGTAACCTTGTTGATCTGCCGTTAATTGATACACATACCAGAGTGCCATCTTTCTTCCTCAAAAATAGAACCGGACCATCCTAAGGGGAGACATTAGGTCAAATAAAGCCCTTGTCCAATAACTCTTGCAATTGAATTTTCAACTACTTTATTTCCATTGGAGCCACTCAGTAGGGAGCCTTGGAGATAGGAGTAGTGTCCGGTATAGACACCGGGTCCTGAGGCAGTCTAGGTCAGAGTTACCCGATGAAGTGATCAATGTCAATTTTCGAGTAAATGGATGGAATTCAGAGGTTTTCGTCTTTCGGTTTCATAAGGATTAAAATCTTTTTCTCTATGGCGTGAGGTTTTGAAAGAATTTGGGAAATTTAGCTTAAAATTGTGATTTTGCTGCTAAGACGGGATGACCGTCGGAGTAAGGATGCCTGTCCCTAGTTGGTGTGCCCCGTCTCTAGCATATAGGGACGGGCCGTCGTTTAGACGGATAAGCCGTCTCTAAAATATAGGGACGGGCTGTCGTTTGGGCAGACATGCCGTCTCTATGCGTTGTAGGGACAGCCCCGTCTGTAGCGACGGACACGTGTCGGCACAGAGACGCCCGTCCCTAGTCTCCCGCCTTGGCCCGTCTGCGTCCAGATTTCTAAGCGTACCCTCATTAGGGGCATAAAGCCCGTCGGTAGTTAAAGGGATGGCCGTCGGTAGTGGAACTGATCAGATAGCGCCGGATTTGTTAAAATTTAATCAAGATAAGTTTTTATCTTTAGGAATTAGGATACGATATTTGGTTAAAAATTGAATTTTAAACTCCTTTTAAAATTAAAACTTTAAACTGATCTTATCCTATTTATCTCCAAGAATTCTATAAATTGGAAAGTAAAATTCATTGTTGGGGGTTGGAAAAATTAACGATTTTTTTGGAAGGTAAATTAGCAAAATTTGAGAGATTGGAAATTTTTAAAGAAAAATATTTTGTGAGCTATTTAAAAAAATCTAAAAAAATCTCTACTATTTTTAGAATTTTGTTCGATAAAAATTTTTTCAGTTAATTGATTTTTTTTCAAATTCTTTTTGTGAATTAAGCCAATTTGAGGTAACGAAATTCATTCGTTTCCATCAATCCAGCTAATTTAGATACTTGATCGCTGTCAAATTTTCAAAGAAAGAAAAACATAAATTTTCTTTCTTTGATCCATTTTTTGATCCTTGCAGAGCGTGCGGGAACCGAAATCATTCGACATTCACCCAAAAAGGTAAAATCCAAGGGTAAACATTTTGTATTGATATTTGTTTAATTTAATTTAACTCATAGTAATTGTTTTTTTGAAATAATATTTTTTGTTATACAAAGAATTGAAAGGCTTTTGTTTTAATTTACTTTCTACCTCTTTTATCTTTTAACCCATTTCTTTTAATGTTTCTGGTTATGTCATTTTTCTTTATTTTATTCATGATTTTGACACTAACATGTTTATTTCTATGAGTTATTTTTTTGACCATATTTGAATTGGAGTGGTTAATAAGGGTGGTCGCGCTAACCTGAGGCTTCCCATCCAGGTTCTTTCTATACCCTTGACTTTATTCATTTTATTAAGAAGATTATTGTAATATCGCTAAGAAAAAGTCGCTAAACTATTTTTATTATTTAATTTGAAATTTTTCCTAAATAAAAATGGGACCAATGTCTCAATTTTTTCCATCTAAAATAAAACCATCACATCAAAAATTGGTTTATAATAAATATGCATTGCAGGACCAATGTCCTCTCTCCAAATGATTATCCCGATTTTTGTATGATTTATATATTGTTTTTTTAATGGAGGTTGTATTCCGCCCCTAGTTTTATTGTAATTTATTTTGAGAATGTTTATTTTAATAATGCTTTACTTATTGCTTTTGACGTGAATGATTGCGCCTTAATTAAATGCATCGTGTGGAAAGTTGATGAAACAATAAATTCAAAACTTAATTATAATATTAATCAAGGTACAAATAAATGAGAAGTCCCGAACTCACTTTGGTCTTCAGCTCAATGAGGTTAGAGGTCTAGGACCTCCAAAATATCTCTTGTTTCCCTTCAAAAGGCTTAATTTACATAATCCTAGGCTCTAAGGGGTAGAGGCTGAGACCTCCAAAATCTCTCTGGTTTGTCCAAGATGGATATGTATGCACCGTCTTAGGCTTGCTGAGGCTAGACGACCCTTCCCAATGTTCTATTGGGTGGCGACTCCAAGAAACCTCTTTGTTGCCCAAAATAAACGCACTTGTAAATACCTTACAAGTTTTAATGAATCCCATCCCGATCGTCCTAAAAGCGGGCCCTCGGGAGGCCACGGGGTTCGGCGCGCGTCACAGTGGTGACTCCACTGGGGACATACCCAAGACTTCGATTCGAAAGTACCTTGATTAAAAATTATAGTTTAGTTTTAGTTTAAAAATTTCAACTTCTTTCAAAACTGCATTGCATCGCATTAGAGCCTTAGATCTATGCTAGTTTGGTCCCTTTTTCAGTCCCGGTGTGTTCCCGAAGCACGACCCTTTGTTCACTCAATATAGGGAAGTGTTAAGGATAATCACCAGCTCAAGCCTCGTACCATCATGGTATATTAAATAGTGACCCAATCGGTCGTTACGCTCATGATGAGCAAGACCCGTTGGCAGGGACCATGCTTGGGTAGCCCTAAACCAACACCGCCTTTGACCAAAGCTCATGTAATGGTAATAGATACTCTCCCTGGGTGGTATGAACCGTAATACCTTGCTTGCTGTATGGATCATTTTGTATTGGACAAACCCAGATAACCTGACTGGTCACCTAATCAAAGGCTTTCATGCCCCGATAGGCCCATGTCAACTTATTCGGGCTGCCTAAATACATAACGATCATGACCCATGTGCTTGTGCATTAGTTAGGAGAGTTTATGCTGTCGATTTTTCACCGTACACCATACGTGTCCATCTGGTCCACGGATGATCCATGGGCCAATCCAACCTAGGAAAGAGACTATGACCTCATGAGCGGGAGTAACAAGGTTGGAAGGACCTATGTGCTTGCATGTGGTTTGTAAATGTTGCATAGCATGATCATGCATCTTAGCACGTTCATGCATCATCCTGACCCTTTATATTTTACAGCCATCATAGATTCGCCTAGGTGGACAAGAGGGTCTCAGGGGTGGTTACGCAGAAATCCATTCTTCGAGTTACCAAAAAGGGTGGAGTATCCAGACACTTCTTCTCAAACCAGCTACGCTACTTCAGCTCAGTTTTCTTTACCCGAAGAAATGGCAAACTCACCAAGAGGGGCAGATGCCACCAGAACAATGATAGTAGAGGAAGTGGGCCGAAGGCTTGAGGAGTTTGAGAATCGTATGATGGCCACAATGGGTCAGCAAATGGCCCTGCAGAACCCGCTACCTCCTCCTATGAGAAATAATGAAAGGGGGGAGGTCAGAGAAGACCCCCAAGAAGAAATTTGCATTCCACCTGTAAACCTAATAGCTACTACCTCAGGGGCACAAAGGGGAAGACCATCCCCAAGGCTAGATGATGATTGGGAAGATGAAGAATATGAGGAGCGTATGTCTGAGAAAGGGAAAGCCCCTCAAACTGAAGAGGCCATTTGGAAGAAGATGGAGGAGAAATTTAAAGCAATGACAAGAATGCTAAAAAAGGGCCGAGGAATAAACCCGGAAGACAAGGAGTTAGAAGGGGAGGATTTAGTCCCAATGAACTTTAAAATGCCGGATGTTCCGAAGTTTGACGGCACTTCTGACCCCATGGCACACATAAAGCAGTACTCCCTGGTGATGAAGGGCACCACTTTGACAAAAAAGTAGAAGATTGAGTACTTTTGCTTGAGTTTGACTGGCCTAGCAGTAGATTGGTACCATGGGCTCGATCGTCGAACCAAGGAGGACTGGGATTTATTGACGGAGGAGTTTTTGAGGCAATACGACTGCAATACAAGGATGAAAGTGACCCTGAAGGACCTAGAGCTGTTACAGCAGAAGGGAGGTGTGTCCTTCCATGAGTATCTAACCCGATGGAGGAATCGAGTGATGGAAATGAAGAGGAAACCGGATACTCAGGATCAAATATGGCTATTTATTAAAAACGCGAGCCCGTATTTGAGAAAAGGATTAAGGATAAAGGGACTGAAGGACTGGGAGTTTCTGAAGGACATCGCCATTAAGGCCGAGGGAGAGTACCTTGTTAAGAGAGTAGCTAATGAGAACTATCCCAAAAGGGGTAGCAGTAGCCAGGGGGCAAGTAGACCAACAGGTTTCGCTAGTGGCACGAGGAAAACTGTTGAGGTATCAACTGCTAATGCTACACCAAGGCGTTTTTCCAATCTTGGAAGGTCTTTAACATGGATGCTGAGAAGACTGATGAAAGAGGGTAAGCTATAGCCTATGCCACCCAAACCTGCTAGAACTCAAGGCACGCCAGGACATAAGGATAATGAGTATTGTGCATATCATCAGCACACTGGGCATATAACTGAAAAATGCAAGACATTGAGGCACGCAATTCAAGACCTAATTGACTCAAAGCAGATCACAGACCTAGAGAAGAGAGGGGGTCAAAAGAAAGCTGGGTACAATAGTATGCCCCTGCCAGTGAATATGATCGGGTCAAGTTTACCCAAAAAGTTATGTTAAAGGAATTGTATAGTAATGATGTTCACACTACTGTCACGAACCTCTATGAGGGGAGTGAAGAAGGGCTTTCCGCTGCAGTGATCTATTGCTGGTCCACTGATGATAGTGGAACTGAAAACAATGATTCTGAAATATTTTCCGACCCGTGGGATTCAGAGGAGGATGAAGAAGCAAAGAAGAATAAAGTAGGAGCTGTGACCCAGAGCAGAAGGGTAGCTCCAGAAGTCGAAAAGCCCTAAGGGCCAGTTGAGGGCGAAAAAGGAAAAGAGCCAGAAGAAGATCTGATCGTCAAACAGCTGAAAAAGACGCCGGCTCAGATTTCAATATGGGATCTCTTGAGACAGTCACCGTCGCATAGACAGAAGGTAGTAGAGGCTTTGTGCGAGGCAACTGTGGCCACAACCATTTTGCCTATGAAACTTCTAGACGTAGTGAAAGGAGGATCGGGAGAAAATGTTGTTTTTACCAGTGCTGATTTGCTGGCAGAAGGCCGCAACCATAATCGCCTTTTGTACATAAGGGCACAGATTAACCAAAAGCACACAGCCTGTGTAATGGTAGATGATGGCTCTTCGATAAATGTGTGCCCACAGGTGGCAATGGCAGCTTTTGGGGTGACAGAGGTTATGTTAGCCAAATCAGATCTCACCATCACAGTATATGATAACTCGCGTAGACATGTTTCGAGGACATTCATGGCGACAGTGAAGACGGGACCAGTAGAGTCAGAAGTGGTGTTTGTGGTACTGCCTATACCCGCCAATTTCTCAGCTCTTATAGATAGACCATGGTTTTATAAGTTGGGAGGAGTCCCCTCTACGCTTCACCAGATGGTAAAAATACCTCATGAGGGCCAGATCATGACTATAAGGGTTGTACGGGAGAATCAGGTTTCAATACTGGAGATCGCTAGGCATCCATTTAGTGGATTTCATGTTGCCATGATAGGGGAGGAAGAGCAGAAGGAAGAAAGCCCCCAGATGCTAAATATGATAAAGAGGATGTCATTCCTCCCTGGCGCAAGACTGGGTAAGAATTCTCAGGGGATGCCAACAGCTATTGCTATCAAGGGCCAAAAAGACAGAAGGGGTCTAGGATACACAGGTGTGGTAGGAAGGGGTGAGAAGCCAGAAATGGAAATTCCTCATATCCGAAAGACTTTTGTGCCAGCAACCGCAGCGTGTGCCTATGCAGGGGAAGTTGAACTGAAATGGCTAGATGGAAGAATTGTGCCAAGGTTCGAGGTTTTCAATGATGTCTATGACTGGGACATTGGATTGATCAAGCCAATAAAGGGCTTTTGGGATGAGGAAGTCATGACCAATAGGACAATTTGGGACCGTGAGATGCCTGAAGAAGTGATCACTGAGAAGATGGTAGTCACCCAGCTAAAGGGGAAAGCAAAGGTAGAGGAAGCCATACAGGAGTTGACTGAGGAGCTTCCAAAGAGCCGAAGTGATGCAGGACCATCAACCGCGGCGGATGCGTAGCAGAGGAGGAAGAGGAAAATAGTTTAGATTTTCTTTTTGCTCCAGAACTTTTCAATGATGTTAATGACAATTTCAATCTTATTAATGAATTGAATGATTTTGCTTACTTGTGCGATCTTTTTGATGATTTCACTATGCATGATCATGATCATCATCCATCCATATTTGATATTGATTCAACTAATGCTACTCCATTTAATCTTGGAACCATAGAAAACCCAAAAGAAATTTTGATAGCATCAAATATAACTCCTAAAGAATGAGAAAGATTTGAGAGAATCTTAAAAAAAATGAAAAAGTCTTTGCCTGGACCTACGAAGATATGCCAGGAATCGATCGGGAAGTCGCAGAGCACGCTATTCCTGCATAGCCAGACCACAAACCCGTTAAACAAAAGCTGAGAAGGCTTAGGCCAGAATGGGCAGATAAAGTGAAGGAGGAGATTCACCAGCAAATCAAAGTCAAATTTCTAGTTGAGGTGCAGTATCCAACTTGGTTGGCCAATGTTGTCCCCGTAGCCAAAAAGAATGGCCAGGTAAGGGTATGCATAGATTATCGGGACTTGGATAAGGCCTGTCCAAAAGATGACTTTCCATTGCCCCATATAGATGTGCCGATAGACAGCGTCGCTGCTTGCGAGATGTATAGCTTCGGAGATGGTTATGCTGGCTACAATCAAATTCTCAATAAAATAATTGACCGAATTAAGATGGCGCTCATCATGGAATGGTGGACCTATGCTTATCGAGTAATGCCTTTTGGCCTGAAAAATGCAGGAGCCACTTATCAGAGGATGGCTGCAAAAATCTTGAATGACTTGATCCATAAAGAAGTGGAGGTATATGTGGACGACATGATGATCAAGTCTGCCACTAGAGAAGGTCATTTTGAAGCCCTGGAAAAGTTCTTCCTAAGGATAAATAAGTATGATCTGCGGTTAAATCCTAAGAAATGTATCTTTGGTGTTACCTCAGGGAAGCTCCTAGGACACGTGGTTACCCAGAGGGGTATTGAGATTGACTCGGATAAGGTTAAGGCCATCAGAGAAATGCCAATACCGCAGAAAGAAAAGGATGTGAGAAGCTTTTTGGGTAGGTTGCAATACATCAGTAGGTTTATTGCTAAGCTTACTTCAATCTGCGAACCGATCTTTAAACTACTCAGAAAAGACCAACCAGTAGTATGGAACGAAAGTTGTCAGAAGGCTTTTGATACTGTCAGAGAGTATCTGTTGAATCCATTGGTGTTGAGGCCGCCGCAGCCAGTCAGGCCATTGATTTTGTATTTGGCTATAGAAGACAGTTCTATAGGCGCCATGATGGCCCAGGAGGATGAATTTGGAGTGGAATTTGTTGTTTACTACCTTAGCAAGAAGTTCCTGGCCTACGAGGTTGAGTATACAGAAGTAGAAAAGATTTGCCTTGCCATAATCTGGGCTTCTAAGAAGTTGCGGCATTACTTTCATGCCTACAGGGTACAGGCAGTAGATAAGCAGAATCCTTTAAGGTACTTACAGGAAGCCCCCTCTTTACTCGGGAAAATGGGTAGGTGGTTGTTGTTGCTACAAGAATTCAATGTTGAGTATTTTACTCGAAAAACTATCAAAGGGCGTGCAATGGCTGAATTCCTGGAAGAACACCCAATTCAAGGAGACTCGTACGAGTTTAACTTTCCAGATGAGGATGTGACAGCTATCGGAGTACAAGGTTGGCAATTGCACTTTGACGGAGCCGTGAACAACAAGGGGGCAGGAGTAGGGATCATTTTAACAACCCTGGATGATGAGAAACTCCCTTTGGCCAAGAAATTGAGGTTCAAGGCGACCAATAATGAAGCCGAGTATGAAGTGTGTGCCTTTGGGTTAGATGTCACACCCCAAAAGTGGCTTAGTTGGAATTACAAATTTTAATTGGACAATATGGATATGTTGGTAATTTTTACAAGTGTAATTAAGGGCAATTGGGTAATTTACAAGAGAAAAGAGGATTAAATTGGAAGGAATTAAAAGTATTAAATTGTAGATTTTTATTTAGTGAGTAAAAAGTATTTTGACAAGGATTTATTAGTAATTGTAAGGAGCTGTTGGAAAAAGAGTAGTTAATGGATTTGGGGGTCCAACCAGAACATTACAAGTGGAAAGGTGAGTGTGTGCATGTGGGAGAGAGAAAGGAGGGTTTCAGAATTTTTTTTGTAGCTTCCTGAAGAAGCCATCAGATTTCACTCTCTTTCTCTCTTGCTCTCTCTCACGTTAGCCACTCCTTCCCCTCTCCATTTTCTATTATTTCCCTATTTGCATGTGTGTTCATTCATTGTGGAGCTATGGTTTGAGTTTTGAAGAAGTTTCAGGAGGTAAGTGGCTGTAAGTTTATGTGTCGTTCTCCATCTTCTCCTTCTTTTGGGATATTCGTTACTGTTTCATTGGGTTGATATTGTGGTTTATTTGTTAGTTTAAGCAGAAGTATGTGACAAAAGCATATCGTGAAGCTAAGTGGAGAGAGTTCATTAGTCTTAAGTAGCGGGGTGATTATGAAAAGGAGTTTAGTCGGTTGAGCAAGTATGTGCCCGAGCAATTATTGACAGATGAGTTTAGATGCAGACATTTTCAGGAAGGATTGAGAGAAGTAATCCGAGGTCCATTATCGGCAATGTCCGTTATGCATCCAGTTGGATATTATCAACTAGTAGCTGCTGCTGTAAAGTTAGAGGAATCTGAGATGGTAAAGCAAAAGATGGCAAAGAAGAAAAGAGCCTCTGATGATGGAGTTGCTAGTAACAAGAGACCCAAAGGTGCCCCAGTTGGGCAAGGAAATAGAGGGACTGTTCAAGTGCCTTCACAAGTAGGGAGTGTAGCCCCACATGGTAATAAGGGAAATCGAGCACCGGAGTGTGAGCATTGTCATAGGTACCATTGGGGTACATGTCGCAAGATTACCGGTGCATGCTTTAAGTGCGGGAGTATGGAGCATCGGTTTGCAAGTTGCCATGATCGACAAGAGGACAAGAATCAATAAGAAAGTAGAAGATTCAATGTGACTCGAAGCAACCGTGATAGAAGTAGAGCTCCGCAAGCACCATCAGAGACGGTGAACGACCTGGTGCTACAGAAGAATATAATCGGCCTAGGGTATATGCTTTGATTGGAGAAGATGCGACTGATGCCGCAGGTCCTTCTGGTAAGTGTTGATATGTTAAGTTTTGTTTCGTTTCGGTTTTGATATTTTTGAGATGTATATGATAAGCGGGGAAATTTCGAGGACGAAATTTCTTAAGGGGGAGAGAATTGTCACACCCCAAAAGTGGCCTAGTTGGAATTAGCAATTTTAATTGGACAATATGGATATGTTGGTAATTTTTACAAGTGTAATTAAGGGCAATTGGGTAATTTACAAGAGAAAAGAGGATTAAATTGCAAGGAATTAAAAGTATTAAATTGCAGATTTTTATTTAGTGAGTAAAAAGTATTTTGACAAGGATTTATTAGTAATTGTAAGGAGCTGTTGGAAAAAGAGTAGTTAATGGATTTGGGGGTCTAACCAGAACATGACAAGTGGAAAGGTGAGTGTGTGCATGTGGGAGAGAGAAAGGAGGGTTTCAGAATTTTTTTTTTAGCTTCCTAAAGAAGCCATCAGATTTCACTCTCTTTCTCTCTTGCTCTCTCTCACGTTAGCCACTCCTTCCCCTCGCCATTTTCTGTACTTTCCCTATTTGCATGTGTGTTCATCCATTATGGAGCTAGGGTTTGAGTTTTGAAGAAGTTTCAGGAGGTAAGTGGCTGTAAGTTTATGTGTGGTTCTCCATCTTCTCCTTCTTTCGGGATATTTGTTACTATTTCATTGGATTGATATTGTGGTTTATTTGTTGGTTCATGTAAACTGCTGAAGAGAAGAGGAAAGATAAAGGAAAAGGGAAGTTAGGGGCTTGAAGAGGCAGTAGACGTTTTGAACTTCATTAACAGGTTTGGGAGTGTTTCTATCCATCCTCATTTTGGATCCTGTTTTGATGTTTAATATTGTTATTAAATTGTGTTTTTGATATATATAGTAATGCATGAGTAAAGCAGAGTTGTGTATTTGATTTGTAGCAGCAAGTGACGATGTTATGCATGTGAAATATGAAATATTTGCATGAAAGTGAAAGAGGAAAACTTCTGGGTTTAAGTCTCTGTAAATGCAATTCCGATTGTTTGATAATGTGAATGATTTGAGTGATTGTTGCTGTAAATGTGCTCTGGAGGCTTGAAGGTACGCTTTTGCATAGATATGGCATGAAAAATGGCTTTGGGCGAGAAGGAGTTTTGAATTTTTGATGTACTCTGTTTTCCACGTTTTATGTTTTTTTCGTTTTCTGAAAATTCTGGGAACCAGATCTTCTCCTTCTAGTGGATTATTGCTCTGCAGTAGTGAGTGAGGAAGATCACGAGTCGTGAGTGAGGATCATGACTCGTGACCCTCTTCCCTTGACAGTCCTGAGTCGTGAGGGAGGATCACAACTCGTGACTGTCCCTTTTCTACCAGAAGAGATGCGAAAGCGTCACGAGTCGTGAGGGAGGATCACGACTCGTGACCGCCCCTCCCTGCGAGACGCTTGCGAGCAGCTAGCATCACCAGTCCCAATGGCCTGTGCGACTCCTGACTGGCCTCTCTTCTCGCATGTTTTTTAAAAAAAAACTGTTTCAAGCTTCTTTTATATGGGGTTTTTCACTACATGACACATGATCGGGTTTAAATCTGTATAATAATTTGATAATTGTTTAATTATGAGATATGTATACATGATTAATAATGATGTACATGATTTAAACGCTTATAATTTACATGAACATGGATTATTTTAATGTGAGTTATATGTTCTTATTACCTCCTGTATTTGATATATATATATTTATATGTTTCCAACTTTGATCAATATACATGTATACATGAGTTATAAGTTCGTATTTAAATCAATTCTCATAATATGATAATGATACTTGAGTCCTTGAGTTGTGTCTTTAAGCCTGAATAGTCATAGTAGTGGATAAGTAAGCGATTACTTAGGTCAGAGTGTGTGTGCAGCTGCCATATGATAAAACATTATATGCGGGTCCCGTTTGGATCCTTGTTTCGACCCCGTTTGGGTCTATATGGAAATAATGAGAGACTTCGGTCTCCATATGAAAATCACATGTTTGAGACTCATGTCTCCATATGCTTGGGATACTGTGTTCTATCAGTATCCAATGGACCGCATCCACTTCTAAAGTGTATATTCAGACTAATCAGGCTATATGTTAATATGTGTTGCATATGTTGAGATGTATATTGACAGGATTAAATGTATAAGATGCATAAGAATTCATGAATAACTTTAAGATATGCACCTTGTATCTGTGTACTTAGAATGGTGAGAAGTATGTTAATCCTAAGTTTTAAGATGCATGTGTTGTGATGTGTTACATGCTTAATTTATAAGAATATTTTGTTATACAAGCTACGTAAGTAAGAAACGATAAGCCTTGTTGCAATACTCGAAGCTAAGTATGAATTGAGTAGTTAATTGCTTGTAAAGTATGTTGATGCATGTCTTGTAGAATTATGCTATGCTTATATGAAATTTTGATGCCTTTGATTATTGAATCAAACCTTAATTGCACGTTTTTGGTTACGATGAGTTTAAATTATTGTTGTAAATATTGTATATGCGTATTTTCGTTTATTTTGTTCCTCCCCACTAAGCGTTATCGCTTAGCACGGGTTCTTTTCCCTTGCAGGTGGCGAGTTCGGTTTGCAGGGGGTAGAGGCTGAGATCTCCAAAATCTCTCTGGTTAGCCAAAGATGGATATGTATGCGCCGTCTTAGGCTCGATGAGGCTAGACGACCCTTCCTAATGTTCTATTGGGTAGCGACTCCAAGAAACCTCTTTGTTTCCCAAAATAGACGCAGCTTGTAAATACCTTACAAGTTTTTATGAACCTCTCCCGATCGCCCTAAGGCGGGCTTTTGGGAGGCATCGAGGTTCGACGCGCGTTACAGTGGCGACTCCACTGGGGACATTAGAGACTTCCCTTCGAAAGTACCTTGGCTAAAATTTACAATTGAGTTTTAATTTAAAATTTCATCCCTTTTTGAAATTGCATTTGCGTATCATTAGAGCCTTAGATTTATGCTAGTTTGGTCCCTTTTCTAGCCCCGGTGCGTTCCCGAAGCACGACCCTATTTTCACTCAATTTAGGGAAGTGTTAAGGATAATCACCAGCCCAAGCCTAGTACCGTCATGGTATATTAAATGGTGATCCGATCGGTCATTACGCTCGTGATGAGCTAGACCCGTCGGCAGGGATCATGCTTGGGTAGCCCTAAAGTAACACCACCCTTTGACCAAAGCTCATGTAATGGCAATAGATACTTCCCCTATGTGGTATGAACCGTAATACTTTGCTTACTATATGGATCATTTTGTATTGTACAAACCCAAATAATCTGATTGGTCACCTAATCAAAGGCTTTCATGCCTAGATAGGTCCATGTCAACTTATTTGGACTGCCTAAATACATTATGGTCAAAACAACTATACGTATGTACATTAGATAAGAGAGGTTATGCTGTCGATTTTTTCATCGTGCACCGTACGCATCCAATGGGTTTCCTGTTAACCCTTGGATAAAGCCCACCTAGGGAAGAGACTATACTACCTCGTGTGTGGGAGAGATAAGGTTGGAAGGATCTATTTGCTTGCATGTGTTTGTCTATGCTGCATCAGTACAACCAGGCATTGCATTTCAATCATGCATCATCCTAACGAGATGTGTTTTTTCAGCCATCATAGATTCTCCTGGGTGGTTTAGGGGTCCCGACGGTCGGTTGAGAAGGATTCCACTCTTGGGGTTACCAGAGCTAGTGACATATCAGAGCTCAGATTCTCTTTCAGAGGGTAGTGAGACTTTCTCTTTAGAATCATCAGCTGATACAAGTATGTCTAATCCAGCCAGTGGGTCTGATGCAACCCGAGCATTGATCGCCGAAGAAGTGGGAAGAAGAATGGAGGAGTTTGAGGCCAGAATGATGGCCATGATGGGCAATCTTGCAACAACCTTAGCTCCACTTGCAGGGCAACAAGCTGCTGCTCCTATAAGGTGGCAAGATGAATAAGGGGTTGTGAGAGAGGACCCCCCTGCTATAGCTGACCCACATGTGGTTGAGCAAAGAGCACCAGCACTTGTAGAGCGTAGAGAAGGACCTAGGTCTGAGGTTGACTTATGGGAAGATGAGCAAGAGGAACAGATGGTAGCAAAGGGAAAGTCACCCAAGCTGGAGGAAGCAATGTGGAGAAAGATGGAGGAGAGGTTTGAGGCTATGACAAGGATGATGACGATTGGAAGGGGAATGAATCCCGAGGACCGAGAGCTGGATGGTGATGATCTGATCCCCCAGAACTTCAAGATGCCTGATATCCCAAAATTTGATGGCACTTCTGACCCTGCTGCACACATCAAGCAGTATTCACTAGTCATGAAAGGGACAACTTTAACGAGAAAGCAGAAGATAGAGTACTTTTGCTTGAGTCTCACAGGAGCCGCCGTCGATTGGTATCATGGGTTGGACAGAAGGTCCAAGGAAGACTGGGATTTGTTGACTGAGGAGTTCCTAAAGCAATATGATTGCAGTACTTGGATGGAGGTCACACTTAAGGATCTAGAGCTACTACAGCAGAAGGTTGGGGAGTCTTTCCATGAGTATCTTACTCGGTGGAGAAACCGGGTTATGGAAATGAAGCGCAAGCCTGATACTTCTGATTAGATCCGATTATTCATTCGGAATGCCAGCCCATATCTGAGAGATGGACTTAAAATGAAAGGGCTGAAAGATTGGGAGTCCTTGAAGGACATTGCTATAGAGGCAGAAGGAGAGTATATGGCCAGAAGGGCAAGCAGTGAGGCTTATGCCAAGAAGGGCTACAGTAGTCAAGGTGCAACCAAGTCAGCTAGTTCCAGCAGTAGTAATAGAAATTGAAAGACAGCTGAGGTGTCGGCATCAGGAATGAATCAGAGGTACTTCTCAAATTTAGGTAGGCCTTTGTCATGGGTACTGAAGAGATTGATGAAGGAGGGGAAGCTACAACCCCTACCACCTAGGCCAGCTAGGACCCAAGGGGAGCCAGGGCATAAAGAGCACGAATACTATGCCTTTCACCAGCATACCGGGCATCTGACAGACAATTACTATAGGCTGAGGCACCAGATATAGGATCTGATCGATAGTAAGCAGATCACCGATCCTAAAAAGAGAGAAAGCAAGAAGAAGGCTAATTTCAATGTTGTGCCACCGCCTGTCTTCATGATTGGGTCGAGCCTACCTAAATGGTATGTATTACAGGATTTATATGGCAATGAATACGTCGCTATCACTCGCCCTGAGGCAAGTAAAGAAGGGATTCCCGTGGCGACAATAGACTGTTGGTCCACTAGTGAGAGTGGAGATGAAGAAGATGAAGAGAAAGATGGAGAATTCGCGGATCCATGGGATTCGGAAGAGGAGGAAAGAGTTGAGGCTGTAACAAGAAGTGGGAGAGTGGTTCCCGAAGTTGAGAAGCAGCAGGACTCAGTGCAAGAACCTATAGAGAAGGAGCCGGAAGAAAATTCCATAATAAAGCAGCTGAAAAAGACCACGGCTCATATATCTATTTGGGACCTTCTAAGGCCGTCCCCTTCTCATAAATAGAAGTTAGTCGAGGCATTGAGTGAGTCCACCGTAGCCACCACAATTTCTCCATCTGAGCTGCTAGACCTCGTCAAAGGGGGATCAGGGGAAAGACTGGTGTTTTCTGACGCAGATTTGCCAGCTGAAGGCCGCAATCACAATCGACCACTGTACATCAAGGCTCAAATTAACAGCAAGCACACCGCTTGTGTTATGGTTGATGATGGGTCATCCATAAATGTTTGCCCCCTAGTGGCACTTCAGGCTTTTGGGCTGCACGAGAGTATGTTGAGTAAGTCTGATCTGACCATCACAGCCTACGATAATTCTCGAAGACATACATCAGGAACATTCAGAGCTCTAGTTAGGACTGGGCCTATTGAGACGGAGGCAGAGTTTGTGGTTTTGCCTATCCCAACCAATTTCTCAGCCTTACTGGGAAGACTGTGGTTCCATAAACTGGGAGGAGTGCCGTCCACCCTGCACCAAATGGTAAAGATACCTCATGAAGGGGAGGTGGTGACCATTAAAGCAGCAAGAGAGAACCAAGTGTCTGCCTTGGGGATCTCTAATCAGCCATTTAGTGGCTTCCACATATCAGTGATTGGTGAGGAGCAGGGCTTGGCAGGTAGCCCTTAGTTGATGAGTATGATAAAGAAGATGCACTTCCTCCCAGGGGCCGGATTGGGTAAAAATTCGCAGGGGTTGCAAGATGCCATCACAACGTAAGGCCAAAAAGATCGGAAGGGTCTGGGCTACAAAGGAGAGCATGGCAGGAAGAAAGTATCAGAGAAGATCCCCCATATTTCAAAGAGTTTTGTTCCCTCATCTTCAGTCTGTGCCTATACTGGAGAAGAAGAGCCTCAGTGGGTGGATGGAAAGATCATTCTAGGGTTTGAAATTTTTAATGATGTCTTTAACTGGGATGTTGGAGTTATCAAGTCCGCAGAGAACTTTTGGGATGAGGAGATTATGACTCAGTGCAGTGTCTGGGATAGGGATGAGCCCGAGGAGATTGTCACTGATAAGCTGTTAGCTACCAGGCTGAAAGGAAAGGAAAATATGGTAGAGCCAGAGCTAGAGATGGAAGACTTGAAGATCTCATCGGAGGTAGTTGAAAAGCCTCCACCAAGCCAAGAAGTTAAAGCACAATCGGCTGCAGCATCATCGCCGACAGAAGATGAAAACAATAGTTGTTTAGATACTATTTTTATGCCAGAACTTTTTAATGACAATGTTAATGTTTCTGATTACATCAATGAGATGAATAACTTTGCTTACTTGTGTGATATTTCTGATGATTTCATTTCTCATGATCATAAATATAATGCATTCATTTTTGACATTAACTCAACTAGCACAACTGCATTTAATCTTGGAACTTTGGAGAATCCAAAGAAAATTTTGATAGCATCAGATATAACTCCTGAAGAGAGGCTAAAATTTGAGAGAATATTAAAAAAATATGAAAAAGTCTTTGCCTGGACCTACGAGGACATGCTGGGAATTGATCGAGATGTAGCTGAACATGCCATTCCAACATACCCAGAGAGTAAACCGGTCAAGCAAAAGCTCAGAAGACTTAGGTCGGAATGGGCTCAGAAGGTGAAAGAGGAGATCCATAAGCAGATTGAGGCTAAGTTTCTACTGGAGGTTAAATACCCGACGTGGCTGGCTAATGTGGTTCCTGTGGCTAAAAAGGATGGAAAAGTTCGAGTATGTGTGGATTATCGGGACCTGAACAAAGCCTGCCTGAAAGATGATTTTCCTCTGCCTCATATCGATGTGCTGGTAGATAGTGCTGCTGCTTGCATGATGTACAGTTTCTTGGATGGGTACGCAGGGTACAATCAAATCCTTAACAAGATAATGGATCGGATTAAGATAGCCTTCATCACCAAGTGGGGTACATTTGCTTACCGGGTTATGCCTTTTGGACTAAAGAACGCAGGAGCGACCTATCAGAGGATGGCCACCAGAGTTCTCAATGATTTGATCCACAAGGAAGTGGAGGTGTATGTTGACGACATGATGATCAAGTCAGCTACCAGAGAAGGTCACTTCGAGGCCTTGGAAAAGTTCTTTCAAAGGATAAATAAGTATGATCTATGCGTCAATCCCAAGAAGTGCATTTTTGGAGTTACCTCGGGTAAGCTGTTAGGTCATGTGGTAAGCCAGAGGGGAATTGAAGTAGATCCCGACAAGGTCAGGGCCATCAGAGAGATGCCAGTGCCTCAAAAAGAGAAAGAGGTTAGAAGTTTCCTGGGAAAGCTTCAGTACATCAGCCGGTTTATTGCCAAGCTGGCTTCAGTATGTGAGCCCATCTTCAAGCTTCTTAGGAAGAATCAGCCGGTAGTGTGGAATAATGATTGTCAATTGGCTTTTGACACTATTAAGGATTATCTCCTGAATCCTCCAGTTTTAAGACCACCACGGCATGCCAAGCCACTAATCTTGTATCTGGCTATAGAAGACAATTCAGCGGGTGCCATGATGGCCCAGGAGGATGATTTTGGGGTAGAATTTGCTGTCTACTATCTTAGCAAGAAATTCTTGACATATGAAGCCAAATATGTGGAAGTGGAAAAGATTTGTTTAGCAGTTATTTAGGCTTCTAAGAAGTTGCGGCACTACTTTCATTCCTTCAGTGTGCAAGCGGTTGCCAAGCATAACCCGCTTAGGTACCTTCAGGAAGCGCCCTCTCTGTTGGGAAAGATGGGAAGATGGTTACTACTATTGTAGGAGTTAGATATTGAATACATCACCAGGAAAACCATTAAAGGAAGAGCTGTAGCTGAGTTCTTGGCTGAGCATCCTATTGAGGGAGACCAATTCAAATACAATTTCCCAGATAAAGATGTCATGGCCATAGCAGTACAAGGATGGCAGATGTTCTTTGATGGGGCAGTTAACAGTAAAGGGGCAGGAGCAGGGATCATTTTTACGACCCCGGGTGGTGAAAAGCTACCATTAGCCAAAAAGTTGAGGTACAAGACGACCAATAATGAAGCAAAATATGAAGCTTGCATCTTTGGATTGGAGGCATTGCTGGCTCTGGGGGCAAAGACTGCAGAAGTCTTCGGAGATTCTTCATTAGTAATCCATCAGAACAGAGGGGAATGGTCAATTAAGGAAGAAAGGCTGTTACCTTATGTGAAGCATTTGAGAATGTTGAGTAGCCAGTTTGAGACTTGCACTTTTCATTTCGTTCCCAGGGATGAAAATCAATTGGCTGATGCTCTCGTGACATTGGTGTCCATGTGGGATAATCCGACAGGGGTTACTATGAAACCCGTGCTAATCTCTAGTTCGGAAAAGCCTTATTTTGAAGCTGAGCAGGTGATGGATGTTGGGGCCATCGATGGAAACCCTTGGTACTACGACATTTAGAATTATTTGGAACGGTCAGTTTTTCCAGAGGAAGCCACCGAGAAAGACCAAAGGATGATTCGAAAGTTGTTCACTCAGTTCATCAGTGTAAATGGCACTTTGTATAAGAGACAAGTCGATGGCATCCAGTTAAGATGTTTGGCAGAGAAAGAAGCTGAAAAGGTTATGGAAGAGGTTCATGGAGGAGTCTGTGGGGCTCACATGAATGGCTTAGCCTTAGCGAAGAAGATCATGCGCCAAGGATTCTATTGGCTTACAATGGATACGGATTGTTCAAAATATGTGAAGCAATGCCAGTTATGCCAGCAATACGCGAATTTAAGGCATGTCCCAGTTTCAGAGCTACATAATTTGACATCTCCATGGCCATTTGCTGCTTGGGGGATAGATATCGTAGGTGAGATACGTCCTACAGCTTCTAATGGGCACAGGTTAATTATAGTCGCCATTGATTATTTCACTAAGTTAGTCGAAGCTGAATCTTTCAAGAAGATTGATGCTAGGGATATGGCTAAGTTCATCGAGCGAAATTTGATATGCAGATATAGCCTCCCACACCACATTGTGTCTGATAATGGGGTGCAATTCTTAGCAGAAACTAAATAGATGCTTCAGAGGTATGGAATCCAGCATCATAAGTCTTCTCCTTACCGTCCTCAAGCTAACGGTGCGGTTGAAGCTGCAAACAAGAATGTTAAAAGAATATTGGCCAAGATGGTTCAGAGCTATAAAGATTGGGCGGAAAAGCTGCCTTTTGCACTCTGGGGTTATAGAACCATAGTCAGAACCTCTACGGGGGCAACACCGTTCTCCCTGGTATATGGAACCGAGGCAGTTCCGCCGGTTGAAATTGAGCTGAAATCCTTAAGGGTAGTCATGGAAGCCGAGATTCTAGAGACAGAATGGGCACAACAGCAATTGTTGCAGTTGAATATGTTGGATGAAGATAGGTTAAGAGCCTATTATCACAATCAGGTTTATCAGAAGAGACTAGCTCGGTCCTTTGGCAAGAAGGTACGAAAGCACACGTTGAAAGAAGGGGATTTGGTCTTTAAGATGATGAGGCCGGGAGTGCCAGACATACGAGGAAAATTCAGGCCAACCTGGGAAGGTCCATTCATTGTGAAAAAGTTGCTAACAAAGGGAGCAGCAATCTTGGCAGACAGCAAGACCCGGTTAATGTCGATAGACTAAAAAGGTTCCATGGCTAAAGACCAAAAAAATAAAAAGAAGAGAATAAATGCCCTGCAGGTCGAAAACCGAAAAAAAGGCGGCCTTGCTAAAATTGGGAGCCCTGTCAGGATGAAAACCGAAAAAAGGCATCTTGGGCAAAAATTAAGGGCCAAGAGAAAATGTTCAATCGAGAAAACCCAAGAGGGCCGATTGATAACAGGAGTTTGATGCTTACAAGATCTATTCCGAGATTAAGTGTAGTCTTGTGCTTTTGAATTTTTGTTAAATAAGGGTCATGTATGATGAAATCATATAGAAATGTACTCAATTTGGCAATGAATAAAATAATACAGTTTACATTGTTCTTTTAGTTCTGTCTTAAAAAGAAACTTATCATCTATTTATCTAATGACTATTGTCTACTCATTCCATCTGAAGATATCTAAGCAGATGTGTGCTGATCACCCGTAAGGGAATAATAGCTTTCTCTTGCAGTTAAAAAAATAAAAAAATAAAAAAAAGGCCGTTAGAGATGAAAACTGTAAATGGCTCTCTAAGCAAAAGTTAGGCCAAGGGCAGGGTGAAAACCTGGAGACAGGCAGTCTGCCCTACAAAAAAAATTTGAAATGAATAAAAGCCGCTGGATTGGGTTGGGTCCATTCCAGGCAAAAAAAAAAATTAGGCAATGGGTTATGTGAAAATCCCTAAAGGGACGCATTTTCCCACGAAGAAAAGCTAGTGTGAAAATCCACAAGGGACGCACTACCTTTAAAGCAATGACGTTTGATGCCTGGAGCGATAAGGCGGCATTCTTTCAGATGATCATTCTTCAGTCAGATAATGCATGAGTCAGAATCCTGGGCATATGATCATCGACCGGGGGGCAAAGATGACTGGATGTCTCTTTCAGAAAATTTATTGGGGACGGAATCCCTAAGGCCAAGATGACAATCCTATTGATTCCGGGGGCATGGTGTAGCAACCAAGCTATATCCTCAGCAAACCCTTAACCACCTAGGATAGGGTCAATTTATTTTTGCAAACATTTACATCTCATATCATATACACTCAAATTTTTGTATATATTTCTATGCGCATAATTTTGCAGGAAATATCTAAGTGAAGATCATCGTTTGCACTTTTGGTAGTCTGTAGCAGACTCGGTGCAGTGCACTTTTAGTAGTCTGTAGCAGACTCGGTGCAGTCCTCTATGAGGTCATCTCTTGCACTTTTGGTAGTCTGTAGCAGACTCGGTGCAGCGCACTTTTGGTAGTCTGTAGCAGACTCGGTGCAGCTCAGAAGAGCAAGTTTCGTGCTTCGTAGTCTTGTCAGCGACTCGACGCATCATAATCAGAAGATGGAACGGTGCACTTTTAGTAGCCTTGGTAGTGGCTCGGTGTAGTTCTTTCGTGCACTTTTGGTAGTCTTGGTAGGGACTCGGTGCATCTCTTTTGTGCGTTTTTAGTAGCCTTGTCAGTGGCTCGACGCATCACCGTCTTAGGATGGAACCCTACACGTTTAGTAGTCTTGTCAGCGACTCCGTGCAGCGCACTTTTTGTAGCCTTGTTAGCGGCTCGGTGCGTTTTTCGTTCTACGCTTTTAGTAGTCTTGGTAGTGGCTCGGCGCATCGCTATCTACAGATAGCACCTGTACGTTTAGTAGTCTTGTCAGCGACTCCATGCAGCGCACTTTTAGTAGCCTTGTCAGCGGCTCGGTGCGATTTATCTTTCGCGTTTTGTAGTCTTGGTAGCGAATCGGCGCATCGCCGTCTTAGGATGGTTCCTTGGCACTTTGTAGTCTTGTCAGCGACTCAGTGCAACTCAAGAGGATGAATCACAGCACTGTTCCCGAGGGAACAGCGGGAAGGAGGCAGCCTCAGGTACGCGCTTCTTTCCTTTTCCTGAATTTTGGCTCACCTAGGCACCAACACACTAGCCTCCCCAAAATTGGGGGCAACTGTAGACACCGGGTCCCGAGTAGCCAAGATCAGGATTACCCAATGATGAAGTTAAGTGTGCCGATCTATAGGCAAAAAGAATGGAGTTGGAAGTGATGATTTCCTTGTCGATTTGTTTTAAATAAAAATGTATTTCAAAAATATTTTTAAAGTATTTTAAAATTTATTTTGTGATGAAAAAAGTGAGTTTTTAAATTATTATATTTTATAGGAATTTAAAAAAAAAAATTCCACGCGAGGGACAGGCTGCCCGTCGGTCGCGCCTTCGGGCGGGCAGGCCGTCGGTCGCGCCTACGCACGGGCAGGCCGTCGGTGGCCCCTCCGCGCCCCTGTTCGTCCGTTTTGCCTATTTTGGCCATTTTGGCCATAACTTCTTCATTTTAAATGCTTTTTAACTCATTTTTTTTGCAAAATTTAATTTAAAAATCCTTCTATCTTCCAACCCAATAAATTCAGTGGTTTTTTGTAATTAGGGGAATTAAATTAATTTAATTTCTTAATTAAAAAATCTGAATTTTAAGGGGGAATAAAAAGAGTTTTTTAGTGGGAATTAGGGGGGATTTTTCTTTAGAAAACTTTTTTTTCTTCTTCTCTCTTCTCTCAACCAAATTCTCTCAATTTCTAAAATTCTCACAATTTCTAAAGGAATTTCCAACAATTCTTGAGACAAACAATAACAATTTTTGTTCTTGAGAATTTTTCTTATTTTCAATTGACAACTTTTTACTTTAAGACAAATAAATTAATTGTTTGTTCTTGAGTAAAATTTATCTTTCAATATTTTATTTTTTCTTCTAATCATTTTTTTCAAATCAAGACAAGTAATTGGATTATCTACCTTCATTTCTTCAAGATCAATTTTGAGGGTAAACATTCTTGGCTCAATTTCTTAGTTTGATTTTTAATTTCATTTCTTTTTTATTTAATTAATTAATATGTAAATTCTTTTAGTTCTATCATTTTATTCTTCTTTTTATTCTTTTGCTTTTATTCAATTGATTATCATGTAAATTCTTTTAAAACTATTATTTAATTGTTCATATTTTTACTTCTTATTTCTTTTTTTTGTTTAATTGTTTATATTATTATTTTTTATTCTTATTTCTCATTTAATTGTTCATGTTCATATTATTGTCATCATTTTTTTAGTTCATATATATTATTAGTATCATCATTTAACATGTTTTATCATAATTGGCTTATTTTATTTTCATGTTATTCTTCTATCGTTAATTGGATTGTTCATCTTCTTTGATTATTATTATTATTCTTATTCTTATTATTATTATTATTATTATTATTATTATTATTATTATTATTATTATTATGTTATTTGATTGTTCATATTCTATGGTATTATTATGTTATTATTATTATTGTAGTTATTACCATCATTAGTATTATTATTATCATTATTCTTGTTTATTTTTATTATTACCATCATTATTTTAATTTCATGCATGCTGAATTTTACATGCTTTATTTTTTTATGCATGATTGGATTTTATTATTATTATATCATATTTTATATGCATGTTAAATTGTTAATTTGTTAAATTGCATATTTTTATTATGTCATTTTAAGTGGCTTGTCATACATGATGCCTTTTTATTTACTTTATTTTTATAGTATGTTTAACTTATTTTTATTACTAACATGGCTTTTATTTGTTTCTTTTATTTCAAAACTTATTTTTTATGTGTGAGTCTTTTCCATACCAAGTGGGAGCCCATGAAGATTTGAAGATCCATTTGGATGTTGTTTTTTATTATTTTGTTTTCCTTTGGATTTATTATTATGTAATTTGTAATAATAAATTTATTTTCATACACGTTAATTAAGAAAATCACAAAAATATTTCTATTAAACTAAATTGGATTTTATTTAATAAAAATGGGACCAATGTCCTAGATTTTTCATCTAAAATAAATTATCACTTTAAAATTATTTTCTTAAATTATACATGAGAGGACCAATGTCCTTATTTTTAATAAATAACCCGATTTATGCATGAGTTGTATTTTATTTACAAATAGGGGTTGTATTCCGCCCCTAGTTTTATTGTAATTTATTTTGCTTTCATTTATTTTATTTACCGCTTTATTTATATGTTTGATATGTGTTTACTTAAATTGCATTAAAAATTGAATGAGAAATGGGATGAAATACTAAATTCAAAACTTGATTATAAACTTAGCCAAGGTATGAATAAATGGGGAGTCCCGAACTTTCTCTGGTCTTTGGGCTCAACGATTACAATCCTAGGCTCCAGGGGGTAGAGGCTGAGATCTCCAAAATCTCTCTGGTTAGCCCAAGATGGATATGTATGCGCTGTCTTAGGCTCGATGAGGTTAGACGACCCTTCCCAATGTTCTATTGGGTGGCGACTCTAAGAAACCTCTTTGTTGCCCAAAATAGACGCAGCTTGTAAATACCTTACAAGTTTTTAAGAACCTCTCCCGATCGCCCTAAGGCGGGCTTTTGGGAGGCATCGAGGTTCGGCGTGCGTCACACACCCAAACCTTTAACAAACACAGACGATCGATCTCTATCCCGAAGCACAACCGTCTTCCTATGGCAATCAACCATTTCCCGGTGCCTACCCGACCCATCCATATCCAGAATCAAATCAAACTCTCTGAAGGGCAACTCAATCTAATCCGCTCAAAACACAACTCCCTCAACTACAAGGGGACAATTCCTATACACTCAACTCAAATTGACACTATACCCTAATGGACTGCTCACACATATCTCATAATTTAACTGATCTACCTCATGCAACTTATCAATTAACATATATGTGCACAAATATGAGTGTGTGGAACCAGGGTCAATTAGAGCATATAATTTAGTGTCATGGAGTAGGAACTTACTAGCAATAACATCGGGTGCATCTTGCTCCTCTCTGGCTCTTATAGTATAAGCTCTTGCTGGAACAGGCAACTGTCGCACAACTGTCTTCGATGTAGCTCCCTCTCTAGGTCGACCACCTCGACCTCTACCTCGGCCTCTACCACGGGTAGCTTGCATGGCATTCAAACTAACCCTGCTGGTCTCTCTCTGAGCACTCGGATCCTCATTCAACCTCGGACAGTTGGCCAAAAAGTGCTCGGTGCTCCCACATCTGAAACACTCACCTGTGAGCCACCTACACTCACCCTGATAAGCCTTATTGCAATTCGAACATATGGGTATAGACTTAGATCTACCACCTCTACCAGAACTAGATACCGCTGTAGAACCCTGTCTTCTACCTCTTGTAGCCGAACTAGATGAGGACTCATCCTATGGGTTTCGAGACCTCTTACCCGAGGATGAGGAAGATGAACCACCATGGGGAGGATTCCTCCTCTGAGCCCTCTCTCTGAAAACGGTCTCTAACCTCTCAGCTCTAACAGTAGCTTCCACAATTTGATAATAACTCACTTTCGGAGTGCTCATCAAGGAAATCAACATAGCTCTTAAGGACTCATTCAACCAGGCCTCGAAGTGCTTAATTCGAAACTCATCTATCAAAATACCCTGCGGAGCATACCTAGACAACCGGTTAAACTCTTTCCCAAACTCCGAAACTGACATAGCCCTCTAGTTCAAGCTCAAAAACTGTGCCCACTTGGCATTCTTATAGGTCTGAGTCACATACTTATTCGCGAACTCCCTAGCGAAGAAATCCCATGTGACTGGATCTAGTAATTGAGGATGTCTGCAAACTAACTCCCACCATTCAAACGCTGACCCTTGTAGCAAAGCCACTGCACACTCTCCCTACTGGTCAAGAGGACACCGAATCTATCTCAAGGTATGCTTCACCTTGTCTAACCATTTCTCAGCTAGCTCTGACTCATCCAAACCCGTGCCATAGATATCTTCAGCACCAGCCCTTCTCAAACTCTCTATAGGGGTTATACGAGCAGTCTCTCTCTCCAAGACTCGAGTCATGTCCTGAGATAGCTTAAGCATAGCTTCAAAGGGCATGGCTGCGGCCTCGGGCTGGAGCCTAGCAGGTTGAGCCGACATAGAAACCGAAGGATCAACAGCTTGAGGGTTCACACTCTCGGCGGACTCCTCAAGTGATCCACGAACAGAGTTAGAAGCCATCTAAAACAAATAGCACGACAATCGCATCAGCCAACATAGTCCTAGGCATATACACCTCTATGCACAACAACCACAACATCACCCAAACACGCCTAAACCTAGGCTCTGATACTAAAAACTATAACACCCCCTTCCCATACGTAGGCAATCCCATCCGATAAGGAGTGAGATGCCGTATGAGTCAAGGTGTCACCACGCAAAAACACACAGATACAATACAAATCGTACATTCATCCATAAACATATATATATAAATACAAGGTAATTAAAAATTTTGCGAAGCAATAAAGAAAATGGCTGATCATGTATTAATATAACAATATCCGTTACATTACTATTTTGATCAACAGGAGAAAACACAGGATGATTACATATCCAAAATATACAAATGCGGAAGCTATACAAAATTACTGATACAGAGAGTTCTATTACAAAAGAATCATCAAAGACTACAAAAGCTAAGCCCTATACTAATCTCTTCTGTGTTGGCTTGACTGGCGGTAACTCTCCTGAACCAAAACATCTTCCGCACCTGCACGGGTAAAAACACCGTGCTAAGCGATAAACACTTAGTGGGGAAACACACAATAATTATGAATGGCCATTCACAATGGTCATCAAGGCATAACACATTCGATATGACAAATGCGGATAACCATGTCAGATATATAATCATGAATACATAATAGAGACATACATTCAGAAGCTCATATACCCATTCATATACTTGTTAACTGATAGCCCATAAGAATCATCAAACTCATTCAGATATCATAATCTCGTAACCATTTCAAAGCAGAACAAAACAAATAAAGCACCTACTGACTCACAATAGTGGATAACGAGTATACGGACAGTACCTTACGGGTACGAATCGAATACAGACAATACCTTATGGGTATGAATCGTAAGACCATTTATCTTATCACATTCAAACAATTTTCGGAGGGGACCTTAAACAAGATCCAAATACTGAGGGTTCGTGAGGAACCAAACGGGGACCGGATCGAGGTCCAAATGAAACTGAGGCTGCAGCTAAAAGACTCTATTAGGAATGCCTAACTATCCACTTACTTGACTCTAGCAGGTCATACATAAACCAATTCATGTTTCTGAGCACAACATATAATTCATCATGTATATTTCGAAATATAATAGACATATAAGCACATTCATAGAGCATACGGTAAGGATGAATCATGGTCAAGACATTTGAAATTCATTATTGCAGAAAAGGCAAAATCAGAAAGCAAAGCAGGCAAAAAGGCACTATCGCGATCGCGACGAGGCAGTCTTGCCCAGGTCACGACCTCGACATTCGTTCCGATCTCGCGAGGGAACAAGGGTATCTCGCTGTCGCGCTCTCAACATTGAGCTACTAGCCCAGAATAGATCGGCAGCTGAGCTCTCTGTCGTGCTCGCGACAGGTATCATGCTCTCGATAGGCATCGCGCTCGCGACAGAGGATCTGCTGCACGGCTCGGCGGAGAGCTCGGACGTGTGGGAGGGCTACTTTCACTTGGCTCTGTCGCGACCTCGCGATAGGGTCATGAATTTCAGCCCTTGCCCAGAAAATCTGCAGAAATTCCCTCTTCACAACACTCAATCACACACATTCAACTCAAACCTCTTCTTACCTCAATTCCAGCAACCCACACACAATTAGCAACATAAAATACAACATTTATATCAAGAATTCTAATTAAATCATGCCAATAACCACATCAATTTACACAAATTGGAATATCAACACTATTCATCATCATCTCACTCAAGAACACAATTAAGTTCATTAACCCACAATTAAACCTTTCTAACACATCTCAATCATAACTGTGACGCGCGCCGAACCCAGCAAGGGCCCTCGCTTTGAATCCGCTTTAGGATTCGAGGTATGAAAGGTTCGCGTCTCTTGATCATGGGCGCCATGAGGCATCATCGGTGTATCCCTCCCAATAGAACATTGGGGAGAATAACCTAGCCTATTGACGCCTAAAGGCACCTTTTGAGGTACTTGGAGTCGCCACCCAATTTGCAAGAAATTAGGAAAAGGTTTCTCACCTGTAACGGTCTAAACCAGAGTTATGGTGTCCGGAACTTCCCTCTTATTCATGCTTTGGTTAGTTATAAATGGATTTTTAACTTCTCAAGATTATATCTCTCATCTCACGCGATTGATGCATTTAAATTAGATAGCGCATTGAAAGCACGTAAGGAAAATAAATAAAAGCAATAAGCAAAGTAAATTGAGAAAGCAGTAAACACCCAAGCACTCAATTACAAGGGAAATAGGGGCGGAATACAATCCCAATAAAAGAAGGTTAAAGATGTAAATGGGGACGGAATACAATCCCCAAAAGATAAATAAAGTTGCCCCAAAAATTAATTACAAGGGCCCGAATAGAAAAGGACTTGAATTTAAAACACTCACACAAGGACGAAATAAAAAGGCATGCATAAATCGGGATATCATTTTAGGAACATTGGTTCCTTCGCACTTGTTCGAAATTTAGGAACATTGGTTCCTTCGTATTAACTTAAAGAGGGTTCGAAGAGTCGTTTTGATTGTTTGAATGAAAACCGGGATGAGTGATCCCATTTTGTAGAAAAGTTGACTCTTCGTTTTAATTGTGGCATTTTTATTGTCGGGCTAAAATAAGGGACATTGGTCCCGGTTTTATTAGTGAAAATCCCCAATTTAATTGTAGAAATGTTTTTGTGATTTTTTATCGCACACGTGCACGAATAAAATATACATTTACAAATAGCACGACATAAAGATAGAGAATTAGAGAGATCTCACCGAAATGGAGTGTCCGTCCACGCGTCGCGACCCATCCGGGGAGTCGCGCGGCGCTCACAAGGCCCGACTCAAATTAAAACTCATACAAAAATTATAGTATCAAAAATATTAGTAAAAATTCTAGATAAATTAATCGAACGAGCGCAAAACATAAAATATAACAATGATAAATGTGGTAATAATAATGCCGATAGTTAAGAGTCATGGCATAAAAAAACAATAACAACATAATATAATGACAACAATAAAATTACAACAAATAGTCATGGCATAATGGCAAAATAATAATAATGGTAACAATAATAATAATAATAATAATAATAATAATAATAATAAGAAAAATAATAATAATGGCAATGATGGTAGCACAATGAATATGGCAGCAACCTATAATAATAATAATGATAAAAATAATAAAAAAGCAATGGATGGATCAAATAGTGATAGTAATAGTGATAATGGCAATATTTGCTACATGAGGATAATATTAAATAGCAAGGGAAATGATAATATAAATGGGGATTGGTGACCAACGGCAAACAAGTAAAAATTAAACCATAAAATCAAAATAAATCCACATAGAGGAGTTGGACCAAAAGCAAGGCTAGGGGTGTCAACAGTAGCAAAAATAGAAATTATTAACCATGAATAAATATGATAATAGCAACAAAACTAATATTAACAACAATAAATAACATACAAAAAAAAATAAATGAGGACGAGTTCAAGGATGTTTACCCTCTGAATTTTTGAGATTGGAAATAGGATGTCTCGATCGATTTCCTTGTCGAATATTTTTTTTGATGATAATAATATTTGAAATAAATATAAAATCTGTGTTCTAAACAAATTATCTTGAGAAAAATATTTTTTGTGGGATGAAGGAACAAAGAAAATTAATTTTTCTTGCTCAAATCAACCCAAGATTAAGTGTTTTGTGATGGCAAAACTAAGATTTTTAAAAGAGAGCTTGAAGAATTTTTGAAGAATTTTTAAGAAGCAAGAAGAGCTTCCTGGAGAGTGCAAAAAAGTTGAGAGGAAAAGCCAAGGAATAAACCTTGAATTAATCTCCCGTCCTCCCAAAAATGAGGGCAAATTCCTCATTTAATTCTGTCTTGGCCAAAAATGGCAAGGGACAAAAAACCTTCCTTTTTAGTTAATCTAAAATAACATAAAATGGTGAAACAACGGAAACTGAAAAAATCAGAAAATCAGACTGAAAACAGCGCAAAAAACGGACAGGCGAAACAGGTCGCGTGGAGGAGCCAAGGGCGCGCGGAGCGCTGCGCGTGGTGCCTTGGCACCGCGCGCGGCAGGCTGCCGCGCGCAGGCAGGTCGCGCGAGGCAGCTGCCTCGCGCGCAGGGGGGTCGCGCGAGGCAGCAGGCCTCGCGCGCAGGGGGGGGCGCGCGGAGCGCCCCGCACCGCGCGCAGGGGGGGTCGCGCGGAGCGCCCGCCCCTGCGCGCAGGGGGGGGCGCGCGGAGCGCCCCGCACCGCGCGCAGGGGGGGTCGCGCGGAGCGCCCGCCCCTGCGCGCAGGGGGGGCGCGCGGGGCACCCCGCCTCGCGCGCAGGGGGGTCGCGCGGAGCGCCCGCCCCTGCGCGCAGGGGGGGCGCGCGGAGCGCCCGCCCCTGCGCGCAGGGGGGGCGCGTGGAGCGCCCCGCCTCGCGCGCAGGCGCCCCTGCGCGCTGGGGCGGCCTGCCTCGCAGGCGCCCCTGCGCGCTGGGGCAGCCTGCCGCGCAGGCGGCCCCGCGGTGGCACTCGCGAAAAAATTTTTTTTTTTATTTTTTTTTATTTTTTTTTATTTTTAATTTTGACACAATATTAATATTTTTTCCCATTTTAAATTTTAATCCCTAAAATATATATTTTAAAATTATATTTCGAAAAAAACATGATCTTGACAAGGGAACGGTCGATTCTCACTTTTCTTGCCGTAAGTCGGTCTTTTGTTTCATCATCGGGTAATTCTGATCTTGGACCGCCTCGGGACCCGGTGTCTACAGTTGCCCCCAATTTTGGGGAACTTAGAACGCAGGCGCCTAAGTGAACCAAAATTCAGAAAAGAAGGGAAGAGATGCGTACCTGAGGCGGTCGCTTTCCGAAACTTGATTTTGCCAGCTTGTCGGCATCATAGGACTACTTCGGTCACATGATTGAGGAACGTCAGCTTGTCGACGTGAGACCAATGGCTGAGCGACTGATAAACACCAGCTTGTCGGTGTGTGAAGGCGCCAGACTTTGGAGAACGTGATTGATAGAACACCAGCTTGTCGGTGTGTGAAACCACGGCTGAGCGACTGATAAACACCAGCTTGTCGGTGTGTGAAGGCGCCAGACTTTGGAGAACGTGATTGATAGAACACCAGCTTGTCGGTGTGTGAAACCACGGCTGAGCGACTGATAAACACCAGCTTGTCGGTGTGTGAAGGCGCCAGACTTTGGAGAACGTGATTGATAGAACACCAGCTTGTCGGTGTGTGAAACCACGGCTGAGCGACTGATAAACACCAGCTTGTCGGTGTGTGAAGGCGCCAGACTTTGGAGAACGTGATTGATAGAACACCAGCTTGTCGGTGTGTGAAACCACGGCTGAGCGACTGATAAACACCAGCTTGTCGGTGTGTGAAGGCGCCAGACTTTCCTGCGAAAACAAAAGAGATTTGTATGCAAAGGTAAGTTATGCACGTGCATATGCATATGTCATGCGGAATGCAGGTGACACCGTTTATCTGAGTGGCCCAGTAGTCGAGGTGCGATAGCTCTCGTTGAAACGACTCGTGGCTTCGTCTGGTCGATTATGCCCCCAAGTGCCGGAGGGCGCTGTCCTGATTCAGGGGCTCCGACTCATAATTTTTCAGGGAGGTTTGCCTGGTGTGTGTCTTTGCTTGAAAGGGGTTGCCCAAGGTAATGCCGCCTTATCACTCCAAGCGTCATTGTCTTGAAGGTAGTGCGTCCCTTGTGGATTTTCACACTAGCTTTTCTTAGCGGGGAATGCGTCCTTGTCGGATTTTCACATAACCCTGTGCCTTATTTTTTGCCTGGAATGGACCCAAACCAATCCAGCGGCTTTTATTTATTTCATTTTTTGTAGGGCAGACTGCCTGTTGCCAGGTTTTCACCCTGCCCTTTGGCCTAACTTTTGCTTAGAGCGCCAGTCACGGTTTTCATCTCTAACGGCCCCCCCCTTTTTTTTTTTTTTTATTTTTTTTTTTAAATTTCTGTCGGTTGCACGGATAAATTGTGCTCATTCGAATGGGAAGTGACAGCAGTGACATATTACTCGTCTAAAAAGAACTATGGACATTCATTGGATAAAAGAACTTCTCTGAGTGCATAATTGCATACATGTGCACGTTTATCGTGCGATTTCATTACACATGATCATCATTTGACATTAGGCCCCAAGATACCAGACCACATCTAATCTCGAGATAGATCTCAAAAGCATCACAACTCCTGTTATCAATCAGCCCTCTCGGGTTTTCTTGATTGAACATTTTTCTCTCTCTTTTCTTTTTTTTTTTTATCTTCAGCCGTGGAATCTTTTCAATCTGTCGACGTTGACCGGCTCCCTGAATTCATTCCCATCGCTATCTGTCAGTATCGCAGCTCCTTTAGACAAAAGCTTCTTCAGAACGAAAGGTCCTTCCCAAGTTGGTCTGAACTTGCCTTGAAAATCCGGAACCCCTGGCCTCATTTGTTTGAAGACTAGGTCTCCTTCCTTCAATGGGTGCTTTCTTACTTTCTTCCCAAACGAGCGGGCTAGCCTTTTCTGGTAGATCTGGTTGTGGTAGTATGCCCGCATCCTATCTTCGTCCAATAGGTTCAACTGTAATAGCCGCTGCTGGGCCCATTCGGCTTCTGGTAGCTGAGTTTCTGTCATCACCCTCAATAACTGGAGTTCTATTTCTACCGGTAGAACTGCTTCCGTCCCGTAAACCAGGGAGAAAGGGGTAACTCCTGTGGAAGTTCTGGCGGTGGTCCTGTAGCCCCATAGTGCAAATGGCAATTTCTCGGCCCAGTCTTTATAGGTCTGCACCATCTTAGCCAATATCTTCTTAATGTTCTTATTAGCTGCCTCGACCGCCCCGTTGGCCTGCGGTCGGTATGGAGAGGACTTGTGGTGCTGGATGGCGTATTTCTTGAGCATCTGCTTAGTCTCAGCTTGGAACTGTACCCCATTATCCGACACGATGTGATGAGGGAGACCGTACCTACAGATCAAGTGTCGCTCGATGAATCTGGCCATTTCCCGGGCGCCTAATTTCTTGAAGGATTCAGCTTCAACCCACTTGGTAAAGTAATCAATAGCGACTACGATAAACCTGTGCCCGTTAGAGGCCGTCGGGTGTATTTCTCCTATAATGTCGATCCCCCATGCTGCAAATGGCCACGGAGACGTCAGGTTGCACAATTCCGACACGGGCAGGTGTCTCAAATTGGCATATTGTTGGCACAATTGGCACTCTTTCACATACTTAGAGCAATCTGTATCCATTGTTAACCAGAAGAATCCTTGCCGCATTATTTTCTTTGCCAGGGCCAGACCATTCATATGGGCCCCACAGATCCCTGCATGGGTTTCCTCCATAACCCTTTTAGCCTCTTTTTCATCTAAACATCTGAGTTGCATGCCATCGGCTTGTCTCTTGTACAACACCCCATCTACACTGATGAATTGAGTGGACAGTTTGCGGATTAGCCTTTGGTCTTTTTCAGTGGCCTCTTCCGGGAATATTGACCTCTCCAAATAATTCAGGACATCATAGTACCATGGCTTTCCATCAGTAGTTTCAACATCCCCGACTTGTTCGGTCTCAAAGTATGGCTTGCTCGAACTGGAAATGAGCACAGGCTTCATAACTATTCCTTCGGGGTTATCCCACATGGATACCAAGGTGGCTAGGGCATCTGCCAATTGGTTCTCATCTCGGGGCACGTAGTTAAAAGTGCAGATTTCAAACTGGCCGCTTAGTTCTTTTAAACACCTCACATATGGCAACAGCCGCTCTTCCTTGATGGCCCATTCGCCCCTGACTTGGTGGATTACTAAAGATGAGTCCCCGAAGACCTCTACTGTTTTTGCCCCCACGGCTGAGAGCGCTTCTAACCCAAAGATGCAGGCTTCATACTCTGCTTCGTTATTGGTGGCTCTGTACCTCAGTTTCTTGGCTAAGGGGAGCTTCTCACCATCTGGGGTTACTAGAATTACTCCTGTCCCGGCCCCTTTGTTATTTACTGCCCCATCAAAATACATCTGCCACTTCTGCACGGTGATGGCTACCACGTTTTCGTCGGGGAATTCATACAATAGCGGGTCTCCTTCAATTGGATGGTCAGCAAGGAATTCGGCCACTGCTCGACCTTTAATGGTCTTTCTAGTAATGTATTCCACGTCAAATTCTTGTAGCAATATCAACCATCTTCCCATTTTCCCTAGTAAAGAGGGTGCCTGTTGCAGGTATCGGAGGGGATTTTGCTTGGCAACAGCCTGCACTTTGTAGGAATGAAAGTAATGCCTCAGTTTCTTGGATGCCCAGATTACTGCCAGACAGATCTTTTCCACTTCAACATACTTGGCTTCATAAGGGAGGAATTTCTTGCTGAGGTAGTAAACCGCAAATTCGACCCCGAATTCATCCTCTTGGGCCATCATGGCTCCTACAGAACTTTTCTCTATTGCTAGGTAAAGGATCAGTGGCTTAGCAGGCCGCGGCGGTCGTAGCACTGGGGGATGTTGGAGGTAATCCTTAATGACATCAAAAGCCTTTTGGCAGTCATCGTTCCACTTGACCGGCTGATTTTTCCTGAGGAGCTTGAAGATTGGTTCGCACACCGAAGCGAGCTTGGAAATGAACCTACTGATGTACTGTAATTTGCCCAGAAAACTCCGGACTTCTTTCTCCTTTTGGGGCGCTGGCATTTCTCTGATTGCCTTGATTTTATCAGGGTCCACTTCTATTCCCCTTTGGCTCACCACATGGCCTAGCAACTTACCAGAAGTAACTCCAAAAATGCACTTCTTAG
Source organism: Excoecaria cochinchinensis (assembly GCA_947683425.1). Taxonomy (NCBI): domain Eukaryota; kingdom Viridiplantae; phylum Streptophyta; class Magnoliopsida; order Malpighiales; family Euphorbiaceae; genus Excoecaria; species Excoecaria cochinchinensis. The sequence goes on along the minus strand of CANTUQ010000029.1, from coordinate 297,258 downwards.
GATTAAGGCGAAGGTTATACTTGTCAACCCTCTTAAAGAACTTCTCTAAGGCCTCGAAGTGCCCTTCCCGAGTAGCCGACTTGATCATCATATCATCGACATACACTTCGACCTCCTTGTGGATCAAGTCATCCAGGATCTTAGTGGCCATCCTTTGGTACGTCGCCCCGGCATTCTTCAACCCAAAAGGCATTACTCGGTAGGCGAACGTTCCCCATTCTGTGATGAAAGCTGTCTTGATTCTATCCACAATTCTGTTAAGGATTTGGTTGTATCCCGCATACCCGTCCACAAAGCTATACATCATACAGGCGGCTGCGCTGTCCACTAGTACATCAATATGGGGCAGGGGAAAGTCATCTTTCGGGCAGGCTTTATTCAGGTCTCGGTAATCAACGCACACTCGGACTTTCCCATCCTTCTTGGCTACGGGGACAACGTTAGCTAACCATGTTGGATATTGGACCTCTACCAGAAACTTGGCTTCGATCTGTTTGTGCACTTCTTCCTTTACCTTTTCTGCCCATTCTGGTCTCAGCCTTCTGAGCTTCTGCTTGACCGGCTTGCACTCTGGGTAGGTCGGAATGATGTGTTCGGCAACTGCCCGATCAATCCCTGGCATATCCTCATAGGTCCAGGCGAAGACTCTTTCATATTTTTTCAAAATTCTCTCAAATTTTATCCTTTCCTCAAGAGTTACATCGGATGCTATCAAGATTTCCTTTGGATTTTCCAAAGTCCCGAGATTAAATGTGGTGGTATTGGTTGAGTTAATGTCAAATATAAATGATTCATGCTCGTGATCATGCATAATGAAATCATGAGAAACATCGCACAAGTAAGCAAAGTCATTCATATTATTAAAGTACTCAGAATTACAGACATAATTGTCAAATAGTTCGGGAATAAAAAGTACATCAGCAAAGCTATCATTATCATCTCCCACTGGTGCTGGCTCTGAGGCCGATGGCCCTTCGTCGTCGACGATCTTCAAATCCCCCAACTCTGGTGCTGCCTCTTCATCTTCCACTTTCTCCTTGCCCTTCACCTGGGTGGCCAACAGACTTTCAGTGACAATCTCCTCGGGAACCTCTCGATCCCATGCTAGACTCTGATTGAAGATTTCCTCATCCCAGAAGGCTTCCACCGCCTTGACCATTCCCTCGGACCAGTCAAACACATCATTGAAAATTTCAAAACCTGGGGTGATCTTGCCACTAATCCACTGAGGCTCTGCCTCCCCACAGTAGGCGCATGCCGATGCAGCCGGTACAAAAGTCTCCAAAATGTGCGGCACTTCCGCAGGCTTCTTCTCGGGTTTGCTCTTCTTGGCATCAGTGACGTAGCCCAAACCCTTCCTATCCTTTTGCCCCCTTGTGGCGACAGGCTCTTGAATCCCTTGTGAGCTCTTACCCAAACCAGCCCCGGGGAGAAAGCTCATCTTCTTCATCATATTGACAACTTGGGGACTTACCACTGTCTCGTCTTCCTCATTCACCATAGCCACGTGAAACCCGCTGAAGGGTTGATTGGAAATCCCTAACACCGACACTTGATTGTCACTAGCCGCTTTAATAGTAACGATCTGGCCTTCATGGGGAATCTTGATCATTTGATGGAGCGTAGATGGAACCCCTCCTAACTTGTGAAACCAAGGCCTTCCCAACAGCACTGCGAAGTTAGCCGGTATCGGCAGAACAACAAACTCAGCTTCTATCTCAACTGGCCCGGTCTTGACTTGTGCCTTAAAAGTCCCAGAAGCTTGCCTTCTCGAGTTGTCATAAGCGGTGATGGTCAGATCGGATTTACTCAACATGCTCTCATTCAATCCTAGTGAAGGTAACGCCACTAGCGGGCACACATTAATGGAGGACCCATCATCCACCATGACACAGGCCGTGTGTTTACCATTGACCTGAGCTCGGATATACAGGGGGCGATTATGATTACGACCCTCGATCGGCAAGTCGGCATCAGTGTAAACTATGTTCTCCTCCGATCCTCCTTTCACAAGGCCCAACAATTCGGTTGGTGAGATGGTGGTGGCGACTGTCGATTCACACAAGGCCTCAACCAGCTTCTGCCTGTGGCTCGGGGATTGCCTCAATAGGTCCCAGATGGATATTTGCGCAGTCGTCTTCTTTAACTGCTTTAGAATTTGGTTCTCTTCTGTTTCTCGCTCTTCACTCGGAGGCACTGGATCCTGCTGTCTCTCAACCTCTGGCACCACTCTTCCACTGCGGGTCACTGCTTGCACTTCTTGCACTTCTTCTTCACCCCCAGAACTCCATAGACCCTCTGGCCCATCGGCTTCTTCAATCTCACTTTCACTGGTCGTGTCCCAACATTCTATCATATTGACCTGGGGCCTCTCCCTATTGACTCCCTGTTCGGGGCGGACGATAGCCATGTAATCATTGCCGTAGAGGTCCCTCAACACATACCATTCGGGCAAGCTTGATCCTATCATAAAGACTGGGGGAGGAACGGCGTTATACCCGGTATTCTTCTTCTTTTCCCTCTTTTCAGGGTCGGAGATCTGCTTACTGTCAATGAGATCTTGGACCCGATCCCTTAAAGTTCTGCAGGAGTCAGTGAGGTGACCGGTGTGCTGGTGGAAAGCACAGTATTGATCCCCCCTATGATTTGGCTGGCCATAAGTCTTAGCTTGTCTGGCTGGCAATGGCTGGAGTTTTCCCTCTTTCATTAATCGTTCTAGGACCCAGGACAATGGTCTTCCCAAATTTGAATAGTGTCTCTGGTTTACATCAGTGGCTGACACTTCCGCTGTTCTGCCCACTTTGTTACTGCTGCTTCCGGCGCCACCAGACCTATTTCCCCCTTGGGTCCCGAAGTTCTTCCGAGCAAAACTGTCATTATTGGCCTTCTTTGCCAAGTATTCCGCTTCAGCTTCGATTGCTATGTCTTTTAAGGATTCCCAATCCTTGAGCCCTTTCATCTTAAGCCCCTCCCTCAAATATGGGCTTGCATTTTTGATAAACAGTCTGATTTGGTCCGAGGTATCGGGCTTCCTCTTCATTTCCATAACGCGATTCCTCCACCGCGTAAGGTAGTCATGGAAAGATTCACTAGACTTTTGTTGCAGGAGCTCTAGGTCTTTCAACGTCACTTCCATGCGGGTGCTGCAGTCGTACTGCCTCATGAATTCACTCGTAAGCAGATCCCAATCTTCTTTCGACCTCCTGTCTAAGCCATGGTACCAATCAACCGCTGACCCTGTCAAACTAAGGCAGAAGTATTCTACCTTTTGCTTCTTGGTAAGACCTGTGCCCTTCATAATTAAGGCATACTGCTTAAGATGGGCCGAAGGATCAGACGTGCCATCAAACTTTGGTAAATCTGGCATCTTAAATCTCTGAGGCAGCAGCTCCTCCTCACCCAAATCTACATCTTCGGGGATGACCCCCTTTCCGACCGACACCATTCGTGCGATGGCCTCCATTCTTTCCTCCATCTTCCTCACCACATCATCTTCTAGCTTAGGAGCTTTGCATCTCACTGCTTGAGGGGCTACTGGCTCATCTTCCTCCTCTCCTAAGAAATCGTCCCTCGGGTTTGGGATCCTCACCCTCTGTTGCTCAACTGGTGCCGCCACTCTAGGCTCGGTAATTGGCTGTGGCACAGTAGTGGTTGGTATGGTGGTCTCCACAACAGGTGTTTCGACCGGACCAACAGTTGGAGCTCCAGATGCCTGTCCAGCGTGTGGTGTCATTTGGGCGACAAAGTTTCCCATCATAGCAAGCATTTTCCTTTCAAAGTCTTCGAACCTTTTGTCCAAGTCTTGTGTTGTTACAGCACCCGAATCTTGCGGTAATTCTGCCATTACTGATCCGGAGGATTGTTCTGAATAAGAATCTGAGTTTCTATCCCAATCTGAACCCAAAGCTGATGCCAGACTTGACTGCTCAACTACTTGATTTCTGACCAACCTCCCGCTAGGATCTCTGGACCACTCAAATGGATCTATGATGGCTGAAAAAACTCAATTCGTTAGCATGATGCATGGATGGCATTAAGAATGCATGGTCGTGTTGATGCAGCATCCACAACCACATGCAAGCAAACAGACCCTTCCAACCTTATTCCTCCCACACACGGGGCAATGTGGTCTCTTCCCTAGGTGGGCTTAGTCCATGGGTCAACAGGGGACCCTATGAACGCGCAGAGGGCACGGCGAAAAAGTCGGCAGCATAATAGCTCTAATCTAATGCGCAGGCGCATGAGTTTTGGCCATTACGTGTTTGGACAATTCAATCAAGTTAAGGTGGGCTCACCGGGGCATGGAAGCCTTTGATAAAGGACCACTTAACTTGCTTGATTTTGTTTAACACGCGACGGCCCATATCACAAGCATTGTATTAAGGAGCATACCACCTAGTGGAAGTTTCTATTTGCCATTAGATGAGCTTTAGTCAGGGTGATTTTCTTTAGGCTACCCAAGCATGGTTCGCGCCAACGGGTCTAGCTCATCACGAGCATAACGACCGATTGGGTTTCCATTTTGATATACCAAAAGGTACAAGGCTTGGGCTGGTGATTATCCTTAACACTTCCCTACAATGAGTGAAAGTAGGGTCGTGCTTCGGGAACGCACCGAGGTAAGATAGGGACCAACTAGCGTAAGTCTAAGGCTCTAAAATGATATGATGCAATTTTAGCGAGAGATAGAATTTTAAGTTTTAAAAACCCAATTATACTTTAACCAAAGCACTTTCGGAGTGAAGTCTCAAACATCAAGTCCCCAGTGGAGTCGCCACTGTGACGCGCGCCGAACCCAGCAAGGGCCCTCGCTTTGAATCCGCTTTAGGATTCGAGGTATGAAAGGTTCGCGTCTCTTGATCATGGGCGCCATGAGGCATCATCGGTGTATCCCTCCCAATAGAACATTGGGGAGAATAACCTAGCCTATTGACGCCTAAAGGCACCTTTTGAGGTACTTGGAGTCGCCACCCAATTTGCAAGAAATTAGGAAAAGGTTTCTCACCTCTAACGGTCTAAACCAGAGTTATGGTGTCCGGAACTTCCCTCTTATTCATGCTTTGGTTAGTTATAAATGGATTTTTAACTTCTCAAGATTATATCTCTCATCTCACGCGATTGATGCATTTAAATTAGATAGCGCATTGAAAGCACGTAAGGAAAATAAATAAAAGCAATAAGCAAAGTAAATTGAGAAAGCAGTAAACACCCAAGCACTCAATTACAAGGGAAATAGGGGCGGAATACAATCCCAATAAAAGAAGGTTAAAGATGTAAATGGGGACGGAATACAATCCCCAAAAGATAAATAAAGTTGCCCCAAAAATTAATTACAAGGGCCCGAATAGAAAAGGACTTGAATTTAAAACACTCACACAAGGACGAAATAAAAAGGCATGCATAAATCGGGATATCATTTTAGGAACATTGGTTCCTTCGCACTTGTTCGAAATTTAGGAACATTGGTTCCTTCGTATTAACTTAAAGAGGGTTCGAAGAGTCGTTTTGATTGTTTGAATGAAAACCGGGATGAGTGATCCCATTTTGTAGAAAAGTTGACTCTTCGTTTTAATTGTGGCATTTTTATTGTCGGGCTAAAATAAGGGACATTGGTCCCGGTTTTATTAGTGAAAATCCCCAATTTAATTGTAGAAATGTTTTTGTGATTTTTTATCGCACACGTGCACGAATAAAATATACATTTACAAATAGCACGACATAAAGATAGAGAATTAGAGAGATCTCACCGAAATGGAGTGTCCGTCCACGCGTCGCGACCCATCCGGGGAGTCGCGCGGCGCTCACAAGGCCCGACTCAAATTAAAACTCATACAAAAATTATAGTATCAAAAATATTAGTAAAAATTCTAGATAAATTAATCGAACGAGCGCAAAACATAAAATATAACAATGATAAATGTGGTAATAATAATGCCGATAGTTAAGAGTCATGGCATAAAAAAACAATAACAACATAATATAATGACAACAATAAAATTACAACAAATAGTCATGGCATAATGGCAAAATAATAATAATGGTAACAATAATAATAATAATAATAATAATAATAATAATAATAATAATAAAAATAATAATAATGGCAATGATGGTAGCACAATGAATATGGCAGCAACCTATAATAATAATAATGATAAAAATAATAAAAAAGCAATGGATGGATCAAATAGTGATAGTAATAGTGATAATGGCAATATTTGCTACATGAGGATAATATTAAATAGCAAGGGAAATGATAATATAAATGGGGATTGGTGACCAACGGCAAACAAGTAAAAATTAAACCATAAAATCAAAATAAATCCACATAGAGGAGTTGGACCAAAAGCAAGGCTAGGGGTGTCAACAGTAGCAAAAATAGAAATTATTAACCATGAATAAATATGATAATAGCAACAAAACTAATATTAACAACAATAAATAACATACAAAAAAAAATAAATGAGGACGAGTTCAAGGATGTTTACCCTCTGAATTTTTGAGATTGGAAATAGGATGTCTCGATCGATTTCCTTGTCGAATATTTTTTTTGATGATAATAATATTTGAAATAAATATAAAATCTGTGTTCTAAACAAATTATCTTGAGAAAAATATTTTTTGTGGGATGAAGGAACAAAGAAAATTAATTTTTCTTGCTCAAATCAACCCAAGATTAAGTGTTTTGTGATGGCAAAACTAAGATTTTTAAAAGAGAGCTTGAAGAATTTTTGAAGAATTTTTAAGAAGCAAGAAGAGCTTCCTGGAGAGTGCAAAAAAGTTGAGAGGAAAAGCCAAGGAATAAACCTTGAATTAATCTCCCGTCCTCCCAAAAATGAGGGCAAATTCCTCATTTAATTCTGTCTTGGCCAAAAATGGCAAGGGACAAAAAACCTTCCTTTTTAGTTAATCTAAAATAACATAAAATGGTGAAACAACGGAAACTGAAAAAATCAGAAAATCAGACTGAAAACAGCGCAAAAAACGGACAGGCGAAACAGGTCGCGTGGAGGAGCCAAGGGCGCGCGGAGCGCTGCGCGTGGTGCCTTGGCACCGCGCGCGGCAGGCTGCCGCGCGCAGCCTGCCTCGCGCAGGCAGGTCGCGCGAGGCAGCTGCCTCGCGCGCAGGGGGGTCGCGCGAGGCAGCAGGCCTCGCGCGCAGGGGGGGCGCGCGGAGCGCCCGCCCCTGCGCGCAGGGGGGGGCGCGCGGAGCGCCCCGCACCGCGCGCAGGGGGGTCGCGCGGAGCGCCCGCCCCTGCGCGCAGGGGGGGGCGCGCGGAGCGCCCCGCACCGCGCGCAGGGGGGTCGCGCGGAGCGCCCGCCCCTGCGCGCAGGGGGGTCGCGCGGGGCACCGCCCGCCCCTGCGCGCAGGGGGGGCGCGCGGAGCGCCCGCCCCTGCGCGCAGGGGGGGCGCGCGGAGCGCCCGCCCCTGCGCGCAGGGGGGGCGCGCGGAGCGCCCGCCCCTGCGCGCAGGGGGGGCGCGCGGAGCGCCCGCCCCTGCGCGCAGGGGGGGCGCGCGGAGCGCCCCGCCTCGCGCGCAGGCGCCCCTGCGCGCTGGGGCGGCCTGCCTCGCAGGCGCCCCTGCGCGCTGGGGCAGCCTGCCGCGCAGGCGGCCCCGCGCCGCCGCGGTGGCACTCGCGAAAAAATTTTTTTTTTATTTTTTTTTATTTTTAATTTTGACACAATATTAATATTTTTTCCCATTTTAAATTTTAATCCCTAAAATATATATTTTAAAATTATTTTTCGAAAAAAACATGATCTTGACAAGGGAACGGTCGATTCTCACTTTTCTTGCCGTAAGTCGTTCTTTTGTTTCATCATCGGGTAATTCTGATCTTGGACCGCCTCGGGACCCGGTGTCTACAATAACCCATAACATTTAAAACCACAATGAACATCAAGAAACCACAAATTTCCAGAAATTCATGCATATCCAAAAACCCATATATGAACATCACTTAAAAGAAAGTTCCCAAACCTTATCTCTTTAGCTCCAAATCTAGTGAGCTCTAATAGAACTAGCCTTCTCCTTGCCTTTCGGGTCACGGGGAGGCTCAACTAACCATCAAACCAACAAACACACAAAAATACAAACCCTAGATTAAAAACCCAAACCCAGAAAATGAAGAAGAAGAAGAACGCAATGGAAATGCAGAAAACTCACCAATTACTTCTAAGAATTATCAAAATCCACCAACTCCAACCAACAAGGAACTAGCCAAAGAAAGGTAGAGGAAGAGGGAGTAGAAGGGAAAGCAAAATAGAGAAGAGAAGGGGAGAACGAGAATGAAGAATAGATTTTTTGTTCTTCCCCTTCTCTTTCCTCAATTATCCAACCCTCCACTATTCCCCTTTCTACATGGCACAACATGATTGGTGGGTTTTAATAACTCACACCCTAACAACCAACATTGCACATACACAATGCAATCCCCACTTATAATACCCTACAAGTGTGTGAGCACACACACACAAGCACAACCTCACAAACACACCCTAGTATGATATGCTCAAGCACACCAAAACATAACCCAACTAATTCACACCCAAAACACCGTACATGCACTTCATACTAACAAGACCTTCAAACATGCATTTTACCCAAAATGCCCTTATCAAAAGCCAAAACACACACAATACATGCACACACAGATGGCTCATTCTACTAAGGGGCAAACGGGGTGTGACATTAATGCTTTCTAATATGCTTGCAAATGCGCTTTAAATTTAATGTATTATCGCGTGAGATGATAGATGGAATTTTGATTTCTTAAAAACTCACCTATAAACTTTAAGTCATTAATAAGAGTGAAGTTCGGAAAACCATCTCTGGTTTAGACCAATAGAGGTTAGAGACCTTTCCCAATTTCTTGTAAATTGGGTGGCGACTCCAAAATACCTCAAAGGCGCCTAAAGGCATTGCGAGTCTAGATGATCCTTTCCAATATTCTATTGGAAAGGAGGCATCCAAGATGACTCATGATGCCCAAGATCAAAAAGACGCAGACCAATCCCTCGAGCCCTAAAAGCGGGCTTAATGAGGGCCTTGCTGGTTCGGCGCGCGTCACAGTACTCTAGAAGGATTCAGGCGTATTGAGAATAAGTGGTGACTAAAGTTGTGCAAGTTGAAGTGTTGGGTATGCTAAATGAACAATTTAAGAATTAATGTCAAAATTTCGGTAAGTGCGGTAAATTATAAAATTGTGAAGTATAGAATTAGGATTTGATTGAAAAGATAAAATTAATTAAGTGGGCCAGTGTAAAGGATTAGTAAGTTATAAGTTAAGTGCAAGAAGAATTAAGAGTGGAAGGATTGAAAGAGAAATTTGACATAAATATCTAAATTGGACCAATAGCAAGGTGACATGTGGCAAGGAATTATAAGAAGTATAAAAAAAGAGAGAGAAGGAGAGAAAATCTGTCTCCCCTCTCTTGTTCCCATATTCCCCTCTTCTTCTTCTTCTTCTTCTTCTTCTTCTTTTTCTTTAATGTTAATTTCTCTCTCTTAGATCAAGTCCCAAGAGTTACAGGATAAAATTTGTGGGTTTAAGTGATATAAGTGAAGATTGTTAAGGTAAGGTGGATTACAAGCTTTGATTTCTCTTTTGTTTCTTCTTAATTAGGTTTTGAACTAGATGTGTGTTTTGTGTATGTGTTTGTATGATTGATGAGGATGTTGGATGAGAAAGACCTTGGATGAGTTTGTGAGCAAGAAAGGTCAGATAAGGGAGATATTAGGAGTAGAGCAGTTAAGGTTTGGGATTTTGTTATTTTGATGAATATTATGATTTGGGGGTTTTGATTTGGTTTTCTGGAAATGTATGAGGTTAATGTTATTTAGATGTGTTTAAATGCTATATGTGTCGCACGCCGAACCCCGGGGCGCACTGAACGCCCGCTTTTAGGGCTTTCGAGAGATGTTTATAAAAACTTGTAAGAATTTACAAGTGCGTCCATTTTGGGCAACAAGGAGGTTTCTTGGAGTTGCCACCCAATAGAGCATTGGGAATGGTCGTCTAGCCTCTGTGAGCCTAAGATAGCATTACTATGTCCATTTTAGGCAAGCCAGAGGTGTCGTGGAGACCCCACCCTAATAGAATATTAGGATGGTCCTCTCATCTCGTGGAGCCTAGGACTATGCAAGTTGGGCCTTTTTTTAGGCAATAAGAGATATTTTTTAGGCCCCAACCCACTAAAACATTGAGATGGTCCTCTAACCTCGTTGAACCTAAGACTATAGAAAGTTCGGGACTTCCCATTTATTCATACCTTGATTAAAGTTATAATTGAGTTTTGAATTTATCATTTCATCCCATTTTGCATTCAATGCAATTAATTAAAGCACAGTTCGACCACATAAGGAAAGCGATAAGCAAGTGCGAAATTAAAATAAAGTACATGAAAGTAAGTTACAACAAAACTAGCGGCGAAATACAACTCCAATTGTAAATAAAATATAAATCATACATAAAATGGGCTATTCATTAAGGATGAGGACATTGGTCCTCACATGCATGGTTAAAGAAAACAATTTTAGGGTGATAATTTATTTTGGATGAAAAAATTGGGACATTGGTCCCATTTTATCAGAAAAGACTCAATTTATTAATAAAAATATTTTTAGTGATTTTCTTTTTAAACGTGCATAAAAATAAATAATTTTATATAAAATGTACAAATACGACAAATAAATCAAAATAAAGGAAAATGCAGAATTTAGATATGCAAACCAAAGTGAGATTCCTAATCCCTCGATCTCGCATCTTCGTCCATGGACAATGCTCAAATAAAAAGACATGTGTTATAGCCAAAAAGAAAAAGAAAATTAAGGTTAGTAATTAAATCAAATCGAATAAAATACAAAAAAATAAAATGGATCAATCAAATTAAATGAAATATATAAAATGAAATAATAAACAAAATTAAATTAAATAAATAAAACTAACAAATATATTAATTAAGCCAAGTAAGCCGAGTAAGCGAGTAAAACAAATAAATAAAAGGATAAAACATGTAAGAATGAATGAATAAAATAGTGTATGTGTGCAAAGTAAGATGGACCCTACGTGAGTAATGCATGGAAATTAAAAGGAAAAAAGCACAAAGATGGCCACTGTTCACGTGGCCATCATGTAAGGAAAATGAAGAAAATAACTTAATTTGACTAAGTTGGCAAAATAGGATTATTGAATTAAGGATGCAAAAATTGACATGATTAATTAATGTTATCACAATTAACATAAAATATTTACATAGCAAAAAGATCAGTCAAAATGAATTAATTAATTACATGTTAAAAATAATGAGGAATCAAAGCAAAATAAATTAATTACATGTTAGAAATAATAAGAAATCAAAGCAAAAATAAATTAAATACATGAACAAAAATAATATAGAAACATATTAAATAAGACAAATATACAAATAATAGAATAAATAAATAAAAACAATAAAAATATACATATTAATCAATTAAATATGAACAAAAATGAATAGAAGAAAAAAAATGAGATCAGACCCAGAATATTTACCCTCAGAGTTCGGATTCGATGAGGGAAAAAAGTTAATTGATTTCATTGTTTTTGATTTGCAAGATTAGAGTTGTATACGATAAAAAATGAAATTTTATTCCAAGAAATAAATTGTAAAAAAAAAAATGAAATGAAATAAAAATTCTTAAGAACAAAGATTGAATTTATTTGTCTCAAGAAAATAATTGATAAAAAAAAAAAGGTAAAAATCTCAAGAGCAAAGAATCATTCCTCTTTCTAAAGAAAAAAAAAATGAAAAAACTTGATTTTTAGAAAATCAAATGAAATTTGGATTTTAAGAACAAACAATTATTTTGTTTGTCTCAAAATTCATTTTTTATTAAAAAGGAGTTTCAATAAAAATTTGTTGAACAAATTTAATTGAAAACAAAGAACAAGTCAAAAAAATAAATTTTGAGAGCAAATAATTATTTTATTTGTCTCAAAATTAATTTCTATCAACAAAAATCCTTCTAAAAATATGTTTTACAAGAAATTCCATTGAAAAAGAAGAAGTAGAAGAAGAATTGGATTTTTTTTTTTGTAGGAACTCTTACCTTTGAGGAGAAAACCTAAAAAATGTAGATAGAAGTTTGTTGAAGAAAAGAAGAAAAATGAATTCTCCTCCCCTTTCTCTTTCCATCTTTTTCTTTTTATAATAAGAAAAACATGAAAAAAAATTATTAATTAAGGAAAAATCCTTAATTAATTCAAATATTATTTACTTGTATTTTAAAAATGGAAAAAATAATGATAAAACCTTAAAAAAGGGATAAAAAATCAGATTTTGGTCAAAAAATCTGGAAAAAATGGTTTTGGGGCGAAAATGCTGAGTTTCGGCGGAATAGGGCCGACAGACAAGTGTCGGTCGCGCGTCCAGCGCGTGGAACAGTGCAAGGATGCTGCGCTCGTGCGCTTTCGCAGACGCGCTGCCACGCAGACATTCGCGAATTTTATTTTTTTATTTTTTTTTAATTTTTAAATAAAAATACTATAATTTCTAAACCCCATTTTTCAAATCTAATTTTCAAAATATTTTTTTATTAATTTTTATTTTTTTACTCTAAAATGCAAATTTGAGAAGGAAATCATCACTTTTAACCTTTTTGCCTTTAAACAGGCATCTTATCATCATTGGGTAACTCTGATCTGGGCTGCCTCAGGATCTGGTGTCTACAGTTGCCCCTAATTTTGGGAAAACTAGTGCACTAGTGCCTAGATGAGCCAAAATTCAGAGAAGAAGGAAAGAGATGCGTACCTGAGGCAGCCCTTTGCCTTCCGTGGGGTGTACGAGCTGGTAACCCCTCGTGCCGAGTTGTAGTGTATTTTATCGCAACCTTTTGACGATTCATTCAACCACCTTCATCCAGCTGGTCTCGTCTCAGCCTGCATGATTCCTGACAGTCGTGAGAGGCAGTGTTATCCAACTGCAACCCAATTGCAATTTATTTTATTGCATGTGTCCCACTGGCCTCGTCACGGCTTGCACAGTATCTGAGAGATGGAGTGTTCTCTAACCACAATCCCATTGTGATATGTTCTATTACATGTGTCCTGCTAGCCTCATCTCAGCTTGCACGGTGTTTGTTATATGTAGTGTTCTCTAACTACAATCCCGTTGCGATCTGTTCTATCGCATGTGTCCCGTTGGCCTCATCTCTGCTTGCACGGCATTTATTAGATGCATTGTCCTCTAGCTACGATCTCGTTGCGATCTGTTCTATCGCATGTGTCCCACTGGCCTCATCTCGGCTTTGCACGGCGTCTGTGAGATGCAGTGTTCTCTAACCACAACCCTATTGCGATCTGTTCTATCGAATGTATCCCGCTGGCCTCATCTCGGCTTTCACAGCGTCATTGAGATGCAGTGTTCTCTAAGTACAATCCCATTGCGATCTGTTCTATCGCACCCGCTGGCTTCATCTTGGCTTGCACGGTGTCTATGAGATGCAGTGTTCTCTAACTACAGTCCCGTTGCGATCTGTTCTATCGCAGGTTTCCCGCTGGCTTCATCTAGGCTTGCACGGTGTCTGTGAGATGCAGTGTTCTCTAACTACAATCCCATTGCAATCTACTCTATCGTATGTATCCCGCTGGCCTCATCTCGGCTTGCACGGTGTCCTTGCTAACCCCCATCTGGTCTGCAAGGCATGTGATTGAATGTTATGTCTTACTGCCCGCTTCTGGGGCTTGCACGGTATAATCTTGCTAACCCCCATCCGGTCTGCAAGACCTAAATTTTTATTTGCTGACCTCCATCAGGCCTGCTTGGTTTCTACTTGTTATCCACTATCTGAATGATGTAGTGTCTAATTTGCTAACCACCATCCGGTTAGCCCAGTGCCTGACTATTGACCATCCTTGGGTCGGCACGGTGACTCATTCGTCGTTGTCTTTGCTGGCGCTTATCCTGAACCTTTTTTCCTACAAAAAGGACAAAGCAAATGTGCAGGGTATATCAAAGAGATGCATACCTGTGGGAGTACATACCTGTTGGGGTCAATATCAGACGGGTGCCCCCTGAAGGACGGTTGGTTGTTCACTGGAGACATCTTCCACCTTGATTGCATCGAATCATTTTCCAGACATCCAAAGTGTGGATATTATCTTCTTGTAAAGTTCAGATATCATCCTCTTGGATTTTTGTCGAGCCTTTTCTAGACTTCCAAAGTGCAGGACACCATTCTCTTGATTGCACCGACTGTGATATACCAGATACCAATCCCTCTATCATCTCCAACAGGAACCTCCTTCTTGAAAAGACCTGATTGCCCCTGGCATGGTGTGCATGAATAGACTTGTTTCTTCTGGGCATTCCCCCTCTATACAGACACACCTGACTTTATGCCCACAGGACCTGACTTTATGCCAAATCTGTTTGTAGACATCGGGTCCCGAGACAGCCCAGATCAGAGTTATCAGATGAAGATATCGGTACCCGTTCCATGGGAAAAGGAGTGAAGTCGTAGGCTGTAACCCTTAAAATTCACAAATTTAAGTGGCTAAATGCTCAAAATTTTTATCTTTTGCTTCTAAAAGGGCTTTTTTCTGTCTAAAATTCTTTTTTCTGGCGACCGATGCCCATCAGTAGGAGTGAGTGATGCCCATCGTTCGGGCTTGAGGGGCATCTGTCCCTTGCGCGAAAAACGCCCGTCACTAGCGCTTGAGGGGGCCTGTCCCTCGCGCGAGCGTCGCCCGTCGCTGTTACCCATCCCTCGCTTGGATGCCCACTGCTCAAAGATAGGTACACCCTCGTGATCGACGCCCATTGGTGGGCTGAGGGACACCCGTCGGTCAGGTCCTGTGGGCGTCTTGTGGAATTTTAATTTTTAAAATCTTATTTGATTTTGAATGATTTGATTTTATTTTGAGCGATACCCATTGCTCGCGCTTAAGGGGGGCCTGTCCCTTACACGAGGGATGCCCATCACTCATGCTTGAGGGGGCTTATCCCTCGCATGAACGTTGCCCATCGCTCGCGCTTGAGGGAGCCTATCCCTCGCGCGAGCGACACCCCTCGCTGTTACCCATCCCTTGCGTGGATTCCTACAGCTTAAGAGACAGGTATGTCATCGTGATCGACACCCATCGGTGGGCCGAGGGATGCCCGTCGGTCAGGTCCTGTGGGCGTCTTGCAAAATTTTTATTTTTTAAATCTTATTTGATTTTGAATGATTTGATTTGATTTTCCAAATCTTATTTAAATTTGGAAATTATTTGATTTGATTTTCCAAATCTTATTTATATTTGGAAATGATTTTATTTTATTTTCCAAATCTTATTTAAATTTGGAAATGATTTGATTTGATTTCAAAATCTTATTTAAATTTGGAAATGATTTGAATTCTTTCTTCTCCAGCCTATAAATAGCAGGCTAAGTTTCGAGGTCAGGGGTTAGCAATTTTTGAGTTAGAAAATTTTCATGAGAAAAAGGTTTTTTTTCCAATTTTTGTCTTTCAAACATTCTTGGAAAAGGTATTAGGAAGAACTCGAGAAAGGGAAAATAATTTTATTTCCTTAGTCTATCCTTATTAGTTCTGAAATTGCCTACAAAAGATAAAAAAGAAATCAAGATCAAGAAATAAAATATTTTCTCTTGATTTATCTTCCAAAAATTCTGAACTATTTGCAAAGAGCAATTTTTTTCACAAAAGAAATTATCTTTAAACCATTTTCACTAGTCAATGGCCTTGTAGAAATCAAGGGAACTTCACGCGATTTCTACCTTCCAAAAATCAATATTCCGAGGGTAAATATTTTGGATTAGTCCCTTCATAGCAAGTTTAATTTATTTTAATTAATCCATTTTATCACCTTATTTTCTTTATTGTTAATTAATTGCACAAAAGCGAGTTTTCGAAACCTCCTGGGTTCGATATGCATCACAATGGCGACTCCGCTGGTGACACTTGAGACTTCGCTTCGAAAGTATCTCGATTAAAACTCACAATCAAGTTTTAATTTAAAAATTTCATTCCTCTTCAAAATTTGCATAGCCTATCATTAGAGCCTTAGATCTATGCTAGTTTGGTCGATCTTTTAGCCCCGATGCATTCCCGAAGCACGACCCTATGTTCACTCAATATCGAAAAGTATTAAGGATAATCACCAACCCAAGTCTAGTACCATTGGTTATATCAAATGATGACCCAACCGGTCGCTATGCTCATGATGAGCTAGACCCGTTGGCAGGGATCATGCTTGGGTATCCTGAAAGTATCATCACCCTTGCCAAAGCTCATGTAATGAAAGTAAATACTTCTCCTAGGTGGTATGAACCATAATATTATGCTTGCTATATGGATTACTTTGTATTGGACAAACCTAGATAAGTTGTTTGGTTACCTAATAAAAGGCTTTCATGCCCCGATAGGCCCATGCTAGTTTATTCTGATTGCCTGAATGCACAATGATCATAACCCATATGTACGTTCATTAGATAAGAGGTGTTACACTGCTAGTTTTATGCATCCATTGGGTTCCCCGATAATCCATGGATTAAATCCACCTAGAAAAGAGACCACGTGACCTCATGTGTGGGAGTAACAAGGTAGAAAGGATCTACATGCTTGCATGTGGTTATAGATGTTGCGTAAAGCACAACCATGCGTTATATGTCATTCATGCATCATCCTAATGGACTATGTTTTGCAGCCATCGTAGATCTATCTAGGCGGTCTAGAGGTCCCCATGGACGACTGATTAAAAATTCAGTCTTTGAGCTGCCAGAAAGGGTAGATACTCAGAATCATTCACCGAGAGCAGGGAAGCTATTGCCTCCCAGTTTTTAATAGATAGTGATATGGCCAACCCATTGAGGGAAGCAGATGCCACTCGTGCCATGGTAGCCGAAGAAGTTGGTAGGAGGTTGAAGGAGTTTAAAAATAGGATTATAGCTATGATGGGGAACTTAACGGCAACAATGGCATCGCCTGTTGGACCAAACCCAACTGCCCCTCCTGGTGGACAAAATGAATGGGAGGCAGTTAGGGAAGACCCCTCGAAAGAGGTACGTCCCCCACCAATAGATCTCAGAGCAATCACATCCTCGGGCCAGAGAAGAGGTAGAGCTCACAAGGTGGAGGACGACTATATAAAAGAGGAGTATGAGGAACCCACAGGGGTGAGGGGTAAGGCCCCTCAAATAGAAGAGGTTATATGGAAAAAAATGGAGGAGAAGTTTGAGGCTATACCTCGGATTCTAATAATGGGGAAGGGGATGAACCCCGAGGATAAAGAGCTGGAGGGAGAGGATCTGATCCCTCAAAATTTTAAAATGCCTAATGTCCCGAAGTTTATCGAACCCCACCACACATATTAAGCAATACTCGTTGGTAATGAAGGGTACTATTTTAACCAAGAGGCAGAAAATAGAGTACTTCTATTTGAGCTTGATGGGTCCCGTAGTGGACTGGTACCATGGACTAGATAGAAGAACGAAAGAAGGGATCTGCTAACTGAGGAGTTCCTTAGATAATATGACAGCAGCACACGAATGGAGGTAACTTTAAAAGATTTAGAGCTACTGCAGCAGAAACTAAAGGAGTCATTCCATGAGTACTTGACTCGATGGAGGAACCGAGTAATGGAGATGAAGAGGAAGTCGGATACTCCAAACCAGATTAGGCTCTTTATCAGGAATGCCAGCCCATATCTTAATGAGGGGTTGAAGATAAAGGGATCAAAGGACTGGGAATCCCTGAAGGATATAGCCATTGAGGCCGAAAGTGAATACTTAGCGAGGAGGGCAACCAATGAGGCCTTTGCTAAGAGAATCGGCGGTAATCAGGGAGTAAGTAGGCCTACAAGCTCTGGTAGTAGCAGTAAGACAGGCAAGATAGCTAAGGTCTCAGCGACAGGGGCAAGTTAGAGGTATTTTTTGAACCTATGGAGGTCTTTATCCTGGGTGCTAAAGAGGCTAATGAAGGAGGGAAAGTTACAACCTCTAGTACCTCGACTTGCCTGAAGCTAAGGACAACCGGGACACAAGGAGGATGAGTATTGTGCTTACCATCAGCACACCGGGCATACTACTGACAGTTGTCGGACATTGAGGCATGCCATCCAAGATCTTATCGACTCCAAACAAATCACAAATCCGAAGAAGAGAGTCAACCAGAAGAAGCCTGGGTACAACTATTTTTATGATTGAGTCAGGGCTACCTGAGTGGTTTGTCTTGAGAGAATTATATGGTGAAAAAAACGTTGTTATCACTTGCCCTAAGAGGGCAAGTGAAGAAGGGATTCCCATGGCAACGATAGACTATTGGTCCACTAATGACAGTGGAAATGATGATAACACTGATGATGAGGAAAAATCTCCTGACCCACGGGGTTCAGAAGAGGAGGAGAAGGAGATCGGAGCAGTGACCCAAAGTGAAAGGGTAGTTTTGAAAGTAGAGAAGCCGCAAGATCCAGAGGAAGTATGTGCAGAAAAGGAGCCGGAGGAAGATCAAGTGATGAAGCAACTGAAAAGGATGCCGACTCAAATATCAATATGGGATCTGCTGAGACAATCTCCTTCGCATAGGCAAAAGTTAGTAGAGGCCTTATACGAGTCTATAATGGTGACTACCATCTCCCCTACAGAGCTATTGGATATAGTGAAGAGAAGTGCTGGAAAAAATGTAGTTTATTCGAGTGTTGATTTGCCAGCGGAAAGCCGCAATCATAACCGCCCTTTGTACATAAGGGTACAGATCAAAGAGAAGCACACTGCTTGCTTTATGGTGGATGATGGTTCCTCCATAAATGTCTGCCTTTTGGTGGCAATGTCATCCTTTGGAGTGTTAGAGGACATGCTGAACAGGTTAGATCTTATAATAACTGCCTACGATAACTCTCAAAGGCAAGCATTAGGGACATTCAAGACAATGGTAAAGACTGGGCCTATAGAGACAGAGGTGGAGTTTGTAATACTTCCCGTCCCAACTAATTTTTAAGCACTGTTAGGCAGGTCGTGGTTCTAAAAATTAGGAGGGGTGCCATCCACTTTGCACCAAATGATAAAGATTTCTTATGAGGTGCAGGTGGTGACAATCAAAGCTGCTAAGGAGAATTAGGTATCTATACTTGAAATTGCAAGGCGCCCCTTCAACGGGTTTCATGTGGCTGTGATTTGTGAGAAAGGTGATATCACAGGGAGCCCACAGGTGGTAAACATGTTGAAAAAGATGTCCTTCCTTCCCGAAGCTGGGATTGGGGAAGAACTCTCAGGGGACACAAGCAGCCACTGCAATGAGAGGTTAGAAGGATCGAAAGGGCCTTGGATATAAAGGCACAACTATGTTGAGCAAGAAGACAACTGGTGAGATCCCTCACATTAAGGAGAGTTTTATGCCAGCCGCCTTAATGTGTGCCTATGTGGGAGAAGCTGAACCTCAGTGGGTAGATGGAAAAGTCATGTCAGTTTCGAGGTTTTTAATAACATCTTTGATTAGGACATTGGAATAATCAAGCCACTGGGATGAAGAAATCATAACTAAGGGGACTATCTGGGACCGAGAAGCACCCAAAGAGATTGTCACGGAGAGGTTGATGGCCACCCGAGTGAAAGGGAAGGAGAAGGTGAGAGATGAAGCTTTAGAGAAATAAGGTGAAGTTCCACAAGGGGTTACTACAGAGTCTCCAAAATGCCAAGATGACACTCAACTGTCGGCTGCAACAACATCGGCATCGGCAGAGCAAGAAGATGATAATTTAGATTTTCTTTTTGTACCAGAACTATTTAATAATGTTTATGATGTTTCAAATTCAATCAATAAGATGAATGATTTTGCTTACTTATGCGATGTTTCTGATGATTTCACTATGCATAATCATGATCATGACTCATTTATATTTGACATTGATTCAACTGATGTCATTCCATTTAATCTCAGAACTTTGAAAAATTCAAAGGAAATCTTGATAGCATCTAATATAACTCCTGAAGAGAGGATAAAATTATAGAGAATATTACAAAAATATGAAAAAGTCTTCTCCTGTACCTATGAAGATATGCCAAGAGTCAACCGGGAGATTACCGAGCACCCGATCACATACCAGTCAAGTAGAAGCTCAGAAGACTCAGGCCAGAATGGGCAAAAAAGGTCAAGGAAGAAGTCCACAAACAGATTGAGGCCAAGTTTTTATCGAGGTCCAATATCCAACTTGGTTGGTCAACGTCGTTCCGGTAGCCAAAAAGAATGGCAAGGTACGTGTATGTGTGAATTACCGGGATTTTAACAAAGCTTGTCCTGAGGATGACTTCCCTTTACCCCATATAGACGTTTTAGTCGACAATGCAGCTGCTTGCATGATGTACAGCTTTGTGGATGGATATGCCGGGTATAATCAGATCCTCAACATGATAGCTAATCGGATTAAGACAGCTTTTATAACTGAGTAGGTCACATTCGCTTACAGAGTAATGCCATTTGGGCTGAAGAATGCAGGGGCAACTTATCAAATGATGGCTACTAGGATCCTCGATGACTTGATCCATAAGGAGGTGGAAGTATATGTCGATGATATGATGATCAAGTCAGCCACTAAAGAATGACATTTTGAGGCTCTAGAGAAGTTCTTTCGGAGGATCAACAAGTATAATTTGCGGTTGAACCCTAAGAAGTGCATCTTTGGAGTCACCTCGAGAAAATTATTAGGGCATGTTGTCAGTTAGAGAGGAATTGAGATTGACTGAATAAAGTCAAAGCCATCAGGGAAATGCCAGTGCCTCAAAAAGGAAAAGATTTTAGAAATTTCTTGGGGAAATTACAATATGTCAGCAGATTTATTGCCAATCTCACTTCGATTTGTGAACCGATCTTCAAGCTGCTCAGGAAAGACCAGCATATGATATGGAATGATGATTGTTAGAAAGCTTTCGACACTATCAAGGAACACTTGTTAAATCCCCTAATTTTGAGACCATCCCAGCCAATTAATCCTTTAATCTTATACCTGGCAATAGAATATAGTTCAGTAGGTGCCATGATGGCTCAGGAGGATGAATTCGGAGTAGTGTTTGTTGTTTACTACCTTAGCAAGAAGTTCCTCTCTTATGAGATCAAGTACACTGAAGTCGAAAAGATTTGCCTTGCAATGATTTGGGCCTCTAAGAAGTTAAGACATTACTTCCATTCTTACAAGGTACAAGTTGTTGCTATGCTGAACCCTCTCAGGTACCTGTAGGAAGCTCCCTCTTTGTTGGGCAAAATGGGAAGATGGCTATTGCTCCTACAAGAATTTGATGTTGAATATGTTACCCAGAAGACAATCAAGGGTCAGGTAGTAGCAGAATTCTTGGTGGAGCACCCTATCGAAGGAGATTCATTTGAGTTTAACTTCCCAGACGAAGATGTCACGGCTATTATAGTACAAGGTTGGCAGTTGCACTTTGACGGAGCGGTTAATAGCAAGGGGGCAGGAGTAAGAATCATTCTTATGACCCTAGACGGTGAAAAACTCCCATTAGCCAAGAAACTAAGGTATAAGGTTATTATTAATAACGAAGCCGAATATGAAGCTTGCACTTTCGGGTTAGAAGCTTTGTTAGCCTTGGGGGCAAAGAATGCAGAGGTCTTTGGGGATTCATCGCTAATAGTTTATCAGATTCGGGGTGAATGGGCTGTAAAAGAACAATGACTGATGCCGTATGTGAAGCACTTGAAGATTTTGAGCAGTCGGTTTGAGACATGCACCTTCCATTTTGTCCCGAGGGATGAAAACCAATTAACTGATGTGCTCGTGACTTTAGAGTCGATATGGGATAATCCAAAAGGGCTAGTCATGAATCCCGTCTTGATCTCAAGCTCTGAGAAGCCTAGTTTCAAGTCTAATCCAATCATGGAAATTGAAGTTGTTGATGGGAAGCTGTGGTACAGTGACATTAAGAACCACTTAGAAAGGATGGAGTTCTCAGAAGGAGCTACTGAAAAGGACCAAAGATTGATCCGCAAACTATCTATCCAATTTATCTGCATAGATGGCATGCTATACAAACGGCAAGTCGATGGCATTCAGCTAAGATGTGTGTACAAGCAAGAAGCTAAGAAGGTCATGGAAGAAACTCATGTCGGAGTCTGTGGAGCCTATATGAACAATTTAACACTGGCAAAGAAGATCATGAGACAAGGGTTCTATTAGCTTACAATGGATACGGATTGCTCGAAGTATGTGAAGTAGTGTCAATTGTGCCAACAGTATGCAGACCTGAGCCATTTACCAGTTTCAAAATTGCATAGCTTGACATCACCTTGGCCGTTTGAAGCTTGGGGAATAGACATTATAGGAGAAGTACATCCTACGGCCTCCAATGGACATAGGTTCATCATAGTTGCTATTGACTACTTCACTAAGTGGGTAGAAGCCAAGTCCTTCAAGAAAGTCGACGCTCGAGATATGGCCAAATTCATTGAAAAGAATCTGATATGCAGATATGGTCTCCCACACCACGTTGTGTCTGATAATGGGGTACAGTTTATGGCTGAAACTAAAAAGTTGCTCCAGAAGTATGGCATTGAGCACCATAAGTCTTCTCCGTACCACCTACAGGCTAATGGGGTAGTTGAAGTAACAAATAAGAATTTCAAGAAGATCCTGTCCAAGATGGTTAAGAACTACAAGAATTGGGCTGAGAAGCTGCCTTTTGCCCTCTGGGGCTATAGAACCACCATCAGAACTTCTACGGGAGCCACGCCTTATTCCTTAGTGTATGAGACAGCAGCAGTATTTCCAGTGAAAGTGGAGCTTAAGTCTTTAAGGGTAGTCATAGAGGCTCAGATTCCAAAAACTGATTGGGCACAGCAGCGGTTGCAGCAGTTAAACATGTTAGACGAGAACAGGTTGCAAGCTTCTTATCACAATTAGATATATCAAAAAAGACTAGCTCGGTCATTCAGTAAGAAAGTCAGGAAGCATCCACTGGAGGAGGGAGATTTATTCTTCAAACAAATGAGACCAGGTGCTCCGGACATACGGGGTAAATTCAGGCCAACATGGGAAGGTCCATTCGTTCTCAAGAAGTTGTTGTCCAAGAGAGCAACGATTATGATAGACAGTGATGGAAATGAGTTGAAAGAACTGGTCAATATCGACAGACTCAAAAGGTTCCATGGCTAAATACATAAAAATCAAAAGAAGAGAATAGAAGCCCGGCGGGTCAAAATTCGAAAAAAGGCGGCCTTTCTAAAATTGGGCACCTCGTCAGGGTGAAAATTGAAAAAAGGCACCCTGAGCAAAAATTAGAGGCTTGAGAAAAAATGTCCAATCAAGAAAACCCAAGATGACTGATTGGAAATAAAAGTTTGATGCTATCAAGATCAATTTTGAGATTAAGTGTAATTTTGCATTTTGAGTGTATGTTAGATAATGGTCATGTATGGTGAAATCATACTGAAATGTACACAATTTTGCAAAATATATAAAGCAGCAATGATTCAACTCATTCGTTCATTATCTTCTGGTTCTTTTATAAAAAGAAAAACATTATTCATTATTGAATGTATGAAATCTAATGACTAAGCTCTACTACTGCTCTCGCTAGCCAGATGCCTAAGCCGATGAGTTCTGTTATCGACTACAGGACTAAGCACCCATCTCTTGTATGCACTAGTGAAAGTCGTGGAACGATCCCTGATAGAAGGTATAACAGTCTTCACCGGCAGCTGCGCTCAGAGGCTATGGTATCTAGAAGTGAAAGCTGAAGATAAGACGCCACCCTGAAAAGATAAAGGGTGCCTCACGACTTCTTAAGTCCCTTCGAACTGTCAGATACAACGGGCCGCAATGTAAAAGGTAGCCTCGTGAAGCCCACATAAAGGACCCTAAAGGGCCATCCAGAGTCACAGCTGAA
This sequence comes from Excoecaria cochinchinensis, assembly GCA_947683425.1. Taxonomy (NCBI): domain Eukaryota; kingdom Viridiplantae; phylum Streptophyta; class Magnoliopsida; order Malpighiales; family Euphorbiaceae; genus Excoecaria; species Excoecaria cochinchinensis. Next base: position 273,388 of record CANTUQ010000029.1, on the reverse strand, counting down.
ATAGGGAGCCAGGGGCACATGAAGCTGATATCCTCATCTGCCAACTCACCCAATCTAGTAACGCCCTCGTTGGGAGATGCGAATGAATATAGTCACTACTGGGGAAGAAAATGCCTCAGTAAGTACTGGCCAATTACCCTGGGAGGAGGTTCTGATAGCAGTTTCAGCTTCTCCTGCAGACATATATAGAAAAAGGAAGAAAAGCAGGGGGTTAGAGATACTCATGCCAGGTTATTTAGAAGTGAAAAAAAAGGCTTCCAGGATGGGTAAGGTCCACCCCAGGCAAAAATAAGGCACAAGGTTATGTGAAAGTATGAAATGACACATTTCTCGATAAGAAAAGCTAGTGTAAAAATCCACAATGGATGCATTGCCTTTTAAATAATGACTTACCTGGAATAATAAGGGGCTCCCAGTAAAGGCGGTAGAGAGATTAGCATAGAAAAAATCTAAGCCCAAGATCATCTCAGCAAGAATCAATGGAAAGGGAGTTAGCCTGCGATGAAAGCCATCCACAATCCTGAATACCTAAAAATTGCCAGTCAACTGCTTAGAGGTCACTATTAGATATCTCGAGAGGCAAAATAGCAGATAACACTGGCCTGGTATGTGGGTACATCAGAAAAACCCTCTAGCGCCTCAATCAACGGTCCTAAAGTAAAAATGGAGCCCTGAGGAACCAGTCTAGCTGTGACTAAAGGAGGGATACCTAGGACCGATGCGATGCCTCTCGCATGAATCAAACCACAGCTCGGGATGCAAGGTGGTGTGCTAGGAGGAAACATCACTTCGATAATAGCAGTGAATTCTTCAGGCAGGGGGCATAATTCTTGGTAAGGAAATCGAAAAATGTGGAAACGCAGGTCCCAGATGCAAACTGCGGCTAGCAAAAGATTCTAGTCCACTCTGACCCTCCTCAGGAATCTCAAACCAGAATAAGGGGCGAGAGTGATGTTTTTCCATATTCAAGGGTCATCCATAACCCGGTGCATCTTACTAAGGGTGAATGATGACATTTTTTAAAATTTCGAGGCAAAAATTAAATATAATGGAAAGGAAAAGGAGAAGAGAAGGAAAAAACCTAGAAATAGAAGGCTTTGGTTGAAATCCAAGAAGAAGAGTGCACGAAATTCAAGGAAAAGAATGGTATTTCTAGGAAAGCCTTGACCGACGGGCATGCCTGGGCCAAGGCACATCCAGCCCAACGGTCAACCAATTGACCACCTGGTGGATCTTTTCTCCTGCATGATTCAAGCATGTCACGTGCATATATATTTTACCTTTATTTGTGCCATTCTAATTTTGCAAGGAAATAAATTTGACAGGTTCAATCGTACACTGAAATTAGGAGGAAAAATATTTAGAGAGTATTTTTAATTTCATTAAAAAAAAAGGAATTTGAAGTGACCGACGGGCTTATAGGGAGTGCCTGTCGCTCAATGATTCAACGGGATGCCCGTCGGTCAGGAAAGGCTATAAAAGCTGTGCGGTTATGCACAGCTTAGCCTTTTCCTCTTCTTTCTTTTCTTCTTCCTCTTTCTCTCCGCAAGCCGACATAACCCTTCGATTTTCTGGCTTTTCTCCTTTTTCTATGCCCGTTTTGCATGTCGTTCGCTCCAAACCGATCCTCTCACCACCATGCAAGTCTAGTACTATTTTTTTCATAGTTTTTTCGAATTTTTTTCAGTGCATTTTATCCACCACCAGGTTAGTTTTATCGCATTTTCCTTCTTCTTTTTACTTCTTTTTATTTAATTTTTGCTCTGAATGCATGATGGATGTGCATGCTTCAAAGTGTAGGACAAAATTCTTCCCATTTATTTTTTGTAATTTTTAACTATACACTGACAGTAGGAAGTAAGTATCAAAAATAAGTAAATGACAATACTAATAATAAAATAGTAGAATAAAGCATAGAAAAATGCCTTTTCATGATTAGAAATAGAACAAGACTGCCTAGTTAAATACTTATTTATTTCATGGGATGATTATAAAATTGTAGTTGGGGCCTGAAGCCTGTCCACTTTAAGTTTTTTTTGCAGGAAGTTGGGCACATCCTTACCGGGATGCTACCGAAAATTTTTTGGGTGGGCACATTCTAGCCGGAATGCTGCCGAAATTTTCAAAGATTTTAAAATTGTGCTTAGTTTACCTATGGTTATCACGTAAAACTAACTCTTTTCTTTTTATGATGCCTCCGAGACACAACATTCCCCAAGGCGGATGGGCCCCGATCTTAGAGAGAGGTTTCAGGCTCTAGCGCATGTACAGTTCCGCACCAGTTGATATATTTCCAAACCATTCCTTTAGAGCATGGGGATGTCAGAGGAGGCTGATGCACTCTTAGAGGCGGCTGGATGGACATAATTCCTCAGACCATCTTTTCAGACTCACCCGGAGGTTGCTAGGAAGTTTTTGGCAACTCTTCACTATAGGGGGTTCCAGAGATCGGATTCGGAGGAGGGGGTCATTCAATTTTGGATAAGGGGGGACCGCTTCAGTATCACTCGCTGTGTTTATGCACAAGCCATGGGGCTCCCACAAGGGGTGGATGTGGTGTTACCATAAAGGGCTATTAAGAGGCAACATTGGGAGACCATCACCGTGCCAGGGGAACCATATGACCACGATACGGCGAAGAGCACCATGCTCTCATCACAAGCATTAAGGTATGTGCATAGAGTGCTTTCCAGTTCATATTTAGGCCAAAAGGCAACCCTGGGTCGGTCAACGAGGCAGAGATTTGGAGTCTATGGGCGATGGTGACAGGCCGACACCTTAACATTAGCCATTATCTACTGGCTAATCTGGTGAGAGCGGTGTGGGGGATAACCCCTTCCATATGTGTCGGAGGTGTGATCACTAGGTTGCTGTTACATCTGAGGGTTGATCCAGGGATATTTAGGCCTCCACTAGTTGAGGATATTTATGTGGATGCAGCAGCAGCTCTAACCATGGGTATGATAGCACAGGTGCTCAATCATCCTGAGGAGTATAGGTTGCTCATGGTGGTAGAGACCAGATGCCTTTTCCACCTCCCTCCACTCCAGCCAGCCGAGGAGGTACCAGGAGAGCCCTAAGGGGAGGAGCAGCCTCCACAGCATCCCCAATCGGAGGAGGAGCAGCCTCACACCCCGTTGGACATGGATGTAGATATCGATTTGGATGAGTTGCTGAGGACCCCACTGTCACAGAGAGTTCAGAGTCTCACACCACCACCACCACAGGTCCAGCGCCCAGAGGCCTGCAAGACTAGGAGATATCATCCATACAGCCGGCCGGGGCACTCGGGGGCATCTATATCCATAGCTCCTTCGCCATCAGAGCCCCAGACATAGCTGTCACAACCCAATCTGCTATCACCTCCTCAGCCGGCACATCAAGAGATCATTTATGCGATGACCACGGCCCTTGTCGCCATAGAGCGCCGGATGGAGGAGAGGGATAGAGTCCTAGTTGAGCACCTAAATTGCCAGGAGAGGCAGATAGAGGAGCTGAGATGGGAGTTGAGCGCCTCAATGGCGGCCATAGCTCAGAGGATCGATGAGGCCGTTCAGATGGTCGATGAGTCGGTCACTGCTCTCCGATTTCGGGTGGAGGTATTAGAGACGTCTATACCGACGACATCTGGGTCCATCAGAGAGTTGAGAGAGCAGACGGAGATCGGGCTGACTGGGATCAAAGATACATCCAGACAACAGAGCTCGGAGCTGATGTAGGTCTTCGTGCAGCTGGCCAGAGTGATCAGTGAGACGTTTGGGTTCTTCAGGACTAGTGCTCAGCCCTTCCTAGATGGGTGGGCTCGAGTCTAGTTTCGGCAGGCCTCCCGAACAGAGCAGCAGGCAGTACCACGATCTCCACCACCAATCATCATCCGCCCACAGCCAATGGCAGGAGCCGGACCATCAGCACCCAGGGGTCAGCCCTCCTCCTCCAGAGCTGGACCATCAACCTCCAGGGCAGGGCCATCCTCATCAAGGGCTCAGCCGATCCCCTTATCAGACAGTGACGATGAGGATCCTGATGAGCCGTCGGACTATGCACCTCTGTATCTTATTTTTAGGGAGATTTGTATATATATTTACCGATGTACAAAATTTGCACTTTAGTGGTGTTTATACTTTATTAAACTTTCATGTGGTTTAGTGACATTTATATCTTGTTTAAATTTCATTATGTTGCTTCAAGCATATTTGATACATCAAAATAATAAGACAAAAAGAGAATAAGCAAAATAAAGACCAATGAAGATAGAGAATAAATAATAGCATTAAAAGAAAAGAAAAGAAAAGACACAAAATTTGAGCTTTAAGAGGATCCAGTTAATATAATAAATTAACAAGGTTCTTTGGAATTACAGGGAATGTATACCATGCCGACCGAATGGTGGTTAGCAGGGATATGCCGTGCAGGCCCAGAGGCAGTCAGCAAGATAAATGCAGTGTATCAAATGAGTCATAATAGAATAAGCTATAACTCAACGACGATCATATGCCATATAGGCCCGGAGTGGTCAGCAAGACAAATGCGATGTATCAAATGGGTCGTAGTAGAATACACTACAACTCAACAACAATCATATACCGTGTGGGCCCGGAGGTAGTCAACAAGATAAATACGGTATATCAAATGAGTCGTAGTAGAATACACTACAACTCAACTGCAGCAATCATATGCCATGCAAACCGGATGGTGGTTAGCAAGCAATTGTTGCAAAACGATTGCAGTATATCAAATGGGTCGTAATAGAATATGTTACAACTCAGCGGCGACAAGCCACAATCTTTAACACAACAAAAAGGTAAGGACTGCCTCAGGTATGCACTTTTTTCCTTCTTCTCTGAATTTTTGCTCATCTAGACACTGATGCACCAGTTTTTCAAAAATTAGGGACAACTGTAGATACCGGGTCCTAAAGCAGCCCAGATCAGAGTTACCTGATGAAAATAATGGTACCCATTTCATAGGACAAGGAGTGAAGTCGTAGGCTGTAACCCTTAAAATTCATAAATTTTAGTGGCTAAATGCTCAAAATTTTTATCTTTTGCTTCGGAAAGGGCTTTTTTATGTCTAAAATTCTTTTTCTAGTGACCAACGCCCCATCGGTGGGAGCGAGCGATGCCCATCGCTAGCGCTTGAGGGGCGCATGTCCCTTGCATGAGAGATGCCCGTTGCTCGTGCTTGAGGGGGCCTATCCCTTGCGCGAGCGATACCCGTCGCTCGCACTCGAGGGCGCCCATCCCTCATGTGAGCGATGCCCCTCGCTGGTACCCGTCCTTCGTGTGGATGCCCACCACTCAGGAGATAGGTACGCCCTCGTGACCGACGCCCATCGATGGGCCGAAGTACGCCCGTCGATCAGGTCTTGTGGGCATCTTGTGAAATTTTGATTGATTTTCCAAATCTTATTTAAATTTGGAAATGATTTGATTTGATTTCCCAAATCTTATTTAAATTTGGAAATGATTTGATTTGATTTGAAAATCTTATTGAAATTTGAAAATGATTTGAATTCTTTCTTCTCCAGCCTATAAATAGCAGGCTAAGTTTCGAGGTAAGGGGTTAGAAAATTTTTGAGTTAGAAAATTTTCACGAGAAAAAGGTTTTCTTTCTAATTTTTTTGTTTCAAAAATTATCGGAAAAAGAATTAGGAAGAACTTGAGAAAGGGAAAATAATTTTCTTTCTTCGGTCTATCCTTATCAGTTCCAAAATTGCTTACAAAAGATAAAAGAGAAATCAAGATCAAGAAATAAAGTCTTTTCTCTTGATTTATCTTCCAAAAATTCTGAATTATTTGCAAAGAGCAACTTTTTTTTTGCAAAAGAAATTATCTTTAATCTATTTTCACTAGTCACTGGTCCTTGTAGAAATCAAGGGAACTTCACTCGACTTCTACCTTCCCAAAATCAACATTCCGAGGATAAACATTCCGGATTAGTCCCTTCATAGCGAGTTTAATTTATTTTAATTAATCCATTTTATCACCTTATTTGCTTTATTGTTAATTAATTGCATAAAAGTGAATTTTCGGGGCCTCTGGGTTCGGTGCGCGTCACACTATCACTTGCCTCTATTCCAAGCAAGTCACCATCCCGTTGACTAACAGATTGCCTAGGTTTACTAGGATAGCATCTCCTCGATAGCTAACTGATCATCATTGTCGACTTTGATCCACATTTTGTACTGCATCTCCACCCAATTGACAATATGTATTCCCAGTCCCAGCATGTGTATATTTTTCTCTACAAAAATTTGATTGAAAGAACTTTCCAATATCATGTCGACTTATGGATTGCCTAGGCTGACTAGGACCAACATCATTTACACAAAATTGTTGACTTTCCTTGATGTTTTCCATGTGAAATTCATCATTTCTATCCTAATTGTCGAGTGCATACATAAGTAGATTAGCTCTTGCATCCACTTTAGCCACTACAATAATTAATTTCACCAAGATATAACCATCATATCTCCGTAAATTTTCATATATCATCTCAATGTCATTGTCATCTACCAAATCCACCGACATCCAACATAATGATCCTCGTTTGTACATTCGACTCTAGTATATAATTCTTAAAACTATGTTGTTGATACCTAAACCTATTTAATGTGGATTTATGGACCAATTTAGGAAGAGTTGGCTTATTTTTTTAATTTTCAATCTCCTTATTATGGCATTTGGACCTGATATATCATATTAAAAACCTGTCACTCCATAACTTACTCCCCCTCTGTGCAAATAAAAGTCATTATATACTCATATCTTCGAATTACTTATAAGTCAAAATATGTGATTAATTTTTTTTTTATTATCATTTTTTCACAATTAGATTTATCCCTAAAATAAGACAACCAAAATATTAATTTGTAAATAATAATTTATCTCAGTACATATTATACAATAATAATAATAATAATAATAATAATAATAATAATAATTTCCAAAATTATAAACATTTAATCAACTAATAATAACTAAATATAAATTTTTTACTATATTTAAATATTATTAATACCCCCTTCATCACACTAAATTGTCACTTATTCCAGAAATAGCCAATATTAAAGTAATCATTGTTTTTACTAATTATATGAAATAATATATTGAATACACTAATATTATTACACAATGTTGGTACATAATATATTTACATTTTCATTTATGCATGCCCATATTTTTTTTATTATGTTCTAATTAACATAATGTTCATACCATTTATTATAATTGTACCACTTATAATAAATATTTTGTTTAACTAGTACTGTATCTCTAATTTTTTTTAAAAAATTTATTCACTAACTTTTATTACATATTTCACAAATATCAGAACTAATTGCTCATATTTTTTTACATACTTACTAATTCACATTTTCATTACAAACTTCAAATAAAATATTGATAGTATCATGTAAAGAATATTGGTACATAATATATTTACATTTTCATTGATACAGGCCCTTATTTTTTTTTTTTTGTTATGTTCTAATGAACATAATGTTTAGACCATTATTATAATTGTATCACCTACAATAATTTTTTGTTCAACTGGTATTGTATCTCTAATTTTTTTAAAAAAAAATCACTAATTTTTATTACATCTTTCACAAATATCAAAACTAATTGTTCATATTTTATTACATGCTCATTATTCCAAATTTTTATTACAAAATTCAAATAAAATATTGGTAGTATCATTTATAATTCTTGAATTTTTTTATTAATTGTAATAATATGATTGAACATTGTTTTTCTTTTTTTCAATTCGGCAGTTATACAAATCATCCCACTTTTGGGTGACGATTTTTCTTAAAATATCACTCATCATAGTTCTTGAAGCTAAATATGTGCACACAATCTATCATATGAAATTAATAAAAATAAATATTATATTAAAATAATATTTTGAAGTCATTCAATATTTTTAAGCAGGTCAGATTCTAATAACATTGATAATAATTAAATTTCAATATTATATAAAAAGCATGTAATAAAAAAATATAAACATTGATAATATTCATACATTATACTAATAAAACATATTTATTTATATTTTTCATTAATTATCTAAACCTATATGACAATAAATAAATATAATAAAATTCATAAAATACCTTACTTCAATAGCTATTATTTTTGCGATTTTCTTCACTTGCACTGAAAAACAATTTGAATAAGTGATAATTTGGCAAAACTTATGAAAAGAGTTTTTTTAATTGAAAAAAAGTTGTATTCCAAAAATGTGTATCTCAAAAAGTAGGTAACTGTTTAGTAAATAAAATTCAAAATAACTTATAAAATCAAAAATAGTTATCAACTGTTTGATAAATAATACGATTAAAAATGACTTTTTAGAATAAAAAGACAAAAAAATGACATATAAATTTTAATATATTATATTAAAAATTTCACTAAAAAATAATAATAATTCCCCCTTATTTGCACTTTTTGATTTCATTAAACTATTAAGACCATATGTTTTCATATATAATTAAATAAAAATAAATATAACATAAAAAAAATTAAAAATATATATATTGTCTTCATAATTTATCATACATATTATTTTGGATGATAAGAAAAGAGAAAAGGAAAAAAAAAAAAAGAATGGAGTCATTTTTAACGTTAGATGATTTTCTGTGGTATGGTAAGAGAAAATAGTAAAAGAGTTTTTATTTTTATATTAGATATAATTGTCAATATGAAATAAAATAAAGGGTATTTTTGTCTAAAAAAATATTATATCCACTACCCTTAAAAGTTGAAAATCAATTTTTCTGAAAAAAATTCAATTTCTAACTTTTTTTAATAAAATATTTTTTCACTTTTCATAAAATTAATTTTTTTAAAATTAGCATTTACCAAATACATATTTTTTATCATATAATCAGCTTTTTTTCAAATAAGCAACTTTTAGCATTCCAAAAACAATGTCAAACACAACCTAAGTAAAATTTTTTGCTCACCTTGATGGAATTCCGATAGCAACTCTAACATATATATAGCCATTCAGATATTTTTTTTTCAACACGTTCATTATGGAAATATTGAAAAGTGTGTCTGGTGCATAATGAAACCGCAATAATCTGTTGTGGTATCAGTGCGTGTGTCAAGTATGAAACCGCAATAGTTAGTTGCGGTTTCTAACACACTAAAATCGCAATAGTTTGTTACGATTTCTGCAATTTCTCTTTCACTCCAAAATAAAAAATATTTTTCTAAATATCCCAATTTTCGAAATAATTTTTTAAAAATATTGTTTAAAAAATCACCCCTTTAAAAATTGTATACTTTTTTTTGAATGAAGAAGATTATATCATTAGAAATGAAAAGCAAAAGGACTAAGGCTGTGTTTGGCATTGATTTTGGAAGGCCAAAAATCTGCTTATTTAATAAAAATCTGATTATAAGATAAATATAAATATTCGGTAAATGTTGATTTAAAAAAAAAACAATTTTGTGAAAAGTGAAAAAACATTATATTAGAAAAATGTATAAATTGAAAATTTTCACAAAAACTGATTTTCAGATTTTAAAAATAGCAGATTTATTATTTTTTTAGATAAAAATAACCCTTATTTTATTTTATAATGACAATTATATCTAATATAAAAAAAATTCTTTTACTCTTTTCTCTTATCCTACCATCTAAAATCATCTAACATTAAAAACGACTCAATTCTTTTTTTTTTCTCTTCTCTTTTTTTATCACCCAGAATAATATATATAATAAATTATAAAAATAATATATATATTTTTTTAATTTTTTATGTTATATTTATTTTTATTTAATTATATATGAAAATATATGGTCTTAATAATTTATTAAAATAAAAAGAAGTACAAATAAGTGAAAATTTTTATTATTTTTTAATAAAATTTTGAATATAATATATTAAAATTTATCTATGTTATGTTTTATCTTTTTATTTTAAAAAATTATTTTTAATCATATAATTTACCAAACAGTAAATTTTATTTTTTTAAAATATAATTTTTTTCAATTATGTTTTCATAAATTTTATCAAATTGATTCATAAGATGTTACCATGTAATTCACTTAATTAGGATATATTCCAAACACCCTTTTACTGTTCACTTCATGACGAGCACAATTGAAGCCTAATTAAGATTCATCACATTTCTCCAAATACCAGAAAATTAGATAAAAATTGAAAATAAAAATTGATTTATCTAAGTCATCTCGCGTCGTAATATGATTGGTGAAAGAACTCACTACAGTGGATCGTGTAAGAGAAGCCACGTTTCCCATCTTTGACTGTATACACAAATGCAAACAATCAACACCCCCAAAAGCAGCGTGGCTTTAGCCTTTAAGCCCCACCTTTCCCTCTATATAATCCATAACTTTCCTGCTTCTCTGTAACACAACCTTCCCTCTTTTTGCTCTCTGTTATTTTTATTTTTCTCAGGTTCTTTCTATCCAAACACCCTCAAACAGGATAATAATGGCTCCACGGGACAGGTCCGCCACCACTGACACTAACCCTAATCCTAACGCTAAGAACAAGGAGATCCGTTACAGAGGCGTTAGAAAGCGGCCGTGGGGCCGTTTCGCTGCCGAGATCCGTGACCCCGGCAAGAAAACTCGTGTCTGGCTTGGTACTTTTGACACCGCTGAAGAGGCGGCGCGTGCTTACGACGCAGCTGCACGTGAGTTCCGCGGCGCTAAGGCTAAGACTAATTTTCCTTCCGTTTCCGAACTCAATCAAGCGGCCGCCGCTGGTGCCGTCACAGTCGCTCGCAGCCTGAGCCAGAGTAGCACGATTGAGTCTTCCTCTCCGCCTCCTCTACGCGCCGCATCTACTCCTACGCCTCTAGACCTGACTCTCAACATTCCTAATAAAAACCACCACAGCCATTTTCCTAACAGTGTTATCTTCCCCGGTGGCGCGTGGATTTCTCTTGCGGCGGTGGCCAGGCCGGGTTGTTTCTTTGATGCGTTTGCTCAGGGGGAGAATAATAATAAGAATAAGTATATTAACATGGGCAGATATGATCGTGCGGTGGCCATGGTGAACGGAGGGGCTCAGAGCGATTCTGATTCATCATCCGTTGTTGATTATGAGCATGATCGTATTCTTAGTTCTTGTAATAAGGGATTATCACTTGAGCTTGACCTGAATCTGCCTCCAGCCGAAGTAGCGTGATTTTGCAATTCTTGCTTCGAGATCTGATTTTTGGATGCCGTTTCATGCTTAGGCGCATGTCGTTTTTACTTTTTCTCTTTTCCCTCTTTTTGATCTTTATCTCGATTTTCATCTAGGTAAAGAAGAATTTAGAGCTAAGTAAGGAAGCTGACTTATCTTTTCAACTGTTGTATATATAGAGAGAGAACCCAAGCACAAGCTAAAGTCCTCTTTTTTATTTTTATTTTTATTTTTTGCAACGGAGAAATCAGTTATAAATTTCTCTATTGTTGTTTCAATTTCGGAAAAACGATATATAAATATATGTTTTTTTTTTCAATCTCTATAATTGAAAGGAGGAAAAAAAATCCACATAATTTGTGTTTGTATGGAAGGAAAATGAGGGAAAAAGCAGTAGATTTAAAAATAAATAAATTATGTCAAAAAAAAAAGGAATAAATTGGATTTAAAATATTCCAAAATGGGAATATGGCTGCGTATCTTATCTGTGTAAGAAGCGTGCAAGTGTCCAACAAACAAACATGTCGCCGGTAAGCATTATAGTGGGAGTTTGATTTGATGGGTTCGTAGATGCGCAGCTTAGCCTATTAGAAAGAGCAGGCTTACACGTGGACCCCATTCACCGTACGGAATTTTCATATTTTATAATTTTAAAAGACTAAAGGTACGAACAAACAGAGGGGCGGCCTCATGATGGGAAGCATGGGGTCTCGTTTCATCAAAAATCTCCTCGTGATTCGCGTACTTGTTTGTCCTTTCATACAACACATCTCCATAACTCCATTTTAAATCGGACGGCTAGATAAGGACTTGCACGTGGGCCCCCGTATCACGCGTTACGTGTAAGTTGTCTAATTTTTTAAGGGGATTGTAAAATTATTACTCCCTCCGTCCCACTTTAAAAGGCCATTATCCCTTTTTTATTTGTCCCATTCCAAATGACCTTTTCGCAATTTAAGAAAAAAATTTACATGTTTAACCCTATTTATTATATAATTTATTAAATATATATCACTTACTTTTTCTTTTCCCAATATAATAAATAAGGACATTCTTGTCATTTTATATTTTTTTTTTATGAAATTGATGTATTTCAATCATTTCCTTAATACCCGTGAAAAAGGGATAATGGCCTTTTAAAGTGGGACGGAGGGAGTATATTACAGGCGGCACCGACTGCGAAACCGCTATTTTAAGTTGTTAGAGCGAGCATGCAACGGAGAGAGAGTGAATCAGAGCGGCAACTATGGGTCCATTATAGGTGGGGCAGGAGGATTTTAATTCCGTGTTGACGAGGAACATGTTGGGATTCGGATTGTCGTCACGTGCTTATCTACCGTCCGATAAAAAACTTTAACTAAGCTTTTGGATTTTGTTTTAAGTTTTTTTTTTTTTTTATTTTGCCTTTTATCCCTCCTAGTTGTCCATATTTACATTTCTGACCTCATTGCAACATTCCCACTTAACTAGTAATTAGTGTTTGCACAAGGTTGGAGATATTTGGGCGACTTTTTTATTAATGGTATTTTTAAAAAAAATAATTTGACTTTTAGGGTGTTTTAAGAAATATTTGAAAATTTGATTTTTTTTCTATTTACACAACAAAATATTGCGGAAATAAAAATATATTTTTGTAACATTTTATTACGGAAATGCATGTTATATATATATATATATATATATATATATATATATATATATATATATATATATATATATTTGGAAAGCTGCAGCTTCCCTTCCCCCCACCTAATGCATTTCTGCAACACTTTGTTGCGAAAATGCATGTTAAATTATTATTATTTTTTTATGGGGAAGCTCCAAGCTGCAGTTTCCCTTCCCCCCACCCAACAAGCAGCCAAGCAATGGCTGTCGGCTCCCCCCACCTCAATTTGATAAATAGGATAAAAAAATTGTAGTTTAATAATAATTTATTAAAATATAAAATTAGTAAAATTTGTGCAATTAAAATAATTTAAAATAAAAATAATACATTTATTATGTACATAATCAAAATTAAATAATATTTTTATTTTAAAATAAAAATATTAAAATAATATTCATTAAAATAAAAATATGTCTACTAATATATCTCTGTGTGCGAGTGCGCATGCGCGTGTGTGTGTGTGTTTTTGGTCACTGGTCTGGCTTTTATCCACTCGGAGTAAGAGCAGCTAGATCACAATTTAAATGCCCCTGAAAATAAGACAGAAAACTGTGAGTGGGAACGAGCAGCCTTGCGGCATACGTTTTCTCGTTACCAAATTATGAGTACCTCACCTCTATTTATAGAGGCTCTAATGGCTAGAAACCTAACTCTAGTTTCAGACAGACTCTTTCTGAGATAATATTTGGTAATTTAATTTAGATTAAATAACTCAATTTAATCTGGATAGGAACTCAATCCTTTATAGAGTCATGGGCGTATCCCAACTCTATCATCTCCCACTCGCACATGACGGAACGCATTCCAGTCTTAATCTTCAATTATACTGGCAAATAGATTGTGTGACCAGCATACCTCGAGAGCACTAGTGCTATACACCTGTTAGGGATATATATCGTCTCGGAAAACAAGATCCTCTTCTTCACGTATGCCTAACCCTAGATTGTCTTCTCACATTCATTGTTTTAACTCATGATCTCATAAAATAATTTTCGTGTTCACTATTATATTTCTACTCATAGAAACTATAATAGACCGGCCAGTGAACCACGAAACCTTATGAAAGTGATCAGAAGGCTATCTTTCCCTCTTACTGTATGCCATCCATCATGATTCAACTCGTTTTTCTAGTTAGATCCGCCAGGCCTAAATTTTTCCCGGACCTCTTGGAAACTAACTAAGCTAGCCACATTGAACCATACTTCAGGGATAAGTTAAGGGTTCTGAGGGTCGAAATATAAATAGGGTCTCCCAATAGGGAAAGTTGAGATCAGTAATATTATTAAATTCCCATCCCTGTGGTCACATAAGCACACACGGTATAAAACATGTGTTATGGTGTTCTTTCCTTCACTTAAAGGAGCGCATGTCTCACATTTTGATAATGTGTATATCAAACACCATACAGAAACATAAGGTTGCGATGCACCGAAGCACCCAACTTTAGTCCGCTTACTTAAGGACTGCTTCTGGCTTTTTAGACAGAATATGGTAGTTACGTTTAACTTACCATCGGATTCCATACAATCCTTATTTGGATCTCAATCCAAAGCATACAACTTTATATATGTCTTTATCTTGCGACTTAATAAGACTCATCTTATAATTTCTGCAAGACGGCACTTTTATTTTGAATAGGCTCTCGAGCATTTTCATTTATTCAAAAATTACCTCATCTTAGTCTTTGCCAACTCATTGACAAAACTAAGGTAAACACCCTTGTGAGTGGGCTACTTCTCTGTCCGACATGCTCAATCTCATATCAATAACAGTAAATGTTTACACATAAACATTCACACTCATGTATTGCCAACAATGAACTTTAGTTATTATTCACAAATAATAACGTTAAGGGATTATATAAAGTATAACAATACCAATTAAATTCTACGCAAACCTCGAGATCTAATGTGTCTCTCAAAACACATCTCTCGTCATAAGTTTACTCAACGGATCTGCGTGCGTAAAAACGTACTGTAAGTTCACATCTCTCCTTGTGCAACAATATCTCTCGCGTATTGATACTTAATGCCGATACGCTTAGCTCCGCTATAAGCTATCAACGACTGACTGTCACTAAAGACTGTCATTAATACCTCTAAGACAGTTACTCTTAAATGGCTCACAAACCATTTCAGCCAAACTGTCTCCTGTACTGCAATTGAGGAAGTGACAAATTCAACTTCCACTATTGATAGGGCTACAGGGGTTTAATTCTTGTTACTCCTCGAGATGGCACTCTTGCCAAATAAGAATTTAAACCTGAGGTGGATGCCTTCTCATCCACATCTCCTGCCCAATCAACGTCTCTGTATTCTCTCAATGCAGATCATTTTCTTAATAATAGAGAGAATAGACTGCAGTACCTCTAAGGTATATAAGTATCCTTTCAATTGCTTCCAATGTGCTTTGCCTGGGTTAGATTGATATCTATTTACCATGCCCACTGCATAGTATATATCATGTCTTATATACAACACTGCATACATAAGACTACCCATGGCACTATCATATATAGAACGTTCCTCATACGTTCAATTTTTCTAACCTCATAGGACACACATCTTTGCTAAGAAACTGATTCTTGGCAATGAGGTAATCTATGAGTTTGCAATATTGCATATTAAATCGCTCAAGGTCTTTGTTAATATATTTCTCTCAAGAAATAGACAACAATCTTCTTGAATGATCTCTTGAAATCTTAACTTCAAGAATGTAATATGCACAACTCATAATCTTTGTCTCAAAGTTGGACGAAAACCAATCTTTGATTTTATTTACGTACCATTTATCATTTTTAGCTTTAACTATGTCGTCTACATACAATGCCAAAATGATGAATTCATTTTCAGAGCTTTTACTATAAACACAATGATCTTCATCAATCATGTTGAACACATTCGACATGATTATATGATGAAGTCTCAAGCACTATTGTGTTGAAGACTGTTTAAGGCAATAGATTGAACACATCAATCAGCAAACCTTATGTTTGCTGCCTTTTCTGATGAAACGTGTAGATTGTTTCATCCATTTCTCCATTGAGAAAAGTAGTCTATTCATCCACTTGATGAAGCTCTACATTCAAACTCGCCACTGTGGCTAGAATGAACCTTATGGACGTAAATTTTACAACAAATGAGAAAATCTACTCATAGTCAATCTCTTTCTATTGTATGAACCCCTTAGCGACTAGCCGAGCCTTATATCTTTCGATACCTCTTTCAGCCTTTCGCTTTAGTTTGAGAATACATTTATTCTCAATTTATGTCCTTCCAGTAGATCAACTAGTTCTCAAACATGGTTTGATCTCATGGATGCTAATTTTTCTTCTATTGCTTTAGTCCATTTTTTTCTTAGATTGGCATGAAAAAGCATTTTGAATAGGTTTTATGCTCTTTCTACTCTTGTGGGATAACCAAAAGGGCTTCGTTCAGGCCTTCGATTTTAAATTGTCGGCATGAAACACTTATCCTTTTAGATTTTTGTAGTTCTGAATCTTAATAAACATGTCTCATATATTTATCGTGATTCACAATGCTCCCACTGGGATCATGTTCCATACTTCCACTGGAGTCAGGAATACTTCATTCTTTGACTCCCACTGGAGTTAAGAATGCTCCCACTCGAATCAGGTCTCGAACATCCGGATCGTTTGGAGGATGAAGGTATTAACCTTCTTCCTCTAACTCCCTCCCACTCGGATGGAGTGATCCTGATAGTTCCTCTACCTGAGATTAATAGGAAGTGAAATCTCAATTCACTTTGCCCAACTTTGAAAATTCATCCTCTTAAGAATATGACGTCTGATTCAAATTCTGTCATTATGCCATTTTCTTACTGCCCACGAAAATGTATCCTTTTGATACTTTAGAATATCTCACATAGATACTCTTCTACCTCTTGGTCTTAAATTTACCAAATTGAGGTATCATGGACGTAAGCATTATAACCCAAAAGTTATAAATGGCTTAGGTCAACTTGTCGACCATTTCACAACTCATAAGTTGTGGTAATGACAGATTTGGAGAGCATACAGTTCAGAACATATGTGGCAGTCAACAAAGCATCTCCCCAATAGGAGATAGGCAAATTTATCTCTGCCATCATAGATCTAACCATATATATAGGAGAGATTTATTTCTCCTTTCCTCAACACCATTTTGTTGTGGATTTCAAGGAATGAACAACTGATATTCAATCCTTTTTCATCACATGAAACTTTAAGTTTATCTGTAAGATATTACTGACCTCTGTCAGTTCAAAAAGTTTTGATCTTTTTATCTAATTGATTCTCAGCTATACTCATATAAGTCGTGAAGCAACTCAATGCTTCTGACTTATGAGAATTCAAATAGACATGACTATACCTAGTATAGTCATATATTAATGTGATGAAATAGTAGGCCCCATGCCTTACCCTCACATTCATTTGACCACATTCGTCAGAATGGACTAACTGCAATAGAAATTTGGCTTTAGTTCCATATTCGAATGATTTTCTAACTAGTTTTTCCTTTTAGGCAATGCTTACATGTAGGTAATTCAACCTTATTTAAATCGCCTACTAAACCTTCTTTGACTAACCGACTCATTCGGTTTTGTCCAATATGGTTTAATTTAGCATGCCATAATTTCACATTGTCCTCATAACTATGTGAAGAGTAAGAATCAATTAAAGAAAAAATTAGTTTTACTTAAATAGTTATGGTCCACATCCATAACAATAAAATCATTCAAGCATAAGTATACACTGTTATCCTCAAAAATAAATTGAAAACAAATTTCAATAAATCAAGAACAGAACCTAAATTTCATAACAAAGGTATCTCGATCCCTTGTTATATAGTCCATTGGTTCTAAATCTATCACCCACAAAGGATGAAATTTAGAACTAGATACATAAATTCCACTCACTCTTGAGTCAGAATAGTGTATTTTTAAAGACACAATGTAGTCTCTTTGCATAGTATCCTTTTAGGCAATTGAAACATTTCACTCTTGAATTGTTTACCACCCATTTGCCTTTGGACCTTTTGTGATTCTATTCCTTTTTCTTTTCAGGCTCTCAAGCCTTTTTCTTACCTCTATTGTTGAAGCTTATTTTATTGTTCTAATGAGAACTCATTCTATTAGAACAGGACTGTGCCATATGCACTATGACATTGACCTTAATCATTGTCAGACAGTCCCTTTTAAGCTTCAAATGACAAGCGACATCCTCAAATGTCTTTATGCTTATCCATGTGAGTTAGTTGCATCTACACATGCTACCAACTCTTGGGTAAAGAATGGATAATGGTTTGGACCTTACTGCTCATCAGTCACTTATGACTAAGTTCACTAAGCTCACTTTTCCTTTCCATCTCTATTAGATGTCTTCGCATCAAATAATCAGACTTTTCTGATATATATCAAATTTGATCGTCAATGATCGGAGCTTATTCAGAGTCACATCTTTGAATTTCTCCTGCAAATCGATCCACAGATCTATTGCATTTTGATACTTGCGAAATTGTTTAGTGATGTGATGCAACATAGGCATCCCGGTCCTGCTTATGCTGGGTTATATTGTCATCCTCAGGTTCAGCCATAACCGAACTTGAGGGTTCAAGAGCCTCTTGCTCTTTAAGCACATACTTGATCTTTGTATTCCAGTTTTCATAATTATAACTTGGAAGCAGCATCCATTAGGATCCTCTGATCTCAAATGGATCAATATTGCACATTTTTAAAAGAGATAAGGCAACACATGCAATTTATTATGCACCTGAAATAGTAACTTAGTAAAATTTTCTATTAGGCTCAAATTCGAAAAAGCTACTTATAGTATCCAATTACCCTCTAAGTCCTAATGTCCAACCTTATAGGTTAAGATTTCATGCATAATAAATCTATCAAGTTCTCAAACTTATGAGGGGATCTTTATTAAGCCTTTACTTAATAAACATGCAATTATTTTACTCATAAAATATCGCAAGACAATTAACAATTAAAATAAACTCATTTATTATAAAGTTAAATGCTATCATGATAAGTAAATAAACACATTTATTTAACCAAAAATCCAATAATCCCAAAATAAGACACTCATGTCAAATATTAATAGGAAACATAAATCCTATTTTAATAACAACAAACGCCAACTCAAATTGACACTTATGTCAACTATTATTGAAGTCCAGATTTCATAAAATCTTTTTAGTTATTAGGATTATATCTTTGACCGATTTAATCAATTCATCAAGTGACTCATAAGTCCATTGATGAAGTCATGGACAATGCACGATCTGTCCATTTCTCAACACCATCACAGAATTTTAGTGTTACTTTTCAACACTTGCCCTTTTGGTAACTCGAACCAAAATTTTATTTTCATACTCAGACCACCAGTTCAAATGCACTCTTGCATTTGTTCTCACACATGTAATTTATAATGCACTGTTGCATCAATGTCATCAGCTCAAAACTTCCTTCGCATTTTCATGTTACTTATTGATTGCACCCTTGCAATTCTTAAAATAACTTATGCGTTTCATAAAGAAGTACCAGTGCCCTTATTTAACTTTTATGTAACATATTACAGGTAAAATTTATACACTCATGTATAAATACACATAATTGAAACGCATTTCAATCAATAAATAAGGACAACATCTCAAAAAAAATTTCAAAATACTTTCAAAAATTAATCGAATGCAGAAAACACATTTTCTACAATTTTTAATATTTTATTTTGAAATTAAACACATTTAAATTTCAAAAATTACAAAGTATATTTTCTGGTCATTAAAAAATTTTGAAAACATAACCAAAAAATCAGAAATAATTTTTAAAAATTATTTGACAAAAATCGGAGCTGAAATGGTGGTCGGCACGCGCCAACACGCGCCAACACGCGCCGACAAGGGAGTGGAAGACGCGCTCACGCGCCTTCACGCGCCACACCCGCGTCCTCCCACTGGACCTGACACGTGTCACCACCACAGCGTGCCACGTGTCTGCATTCAGTCACGCCACGTGTCTGAATGCTATTGGTCCACCTAGTGCCCACGTGGCATAGTCAACGCCACGTGTCGTCATCTCATTGGTCCACGTGTCACACGTGACACGTCAGCACTGACACGTGGCAAACCTCGGTCTGACATGTGTCAACACCTGATTGGACCACGTGTCGCCCACGTGGCAACTGGGTACACGTCACCACCACGTGGCGGTGTCCCATTGGACCACGTGTCACGCATGACACGTCAGCATCGCCACGTGGCAGACCTCGATCTGACACGTGGCGGCCCTTGATTGGGCCACGTGTCACTGATTCCACGTCATCAATAACACTTGTCATGACACGTGGCACCGCCTCATTGGTCCACGTGTCTCTCCTTGGTTAGGCCACGTGTCACCCATATGACACGTCATCATGACACGTGGCACGACCTCGGTCAGCCACGTGTCGTCCTCTAATTTGCTCACGTGTCCGACCCACGTTGTGCCACGTGGTATGGCCTCTGCCATCCACGTGGCGCTCGGCCATTGGGCCACGTGTCAGCAGTGACGCAATATTGCTGACACGTGGCACGCGCGTGTGGGCCACCGCCCCCGCGCACGCGCCGAACGAGTTGCGGCGCGTGTTGTCCACGCGCCGCCTTGCCGACCGATTCTGCCTCTCCGGTTCCGGCCGGTGGGGGGTTTTCAGGGTCTGTGAATTCAATGGTGAGGTCAAAAATAAAAAATCCCGACTTCTAGTTATCCGTTTAGAACACTCATGTTCATCCCCTCGGGTTTCAGTGTACACATACAAGGAATCGAGCCGAAATATACATGCATATATATTTTTCACACAAAAATTGAATTTTTGTTGTGTTCTATGCATCCCAGATCTAATAATTTTACACATAAAATTTTAGATCTGTTTAGCCACATACCAGGACGCAAAAATGACGGCTCTGATACCAATGATGGGAAATTATACGCATATAATTAAATGGAGGTAACATTAATAAATGATACCTACCTCTTGTAGCGCAGAAACTCGTTGCGGAAGCGTCTACCAAAATCCCGTTTGTTTTTGGTCACTGGTCTTGCTTTTACCTACTCGGGGTAAAAGCAGCTAGATCACAATCTAAATGCCCCTAAAAATAAGACAGAAAACTGTGAGTGGGAACGAGCAGTCTTGCGGCATGTACGTTTTCTCGTTACCAAATTATGAGGACCTCACCTTTATTTATAGAGGCCCTAATGGCTAGAAACCTAACTTTAGTTTAACTCAGACTCTTTCTGAGATAATATTTGGTAATTTAATTTAGATTAAATAACTCAATTTAATCTGGATAGGAACTCAATCCTTTATAGAGTCATGGGCGTATCCCAACTCTATCAAGAACATTATATTTTAAATAAAAGGAAAAATTCAATCAACCATCGGTCGATAAAAAAAAAAGTTCTAAAATTTACCTTTTGAAAATAAACTATAAACCGATGGAAAAAAATATTAATTCCCAACACTTTCAAAACAAGCTAATTTAGTCTCAGATTAATCTTGTTACTTTTGTTTATTTTAAATGTAGAGAATGTGTTGTTTTTTCAATGAATGAATGAATTATTCTCGTTTTTGTCGCTTTGATTTGTGTATATATATATAGGCAATAGTTTTCTGATCGCAATTTGTGTACAGAAACTTAATTAATGGATGTTTACAATCCGATTAAGGATATTTAACTATATAAAATTAGAAACTGTTCATAAAAATTAGAATTTCAAAATATAGCAAATTAGAGAGATTATCAAATGTTTAAGCTGAAATTTACGTAATTTATAATATCGAATGATATATTACTATTAGTGCACTTCTTATAATTGTCAAGCCAAGTACCTGTATATATATATTTTTTTTCTAAGAATAATAATTGTATATTTTTTATTAGCTCTAAAATAATATTTCATTAAAATAAAAATATTTCATTATATATATAATATTTCATTAAAATAAAATATTATTTAATTTCGTACTAGTATTTTTTTTTTTTTTTAAAAAAAAAGGTATATGGAATATATATAAATAATAGAAGAATGGCTTTATTTTTGTGAATATTTAAAATAAAAAAGAATTTTAGAATTCGATTTAATATAACACACGCAATATATATATATTATTTCATTAAAACGAAAATATAATTTAATTTTGATTATGTACATAATAAATGTATTATTTTTATTTTAAATTATTTTAATTGCACAAATATTAATAATTTTATATTTTAATAAATTATTATTAAACTACAATTTTTTATCCTATTTATCAAATTGAGTAAGAAAAATATTTTTTTATATTAATAAAATAAAAAATAAAATTGAATTTATATTTTTTTATTAAAAAAAAAAGTGGGGTTGGAGTGGGGGGAGCCGGCAGCCAGTGCTTAGCTGCCGGTTGGGTGGGGGGAAGCTGCAGCTTCCCCATTAAAAAAATAAAAATAAAAAATAATTTAACATGCATTTCTGCAACAAAGTGTTGCGGAAATGCATTGGGTGGGGGAAGGGAAGTTGCAAGCTGCAGCTCTTGCAGCTTCCCCATAAAAAAAAAAATATTAACATGCATTTCCGCAACAAAGTGTTGCGGAAATGCACCCATTTCCGCAATACTTTGTTGCGAAAATGGGAAAAATACCAGTTTCCTAAATATTTCCTAAAACATCCTAAAAGTTAAATTATTTTTTAAAAAAATACCATTAATAAAAAAGTCCCGATATTTAGTCCGTTGAGGTTTTACGTTCGATTGTACGGAACCAAAGTCATTAGAAAAGTGCAATCATAAAAATAGAATAATTTCTTTTTTTTTAACGTGAAACCGTAATTTCTTGACTCATAATATATTAATTAAGAGTATTTCTTAGTGCAAAATATTTTTAATAGATGGATATTTAGAGTACAATAGTGTTAAATTATTAAAATTCTCCCCAAGTTATACTATGTTAGTCTTAAAATAATGATTTATTTTTGTATTTTAATCTAGTTTAAAATATAATTTATTTATTTTTTCTTACATTGTAATTAATATGTATACTCTTATTTAATTTTTACGTTATTAATCATAATTAAAAATTTTCATCATAATGATTTTTATTTTTACTTAATTACTTATTCTATATTCTTAGATCTCCTTCCATTTTCATCTCTCTCCTCCATGAATAAGATAAAATGATTCTTGTTTTTTTTTTTCATATTGACTTTATTCTTTTTTACAATATATTCACTATTTGGTTTTAAAATTAATTTTAATGGATTTTTCCAATAATTATCTTGCATATTTAGCAAAAAGAATCACATATATATATATTAGCATATAAATTTCTTTAAAAATGATTTGTGTATTAAAAGAAAAAACTGTACAAATTGCATGTAATAATACGGACAAAAATATATGGTAAAAAAAGCCCTTAACTAAAATTTAACCTTTTAAAATAATTGATTTTTTATTTATAGATAATTAGCTATTATGTAAATTTTATAAAAGAAATAGAATTTCTTTAAAATCAACATCAACTAAAAGTGAGATGCATCAACTTAATCAACTTAAAAAAAAAAAAAAAAACAAAACAAAAAATAGAATTTCTATTAAGTAAAGCAAAACTAACAGTGTATATTTACTACAATTTTGTTTCATTAAATGAAATATTTACTTCCTTTCAGAGACGTGTACTTTTTTTATTTTTTATTTGATTAAAGTTATATCATGTGTCAACCCAATTTCTTTAAAATCGTAAAAATATTAGAAATATAAAGGCATAGTCAGAATTTGAATTTCTAGACTTGCGCATTCTTGACTATGGCTGAAATGTGGATTGAATATAATGCACTTCTATCAATTTCATATTTTAGAGTATTTTCTATTTTTTATTTGTTTATTCAGCTTATTATGATTAATCATTATAAATAAAATTTGTTGAAAAATTATAAAATTAGTGAAAAATATAATAATATTTGCATTGTAGAGAAAAACAAAATTAAAAGAATTAATAAAAAAAAGTATAATAGCACCAAAAACACTAAAATATTTTTTAATATAAACTCATGAATAAAAAAATAAAAAAAGCAGATAATAAATGTGATTTCAAAATTAAAATTGGATAAAACGAAAATTTCCTTTCCCATCAAATAATTTTAAAATAAAGTGACAGTGACAAAAAAAAAAAAATTGCTAATTTTAAGAATTTATACTTCTTTCTTCTTATTTATTTATTTATTTATTTGACAATTTATATTTCTGATATATAATAGGGTCTAAATCCATTTGTAATTAATACTATACGCCCACGATTATCAATGTACGTATGTCATTAATTAATTTCGTTATTCTTGTAACAAAAAGCAATTCCTCGTAAAAAAGAAAAATTGTGGTCTCATAATCTCAATTATTATAATGAATGAGTTTCATTGCAAATACGCATGGTTTTTTTTTTTTTTTTTTAAGTTTATATCAAAATGAGAAAGAAATATATTATTATCTGTTCTTTTTCTTCATTTTCCTGAAGTTTATCTCAAAATTTTGGGAAAAAAAAAGTTTATCTCAATTCATATAAAAGATTAAATAAAAAATAAATGGGGTAATATAGAGTGTAAATTTTTTGTGCAAGAGTTTTTTGTACATTTAGTAGAGTCCAAATTTCTTTTATTTAGAAAAAAAAAAATTGAAAAACACTTAACAATCTACATGTTTCTACTGTGCTGGAAACTAGTTTGACATAATGTTTCTAACTGAACATTTAATTTGGTAATTTTTGAAATGATGAATTATTAAGTTTCACAAAGACTAATGAAGTTATAACAATATTACATATACACATAGTGGTGTGCAAAATCGAACCGAAATCGAAAATCGAACCGAACTTAATGGATTCTGATATGTTTGGTTTGATTTTTACGATTTTTAGTTCGTTTGGAAACCGAAATTAAATTTCAAATAGTTTGGTTCGATTTTTAAAATTACAAAATTGAAGGAACTGAACCGACCCGACCGAATTATCCAAAACACACCGTTTTGCTCTTATATATAACACCATAAGTCCATCACCTCTTATACCACATAACTTAAACTCAGCAAACACAATATAAACTCTCAAAAGTAAAATATGTAATCCTCAAATCCTAATATTAAATCCTCAAATCTTTCATTGCAACCAAATTTGATATGACATAATTCATAATTCTAATATCAAAACATATAATCTCCACGGCTGTAGAAGTAACATTTTCACATTAACTGGAATATATAAGAAAAACAAAGAAAACATTTGATGATTTTAGATTAAATTCAATAAAAGAACAATTGAAATTTGAATATCGCCAAAACAGAACTAGATTAATTTGTTCTCCCATTAAAAAAAATATTACACTACAAAAAAAATGAAAACTAGCGACGGCATATTCCGTCGCTATTAATGAAAATTTGTTAATCCCAATTAGCAATGAAACGACTAAATGTCGCAAATTGCACCATCGCCAGCATATTTACGTCCAAAACATAAAACCGTCGCTACAAACAGTAAATTCGTCTCTAATTAACCCCTAAAATTGGTCGCCAAGAGATTTAAAAAATTATTAGCGACAGAATTTTTTGTCGCTAAATTTCTTCGCAAAACAATATTTTTAACTTGCCACATGAAAAAAGAGAATTTTCCGTCACTAATAGTGCACATACTGTCGCTAATTTAATTTTAATATTTTTTTATTATTATTATTTACAATTTAATTTTGTTGTTGTTTGTATTATTATTATTATTATTATTATTATTATTATTGTAACATCCAAAATTTAATTTATATAAATAACAATTCTCCAATCTATTACTTTAAAAAATATAATATCATAAAAGTACATTAAATTGTATAGTACTTAAAAATATTTAGAAAATAAAAATAAAAAACTAATCCATGCTAAATAGAATTTCACTAGTAAACTAATCCAAACTACAAGTTCAAGGTCTTGGGATCCAGAAGAACTTCTCTAAGGACTTTGCTTAGCTCTAACCCACGATGCTACTTAACAGCCAGGTCTGCTCGTAGTTTCATTGCCTGTTCATAGGACTTGATAATTCTTTACATCACTTTATAATTATGATGGAATTATCAGGTCCAATAATTCAACCTGAGTGATAAAGCCTGAATTGTCTTTACCTGGAGAGGGAGGGAACAGCCGATCGGGTGAGAGCGACCTGAAATGAAGAATGCCCGGTCGGACCGGGTGTAAGCACTCCGAAGCTTAAGTCAGTAATTTTAGAGAGAGAAAACTTAGAGAGAGAGTGCTCAAGGTTCAATACCTGAGGCTATCGCTGGCTGGGCTATTTATAAGAGATATTGAGATATACTTGAGTGCCTAGGAGGGTGATCTCTGGCCGTCAAAGTAGGTATCCGGCGAAGTGACAGCGAGCAGGAGGTTGAGGTGAGCACTGCCTTGTGTCAGGCAGCTGATGGGATGGAATGTCACGTCGTCCGATAGGTCCTCCTTGGGGCTCGTGCCTGTTCAAGGTTCAATACCTGAGGCTATCGCTGGCTGGGCTATTTATAAGAGATATTGAGAGACACTTGAGTGCCTAGGGGGGTGATCTCTGGCCGTCAAAGTAGGTATCCGGCGAAGTGACAGCGAGCAGGAGGTTGAGGTGAGCACTGCCTTGTGTCAGGCGGCTGATGGGATGGAATGTCACGTCGTCCGATAGGTTCTCTTTGGGGCTCGTGCCTGTTTGCTTTGCCTTGTGGATCTTGAGCCTTTCCAATGTTTGGGCCGACTCCATGAGCCAGAAGACAGATGATATTTGCTGTGTTATCACTGAGGTAAATAAATAAAAAGAAGTAAATAAATAAAAATAAATAAATAAAAAGAAGAAGAGATCAAAAGATCGATTAAATATCAACCTGAGATAAGGGAGAACAAATCATATTATTCACAATAGAAATTGTGGAAATAAGAAAATTAAACATCCTATTGAGCAAGAGGAATGGTTTGAACTTCTACCACCTAAAACAAAGGAAAATATTGAATCTTCCTCGTTATGCCCATTCAAAAATGCAAGTCCAATCGTGCTTCAACAAATAAGAAGTGATAATGTTGACAAGGAAACTCGAACATGCATTGGTATGAGAAATAGGAAAAACTAAAAAAGTGATATTTTGCTTCTGCTCAACTTTATCTCAAGTACTAAACAGGAAATTCAAAAATGTGAAAGGCAACTGTTGTTTTACATGTCCCACTGTTTATATGCAAGAAAATTCAATATAATAGGAAATATTACCCTAATTAGTTCAAAGCTCTGGTATTGAGACTCTCTCAACATGTCTTTTTCCTTGCGTAACTGCAGACATAAATGGAAAGGGAAAAAAATGAAGACTTGATTGAAATGAGACTTGCTTGAACATTTAATAAATATATATAATTAAAAAAAACCTCCAATATTGATAATCTCATTTAAAATAGTTGAATAAGAGTAGCAAAGGGATTCTATTAATTTGAAAACGGAAATTGAGTATTTTAAAAGCTGTAATGATGAATCAAGTTCAAGTAAATGAATAAAACATTTGCCAATCATACAAAACCAACACCAATTCAGGCCACTGGTGACTTATGAGACCTTGTTAATGATGCTAACATTAGCATTAGAAATTTCTACTTTCCAAAACCCATAAACCTACATGTCTCCGTTAAGCAATACCAAAATTCAAACATACCCCAATATAACTCTAAAGCTACAACCTCCCACATATCAAATCACAACACTATATGTATATATTCTGATAGAAATTATTAAAAGTTTGCAGTGAAGAATACAAACCTCAAAGTGAACTAACCAACTATTGATGCCTGTACCAGCCCTTATCAAGATTGTAGACTGGAAGACTTCCATCCAAAATAGCAAAAAGAAATTCAAATAAAAAAAAATAATAAAATAAAAAATCAACAAACTTTAATTTTATTAGGTTAATATAAGCTGACCAGCTCCTTTAGCTACTGCATTCGTCAAAATAGTAGTATCTGTAAAAAGGCCTTCTGTTTTGGCCAGTAATAACACACAAGCTACAATATTCAACAACGTTTTCAATCTTGAATCTACCATCATGTACAGAACTAATTAAACAAATTGAAAATAATTAACATAGAGAAAAGAAAAAAAAATTGAACCAAATAATGGAGTAGTAAGAAGCATGAACCGCAAATATATAAATGAATGAGAATCAGTCCTTCATCGTTACAAAATTAATACATATTGCATAACACAACCATAGATTTGCATCTCAACATTAACATTTCCATATTGGAAAAAAAATAACAATTTGGGATTATTGAACAAGTAAGATAGAACGTAAACTTTGAACCTAAAATAGAGAGACAGAAAGTCAAGAACCAAAATAATAGCTTCTGGAATTGTAGACACCAGGTCCCGAATAGTTTTGATCAGGATTACCCAATGATGAAATTAAGTGTGCCGATTTATAAGGAAAAACAATGAAAGTTAGAAGTGATAATTTTCTTGTCGTTTTGATTTGTTAGGAATGAAGAAAAATGTATTTTAAAAATATTTTAAAAATGTTTTAAAAATTATTTTGGGATAAAAAGTTAGTTTTTAAATTATTGTGTTTTTATAGAAATTTTTAAAAAAATATTTTATTTCGCGCGAGTGCCGCAGCGCCCCGGCGTGCAGGCGGAGCGCGCGCTGACAGATTGCCCGTCGCGAGCGCCCTGCGTGCAGGAAGCCCGTCGGGCGCTCCAACGGGCCGTCCCTCGCCCCTGTGCGCCCGTTTTCGCCCGTTTCAGCTTTTATGGCCTTTTTGGCCATATTTTCTTCATTTTAAATGCTTTTTAACTCATTTTTTTTTGCATAATTTAATTAAAAAATCCTTTTATCTTCCAACCCTTCAAATTCAGTTGTTTTTTGTAGTTATGGGAATTAAATTAATTTAATTTTTTAATTAAAAATTTTGAATTTTGAAGAGGAATAAAAAAGGAATTTTAGAGGAAAATGAAGGGGGGGATTTTCTTTATAAAATTATTTTTCTTCTTCTTTTTTCTCTCAAACAAATTCTCTCAATTTCTAAAAAAATTTTCCAGGTGAATTTTTGAGACAAAAAAATAACAATTTTTTGTTCTTGGTAATTTTTTTTCTTTTCATCAAACAATTTTTATTTTGAGACAAATAAATCAATTATTTGTTCTTGAGTAAAAATCCATTTTCAATATATTATTTTCCTAGCTTTATTCTTGCAATCAAGATAAGGAATTGGATCTTACCTTCATTTCATCAATTGAGGGTAAACATTTTTGGCTCAATTTCTTAATTTAATTTTTAATTTAATTTTATTGTTTCCAATTAATTAATTAACATATAAATTCTTTTAATTCTATCATTTTATTTTTTTTTTATTCTTTTGATGTTATTTAATTAATCATCATGTAAATTCTTTTAGATCTATTATTTAATTGTTCATGTTTTTACTTCTTATTCTTTATCTAATTGTTCATACTATTATTTCTTGTTCTTATTTCTTATTTAATTGTTCATGTTCATATCATTGTCATCATTTTTGTTCACATATATTATTAGTATTATCATTTAACATGTTTTAGCATAATTGGCTTATTTTTATTTTCATATTGTTCTTCCATATTTAATTGAATTGTTCATCTTCTTTTATTATTATTATTATTATTATTATTATTTATATTCTTTGTTATTATTGTGTTATTATTATTGTAGTTATTACCATCATTAGTATTATTATTATTATCCTTATTCTTTTTTAATTTTATTATTACTATTATTATTTATGTTTTATGCATGCTGATTTTTTATTATTACTTTTGCTTTTTATACATGATTGGATGTTATTGTTGTTATTTTGTATTTTTATGCATGTTAAATTCTATCATCATTATTTTATGCTTGTTTATGTATGTTGAATTTTATTATTGTTATATTATCTTTTATGCATGCTAAATTGTTAATTAATTAGATTGCATATTTTTATTATGTCATTTTAATTGACTTGTCATACATGATGCAATTTTGATTGCTTTAATTTAATTATTTTCATGTTATATGTTTAATTAATTTTTTACTAACTTCACTTTTATTTTTTTCTTTTATTTTTAATATTTACTTTTATGTGTGAGTCTTTTCCATACCAAGTGGGATCCCATGAAGATTTGAAGATCCATTTGGGAGTTGATTTGTTAATTTTTGTTATTTTCATTTCTTTTTCTTTCATTATTTTATTTCTAATATGTAATTTGTAATAAATTATTTTTATGCACGTTAATTAAAAAAACCATAAAAATATTTCTACTTAATTAATTTATTTTTTTTAAATAAAATGGGACCAATGTCCTAATTTTTTCATCCAAAATAAATTACACTTTAAAATTATTTTCTTTAGTTATGCATGAGAGGACCAATGTCCTCATTTTAATAAATTACCCGATTTATATATGAATTGTATTTTATTTACAAATGGGGGTTGTATTCCGCCCCTAGTTTTGTTGTAATTTATTTTGCTTTCATTTACTTTATTTATCGCTTTTATTATATGATTGATATGCATTTAATTAAATTGCATTAAAATTGAATGAGAAATGGGATGAAACGCTAAATTCAAAACTTGATTATAAACTTAGCCAAGGTATGAATAAATGGGAAGTCCCGAACCTGTCTCTGGTCTTTGGGCTCAACGAGGCGAGAGACCCATTTTAATGGGATCTCCAAGATACCTCTTGTGTTCCGTAAAAAGACTTTAACTTGCATAGTCCTAGGCTCCATGAGGCGAGAGGGCCCTCCTAATGTTATATTAGGATGGGACCTCCAAAACCCCTCTGGCTTGCCCAAAATGGACATAGCAGCGCCGTCTTAAGCTCACTGAGGCGAGACGAACTTTTCCAATATTTTATTGGGTGGCGACTCCATAAAATCTCCTTGTTGCCCAAAATAGACGCACTTGTAAATACCTTACAAGTTTCAATGAACCTCTCTCGATAGCCCTAAAGGGGAGCTTTCAGGAAGATACGGGGTTCGGCGCGCTTCACAGGAATATATTGCCAATCCTTATATTAATTGGCGAAGAGAAACAAAAGAAAATTAAACAAAATAGAAATTAAAAACTAAAAAATTCATAATTACATAATCATATAAGCTAGATGGTAAATTCTTTGTCAAATTATTAAACGTAAACTTTGTACATACCATTTTCAACGCATTTAATTTGCAGTCAAATTTGTCTGCCGGTTAACGGCCATCGGAGCATCGCCAAGAAGACACCGCCACTGCCAACGTGAAGCCCAAGATGTCAAGGACCTCCCGCCGAACATCACATGCCCAAAAGCCACACCATTTGACTAGGATCTATGCCGAAAGCCACGGTTACACAACTCCGATCTCATAATCGGCGGCGAGTGGGACAATCGATGGGTATAGGGAGGAATGCCTCGCCTTCAAAAGCCTGCTGATATGGCTTGTGTTGCCGTCTGATGTCGAAACTAACCGAAAAAGGGGAGAGAAGCTTAAGTTTTCCTCTCGCGAAGTAGGAGCAAACAACAAGCTCGGTGGGAAAGAGGGCGATTTTGGCTCGGCGCCGTCTATCGCCGGTGGTGGCAGACCGTCTTCGCTTCTCAGGTGATGGGTCGCCGGCACTGGTGAGGGTCGCTGTAGACACCGGGTCTTGAGGTAGTCCAGATCAGAGTTACCCAATGAAGAGATCAATGTTGATTTTTCGAATAAGGGGATGAGATTCGGAGGTTTTCGTCTTTCGGTTTCGCGAGGATTAAAATCTTTTTCTATGGCATGGAGTTTTGAAAGAATTGGATAAATTTTGGGTAAAATTGGGAGTTTTGCTACACAGACGGGATGCCCGTCCCTACTTGGGGTGATCCCCGTCTCTAGGCATAGTGGGGACGGACGCGTGGCGATGTAGGGATGCCCGTCCCTAGTATTGCGCCCCGTCCCTAGTCAATTTTCCGCATATGCCCTTAGTAGGGACGACCGTCGGGAGATGCAGGGAAGCCCGTTGGTACGGTAACTGACCGAATCACACCAGATTGGATAAAATCTGATGAGCGATAGGATTTATCTAGGATTTGAATTTTAAAAGTCCTTTTTAAAATTCAAACTTCAGATTGAGGCTTATCTTAATTATCTCCTAAAATCCTATAAATAGAGGATCAAATTTCAATTTTAGGGGATGAAAATTTTGGGAATTTTGGTGAGAAAAAAAAGAGAGAAATTTTAGAGTAATTCATTTTAAAAAAAAGGGGCTATCAAATATTTTTGGGAAAAATGATTTTTAGAAAAGTCTGTGAGCAATTTACTCAAAAGTTTATGAAATCTCTGCTTTATTTGCAGAATTTTATTTTGATATTTTTTTTTTAATTGATTGCTTCCCATTTTTTTCTTGCGAATTAAGTCAAATTGAGGTGACGAAATTCATTCGTTTCCATTAATATAACTAATTCGAACACTCGATTACTATTAAATTTTCAAGGAAAGAATAACATAAATTTTATTTCTTTGATCTGATTCTTACTTGATCCTTGCGAAGCATACGAGAACAAAATCATCTGACAATCACCCTAAAAGGTAAAATCTGAGGGTAAATATTCTGGACTAACATTTGCGTAATTTAATTTGATCCACGTTGATTTCTTACGTGTTTTATCATTCTTTTACAAAAGAGCTAAAAGGTCTATTTTACTCGTTTTCCCTTACTAGGGACGGCCCATGGCATGGTACAGGGGGCCGTCCCTAGGCAGGCTTTTACGCTTTTAATTTATAAAATTCTATCTTTTAACCTATTTCTGTTAGGGTTCTCTTAATCCTTTTTTATTATTTTACTCATGTTTTTTTTTGATGCTAACATGTTTATCCTTGTGAGTTATTTTTTGAATATTTGGAGTTGGAGTTAAGAAAGATGGTGATTGCGCCAGTCCAAGGACTTCTATTCGGGTTCCTTCTTTGCCTTTACCTTTTATTTATGTCATTATGAAAATGATTTTAATATCGTTGAAGTAAAAAAGACCAAAAGCTTTCTATTAATTAACCTGGCATTTTCTCTAAGTAGAAAATGGGACCAATGTCCTAGTTTTTCATACTGAAATAAATCATCACATCAATAACTATTTCATAATAAATATGCATGCGAGGATCAATATCCTCATCACCAATGAATACCCCGATTTATGCTTGATTTGCATTTCATTTATAAATGGGAGTTGTATTCCGCTCCTAGTGTTATTGTAATATTTTTGAATGTTTTATTTTGGATTTATCTTCCATTTACTGCTTTTGATATGAATGATTGCGCATTTAATTTAAATTGCATCGTGTGGAAAGTTGATGAAACAATAAACTCAAAAACTCAATTATAATATTAATAAAGGTATAAATAAATGAGAAGTCCCGAACTCATTCTGGTCTTTGGGGCTCTATGAGGCGAGAGGTCTAGGACTTCCAAGACACCTCTTGAGTCCCACCAAAAGGCTTAAATATACAATCCTAGGCTCCAGGGGGGTAGAGGATGAGGCCTCCAAGATCCCTCTGGCTAGCCCAAGATGGATATGTATGCGCCGTCTTAGGCTCGATGAGGCTAGACGACCCTTCCCAATGTTCTATTGGGTGGCGACTCCAAGAAACCTCTTTGTTGCCCAGAATAGACGCAACTTGTAAATACCTTACAAGTTTAAATGAATCCCATCCTGATCGCCCTAAAGCGGGCTTTCGGGAGGCCACGGGGTTCGGCGCGCGTCACAGTGGCGACTCCGCTGGGAAACTTACTCGAGACTTCGATTCAAAAGTACCTTGGTTAAAAATTATAGTTGAGTTTTAATTTAAAAATTTCATCTTCTTTCAAAAACTGCATAGCATTTCATTAGAGCCTTAGATCTACGCTAGTTTGGTCCCTCTTTTAGCCCCGATGCGTTCCTGAAGCACGACCCTATTTTCACTCAATTTAGGGAAGTGTTAAGGATAATCACCAGCCCAAGCCTCGTACCATTATGGTATATTAAATGGTGACCCAATCGGTCGTTACGCTCGTGATGAGCTAGACCCGTTGGCAGGGACCATGTTTGGGTAGCCCTAAAGCAACACCACCTTTGACCAAAGGTCATGTAGTGGAAATAGTTACTTCCCCTAAGTGGTATGAACCTTAATACTATGCCTATTGTATGGATCATTATGTATTGGACAAGCCCAGATGGTTTGACTGGTTACCTAATCAAAGGCTTACATGCCCCGATAGGCCCAAGATGACTTATTCGAATTGCCTAGATACATAATGATCATAACCCATCCGCCTGTGCATTAGTTAGGAGAGGTTATGCTGCCGGATTTTCATCATGCACCATACGTGTTCATCGGGTCCCCAGATGACCCATGGGCCAATCCCACCTAGGAAAGAGACTATGACCTCGTGTGCGAGAGTAATAAGGTTGGAAGGACCTATGTGCTTGCATGTGGCTTGTGAGTGTTGCATAGCACGATCATGCATTTTTAGCACAGTCATGCATCATCCTGACCCCTTGTATTTTTCAGCCATCATAGATTCGCCTAGGTGGACAAGGGGGTCCCGGGGACGGCTACGCAAATTCTTTGAATTGCCAGAAAGGATAGAGTATCCGGGCACTTCTTCTGAAACTAGTTACGCCACTTCAGATCAGTTTTCTGTACCCGAAGAAATGGCAAACTCACCGAGAGGGGCAGAGGCCACCAGGGCAATGATAGCGGAGGAAGTGGGCCGAAGGTTGGAAGAGTTTAAAAACCGGATGATGGCAATGATAGCCGCAATGGGTCAGCAAGCGGCCCCGCAGAACCCACAACCTCCTCCTATGAGAAATGATGAAAGGGAGGAGGTCAGAGAGGACCCACGAGAGGAAACTCACCCACCACTTGTGAACCTAAGAGCTACTACTTTGGGGGCACAGAGCCAATAGACCATCAGGTTTCACCAGTGGTACAAGAAAGACTGCTGAGGTGTTAGCTGCGAACGCTACCCCGAGGCGTTTTTCTAATCTTGGAAGGTCTTTGTCATGGGTATTGAGGAGATTGATGAAAGAGGGTAAGTTGCAACCTATGCCACCCAAACCTGCTAGAACTCAAGGCACGCCAGGACATAAGGATGATGAGTATTGCGCATATCACCAGCACACTGGGCATATAACTGATAACTACAAAACTTTGAGGCATGCGATTCAAGATCTGATTGACTCAAAGCAGATCACAGACCCAAAGAAGAGAGGGGGTCAACAGAAAGCTGGGTACAATAACATGCCTCCTCCAGTGAATATGATCGGGTCCAGCTTACCCGAGAACCTTGTGTTGAAGAAATTATACGGCAACGATATCTACACTGCTGTCACAAACCTCTATGAGGGGAGTGGAGAAGGGCTTCCCGCTGCAGTAATCGATTGCTGGTCCACTGATGATAGTGGAAATGAAAATGATGATTCTGAAGTATTTTTCAACCTTTGGGATTCGGAGGAGGAAGAAGAAGGGCCAAAGAGAAAGGAAGTAGGAGCCGTGACCCGGAGTGGAAGGGTAGCCCCAGAAGTTTAAAAACCATAAGAGCCGATCGAGGACGGAAGGGGAAAGGAGCTGGAAGAAGGTTCGATTGTTAAGTAACTGAAAAAGACGCCAGCTCAGATTTTAATATGGGATCTCTTGAGACAGTCGCCATCACATAGGCAGAAGGTGGTGGAAGTGTTGTGTGAAGCAACTGTTGCTACAACCATCTCACCTACAGAACTTCTGGATGTAGTGAAGGGAGGATCGGGAGAAAATGTTGTTTTTACCAGTGCGGATCTGCCGGCAGAAGGCCGCAACCACAATCGCCCTCTGTACATAAGGGCGCAGATAAACCAGAAGCACACCGCCTGTGTAATGGTAGATGATGGTTCTTCGATAAATGTGTGCCTACAGGTAGCAATGGCAGCTTTTGGGGTAACAGAGGATATGTTGGCAAAATCTGATCTTACCATCACGGCATATGACAACTCACGCAGGTAGGCCTCAGGGACATTCACAGCAGTGGTGAAGATGGGACCGGTAGAATTAGAAGTGGAGTTTGTGGTGCTGCCTATACCCGCCAATTTCTCAGCTTTGCTAGGTAGACCATGGTTTCATAAATTGGGAGGAGTCCGCTCAACATTGCACCAGATGGTAAAGATACCTCACGAAGGCCAGATTGTGACTATAAAGGCCGTACGGGAGATTCAGGTTTCAGCGCTGGAGATAGCCAGGCAGCCATTTAGTGGGTTTCATGTTGCCATGATAGGCGAAGAAGAGCAGAGGGAAGAAAGCCTCCATGTGTTGAATATGATGAAGAAAATGTCATTCCTCCCTGGCGCAGGCCTGGGCAAGAATTATCAGGGGATACCAATAGCTGTTACCACTAAAGGTTAGAAGGACAGGAAGGGCCTAGGATATACAGGTGCAGTAGAGAAGGGTGAGAAATAAAAAATGGAAATTACTCATATCTGGAAGACTTTTGTGCCTGCAACCGTAGCATGTGCCTATGCAGGGGAAGATGAACCACAGTGGCTACACGGGAGAATTGTGCCAGGGTTCGAGGTCTTTAATGATGTCTATGACTGGGACATTGGATCAATCAAGCCAGCAGAGGGCTTTTGGGATGAAGAAATCATGACCAGTAGGACAATTTGGGACCGCGAGATGCCGGAAGAGGTAATTACTGAGAAGATGGTAATCACCCAGCTGAAAGGAAAAGCCAAGATGGAGGAAGCCATGCAGGAGGTGAATGAGGGGCCTCCAAAGGTTCGAAGTGATGCAAGACCGTCGACCGCGACAGATATGCCAGCAGAGGAGGAAGAGGAAAATAGTTTAGATTTTCTTTTTGCTCCAGAACTTTTCAATGATGTTAATGACAATTTCAATCTTATTAATAAATTGAATGATTTTGCTTACTTGTGTGATGTTTCTGATGATTTCACTATGCATGATCATGATCATCATCCATCTATATTTGATATTGATTCAACCAATGCTATTCCATTTAATCTTGGAACCGTAGAGAATCAAAAAGAAATTTTGATAGCATTAAATATAACTCTTGAAGAACGAGAAAAATTTGAGAGAATTTTTAAAAAATATGAAAAAGTCTTTGCCTGGACCTACGAAGATATGCCAGGAATCAATCGGAAGGTCGCAAAGCATGCTATCCCCACCTATCCAGACCATAAACCTATTAAGCAGAAGTTGAGAAGGCTTAGACCGGAATGGGCGGAGAAAGTGAAAGAAGAGATTCGCCAGCAAATTAAAGCCAAGTTTCTAATCGAGGTACAATACCCAACGTGGTTAGCCAATGTTGTCCCTGTAGCCAAAAAGAACGGCAAAGTAAGGGTGTGCATAGATTATCGGGATTTGAATAACGCCTGTCCAAAAGATGATTTCCCATTGCCTCATATAGACGTGCTGATAGATAGTGCCGCTGCTTGTGAGATGTACAGCTTCGGAGATGGGTATGCTGGCTACAATCAAATTCTCAATGAAATAATGGACCGGATCAAGACGGCTTTCATCATGGAATGGGGGACATATGCTTATCGGGTAATGCCTTTCGGCTTGAAAAATGCAGGAGCCACTTATCAGAGGATGGCGACAAAGATACTGGATGACTTGATCCATAAATAAGTGGAGGTATACGTGGATGACATGATGATCAAGTCAGCCACTAGAGGAGGCCATTTTGAAGCCTTGGAAAAATTCTTCCGGAGGATAGATAAGTACAACCTGCGGTTGAATCCTAAAAAGTGTATCTTCGGTGTTACCTCAGGGAAGCTCCTGGGACACATAGTTAGTAAGAGGGGGATTGAGATTGACCCGGATAAGGTTAAGGCCATTAGAGAAATGCCGATACCGCAGAAAGAGAAGGATGTAAGAAGCTTTCTGGGCAGGTTGCAATACATCAGTAGGTTTATCGCTAAGCTTACTTCAATCTGTGAACCTATCTTCAAACTACTCAGAAAAGACCAACCAGTAGTATGGAATGAGAGCTGTCAAAAGGCTTTTGATACTGTCAAGGAATACTTATTGAAACCACCGGTATTGAGACCGCCGCGGCCGGCCAAGCCACTGATCCTATACCTGGCCATAGAGGACAGTTCCGTTGGTGCTATGATGGCCCAAGAAGATGAATATGGAGTGGAATTCGCTGTCTACTACCTCAGCAAGAAATTCTTGACCTATGAGGTCAAATATGCAGAAGTAGAAAAGATTTGCCTTGCGGTAATCTGGGCTTCTAAGAAATTACGACATTACTTTCATGCCTACAAGGTACAGGCAGTCACGAAGCATAACCCCTTGAGATACTTGCAAGAGGCCCCGTCTTTGCTTGGGAAAATGGGTAGGTGGCTGCTATTACTTCAAGAATTCGATGTAGAGTATATTACTTGAAAGACCGTTAAAGGGCGTGCAGTGGCGGAATTTCTAGCAGAACACTCGATCCAAGGAGACTCATACGAGTTTAACTTTCCAGATAAGGATGTAACAGCAATCGGGATTCAAGGTTGGAAATTACACTTTGACGGAGCCGTAAATAACAAAGGGGCAGGAGTAGGAGTCATTCTGATGACCCCGGGTGACGAAAAGCTTCCTTTGGCGAAGAAGTTGAGGTTCCGGGTCACCAATAACGAAGCTGAGTATGAAGCATGTATTTTTGGATTGGAGGCATTAATAGCCTTAGGAGCGAAGAATGTAGAGGTGTTCGGTGATTCCTCCTTAGTGGTCAACCAAATCTGAGGTGAATGGGCTGTAAAAGAAGAGAGGCTTATGCCATATATCCAGCGCTTGAGGAGCCTGAGCAGTCAGTTTGAAGTATGTACATTCCATTTCGTTCCGAGGGATGAGAATCAGTTAGTCGATGCGCTCGCCATGTTAGTATCAATGTGGGACAACCCTGAGGGAGTGGTCATAAAGCCGATTTTGATCTATAGCTCTGAAAGACCTAGCTTTGAATCCAAATCAGTCATGGAGGTAGAAGTGGTAGATGGGAAGCCGTGGTATTGTGATATTATGAACTATCTAGAGAATGCGACATTTGCAGAGGAGGCTACCGAAAAGGATCAGAGAATGATTCGCAAACTGTCCACTCAGTTCATCTGCATAGATGGGATGTTGTACAAACGACAAGCTGATGGTATCCAATTGAGGTGTTTGGATGAAAAAGAGGCTAAGAGGGTGATGGAAGAAACACACGCTGAAGTATGCAGAGCCCATATGAATGGACTGACATTGGCCAAGAAGATCATGAGACAAGGCTTCTACTGGCTTACGATGGATAACGATTGCTCAAAATATGTGAAGCAGTGCCAGTTATGCCAGCAGTACGCAGACTTAAGGCACTTACCAGTGTCAGAGCTACACATCTTAACGTCACCTTGGCTATTCGCTGCATGGGGAATAGACCTTATTGGAGAAATCCGCCCTACGGCATCCAACGGGCACAGATACATAATAGTCGCAATCGACTATTTTACAAAATGGGTAGAGGCAGAGTCCTTCAAGAAGATTGACGCAAGAGATATGGCCAGGTTCATCGAAAGGAATCTGATTTGTAGATATGGCCTCCCACATCACATAGTGTCTGATAATGGGGTGCAGTTCATGGGGGAAACCAAGAAGCTTCTTGAGAAGTACGGAATCGAGCACCATAAATCCTCTCCCTATCGACCACAAGCTAACGGGGCAGTAGAGGCCGCCAATAAAAATGTGAAGAAGATCCTAGCAAAGATGGTCCAAACCTATAAAGACTGGGCAGAGAAGCTTCCCTTTGCACTGTGGGGTTATAGGACGATGGTGAGGACGTCTACAGGCGCTACGCCGTATTCTCTGGTTTATGGGACGGAGGCAGTGTTGCCAGTTGAGGTAGAGCTCAAATCGCTAAGAGTAGTCATGGAAGCTCAAATTCCGGAGGCCAAATGGGCACAACAGAGGTTACAACATTTAAACTTATTAGATGAAAGTAGACTGAAAGCTTACTATCATAATCAGATCTACCAGAAGAGGCTGGCCAGATCGTTTGGAAAAAAGGTGAAAAAGCATCCACTGAAAGAGGGAGATTTAGTGTTCAAACAGATGAGACCAGGTGTACCGAATATTAGGGGAAAATTTAGACCAACCTGGGAAGGACCGTTTATCCTCAAGAATCTGTTGTCCAAAGGAGCTGCAATCTTATCGGATAGCGATGGTAATGAATTCAAGGAACTGATTAATGTTGACAGACTCAAAAGGTTCCATGGCTAAAGACCAAAATCAAAAGAAGAGAATAAAAGCCCCGCGGGTCAAAAATCGAAAAAAGGCAGCCTCGCTAAAATTGGGGGCCTCGTCAGGGTGAAAACCGAAAAAAGGCATCCTGGGCAAAAATTAGAGGCATGAGAGAAAATATCCAATTATGAAAACCCGAGAGGGCTGATTGGAGACAGGAGTTTGATGCTATCAAAATTTAGTTCCAATGAATAAATGTAGTCTGGCACAGTTGAATTAGTATAAAAATGATCATGTATGCTGAAATCGCACTGAAATGTACACAATTTTGTGAAGTAAAATAAGACTTGACTTATTCATTTATATCATTGTCTAATTCTGCTTTAAAAAGAAACATATTGCTCAAAATGCATGTAAAACTAAACTATGCCCTACTACTACCCTCGCTAGCCAAATACCTCAGTCGTCGTGTCCAGTTATCAGACGCCGGGCTAAGTATCCATCTCTTATACGCACTGGTAGAAATAGCCGAATGGTTACCAAATGAAGGAATGATAGTCTTCAATGGAAGTAGGCTCCAAAGCTCATGATAGCGGGAGGCGAAAGCTGCAGAAAGGACTCCACCTCGAAAAGATAAAGGGAGTCTCACCATATCCTGAGTCACTCTGAGTTGACGAGAGCAACGAGCTGTGATGTAGAAGGTTGCCTCACAGAGCCCGCATAAGGGAACGCATCCTAAAGACCCATCAATAACTGCACTGGACAAGGGAAGCCAAGCGTGTGTGAAACTAATATCCTCGTCTGATATCTCACTGAATCTGGTAATGCCCTCATCAGGGGTCCTAGGTAAGTACAGACGCCGGCGAGGAAGAAAACACTTCGCAGAATATTGATTAATGACTTTAGGAGGTGGTTCTGACAAAAGCTTCAGTTTCTCCTGCAACCAAATCTGGAAGAGGAAACAAAAGAAATAAAAGCCAAAGAGAATAAAATAAAAGGCAAAGAAAAGCCGCTGGAGTAAGTTGGATTTATTTCAGGCAAAAGTTAGGCATAGGGTTGTGTGAAAATCCGAAAAGACGCACTTCCCGCTAAGAAAAGCTAGTGTGAAAATCCACAAGGGACGCACTACCTTTTAAAACAATGACGTACCTGGAGTAATAAGGGGCTCCCAGAGAATGAAGTGGTAGGCCCGGCATGAACAGAGTCCGAGCCCAAGATAGTCTCAGCCAGAATGAGAGGAAAAGGGGTTAGGCCGTGGTGAAAGTCATCCAAAACTCCAAACAGACAGGGGTCTCCGAGCAGTTCCGCTGAGGTCACGACTAGATACTTCATAAGGCAGAAAAGGAAGATGACACTCACGCTGTATGAGGGAATGTTGGAGAATTCATCCATTGCTTCAATCAGAGGTTCCAAAGAAAATACTTGGCCCTGAGGAACTAGACGAGTAGCGTCAGAAGGAGCTATGCTTAAGGACAAAGCAATATCCCGGATTTGGATCGAACCACAGCGAGGTATGCAAGG
Source organism: Excoecaria cochinchinensis (assembly GCA_947683425.1). Classification (NCBI taxonomy): domain Eukaryota; kingdom Viridiplantae; phylum Streptophyta; class Magnoliopsida; order Malpighiales; family Euphorbiaceae; genus Excoecaria; species Excoecaria cochinchinensis. The sequence goes on along the minus strand of CANTUQ010000029.1, from coordinate 231,783 downwards.
CAAGGCACCAGGAGGATACCAACTCCCGAAGATAGCAGTAAATTCTTTAGGTAGGGGGCATATTTCCTGATAGGTGAACCTAAAGACATGAAAACGAGGGTCCCAGAAGTGGGTCGCAGCCAAAAGAAGGTTGTTGTCTATCTTGACTCTTCGTAGAAACCTCAGTCTAGAAAGGGGGGAAAGAGTGTTGTGTTCCCAAATTTGAGCATCGTCTAAGATACGGTACATTTTGGAAAGAAAAGGAGAATTCATGTCTCGACAGTCACAGTTGCTAAAGGGAATAAAAGAGGAAAAAGGAAAAAACTAGAGAAAAGAGCCTATTATGAAGCTAAAATAAGGAAGAGGCATGAAATCTAAGAAAAAGGGGTGAGTTTTATAGATTTGGCTTACAGACGGCTAACCCGTCCCTATAGGCAGACGGTGAACCCGTCTGTACCTGTCCACCTGGCGAATTTTGCATCGTGCATACCACGCGCATTAATTAGGATTAAAAGTGGAATCTGGAGAGACAGACGGAATGGCCGTCTATCGCTGTATGAGCGGGAATCCCATCGGTACTTAAAATCTATATAAAGGCACAGGCACCGACGGGAATCCACTTTCTTTTCCTTTTTCTTCACACCGACGCCTTTTCCTTTGTTTCCAACAGTTTTTTTTCGTTTTTGTCTTTTCAAATTACATTTTTTCGCACCAGTTTTCAGTTTTTTGACTTCTTCAGTGGGTCTCGACTTCCAGGTTAGTAAGATACTCCCATTTTTCTTTGTTTTATTATTATTATGAGCAAGGTAATTACCTTTTCTTTTGAATTAATTAGTGGCCTTGTTAAATGCCGGTTGATATTGTATAGGATGAAGTTTTTTTTTTTTTTTTTGTGAATATAAAATGCATGAACGTGTTGCTGTTTTGAGAACAATTAGTGTTAGGCGCATAAATATGGCCTTAGGAATTCATATGCTTTGAAGCCGATAACTTAAGAATTAGAAAGCAAATGTGAATATATTGCATTGTTGTTTGGGGCCTGAGGCCTATTCCCTTTTTATTTCCTCTTTATTATGCAGGAGGTTGGGCACACTGTGACGCGCGCCGAACCCGGTCAACCCAGCAAGGGCCCTCTCTTTGAATCCGCTTTAGGATTCGAGGTATGAAGGTTCGCGTCTTTTGATCATGGGCGCCATGAGACATCATCGGTGTATTCCTCCCAATAGAACATTGGGGAGAACAACCTAGCCTATTGACGCCTAAAGGCACCTTTGAGGTATTTGGAGTCGCCACCCAATTTACGTGAAATTGGGAAAAGGTTTCTCACCTCTATTGGTCTAAACCAGAGATATGGTGTCCGGGACTTCCCTCTTATTTATGCTTTGGTTAATTATAAATGGGTTCCTAACTTCTTAAAATTATATCTCTCATCTCACACGATAAATGCATTAAAAGTAAAAGCGCATCTCAAGCATCCGAAAGCGGTAAAAGGAAAGCAATAAATAAAGCGATAAATAAAGCGATAAAAGAAAGCGATAAACACGCAAGCACGCAATTACAAGAGAAATAGGGGCGGAATACAACCCCAATAAAAGGAAATTAAAAATGTAAATGGGACGGAATACAATCCCATAAAATAAATAAAGTTGCCCCAAAATTAATTACAAGGGCCCAAAAAAGAAATGAACTTGAATTTAAAACACTCACTCAAGATTAAAATAAAGAACATACATAAATCGGGACATTATTTGAGGAACATTGGTTCCTTCGCACTTGTTCGAAATTTAAGAACATTGGTTCCTTCGCATTTACTTAAAAAAGGGTTCGAAGAGTCGTTTTGGTTGTTTGGAAGAAAATCGGGATGAGTGATCCCATTTTATTGAAAATTGACTCTTCGTTTTAATTGTGATAATTTTATTGTTGGCCTAAAACAAGGGACATTGGTCCCACTTTTATTAATAAAAATTTCAATTTAATTATAGAAATATTTTTGTGATTTTTTATCGCACGCGTGCATAAATAAAATAATTATTTACAAATAATCACAACATGAAGAGAGAGATTGGAAAGATCTCACCCAAATCGGAGTGTCTGTCCACGCGTCGCGACCCATCCGGGGAGTCGCGGGGCGCTCACATAGCCCGACTCAAATTAAAACTCATACAAAAATCAACACCAAAAAGAATATTAGTAAATACTCTAAAAATTAATCAAACAAAAGCGAGGTAATAACAATAATAAAATTATGGCGATGGTAGCAACAGTAAAATAACACTAATAATGATAAAAATAATAATAATAATAATAATAAAAGATAGTAACAAATACTAAGAGATTAATGAAGTAATAATAATAGTAATAAACTTTGAAAATATATTAATATGCAAATATTAAAAATGATTAAGCTAAGATCTAAAATAGAATAAAATAGCAAATTAAAGAAGAACTAAAAAAATGGAAAATGGAAACCAACGTGAAGAATAAAAATGGTGGGAGTTAAGGAATAAAAATTAAAGTATAAGAGTCTAATGTCAAACAACATAATACTAATTGTAATAATAATAATAACAGTGGATGGACATAAAAATCAAATCAAAACAAACCAATAATACATTATTAGTGATAATAGGATGGTGAGAATGCAAACAACAACAATATATACACTAGTGCAAATGAGGCAACGACATAGTAAAAATAATAGTAATAATAATAATGATAAGAAGTATATTAACACATTAAAATGCTAAAAATAAATAATAAAAATAATAGACATGATAATAGTAACAAAAATAATTTTAACAACAATAAATAATGTACAAGAGAAATAAAAGAGAATAAGTCCAAGAATGTTTACCCTCAGAATTTTTTAGATTGGGGAAACGGTGTCCCGATCGATTTTCCTTGTCGGATTTGTAATGATAAATATTTGAAGGAAAAATGTAGAAATTAATGTTTTGAATTAAAATCAAGAAAATACTTTGATGAAAATATTTTGGTGGATGATTTGAGCAAAAGGGAATTAATTTTCCAAGCTCAAATCACTCAATAAAATGGATGGTATTTTTGAAGAGCAATTCAATGTTAAAACTTGAGAAAAAGAAGGAAAAGAGAAGCTAAAAAGCCCTGCTGGAGAAAAAAATTGAAAGAAAACCCTTGAGAAAAATCGTTGCCGTCCTCCAAAAATGAGGAAAAAAATCCTTATTTAAGCTTGTCTTGGCCAAAAATGGCAAAAGACAAAAAATCCTTTATTTTTAGTTAATCCAAAATATCACAAAATGGTGAAACAATGGAAAAAGTCAGACTGAAAACAGCGGAAAAAACGGACAGGCGAAGACCAGGTCGCGCGGAGAGGGCAAGGGCGCGCGCGGCAGCAGCCTGCTGCGCGCGTGGTGCCCCCGCACCGCGCGCGGCAGGCAGCTGCCTCGCGCGCAGGGGGGGCGCGCGGCGCCCCCTGCCTCGCGCGCAGGGGGGGGGCGCGCGGCGCCCCCTGCCTCGCGCGCAGGGGGGGCGCGCGCGCGCAGGGGGTTGCGCGCGGTGCCCCCTGCCTTGCGCGCAGGGGGGGGCGCGCGTCGCCCCCTGCCTCGCGCGCAGGGGGGGGGGGCGCGCGGCGCCCCCCCGTCTCGCGCGCAGGGGGCTGCGCGCGAGGCCCCCTGCCTCGCGCGCAGGGGGGGCGCGCGGCGCCCCCCGTCTCGCGCGCAGGGGGCTGCGCGCGAGGCCCCCTGCCTCGCGCGCAGGGGGGGCGCGCGGCGCCCCCCGCCTCGCGCGCAGGGGGCTGCGCGCGGCGCTCCCCGCCTCGCGCGCAGGGGCTGCGCGCGAGGCCCCTCGCCTCGCGCGCAGGGGGCTTGCGCGCGAGGCGCCTGCCTTGCGCGCAGGCGCCCCTGCACGCTGTGCGGCCTGCCGCGCAGGCGCCCCTGCGCGCTGGGGCAGCCTGCCGCGCAGGCGCCCCTGCGCGCTGGGGCAGCCTGCCGCGCAGGCAGCCCCGCGCTGCCGCAGGCGGCCTTCGCGGCCCTTTTTTTTTTTTAAATTAGACACAAAATTAATATTTATTTTTTTTTACTCCATTTTAATTTTTAATCTCTAAAATATATATTTTTAAATTATTTTTCGAAAAAAACACACTTTTGACAAGGGAACGATCGGTTCTCACATTTCTTGCCGAAAATCGGTCTTCTATTTCATCATTGGGTAATCCTGATCTTGGACCGCCTCGGGACCCGGTGTCTACACACACCCTTGCCGGGGTGCTGCCTAAATTTTTAACAAATGTGAATATATTGTATTGGGGCCTGATGTAACACCCCCATACCCCCGATAAGGAATATCGGGGCGCTACGCGGACACTTACGTATACATGTACATGCATTAGCGGAAGCGATAGCATAAACACATCCATTTAAAAGTAATTAAATACTACACTAGGGCCCACTTGCATTTCATATTAACTACATATACATTTACATGTTCATATTACATCTTCTTTCATTTAGCTTTACATACACATTTACATGTACCCTTACTTGTGGTTTTTCTACTTATATTACATAATGATGTTACTCAAAATGTAAAACTCTATTTCTAACTTGTAAAAAGATATGACAAAACTCCTAGTGGCCTTGACCCGCAGATGCCCGCTCACTGCTCCGAACCTGTAACCTACACGAAAATAAACATCCGTGCTAAGCGATAACGCTTAGTGGGGATGAAATAATGCAAAGGACTTCTTCACGAAGTCACAAATAAATCACACAGTTCATATATCTCATGCATATAACTCTTATACGTCTATATGTTGCATGCTTAAATATCAAATACTCTGAACTCGCATATAAGTAACATCTACTCTTTCACTAATTCATGTACACTACATCTTGTACATTTCGTTTATTCAAATATACATTATCATGTAACCACATTCATGTCAATACACTCATCTAATCATGTACTTGTATACAGAATTGTAATGTACTTAAACATTACTTTCATGTACTATAGCTTTATTCGAAGCAACACTATAATCATCTCAAGTTCACTGCACAACATTTAACAAAACAAGCCTGAGTTCCTCTCATGGTGGATACGGGACGCTCTATAAAAAAATATTTTCGATAGACCGAAGTCACAAAACTTTTTCATATATCTCTATTAATGACCATTCTCAGAGGTCGACCCGCTTCGCCCAAACGGGGCGGAACATTGGCAGCTGCACTCGGTAATCCCTTTATAAGCATGCTTATCTATCCACTATAACGGTAATCAGGCTCAATACCAACTCACACACTATACACAGACATCAACTCATCAACTAAAATTCAAGTGCATTTATCAAATTCAGAGGCATGTAATTCATATACAATCTTGTTCAACAACTAAAAGCATGTAACATTTACATTCCATGCATAAACTCTTATATCACATCATCATATATATGCACTCATAGGTTCATACATTTTTATCACACCATTTACAATCCTTAATACCATTATACATTGTTACTTTATTAGTTAAATTACCAATTTAATCATACTCACGTGCATTTCCCCGTTGATAACTACTTTATAGTCATTTACTAACCCTAAACATGCATAATAAGCTAAGGGGAAGGATAAGGGGTTGACCCGTGGCAACTAGGAGCTCAAAAAGAAGAAGAAAAATCCTAAAATGAGTTGTTTTGTCGCGAGGTCGCGACATGTGTCGCGCTCGCGACAGAAGCTCCGCTTTGGTGCCTCACAAGACTGCTTTTTACCCTAAACTTGTATTGTCTAAATGAACCTCTAAACGTCTTTTTTTGTAAAAACGTTCTTCTTAACAATTGTTCTCTAGGATGTTAAATTTTAAATGGGACAAGTCTCAGGTCGTTTGGATATCTATAACAAAAGATATGATCTAAACAACATATACTATTCTAGTGAACCCGCCAGAACAGGGTCACCTACGTTTTAATTACTTTTTGGGATACTTAGGGCCAGAATTAGATTAAGCACCCTCTTAGACATTTTTAGAAACGGATCTTATCTTTCATATGCAATTGGAATCAACCCAATTAGGATCCTATAACTCTACTTATAACAAATACTATACACTGGGGTCTAATGACAAATAAGCAGAATTTCGCAACATCAAACTCTATCATCAACGCAAACACTCAAATGATCAAGTTACATACTTTAAACATATATACACTTGTCATGAGCACTGTAAGCAATCAAAATGAACATCTTGAGCTAATTAAAGCTCATCAAACATCTCTTTATTTTTACATGTATTTGTTCAAGCATTTCTCATATAAACACATGCAAAGTTAACACAGTTACACTCGATCCCTACCTCTAGGAACTCGATCACAGTTCTCTACTCGTTTCGATCTTCTCTTTTCCTTTATCGACTCTCTTGCCTCCAACTTGCACCAAAACCACACACAAAACACTTGGGGTTACTCTTCTTTTTACTTTAAATCAAAATAGAAACCAAGTAGTAGAAGAAGACTAAATAATAGTACTACTTACCTCTTCTCAAAAATCTACTCTCTTCATCCCAACCTAAATGATTCTCTTTAGGAGCGATTGAAAAAGAGAAGAAAAGAGAGGAAGGTGGAGCACGGCAACTAAGAGCAAAGAAAACAAAAAGGGGAATTAAAAAGCCAAATGAAGAAATTGAAATGGGAGTAGGAAAGTGGCCGGTCAACTAAATCCAAATAAGGCCAAACCTTCTCACATAATGCTCACCAAACCAAATAAATGCCAACTATCTCATTTAATCCATCCATATCCTAAGCCAAGCCAAGTCAAGCCAAACCAAGCCAAGCCAAACCAAGTGTCCCTTTCCTACAATGACACTTGGCACACTCCTATAATGCCACTTGTCACTCTCATATGCCGCCACTTGTCACTCTTCTATGATGACACTTGTCACTCTTCTATGATACCATGTGTCTACTCCCTACAACTCCAAGTCTCTTAGTCCCACTTATGCACACATCTCGCGAGGGGGTTCTGTCGCGCTTGCGATAGAACGCTCACGCCCGCACCAACCAGCTGAAGTTCGAAAATCGCTGGAGGGCTCTATCGCGCCCGCGACACTTGTCGCGCTCGCGACAGAACTCTCGCACATAAACTTACCTTTTTCGAACCAAAACTCTGTAATTCTTCTAGGGCCATTTTGGGGTGTGACACCCGAGGCCTGTTTTTTTTTTTTTTTGTTGTTTTCATGCAGGAAGTTGGGTACACCCTTGCCGGGGTGCTACCCAAATTTTTTTAAAATCTTTTTGGTTTAGACATATCCAGCCAGAATGCCGCCTAAATTTTTATCCGTTTATACGTACAATGCCAAACTAACTGTTTACCTTATTCACAGGATGACACCACGACGATATGCTCCGCATGATCAGCCTGAGCCTGAGGCCCCAGGTTAGATGAGTGACGAGGCTAGACAGAGATACGCAGCACTGGCCCAGGTACAGTTCCGAGCTAGCCGCTTCATTTCTAGGCCGTTCCGTGAGGGTCTGGGGATGGCATATGAGGTTGATATACTGATGGCAGGCGCGGGTTGGATAGAGTTTTTGATACCTGCTTTCCAGACTCACCCAGAGATGGTGCGACAATTCCTTGCTACGCTACACTACGGCGGATATCAGAGATCTGACATGGAGGAGGGTGTCATCTAGTTTTGGATTGAGGGCCACCATTACAGTATCACCCGTCAGCGGTTTACAGAGGCCATGGGGCTTCCATTCGGGCAGGATGTCATAACGCCCCAGAGATCAGTGAGACGTCAGCATTGGGCGGTTATAGCCTTGCCGGGAGTGCCGTATGATCATGACACGGCGAAGAGTACAGTACTTTCATCCCAGGCCTTGCGATATCTTCACCGAGTTTTATGCAGCTCGTATTTGGGACGAGCTGGAAACCCAAGTTCCCTCAATGCTGCAGAGATCTGGAGTTTATGGGCCATGGTGGCAGGTCAGAGGCTCAACATCAGCCACGAGATTTTGGTCAACCTGGTGAGGGTATCCAGGGGGGCAGCCCCTATGGTGTATGTTGGGGGAGTTATTATCAGATTGCTCCTGAATTTGGGTGTTCGTCTAAATATCTTGGGGCGCCCCTTGGATGAGAGCATTTATGTAGACGCTCCAGCAGCTATGGCAATGGCTATGATATTGCCGATACCGGGCCAGCCCGAGGCGTATAGGCTTCGCACTCTGCATGAGACTAGACGCGCATTTAGCTTGCCTTCGTTAGAGCCAGTAGAGGAGCAGCCTCAGGACCAGCCTCCTGGGCACCTAGAGCATTAGGAGTAGCATCTTCCCGAGCACCATCAGCACCAGGAGGACCAGTTTCCCCGACAGCCAGAGCATCTAGAGGGTCACCCTCCGCAGCCGCAGCACAAGGAGCAGCCAGGTACACCTTATGATATGGGGATCGAGTTTACTATGGATGAGCTGCTTGCTACTCCTCTAGGGCAGAGAGTACAGAGTCCTACGCCTCCACCATCGCGAGTACATTGGACAGTTCCCCGGGCTAACGAGAGGTTTAGTCCGTATGCTAGGGTAGGGGATCCGGGAGCATCTACTTCTACAGCTCTGCCACCTGAGCCAGTACCAGATTCAGCTCCCCCTTCATCCTCATCATCAGCTTAGCCAGATTTTACTGCACTATTGACTGCTATGTTTGTATCTTTTGAGCACAGGCAGGAGGAGAGAGACAGAGCCCTTCTCGGGCAGCTCGGAGAGCGAGATAGAGCCATATTAGGTCGGCTAGAGCAGCAGCAGAGTATTATCCAGGAGCAGGGGAGGCTCATTGACTTTTTGAGGCAGGAGCAGGAGAGGCTCGTGGCTCAGCTGAGGCAGGAGATGAGGACCTCCTAGGATGGAGTGGCCCAGAGAGTGGATGCGTCCTTACAGGCAGTAGAGGAGTCGGTTGAGGCTCTTAGATTTAAGGTCCAGGTTCTGGATGGTGCCATACCTCCTATCACCCAGTCCATTCGAGAGTTTAGGGAGCAGATAGAGGACAGACTGCGGAACATGGGGACCGCCTCCATGGATCAGACCCTCCGCCTGGGCGATGCTTTCAGGGAGCTAGGGGGAGTTGTCGTTGAGACACTGCAGTTCATGACGGTATGTGCACAGCCTTTCCTAGATGGATTTGCTCAGGTCCAGTTCCAGTAGCAGGACCCGGCGAGAGCACAGCCATTATCTATACCAGTGGCCATCCCTCCTAGATACCAGCGATAGGCCAGAGCCTCGGCTACACAGCAGGCTGGACCATCAGCCCCTCCTAGTCAGTCGTCTGCTTCAGAAGCGGGACCCTCTGCCTCTTCATCACGGTCTCAGACAGTCCAGATATCAGACGATGATGATGATTCGGAGGAGGAGCTCACGGACTATCCACCCCCATAGCCCTTCAGGGAGTCATGATATTAATTTTGTATCTTATGTTACCATATTTACATTACATTGTACAAAATTTAACCTTTTAGTGGAAAAACATTTATAGTTATCCGTTAAATTTGCATGTTATTTCTTCATAAGAAAAGAAAAGGAAAGAAGGAGAAGAAAAAAAAGGATAATTAATCATGTGATAAAAAAGAATGATGAATAATATAAAAATATCCACAAATCTATCAGTCAAATTAATTGGCGCGGGAAATAACGAAAATTTCTTATAATACAGGAATATGGTTTTACACCGATTCAAAATTGACCAACAGTCAAAAGGAAGAATAAACAGATTGAATGGGGGTTAGCAAGGAAAGGCCACAAGCCTAAACGGGGTTGGCAATATAGATTAGCCACCATGCATGCCGAGACCAGTCCAGAAAGACACCCAGTTCAGAAGAATGCCCCGCTTATAAGAGCAGTCCAGAAAGACACCCAGTTCAGAAGAACGCCCCGCTCAGAAGAGTAGTCCGAAGAAGACTCGGTGCAACTCAGGAGAGCCACTCATCGCACTTTGTACAGTCCGAAGAAGACTCGGTGCAGCTCAGGAGAGCCACTCATCGCACTTTGTACAGTCCGAAGAAGACTCGGTGCAGCTCAGGAGAGCCACTCATCGCACTTTGTACAGTCCGAAGAAGACTCGGTGCAGCTCAGAAGAGTAAACCTCGCGTTTTGTAAGTCCAGAACCGACTCAACGCATTGCCACTTCCCTGGCGAAAAGGTAAGGATTGCCTCAGGTATGTGTCTCTTTCCTTTCTTCTCTGAATTTTGGCTCATCTAGGCACTAGTGCGCTAGTTTTCCCGAAATTAGGGGCAACTGTAGACACCGGGTTTTGAGGCAGTCCAGATCAGAGTTACCCGATGAAGAGATCAATGTCGATTTTTCGGATAAGGGGATGAGATTCGGAGGTTTTCGTCTTTCGGTTTCGCGAGGATTAAAATCTTTTTCTATGGCATGGAGTTTTGAAAGAATTGGATAAATTTTGGGTAAAATTGGGAGTTTTGCTACACAGACGGGATGCCCATCTGTGTAGGGACGCCCGTCCCTACTTGGGGTGATCCCCGTCTCTAGGCGTAGTGGGGACGGATGCGTGGCGATGTAGGGACGCCCGTCCCTAGTATCGCGCCCCGTCCCTAGTCAGTTTCCCGCATATGCCCTTAGTAGGGACGGCCGTCGGGAGATGCAGGGAAATACGGTAACTGACCGGATCACACCAGATTGGATAAAATCTGATGAGGGATAGGATTTATCTAAGATTTGAATTTTAAAAGTCCTTTTTAAAATTCAAACATCAGATTGAGGCTTATCTTAATTATCTCCTAAAATCCTATAAATAGAGGATCAAATTTTAATTTTAGGGGATGAAAATTTTGGGAATTTCGGTGAGAAAAAAAAGAGAGAAATTTTAGAGTAATTCATTTAAAAAAAAAGGGGCTATCAAATATTTTTGGGAAAATTGATTTTTAGAAAAGTCTGTGAGCAATTTACTCAAAAGTTTATGAAATCTCTGCTTTATTCGCAGAATTTTATTTTGATAATTTTTTTTTAATTGATTGCTTCCCATTTTTTTCTTGGGAATTAAGTCAATTTGAGGTGACGAAATTTATTCGTTTCCGTCAATATAACTAATTCGAACACTCGATTACTATCAAATTTTCAAGGAAAGAATAACATAAATTTTCTTTCTTTGATCTGATTCTTACTCGATCCTTGCGAAGCATACGAGGACGAAATCATCCGACAATCACCCTAAAAGGTAAAATCTGAGGGTAAACATTCTGGACTAACATTTGTGTAATTTAATTTGATCCACGTTGATTTCTTACGTGTTTTATCATTCTTTTACAAAAGAGCTAAAAGGTCTTTTTTACTCGTTTTTCCTTACTAGGGACGGCCCATGGCATGGTACAGGGGGCCATCCCTAGGCAGGCTTTTACGCTTTTAATTTATAAAATTCTATCTTTTAACCTATTTCTGTTAGGGTTCTCTTAATCCTTTTTTATTATTTTACTCATGTTTTTTTTGATGCTAACATGTTTATCCTTGTGAGTTATTTTCTGAATATTTGGAGTTGGAGTTAAGAAAGATGGTGATTGCGCCAGTCCAAGGACTTCTATTCGGGTTCCTTCTTTGCCTTTACCTTTTATTTATGTCATTATGAAAATTATTTTAATATCGTTGAAGTAAAAAAGACCAAAAGCTTTCTATTAATTAACCTGGCATTTTCTCTAAGTAGAAAATGGGACCAATGTCCTAGTTTTTCATACTCAAATAAATCATCACATCAATAACTATTTCATAATAAATATGCATGCGAGGATCAATATCCTCATCGCCATTGAATACCCCGATTTATGCTTGATTTACATTTCATTTATAAATGGGAGTTGTATTCCGCTCCTAGTGTTATTGTAATATTTTTGAATGTTTTATTTTGGATTTATCTTCCATTTACTGCTTTTGATATGAATGATTGCGCATTTAATTTAAATTGCATCGTGTGGAAAGTTGATGAAACAATAAACTCAAAAACTCAATTATAATATTAATCAAGGTATAAATAAATGAGAAGTCCCGAACTCATTCTGGTCTTTGGGGCTCTATGAGGCGAGAGGTCTAGGACTTCCAAGACACCTCTTGAGTCCCACCAAAAGGTTTAAATATACAATCCTAGGCTCCAGGGGGGTAGAGGATGAGGCCTCTAAGATCCCTCTGGCTAGCCCAAGATGGATATGTATGCGCCGTCTTAGGCTCGATGAGGCTAGACGACCCTTCCCAATGTTCTATTGGGTGGCGACTCCAAGAAACCTCTTTGTTTCCTAGAATAGACGCAACTTGTAAATACCATACAAGTTTAAATGAATCCCATCCTGATCGCCCTAAAGCGGGCTTTCGGGAGGCCACGGGGTTCGGCGCGCATCATAGTCGCCCCCTTGTGACGCGCGCCGGAACCAGCAAGACCCTCATTGTGCTCGCCTTTTGGGGCTCGAGAGATTGGTTCGCGTCTTTTTGATCTTGGGCATCATGAGTCATTTTGGATGCCTCCTTCCCAATAGATCATTGGAAAGGATCATCTAGTCTCACAACGCCTTTAGGCACCTTTTGAGATATTTTGGAGTCGCCACCCAGTTTACAAGAAACTGGGAAAGATCTCTAACCTCTATTGGTCTAAACCAGATATGGTGTCCGGAACTTCACTCTTATTAATGAATTAAGTTAATAAATGAGTTTTTAAGAAATCAAAATTCCATCTCTCATCTCACGCGATTGTGCATTGAATTTAAAGAGCATTCATTCACATAGGAAAGCGATAAATAAAGCAGTAAATAAATAAATTACAAAATAAAAATTGGGACAGAACAATTCCCAAAATAAATAATAAATAAAAGAAAATGGGACAGAACAATCCCCCAAAATAAATAATAAATAAAAGGAAATGGGACAGAACAATCCCCCAAAATAAGAAAATATAAACAAACAAATAAATAAACGCATAAAAAAAATTAAAATGCAACATACATAAATCGGATCATAAATTTTAGGAACATTGGTTCCTTTTTATTTGTTAGAAAAATTAAAAAACGATTTTTAGGATATTGATTGGAAAAAAATCGGGATGAGTGATCCTATTTTATGAAAACTAATTCTCCATTTTGAAGGTAAGGTTTTGTTGGTTAAAATAGGACATTGGTCCAATTTATTAGGAAAAATTCCAAATTATTATTTATCTAAAAAACGTGATTTTCTGTAATAAGGATAATAAAAATACGTTTTACATACAATACATAAAAAATAATATAATAAAATAAACACATCAATTAAAATGCAAACTCTTAAATTGGATGGTCTCTAATTCCCCGGCTCTCCAACCGGTGCGTGAATCTGACTCACGAAGATAAATAGTTATTTAGACAATAAAACAAAATGAAATGAATATTAGTAAAATAATTAAATGATTAATGTAATATGAACAAATAAATTGATTGAATAAAATAATTAAAATAATTAATAGATCAATTAAATAATAATCAGTTAAATTAATCAGGTATAAACAATAAATTAAATATAAAACGTTTGCATTAATAAAATATAAATTGAATAAACAGAACAAAGAATAAGTGCAAAAGAACAGCGAAACGAAAGGGGAAGAACGGAAGAAGAACAGCCGAAGAGGGGGTCACGACTCGTGAATGCATTTCACGAGTCGTGAAATGCATTCACGACTAGTGAATACATTTCACTAGTCGTGAAATACATTCACGACTAGTGAAATGCATTCATTAGTCATGAATTGCATTCATGACTAGTGAATGCATTTCACGAGTCGTGAAAAGCATGCACGACTCATGCAATCCGATCGGCAAACTGGAGGTTTTCTGTCGCGTCCGATCGGGAGAAAGGTTTCAATGGCTCAATCCGATCGGGAAACACAAAATCCAACCGGAGAAACACGATTCAAGCAAAGAAAAAGGCAAAATTCGATCGGAAACCAAAAACAAATCAAAATGAAACTCACGACGCAAACACACAAAAAAATAGGGGTAAACAGAGTATGTTTAACAGATTGAATAAAAATGGTATCATGCGATCCAAATGTACAAAATATCATGCAAACTTGTTTAATGAATCATAACCGCAATAAACATACGATGAACAAGTTGATAAGATCAAAGGAATAATATATACAATATGTACAATGAACAGAATATATACAAATAAAGAACATTGTAAAATTAAATGAGAAGAAGAAAGAAAAGAAGAAAGAAAGAAAGAGATCAAAGAAGGAGGTGGTTACCCAGTTATTTACCCTCAAATATGATATGTGATCTGCAGATGATGAATTTCTAGATTTCCTCTTTGGTTTCCTTTGACAAGTGGTTAAACAGAGACTCTAAAACTTTCAACAAAAATCACGTTGATGAAGAATATCCCAAAACAAAGGACTTTCCAAAGTTAAAAACTCTTTCCTTTTTGCTCTCAAAACAATCTTTTTAATCTTTTTGTTCTTTTTTTTTCTTTAAAGCTTTTTACTCTCTGTGTTTTTTTCTTTTTGTTCCAGCTCTCCCCTTTCCAATAATTCTCCCTCTCTTTCCCTCTCAGACATGCAACTCATGCCTTTCAAACCAACTCCCCATGAAAAGCGGGAGAAGGGACGTTGAGGGGAGAGGCAGGTGAGACTTTCATCTCACCTGTGAGATGGGCCTCACTTACGTGAGGCCTCATCTCACGTTAGGGAGATGGGCTTCACATTAGTGAGGCTGCCATCTCACTTAGTGAGATGGGCCTCACTACCCAGGCCCCCCAGGAAATGGCCCACCAAAAAAAATCTTTTTTTTTTAAAATAAAAACAGAAAATATGTTTTTCAAGGAAACCATCACTTTCATCTATTTTTTGCCCGTGAGCAGGCATCATTTTCATCATTAGGTAACTTCAATCCGGGCTGCCTCAGGACCCAGTGTCTACAGTTGCCCTCAGTTTTGGGAAACATAGTGCCTAGGTGCCTAAGTGTGCCAAAACTCAAAGAAAGAGAGAAGAGACACGTACTTGAGGCACCTATCTTCTTGAACTAGGTGATGCTGTTGTTGTGGTGGTTGTTGCCATGTTGTCAGCGTGTTATGATTTGTTGATGCGGTAGTGCCGTGATCGTGCAAACCTTTCTGAAGTGGAAGTGCCGTGGTCGTACTAACCTTTCGTAGAATGGTAGTGCCGCCATCGTGCTAACCCTTCTGAAGTGGTGCTGTCTATGAGCCCTATAGTTGATTGCCCCTTGGGAGGTCTTTAGTTGATTTGCCCCCTAAGATGTCTTGGGTTGAACTGCCCCCTGAGAGGTCTTGGGTTGATTTGCCCCTTGAGAGGTCATGGGTTGAACTACCCTCTGAGAGGTCTTGGGTTGATTTGGCCCCTGAGAGGTCGTTGGTTGACTGCCCCCTGAGAGGTCTTTGGTTGATTGTCCCCTGAGAGGTCTTTGGTTGACTACCTCCTGAGAGGTCTTTGGTTGATTGCCCCCTGAGAGGTCTTTGGTTGACTGCCCCCTGAGAGGTCTTGGGTTGATCACCCCTTGAGAGGTCTTGGCTTGGTTTGATTGTTTGGATTTGATGTTTGGATTGATGTTGTCACTTGCCTTTTGTTGGTGTCCGCATCGAATCTTTCTTACTGCAAAACTAGAAAACCAAATATGCAAGAAAAGGTGGTGAGTATGCAAGTGAAATGCATGGGTTATGCAGGAATGCAGGATAAGAATTCATCTGAGTGGATTTGGATGCGACAGCCGGTTTGGTCACAAATTGCAGTAGGATCGGTGTCCTAGTGAAAAGCATGGACAATTCGTGCAATCCGATCGATAAATTAGAGGTTTTCTGTTGCGTCCGATCAGGAGAAAGGTTTCAATTGCTCAATTCAATTGGGAAACACAAAATCCGACCGGAGAAACACGATTCAAGCAAAAAAAAAAAAGGCAAAATCCGATCGGCAACTAAAAACAAATCAAAACGAAACTCACGACTCAAACACACAGGAAAACAGGGGTAAACAGAGTATGTTTAATAGATTGAATAAACATGGTATCATGCGATCCAAACGTACAAAATATCATGCAAACATGTTTAATGAATCATAACCACAATAAACATACGATGAACAGGTTGATAAGATCAAAGAAATAATATATACAATATATACAATGAACAGAATATATACAAATAAAGAACACTATAAAACCAAATGAGAAGAAGAAAGAAAAGAAGAAAGAAAGAAAGAGATCAAAGAAGGAGGTGGTTACCCAGTTATTTATCCTCATATATGATATGTGATCTACAGATGATGAAGTTCTAGATTTCCTCTTTGGTTTCCGTTGAAAGTGGATAAACAGAGACTCCAAAACTTTTAAGAAAAATCATGTTGATGAAGAATAACCCAAAACAAAGGACATTCCAACGTTAAAAACTCTTTCCTTTTTGCTTTCAAAACAATCTTTTTAATCTTTTTGTTCTTTTTTTTTTTTCTCTTTCAAGCTTTTTACTCTCTGTGTTTTTTTCTTTTCGTTCCAGCTCTCCCCCTTTCCAATAATTCTCCCTCTCTTTCCCTCTCAGACACGCAATCCATGCCTTTCAAACCAACTCCACACGAAAAGCAGGAGAAGGGACGTTGAGGGGAGAGGCAGGTGAGACTTTCATCTCACCTGTGAGATAGGCCTCACTAACGTGAGGCCTCATCTCACATTAGTGAGATGGGCTTCACGTTAGTAAGGCTGCCATCTCACTTAGTGAGATGGGCCTCACTACCCAGGCCCCCCAGGAAACGACCCACCAAAAAAAATCTTTTTTTTTTAAATAAAAACGGAAAACATATTTTTCGAGGAAACCATCACTTTCATCTGTTTCTTGCCCGTGAACATGCATCATTTTCATCATTGGGTAACTTCTGTCTGGGCTGCCTCAGGACCCAGTGTCTACACCCCTCTTCTCTGCGCCCCGTCTCTCTCTTTCTCTCGTTTTTTGTCTTCAATTTTTGTGTGTTTCTTTTTGTCCATCTCTCCCTCATTTTCTTTTTGTCCCAATTTAATTGAAAATAGATAATTTATATAATATAAAATATTTTTAGCAATGAAGTTAAAAATCTGTCACTAAAGTTGGCAATAAAATTGCTGCAAATTTAGCGTCGAAATTATATCCGTCGCTATAGTTTCAGTTCATTCAACATCTAAATTTTCGTTGCTATTTTTTTGGAAATTAATTTTCTAAATTAAAAAAATGAGAAGTTTTTAGCGACAACAATTATTTCGTCGCTAATTTTATTGTAACGCCATTCAGTGCCACCAAATTTAGCAACTGTTTTCATTATTTACTCGCTATTTCATTGCTAAACTTATCACTAATTTGAACAAATACATTTTTATGACTCAAATCTAAAACAGTCGTTAATCCGTCTCAAATTAGAGACGAAAATTGTGTCGTCGCTAATTCAGATTTTTTTTGTAGTGTTATTTTTTCTTTCTATTTGTTGAAAGTGAGAAAAAGAACATGTACACTAAACAGATCCAGCCACCAGATATAACCGTCAGCGAGGAAGACAGAGCGTGAGGGAGGGGCCATAGTAGTGGCTGTGGGGGGGGGGGGGCGCGAGGGAGGGAGACCGGAGGCGATTGCGAGGGGAGGCATGAGGGAGACAGAGTGCGAGGGAGGGAGACCAACAGTGTCTACGAACGGCGATGCTAGGGACGGAGTCGAGCAGCGGAGTAGATCCAGGCGAGAGAGAGAAATAACGGAGAGAACAGAGAGAGATGGGGGAGAGAAGAGAGAGAGAGAGAGAGGAGGAGGAGAGGAGAGAATATAGAAAGATGGGGGAGAAAAGAGAGAGAAAGGAGGAAGGGAGAGAAAGAAAATAGAGAGAGAGAGAGAGAGAGAGAGAGAGAGAGGGGAGAAGGGACGTTGAGGGGAGAGGCAGGTGAGACTTTCATCTCACCTGTGAGATAGGCCTCACTAACGTGAGGCCTCATCTCACATTAGTGAGATGGGCTTCATGTTAGTAAGGCTGCCATCTCACTTAGTGAGATGGGCCTCACTACCCAGGCCCCCCAGGAAACGGCCCACCAAAAAAAATCTTTTTCTTTAAATAAAAACGGAAAACATATTTTTTGAGGAAACCATCACTTCCATCTGTTTCTTGCCCGTGAACATGCATCATTTTCATCATTGGGTAATTTCGGTCTGAGCTGCCTCAGGACCCAGTGTCTACACCCCTCTTCTCTGCGCTCCGTCCCTCTCTTTCTCTCATTTTTTGTCTTCAATCTTTGTGTGTTTCTTTTTGTCCATCTCTCCCTCATTTTCTTTTTGTACCAATTTAATTGGAAATAGACAATTTATATAATATAAAATATTTTTAGCGATGAAGTTAAAAATCTGTCGCTAAAGTTGGCATTAAAATTGCTGCAAATTTAGCGTCGAAATTATATCCGTCGCTATAGTTTCAGTTCATTCAACGTCTAAATTTTCGTTGCTGTTTTTCTGGAAATTAATTTGCTAAATTAAAAAATTGAGAAGTTTTTAGCGACAACAATTATTTCGTCGCTAATTCTATTGTAACGCCATTCAGTGCCACCAAATTTAGCGATTGTTTTCATTATTTAGTCGCTATTTCATTGCTAAACTTATCACTAATTTGAACAAATACATTTTTACGACTCAAATCTAAAACAGTCGTTAATCCGTCTCAAATTAGAGACCAAAATTGTGTCGTCGCTAATTCAGATTTTTTTTTTAGTGTTATTTTTTCTTTCTATTTGTTGTAAGTGAGAAAATAACATGTACACTAAACAGATCCAGCCACCAGATACAACCGTCAGCGAGGAAGACAGAGCGTGAGGGAGGGGCAACAGTAGTGGCTGTGGGGGGAGGCGCGAGGGAGGGAGATCGGAAGCGATTGCGAGGGGAGGCATGAGGGAGACAGAGTGCAAGGGAGGGAGACCGACAGTGGCTACGAAGGGCAATGCTAGGGACGGAGTCGAGCAGTGGAGTAGATCCAGGCGAGAGAGAGAAATAACGGAGAGAACAGAGAGAGATGGGGGAGAGAAGAGAGAGAGAGAAAGGAGGAGGAGAGGAGAGAACAGAGAAAGATGGCGGAGAAAAGAGAGAGAAAGGAGGAAGGGAGAGAAAGAAAATAGAGAGAGAGAGAGAGAGAGGGGGGGGAGAGAGAGAATGAGGGAGGGTAAAGAAAAAGAGAGACTGAGAGAGAATGACTTAAGTTTCGGAGAGTTATTGCCCGGTCCGATCGGGCAAACTCTGTTTGCAGGTCTTGGGATACAGTAATACCGATTGAGTTGTACAACGTTACTCATTACGATAATCTCGGGAATATCAGTAATAATGTTCACTAACTATGAGTTGCAAGTTACAAATCCACCACTCATTACAATAATTATATGGCTGTTGAATTCAATTTCATAATATGGTTATTTCATATTCCAAATGTGATATGGAATTAGTGTAATAAATGAAGGCCCATTAAATCTTATAAAACTTACTGATTTAAGAAAAAAAAAACTAAAAATTTTTAAATAATATTCCATTCTTTCCAAAATAATAATTTTAATTATATTTTCACATTTTAAAAATAGTTTGAAATTTATTGTTGTAAAATATAATTTTATATATGATTTATTAATTATGTCATTCATTTATATCATTTATGGTTATTATTATAAAAAATAAATTATTATTATTATTATTATAAAAAATAAAATAAAAATTAATAGTAGTATAATATAATATTAGTAATATAAATTGTTATAAATCAATTTGGGACAAAGATCTAATTGGTGTTTTATGTGGAAATATTTCTGATTTTGGTGTATTTCCTAACATATTTCCGGGTTTGGGGTTTTGTCAGAAACCGCAGGTGGGACCTGCGGTTTCTGACGTCAGAAACCGCAGGTCCCACCTGCGGTTTCTGACACATAATTTTTTTTTTTTTAATAAAAGTGGCCGGACAGGGCAGCAAATGCTGCCCTGTCCGGCAGCTTCCCAAACAAGCCAAAATGGCTTGTTTGGTTTCATTTATTTATTTTTTTAAAAAAAAATTAATCAAAAAGCTGCAGGCAGCAGCCTTTAGCTGCTGCCTGCAGCTTTAGGGCTTTTCAAAAAAATATATATTATTTTATTTTTAATAAATAATAATTAATAAATAATAATAATTAATAATTAATAATTTTTTTTATAAATATTAAATTTGGAAATTAATACAATTATGAAAATTTTATTTTTTGACAAATAAAATTAATAAATTGAGTTATTAATAATAAGAAAAATTATTATTGATATCTAATTACATTAAATATTATTAATAACTCAATATATAGTATCACATTTTTTTAATATTAAATAATATTAATATTTTAAATAATAAATTGTTATTTTCATAAATTTTAATAAAATAATGGATGAAATGATTCAATTGAAATGCTAAAAAAACTTATTAGGTTGAAAAATTTTTTAATAATGTTTTTTTAAAAAATTAGATAAATAGGATGCGTCATAAAATATTTAAAATTTTGGAATTGATTTCAAAAACGCAATGACTTATTGCGTTTTCAGTAGTGAGATCCATGGGATATCAGGTTTCTTGCAGTGTTAATGCTATTCAATGTACACGGAGGCAAAGATTTCTCGGATACAGTGATTGTTCGTCTCTTTCTTCCAGTACCCATTCTATTGATCTCAAGCACAGTGAATGTGAAAATATTTTCTGACGCATCCTATTTATCCCGTAGATCCCACTACTGAAAACGCAATAAGTCATTGCGTTTTTGAAATCAATTCAAAAATTTTAAATATTTTATAACGCATCCTATTTATCTAATTTTTTAAAAACATTATTAAAAAATTTTTCAACCTAATAAGTTTTTTTAGCATTTCAATTGAATCATTTCATCCATTATTTTATTAAAATTTATGAAAATAACAATTTATTATTTAAAATATTAATATTATTTAATATTAAAAAAATGTGATACTATATATTGAGTTATTAATAATATTTAATGTAATTAGATATCAATAATAATTTTTCTTATTATTAATAACTCAATTTATTAATTTTATTTGTCAAAAAATAAAATTTTCATAATTGTATTAATTTCCAAATTTAATATTTATAAAAAAAATTATTAATTATTAATTATTATTATTTATTAATTATTATTTATTAAAAATAAAGTAATATATTTTTTTTTGAAAAGCCCTAAAGCTGCAGGCAGCAGCTAAAGGCTGCTGCCTGCAGCTTTTTGATTAATTTTTTTTAAAAAAAAAAATAAATGAAACCAAACAAGCCATTTTGGCTTGTTTGGGAAGCTGCCGGACAGGGCAGCAATTTGCTGCCCTGTCCGGCCACTTTTATTAAAAAAAAAAAAAATTATGTGTCAGAAACCGCAGGTCCCACCTGCGGTTTCTGACAAAATCCCAAACCCGGAAATATGTTAGGAAACACACCAAAATCAGAAATATTTCCACAGAAAACACCAATTAGATCTTTGTCCCAATCAATTTGACCCAATTGAAATATATATATATATATATATATGTGTAAAGTTAGGATATTAAATACCACCTTATTTTTATTTTTATTTTAAAAATTATTTTATAAATTAATTGTACGATAGAAATAATAAAAATAATAAGTGGATAATGATTCAGGACAAATTAAAAAAAAAAAGTGAAATTATTAGTTGGGACACATGGAATAGTAAATTAAAAGATTTTTAAATAAAAAAATGTGGAGTAGAAAATAAAATAGAAAAGAGACTATTATTAAATATTGATAAGTTGAGGGCGATATACCTAATAAATGAGATGGGAGGCATGAGTTATTTCTTTCCTAACAAAAACTTTCTATTTTAAATTATAAAAATAGAGCATTTTTAAATATTTAAAATGCAATATTTTAATTTTTTTTGTGGATATGTTTGGTTAAGTGAGTGAATTTTAGACGTGAAATCGTTAAAAAAAAATAAAAAAAGTTAAGGTAATGATGGGTAGGCCAAATAAGAGGAGGTGGTAAAGAGAAATAAAGAAAAAGGTGGGATTTGAGAAAAATAATTTATAACATCGTCCAAATATGTTATGAAGGCCGATTTTGTGCAATTGCAAAGGAAACGAACTATTGTTAAAAGAAAAAATAAAAATGAATTCTCTACAATAAGAGTGGAGGGATCAATCTTCGTTGGGTTACAGCTAGGGTTGGATTGAGGTAAAGCGGACAAAACCCATCTTATGAAGCAATCTTCATTGGGTTCGGGTTGAAAAGTAAGATACATGTAAAACAAAGCATGAAAATTCAAGTTTGAAAAAATAAAATATTAAAATGATGAAAAAAGAAAAAAAAATCATTTTAAAAGGAGACAAGAGTGATCCACGTGTGAAACAGGATTGTGAGAGGAGGAGCGGCGGCCGCTTTTGTGTGGGTTCCACAATTTTCTCTACACTGTCCTCTGGCTACCATTTTTTTCTTTAGTTCATGGGATGTGGGTACTATGATATTGACTACCGTCCAATTAAATACAGACAAGTGGAAGAATGTACGAATTAGATGCAGAGATAAAGGAACAACATGCGTGATGTGCTTGGGTGGGGCTGATGTGTTGGAAGGTGACAGACAGTTGAAGCGGAGGCGCGTCGGCGGTGCTATTTTAAATTTAAAATTCAAGTGTACGTGGGACTCGGGATAATGGGATGGATGACGCGTGGCCCGCCGTGGAAGAAGAAAAATTATGGGGATTTTAAAACAACCGCCAAAACTCAAAAGGCTTGGACGGTCGCTTCTGTGACTCCTTTTATAGCAACCCTGCTTTGTTGGGTTGCTAGGTGACCGACCTCCTTTTAATAACTTCTCATCTATTTTTGTATTATTTCTTTTATTTATTTTCTTTATATTTATCAAACCATGATTAAGTGCCACGCTGAGTCTGGATGCCCATTCGGTGCCATTTACTTTTTGCACATTACTCCGCTCGATTTTACTTAATTTTATAATTTTTATTGACTTTTTTTTTTAAATTAATAATTTTTATATTTTAAAAAATATTAATTATATAGCTTTCTATTTTAATTCTATTTATGCGCTAAAAAGAGATGTGTAGGAGAGTAAAAATATATAGTTATAAATTTTGATAAATGGGATGTTTTAGTAAATTAGAACGAAAGTTTTATAAAATTAGTGTTAGTTATTTGTTTTTTCAATTTGTGGAAGAAGTTAAAAATTGTCAATTTGAGTGCATTTTTTTACTTTTAATTTGACAATGCCCATTGTATATGATGGGTATGGAAAAAATTATAACAAATATAATTTATACGTAGATAACATTGAGAATGGTAACTAGCTCTTGTAGCGCAGAAACTCGTTGTGGAAGCGTCTACCAAGATCCCGTTTGTTTTTGGTCACTGGTCAGGCTTTTACCCACTCGGGGTAAGAGCAGTTAGATCACAATCTAAATGCCCTTGAAAATTAAGATAGAAAACTTGTGAGTGGGAACGAGCAGCCTTGCGGCGTGTACGTTTTCTCGTTACCAAATTATGAGGACATCACCTCTATTTATAGAGATCTTAAAAGCTAGATACCTAACTCTAGTTTAACTCAGACTCTTTCTGAGATAAGATTTGGTAATTTTTATCAGATTAAATAACTCAATTTAATCTGGATTGGAACTCAATCCATTATAAAGTCATGGGCGTATCCCAACTCTATCATCTCCCACTCGTACATGATGGAACGCATTCCAGTCTTAATCTTCAGTTATACTGGCAAATAGATTGTGTGACAGCATATATCGAGAGCACTAGTGCTATACACCTGTTAGGGATATATAGTGTCTCAAAAAATGAGATCCTCTTTTCATGTATGCCTGACCCTAGATTGCCTTCTCACATTCACTGTTTTAACTCATGATCTCATAAAATAATTTTCGTGTTCACTATTATGTTTCTACTCATAGAAACTATAATAGGCATGCCGGTGAACCACGAAACATTATGAAAGTGATCCAAAGGCTATCTTCCCCTCTTACTGTATGCTATCCATCATGATTTAACTCGCTTTTCTAGTTAGATCCGCCAGGCCTAAACTTTTCCCGGACCTCTTGGAAACTAACTAAGCTAGCTACATTGAACCATACTTCAGGGATAAGTTAAGGGTTCTAAGGGTTGAAATATAAATAGGGTCTCACAATAGGAAAAGTTGAGATCATTAATATTATTAAATTCCCATCCCTGTGGTCACATAAACACGCACGGTATAAAACATGTGTTATGGTGTTCTTTCCTTCCCTTAAAGGAGCGTATGTCTCACATTTCAATAATGTGTATATCAAACACCATACAGAAGCGTAAGGTTGCGATGCACCGAAGCACCCAACTTTAGTCCGTTTACTTAAGGACTACTTCTGGCTTTTTAGATAGAATATGGTAGTTACATATAACTAACCATCGGATTTTATACAATCCTTATTTTGGATCTCAATCCAAAGCATACAACGTTATGTATGTCTTTATCTCGCACCTTAACAAAACTCATCTTGTAATTTCTGCAAGACGGCACTTTTATTTTGAACAGGCTCTCGAGCATTCTCATATGTTCAAAAATCGCCTCATCTTAGTCTTTGCCAACTCATTGACAAAACTAAGGTAAACACCCTTGTGAGTGGGCTACTTCTCTGTCTGACATTCTCAATCTCATATCAATAACAGTAAATGTTTACACATAAACATTCACACTCATGTATTGCTAACAATGAACTTTAGTTATTATTCGCAAATAATAACGTTAAGGGATTATATAAAATATAATAGTACCAATTATATTCTACGCAAACCTCGAGATCTAATGTATTTCTCAAAACACATCTCTCGTCATAGGTTTACTCAATGGATCTGCATGCGTAGAAACGTATTGCAAGTTCATATCTCTCGTGCAACAATATCTTTTGTATATTGATATTTAATGTCGATATGCTTAGCTCTACTATAAGCTATCAACAACTGACTGTCACTGTAAACTGTCACTGATACCTTTGAGACAGTTACTTTTAAATGGCTCACAAACCATTTTAGCCAAATTGTCTCCTGTACTGCAATTGAGGAAGTCACAAATTCAACTTCCACTATTGATGGGGCTACACAGGTTTAATTCTTATTACTCCATGAGATGGCACTCTTTCCAAACAAGAATATGAAACTTGGAGTGGATGTCATCTCATCCACATCTCCTGCCCAATCAGTCTTTTCTGTATGCTCTCAATGCAGATCATTTTCTTGAAAATAGAGAGAATATTATGCAGTACCATTAAGGCATATAAGTATTCTTTCAATTGCTTCTGCTTTGCCTGGGTTAGTTTGATATTTATTAACCATGCTCACTGCATAATACATATCATGTCTTGTATACAACACTGCATACATAAGACTACCCGTGACACTGGCATATCGAACGTTTCTCATACGTTCATTTATTCTGGCGTCATAGGACACATATTTTTTGCTAAGAAACTGATTAATGTATGAGTTTAGGGTTTTGCATATTAAATCGCTCAAGATCTTTGTTGAAATATTTCTCTCAAGAAATAGCAACAATCTTCTCGAATGGTCTCTTGAAATCTTAACTTCAAGAATGTAATATGCATGACTCATATCTTTTGTCTCAAAGATGGACAATAACCAATCTTTGATTTCATTTATGTACCATTTATCATTTTCAGCTTTAAGTATGTCGTATACATACAATGCCAAAATGATAAATTCATTTTCAGAGCTTTTACTGTAAACACAATGATCTTCATCAATCATGCTGAACACAATTGACATGATTATACGATGAAGTCTCAAGCACTATTGTGTTGAAGACTGTTTAAGGCAATAGATTGAACACATCAATCAGTAAACCTTATGTTTGCTGCCTTTTCTGATGAAACGTGCAGATTGTTTCATCCATTTCTCCATTGAGAAAAGCAGTCTTTTCATCCTTTTGATGAAGCTCTATGTTCAAACTCGCCACTATGGCTAGAATGAACCTTAGGACGTAAACTTTACAACAGATGAGAAAGTCTACTCATAATCAATCTCTTCCTATTGTATGAACCCTATAGTGACTAGCTAAGCCTTATATCTTTCGATACCTCTTTCAGCCTTTCACTTTAGTTTGAGAATACATTTATTCTCAATTTGTGCCCTTCCAGTAGATCAACCAGGTCTCAAACATGGTTTTTGATCTGATGGATGCCATTTCTTCTTCCATTGCTTTAATCCATTTTCCTTAAATGGGCATGAAAAAGCCTTTTAAATATTTTATGCTTTTTCTTTGTCTTGTGGAATAACCAAAAGGGCTTCGTTCAAGCTTTCGATTTTAAGTCGTCGGCATGAAACACTTATCCTTTTAGATTTTTTTTTTGCAGTTCTAAACCTTGATAAACATGTCTCATATATTCATCGTGATTCATAATGCTCCCCCTGGGACTATGTTCCATACTCCCACTGGAGTCAGGAATACTATATTCTTTCCTCCCATTGGAGTCAAGAATACTCCCACTCGAAGCAAGTCTCGAACATCCGGATCATTTAGAGGATGAGGGTCTTAACCTTCTTCCTCTGAATCCCTCCCACTCGGATGGAGTGATCCTGATATTCTCTTCCCGAGATTAATTGAAAGTGACATCTCAATTCACTTCGCCCAACTTTTAAAATTCATCCTCTTGAGAATATGACGTCTAGTGATTCAAATTCTGTCATTATGCCATTTTCTTACTTACCCACGAAAATGTATCCTCTTGATACTTAAGAATATCTCACATAGACACTCTTTTCACCTCTTGGTCTCAAATTTACCAAATTGAGGTATCATGGACGCAAGCATTACAACCCAAAAGTTGTAAATGGTTTAGGTCAGCTTGTCGACCAGTTCACAACTCATAAGTTGTAGTAATGACAGATTTGGAGGGCATACAGTTCAGAACATATGTGGCAGTCAATAAAATATCTCCCCAATAAGAGATAGGCAAATTTGCCTCTGCCATCATAAATCTAACCGTATATAGGAGAGTATTATTTCTCCTTTCCTCAACACCGTTTTGTTGTGGATTTCAAGGAATGATCAACTGATATTCAATCCTTTTTCATCACATGAAACTTTAAGTTTATTTATAAGATATCACCGACCTCTGTCAGATCTTAAAGCTTTGATCCTTTTGTCTAATTGATTCTCAACTAAACTCATATAAGTCTTGAAGCAACACAATGCTTCTGACTTATGAGAAATCAAATAGACATGACCATACGTAGTACAGTCATATATAAATGTGATGAAATAATAGGCCTCATGCCTTACCCTTGCATTCATTTGACCACATTCGTCAGAATGGACTAATTGCAATGAAAATTTGGCTCTAGCACCTTTTTCGAATGATTTTCTAACTAGTTTTTCCTTTTAGGCAATACTTTCATGTAGGCAATTCAACCTTATTTAAATTGCCTACTAAACCTTTTTTGACTAACCGACTCATTCGATTTTGTCCAATATGGTTTAATGTAGCATGCCATAATTTCACATTATTCTCATTACAATGTGAAAAATAAAAAATTAAAGGAAAAATTAGTTTTACTCAAATAGTTATGGTCCACATCTATAACAATAAAATCATTCAGAATATAACCAGAACCATAATAAAAATCATTCAAGCATAAGCACATACTGTCATTCTTAAAACGTAAATTGAAAACAAATTTCAATAAAGAAAGAACAGAACCTAAATATCATAAAAAAGGTATCTCGATCCCTTGTTACTCGGTCCATTGATTCTAAATCTATCACTCACAAAGGATGAAATTCAGAACTAGATACATAAATTTCACTCACTCTTGAGTCAAAATAGTGTATCTTTTTAAGCACAATGCATCTCTTGCATAATGTCATTTCTATAGGAAATTGAAACATTTCACTCTTGAAAAGTTTATCTCCTTTTTGCCTTTGGACCTTACGTGATTCTATTCCTTTTACTTTTCAGGCTCTCAAGCCTTTTCTTTACCCTATTGATGAAGCTTATTATCTTGTTCTAATGAGAACTCATTCTATTAGAACAGGACTGTGCCATATGCACTATGACATTAACCTTAATCACTGTCAGACGGTCTTTTTAAGCTTCAAATGACAAGCGACGTCCTCAAATGTCTATATGCTTATCCATGCGAGTTAGTTGCATCTTCACATGCTACCAACTCTTGGGTAAAGAACGGATAACAGTTTGGACCTACTGCTCATCAGTCACTTATGACTAAGTTCACTAAGCTCGCTTTTCTTTTTCATCTCTCTTAGATGTTTTCGCATCGAATAATCAGACTTTTCTGATATGTATCAAATTTGATCTTCAATGATCGGAGCTTATTCAGAGTCACATCTCTAAATTTCTCCTGCAAAGCGATCCACAGATCCATTGCATTTTGATACTTGGGAAATAGTTTAGTGCTGTGATGCAACATAGGCATCCCGGTCCTGCTTATGCTGCGTTATAGTGTCATCCTCAAGTTCAGCCATAACCGAACTTGAAGATTTAAGAGCCTCTTGCTCTTCAAGCACATACTGGATCTTTGTATTCCAGATTTCATAATTATAACTTGGAAGCAGCATCCATTAAAATCATCTGATCTCAAATGGAACAATGTTGCACATATTTAAAGAAGATAAGACAATACATGCAATTTATTATGCACCTGAAATAATAACCTAGTAAAATTTTCTATTAGGCTCAAAGTCGAAAATGCTACTTATAGTATCCAATTACCCTCTAAGTCCTAATGTCCAACCTTATATGTTAAAATTTCATGCATAATAAATCTAAATTATTGGATTATCAAGTTCTCAAACTTATGAGGGGATTTTTATTAAGCCTTTACTTAATAAGCATGCAATCATTTTACTCATAAAATATCGCAAGGCAATTAACAATTAAAATAAACTCATTTATTATAAAGTTAAATGCCATCATAATTAATAAATAAACGCATTTATTTAACCAATAAATTAAAATCCAATAATCCCAAAAATAAGACACTCGTGTCAAATATCAATAGAAAACATAAATCCTATTTAACAAAAATAAACGCCAACTAAAATTTGTTAGTGGTTATGCCCTAGGCCAAACATTTGGACCTTGATGTAATCATTACATTTTCATTTATATAATGGTTTTCTTCGCATTGATATTATTGGCATGTTACATTATTGTAATGTTTATGAATAACAATGTTATTCATGTTGTCCCTAGTCATTTATCAATAAAGGGTATAAAGATAAATTAAGACTAGTAAAGATTTGAATTGATAATCATGGGATGATTATATATAATGATATAAATCAAATCTATAGGTACTTGCTAGAGAACAAAGTACTGGATAGACCCACTGTAAGATCACTTCATGGGACAGTGTCATAAGTGATCTTATAATAGATATATTATTGAATCCTTTGACCTGAGGTTATCATAGTTTCCTACATAAGGATCATTATGTTTTGACATAATCAAACGTTATCTTTAATCGGATAATTATAAAGTTTATGATCGGACATAATGAGAATTATGCGGAAGAAAGTGAATAATTAAGATGGAATTTGTCCCTCTCTTATGAGAGAGATATCTGTTGGGCCCCTCGATAAGTAGGACTGTAAAATGCATGGCCATGCTCGAATGAATTGATAGTGTCATCAATATCATTTGAATTTATCAGTCTACTTAGTGATCGGGAAATTAAATGTTTGAACAATATAAGTTTGACATGTACCATGACTTATGTTCAAATAAGGTATCGTGTGATAAAAGGATAATAACATGTTCTATTGACAGGTTAAAATCGGACTAACGATATTTATATTATTTGGGTAGTCATAATGTCTTGCTAGAGACCAATTATGACTTGTGGGCTTATTATGGGATAAGGCCCACTGCCAACATAATATAAACCTATTGGGTCACACACCAAGACCAAAATGAACAATATGGATTTTATTGGGCTATTGGGCTATTATCTCTTGTTATTAACTCTTATCAAAACTCAATTTCCGTTTTTCATAAGGAATGAGAGTTTTAAGGTGGTTAAAAACATTGGATACCAACATTGGATGCCAACATAGGATACCAACATTGGATACCCTAGCTAGCATATCTTCTTATTGAGAAGAAGAAAAGAAAACTCAAGCTAATTTTTCTGAAAAGAAAAATACAGCCACCATTGTTCTTCCTTGAGAAGGAAAGAAAATAGTAAAAATCCATTCGCATCTAAAGGGAACTAGCAACCCTGCGACTTCGGTTCATTTTGTTCGTGCGTGTGGATACCAGTAGAGGACGTTCGTGTTAAAGGCAGCGTCTTCAGTTCGATTTAAAGGTGTTTAATCCGAATTCCCACACTGAAAAGGTTAGTAAATCTTATCACTTCCATTTGAATCAATCGAAATACATGGATCCTGTTTTTCGGGTTTTATTTTCCGCTGCGTTTAATTTTTTGCATTATTCTGTTTAAAATCCAACAAAATTGACACTTATGTCAACTATTATTGAAGTCCAGATTTCATAAAATCTTTCTAATTATTAGGATTATATCTTTGACCGATTTAATTAATTCATCAAGCGACTCATAAGTCTATTGATGAAGTCATGGACGATGCATACTCCGTCCATTTCTCAATACCATCACAGAATTTTTAGTGTCACTTCTCAACACTTCCCTTTTGGTAACTAGAACCAAAATTTTATTTTCATACTCGGACCACCAGTTCAAATGGACTCTTACATTTGTTCTCACACATGTACTTTATGATGCACTATAGCATCAATATCTTCAGCTCAAATCTTCCTTCGCATTCTCATGTTGCTTATAGATTGCACTCTTGCATTTCTCAAAGCAACCTATGTGCAATTTAAGGAAGACTTACTGTCCTTATTCAATATTTCTGTAACATAATACAGAAAATATTTATACACTCATGTATAAATACTCATAATTGAAATACATTTCAATCAATAAGTAAGGACAGAACCTCAAAAATTTTTTCAAAATATTTTAGAAATTAATCGAATGCAGAAAACAAATTTTCTACAATTTTTAATATTTTATTTTTGAAATTAAACACATTTAAAAATAAAAAATTATATAATATATTTTCTGGTCATTAAAAAATTTTGAAAACTTTAAGGAACAATAGCTGAACATACATTAACTCACATACATACATATAATCATTTAGCGGAAGCGTAGACGAAAGATAAAACAGAGAAATAACTGAAAACTTAATTACAATAAGATCCTTACATATACTACATATACATAAGACTAGAGAAAAACAAAAGCCAAAATACAGAGGTTAAGCAAAATACAAAACTTCTAACTCCTATGTGGCCGACCTTGCAGATGCGTGACTTGAACGGAACCAAACCTGCCACCTGCACGGGAAAAGAACCCGTGCTAAGCGATAAACGCTTAGTGGGGAAAACACACAAGAAATATGGACAACCATTCACAATGGTCGTCAAGGCATAACACATGCAAATGGCAAATGCGGACATTCATAACACATATAAAGTCAGGCTTGCATAGTAAGGGCATTCATTTGAAAACTCACATCCATATACTTACTGAGGTATCAAGTATCAGAACCTTACCGTGTACGGTCACAAGAGATATTACGCATGCAACTATCATGCCAAAGTACCCATGCATTAATGAATAAACCCATTCACTTGCAACACAATTACCATATAATAATGTACCCAGCTATCATGCTAAGAACACTAGTTATCTAAACATACAATTATCATGCTATAACACACATTAGCCGAACCCAAGGGAAGACATCAAACACCACACTTCCACTGCACAACTCTATCACATAAAATATCATACCATGAACGAAGACACATGACAACATACCGAATATACAACAATAGACGAGAACAAAGAACATATAGCAAACCATTACATTCAGAGTATACTCTAATTCCAAGTCAGATTCTTATACACTTTAATTTGCCTCATCATCATCCAATACCATGCATACACTTACCGACCCCAAATAATACATATGTGATCATTCTATAGTCCAGATTGCCTTATTATGTATACTAATTCACATGCTACCATAATAGATAACGGTACAGAATCACATCCATATACATATTAATTCATATGCTTATAACCTAACTAGTCAGATTCATGTTCTCATAAGCATAGCATAATAACTACATTCATGGAATTCGAGAGATCAAGTTCATAGTCATACACATTTTAGTTCACATACTTATATCCATAATTGACTGTATACAAACACATTCACAAAATGATACATGTGGATAACCATGCACAATACACATGCTTGAGTCACATTCAACCCATTCAGAGATTCATAATCACATTCGAATACCTAACTGATTCATATGCCCAGAATTACGATCATTCGGATATCACATTCTTTTAATAATATCAATCAAACAAACGGAATACCTGCTGACCCAAAATAGTGGATAACGAGTGTGCGAACAGTACCTTACGGGTACGAATCGGCCAAAGGGTACCTTACGGGTACGAATCGAAAACCGTTTTATTTTTGTCACATTCAAAACATTTTTCTGAGGGGGATCTTAAACAAGATCCAAACACATTAAAAAGGATCACGAGGATCCGAACACATTAAAAGGGTCCGCGAGGAACCAAACGGGGACCTGATCAGGGTCCAAACGTCCAAAGGTTCTGCAGCTAAAGAGACTCTATTAGGCATGCCTAACTATCCACTAGACTGACTCTCGCAGGTCATGCTTCATTCAAATCATATTTCCAAGTGTAATACATCATTATACTCACATTCATCTCAATGAATCATAAATAAGACATGCATAACCCGATAGCATTCAATAAACTATAACATACAATATAGCATACATTACTTATTATTTGGGTAAGTTAAAATGCCCTTCACATCATGGCGCATAATTTACATATCATATTTATACACATTCACATTAAGCAACCCACTTTATTTGATATCCTTCATGTGTGTATAACTTAATCTCAATTCATAATGATGTACACATTGTTCATATTATACAGGCTCATATAGATTAAGGTATTATAATCCTCAATAATGTCATTAAACTTGACTTGATTCTATTACATACAATTGCACATCATTACTTCATTAGTTTGCTATTAATCTTAATCCTATTCATGTTTATTTTCCAAGTGATAACTATTCTTATACTCATTTAATAGTCCTAAACATGCATCAGATAGATCCTAGAAAGTTTCGGTGCAATACGGGTTCAATTCGAGAAGAAAAACACATAAAATGGTCAAAACAGAAGGGGTCACGGTGGTAATGAATTTGTTGTCACCATGAGGTCCAAAACTAAGCATTCTGCCTTCTCTGGGCATTGGTCACGGTGGTAACCATTTTGGTTGCCACCGTGACATACCCAAAAATAGTAAAACAGAAGTAAAAAGTCAGGACTGCTTCACTACTCTATTTTGTACAGCCTAAAACAACGTCTAAAACTAATTTTTAAGAAAAACTCTATTCTTAACAATTGTTTCCTAGGATGTTAACTTTCAAATGCAATAAATTTCAGATCAATTGGACATCTACAACTTCATATATGATCTAAACAACCTATAGTGTTCAAGTAACCCGACCCAAACAGAGACACTACGGTTTTGGTAAATTTCCAGGATCTTAGAGCAAGAATTTGCCCAACGTCATTCTGAGAATTTTAAAGGTATAGAAGTTATGGTTCTAATGGCTCAATAATCACACAATTTAGAGATCTAAAACTCTACTTATGACAAAAACAATACACGGAGGTCAGATGAGAACTGAACAGAATTGCCAAAAATCACCATAAAAAATCAAATTTAAAGAAATTCCCAAACTCATGCATTTCCATACCAACCCTCATATACATTTATGTCAATCGATAATATGGATTACTAACACAGATCCGAAATTAATTCATGCATAAACTCATATCAAAGCACTCAATTTCTGAAAAGAAAACACAAATACACACTCATGATCCAAGGAGAATTAGGCAATGACAACTCAAAACTCAAAACTCAAATGCAGAAATCAAAGCTCTCAAACCTCTTTGAAGCACAACCCAGCTGATCTTCACTCTTAAATCTTCTCCTTGCCTTTATTCTTCTTCTTGCCACCCAAAACTTGCACAAACAAAACCCAAAACTTCTTAATCCAAACCTTAACTCAAATAAAACCAGAAAAAGAAGAAGAAGAAGAAGAAGAAGAACCAGATGTAGGATCAAAACCCAAACACAAACCTCTTTAATCTTGTTCCAAAACTCAATCAAAGCACCTCTTAGCAAGCACAAACATCCGGCCAAAAGAGAAGGAAAGGAAAAGCAGAGAATAGAGAAGAGAAGAAAAAGAGGAGGCATGAGAGGGAGGGGAGAACGGGAATGCCAAATTATGTGTTCTCTCTCTTTTCTTCTTTTCTTCATTCAATGCTCACCAACCATGCCACATGGCAAGTTCTCATTGGGCCAAAATCCCACTTATTGACTCTTTAAACCATGGCACCATACTCCTACCTCACTTGATAATTCTTAACTAGATATTTCCATCTTTAGTACAATACACACAATCTACTAGATAAAACCACAACAAAACACCCTACATCCATACACCACATGCACACCATATAATTTCCCCCACTTAACTTATTTAATTAATTACTTTGCAATTAAGTCCTTATCGTCAAATTCCCTCATGCACAAATTACCAAAATACCCTTCACTTATCCGACTAGGCCCGATTTGGGTTGTGACACATGTTCGTGCCCTCGGGTTTCGGTGTACACATACACGCAATCGAGCCAAAATATACACGCATATATATTTTTCACACAAAAAATAATTTTTTTTTTGTTGTGTTCACTGCATCCCAGATCTAATAATTTTACACATAAAATTTTAGATCTCTTTGGCCACATGCTAGGACGTAAAAACAACAGCTCTGATACCAATGATGGGTATGGAAAAAATTATAACAAATATAATTTATACGGAGGTAACATTGAGAATGGTACCTACCTCTTGTAGCGCAGAAACTCGTTGCGGAAGCGTCTACCAAGATCCTGTTTGTTTTTGGTCACTGGTCCGGCTTTTACCCACTCGGGGTAAGAGCAACTAGATCACAATCTAAATGCCCCTGAAAATTAAGACAGAAAACTTGTGAGTGGGAACGAGCAGCCTTGCGGCGTGTACGTTTTCTCGTTACCAAATTATGAGGACCTCACCTCTATTTATAGAGATCCTAAAAGCTAGAGACCTAACTCTAGTTTAACTCAGACTCTTTCTGAGATAAGATTTGGTAATTTTTAATAGATTAAATAACTCAATTTAATCTGGATTGGAACTCAATCCATTATAGAGTCATGGGCGTATCCCAACTCTATCAGTATAATTCATTGATAATAGCACATTTAATTATCACCCACATCGCCCATTTTTTAAAACCTTGTTTATTACTTAACACGTAATTTATCATTAAACAGTCATAAATTAATATGTATAAATTTTAAATATTTTCAACAATTACATTAATGAAAATGTTGATGTGGCTTGAATTTAATTGGAATCCTAAATGTCTATGGTGTATAATCCTATTTCAAATAATATTAGCATTAAAATTAGGAAACTATTTCTATTGGAAAAAAGCAAGTTATATTCCAAAAGGGATTGTGATTTGCTAATTTTAGTACAATTGGGGTAATTTTGAGGCCTATAAATACACAAGAGGTTAACAGATTTTAGAGATAGAGAATTCATAAAGAAATTATCAAATTAGTGGTTATAAAAATTCACTCTTATCATAGTAGAATTATTCTTTGTCTTACCTATGGATATATGCATACTTGGTTCAAGCACATTAAATTCTTGTGTCATTTTTCTCTCTTTTATCTTTGCTTGTGATTGTGTTAGTTAATTGCATTTAATATTAACATTTGGTATCAAATTAAACTGAAAAAAAAGCTGTATACACTCCGAATGAATAAAGGTACACTTGTTAAAACTCATCTTGATGAGTTCAATTCAATTATAATAGACCCCAAGAACATAGATATTAAAATTGATAGTGAGGATCAAACTTTTATTATGTTATGTTATGTTCTTACCATTGTCTTATGATACTTTAGCTTATATATTGTTGTATGAAAATGATAGTGTTTCACTAGATGATATTAGTAATGCACTAAGATCTAAAGATTTGAAAAAGAATTTTCTAGACAACATAAAAGAGGTGAGAGTTTAGTGAGTAGTGGTAGATCGAAGTCTTGAACAAAAAAGTTAAATTGTTTTGAGTGAGGGGAGCACGGTCACTTTAAAAGAGATTGTCCTAAGTTGAAGGAGAAAAAAGGGGAATGTAACTCCCTTATCACCTTGTACTATACGTATAGTAGTCAGTTTAACTCAGATATATGCGATTACCATGATTATTTGACTTATGTTCTCTATTATATTATCTTAAAAATGGGTAAATTTTCTATTTTTTATAACTGTCTATTATAACTATTTATTTGGTATAAATTTTGACAGTATAATAGCTGCACATTTACCCTACCCTCTTGCAAATACAGACAATACACAGCCCAACATGGGCATGGCAGTTCAACCAACTCAAATAATTCACAACACAATCAATATCACAGTCCATTTCAGTAAATATCCATCAACCATCACTCACACTTATATACTACATATGCATCATTAAATAAGTTCAAGTCCATACGATACATTACAAGTCCATACAAATCCAAAAGACGTAACCATTTGGGCTACAAACACATATATATGCCATACATATATATAAAATAAACTTCATCTGGTTCCATATATGTCGGCTCCCAAAAACCTTTGTATGCTTGCTCCATGCTCTTGCTTGTCCTAAACTTACAACAGAAAAATAGTATGCTTTGAAATTCCTAATAGTGGATATATATCCATAATTTTCCATTTATTTATTTTCACAAATACATACAATTATGCATGACATATTAACACTTAGCAAGTTATATAGCTAATTTATGTCTTACATTATATTGTCAAATATTATCCTTATTATTACTAATAATACTATTATAATTATTATTATTATTATTATTATACAACCACTTGCATTATAAATACATTAACTTATACATATACTTTATTTGCACTAATATGTTTATTGTATTTATTAATACTAACAATATCATTATTATTATCAACATTATCACTAACATTTTTGGTATTATTATTACTACTAACACTATTATGATTATTATCGTTATTATCATCATCATCATCATCATCATCATCATCATCATCATCATTATTATTATTATTATTATTATTATTATTATTATTATTATTATTTACTATTGTCTTTATTAATCTTGTTATTCTTATTATGCTCATTTAAATTTTCTTAATTTCAATTAGTGCTCATAATATTATTCAATTTACATTATAGTCATTCTTTTAGACTAATATGGTCATTTGGCTATTTAGTCCCTCTTTTTTTCTCTTAAATTTTTGAGTTTGCCCTTTATTTTCTTATATTTACACTATTATTATTATTATTCGGCTTAATATGCTAATTGCCCCTTCAACTTGCATTTGATTGCCATACCGCCCCTCTAACTTACAAATTTACCAGTTGAACACTTAAAATTGATTATAAAGATAATTTTAAACACAGAAATGAAGTAAAACGAACGCGTGTAAGACAATCGCGTGACACGGATGATAGCTCATTTTGGGCCAATAGAAAAAAGACACGTGAATTCAAACAATCAACTAAAATTTATTGGTTTCCCACCATTCACTCTCTTCCCTTCTCTCTCCCTTCTCTCTTGCTTATGTCAAACCCACATTGAGGGCGGTGATTAGAGCTGGAGCTAGTGGTAACGATATTGATGTCGATTGCCTTGCCTTTTGGTGCTCACAAGTGTTGCTTGTGTTGTGATCCGAAGCCAGATGTGGTTGGATTATGGAAGAGAAGCTTCAGTTTTGAGGAGAGATAAATCGTAAAGACGGAGGAGATGGCGGAGGAGATCGGCGTTGGTGGCCAAATTCTAGACTCGAAGGAGAAGGATCTCCGATCTCCCTTCCCCTTCTTTTCTTTTTCTATTTGGCTTTTCCTCTTACATTTTCTTCTAGTTTTTTCTGAAAACTTTCTTTTTTTTTCCCTTCTAAACCCTTTTATAATTTAAATCATGTTACAGATTTTAGTGTAAAAGGTAAGATTGTGTATGATTGAAATAAAATTTATGTATTGGAGCTTATTCCATGTTTGGTTCATGGGTACAGGTTATCGGGTGTTTAGGAGCAACTACTTTGAAGGAAGTGATTGAAATGGCAAAGTTGCACAACCCAATCACTGTGAATCAGCCAATTCAACTTGTGTGATTCTAAGCTTGCCAAAATTTTGTATGATTTAGCATATGAAAACAATGGCACATTTTAGGGATTCTGTGATGACTTGAATTACTTGCAAACAAGAAGGAGATTCTCATCAAGTGTTTATGCCAATTCTCATGCATTAACTGAAAATTAGAGGAGTACAGTAAGCTCACTTCAGAGAGACCAAAACAATCTTCACATGCTATAGGAAAATAATTAGAAAAAAATGAATTGCCTACACCACTAAGACACATATCTTTAGATGGCACTCATACACAAGCCGCAATAGCTTATCATACTTTAATTGACAATGAAGAGAAGAAAGAAAACATATGAAAGAAAACAGAGAAGAACGAACAAAAGATGAGAATGAAGAGGAGAAGGTAATGGAGAAGTTGTGGGAAATCAGGCCTCATGCTCCTCAGAGGTGTGTAAATCCGTCTCTTATGCCAACTCAATTACTATCCTGCCACATATGCTATATAGTCAGTATTTTGTGTTTAAAATTATCTTTATAATCAAGTTTAAATGTTCAACTGGTAAATTTGTGAGTTAGAGGGGCGGTATGGCAATTGAGTGTAAGTTGAAGGAACAATTAGCATATTAAGCCTTATTATTATTATTATTATTATTATTATTATTATTATACAACCACTTACATTATAAATACATTAACTTATATATAGACCTTAAACACTATTTTTATACTTATTTCACTTTTAGTCCTTATTTTTAATACTTTTAAACTTACTTTTCCATTTATTTTCCTTATCTCCTCATATTTACCCTTTCGACCCTGATTCTAATATAATTACTATTTTGCCCCTCTAACTTTTAATTCTTTACATTTTATCTTTTGTCATCTTATTTTCTCTTATTTAGTCTTATCTTCTTATCTTACTCTTCTTCTCTCTTTAACTCTTAATTCTTTACATATTTACTACTCCATTTGATTTCCTTTATATTCATGTCACATTTTCTCATTAAATTCCCATTTTCTTAATTGCTCCTAGTAATATCCAGTAGAAATCAGTGGATTATATATACGGGACAAGGCTCCAAAGCCCTAAACTTACCGAAGTGGCCACTTAAGGGCCAGATTTCGCTTCGGTAGTGTCGGAGTGTCCACTTAGGGGCCAAATTGCCCTCCGACGACAATACATTTACATTTGACATTTAACACTATCATGTAACATGTAAGTAGACTGCCATTGGTATAACACCCCAACCCATACGTAGCACACTGTATGCTAACCTAGGTAGTGAGCGACGATGAGTGGAGGGTGCTACCGGATGGATACTCAACATAGCAGAGATAAAAACAGAATACTAAAATTCTTAAAATCAAAAACACTACCGACCTATACATCACAATCACAAACATCCCTTGCATACTACCATTCACTTAAGATATATTACAGCCCATCATAATTTACAGAACATAACTTAATTATATTACAAAAACTCAAACAACACTTTGCAAACTCGTTGGCCAAAACTACTGTGGAACGCATGGACGAAACTGCTATCTCCTCAACCTGCACGGACAAACACCCGTGCTAAGTGCAAAGGCTTAGTAGGGAAAAATAATAATAATAAACAGCCACTCACAGTAGTTGTTGATGCCAAACACATGCATACATAACAATTATACAAAGCACACAAGTTAGAAGATACCATAAGTGCATATCATAGATTCTCATGCCATAACATTTGCAAATCATTGTATACATTCATCTTGCATATCTCAAGCAATAATATATAAAAACATTAAGATCAACTATTCCTAGACAAAAACATATGTTTAAATATCACCATGTACTCATTTTACCTAAGTATTTCCTAACTTTAGCTCCTCTTAACCTACCGATAGTCATATTATTCGTTTATTTAAAATCCTTGACATTCTTAATCTCACATGTATTTTTAATTCATGCCTAAAACAATCTTAAGATTTGGTTTGGGCTTGAAATAAATATTTCAAGCTTCCTACGTATCCCAAAGATCGGGAATCAGAACCACGTAGTTCTACAAAAATCTACAATACACACTTCTCTCAAATTATCTTAAGTTTATGCCCTAAAATCCAATTATCTTTTCCTTATTTGTTTTGCTTTGCCTTAAGTTACTAATCAACATTCACCTAACATATTCACTTAAAGCCAAAATACAATGTTCATACATATACAATGCACATAGGTTCCTTACCTGACATACTTACCTTAGTTATCAAGGCTAGGCTCCTAAAGGCAAATCACATATCATAACATGTATTCTAAGTTCAAATATACAAGCACCTTCAATACATGCAAATAAATGCATCCATATAACTCATTTACTGAGTATGTGACTATAGCAAGTATACATTATTAAAATACTTTAATAATTCTGTATATTGAGCCCATATAAGTAACCATACTCACAACTTTTAAACAGATTAACAATATGCATTTTTCACATACATATCCTTATACGATCAACAGTCTTTCACACATACTTACTAAAATAAGCCTTTATAATAAAATATCCTTATAATTCACACATATATACATCCTTTTTAACTACGCCATTAGTATACCATATATTATTCATTATCCATACTTTTATTTAACTACTATCGAAGATAGGATATAATATGCATGGGTACCCGAAGGTACTCCCATAATTACACATAAGGGATCCATAACGGATCTGAGAATGCATAGGTGCATAAAATAGTAGCTCAGATAGCATATAAGCCACAATAGATAATATGTTCACATTCATATCACATTCTTATTCTCATACTTTCTTACAAGTCATCATCAATTCTTTACTTATTATTTCATTCACATTCTTGTGTTCATTTATTACCTGCTAAGTCAAGGGGGTGGATAACGAGTGAACACATTAGTAAACGAAGGCACAAATAAAAGCAGTTTCTTTCCTTTTCATTCAAAAACATTTTCACCTTGGGGATCTTAAACAAGATCCAAACTGATAAGGATCGCGAGGACCCAAACGGTGACCTGATACGGGTCCAGAACACATTGAGGCTATAGCTAACAGAACTCTATAGGCATGCCTATCTATCCACGACCGACTAATGCAGGCTACATATGTTAAATTCATCATATAATACTCACATCGCATTTACACTTTTTTATTTACAGTATAATATGATCAAATACTCATTTATTTACATGTTATTCATAATAATCATATTTATCTTTCTCAATAATAATCATGTACTTTTTCATAAGTTTATGCAGTCATATAATCATATTAAAACTTCATATCATTAGATATCCTGCACACATTTAAACTCATCAAACAAGTTTACACTCTTTTCACACATTAACGAATGCATATTAATTCTCATAATTCAATTATTGATCACATGGTAAAACATATTATAATTCCTGTGTTAAATCATATATATATAACATAAGTGAGAAACCATGCAAAGTAACATAAAATAGTCAACATTAAAGAGCACGGGAGGGTTACGCTCACGACAGAGGTGAACTGCCTACCGTGACATGCTCGCAACAGACATCCACGCTCGCGAGGAAGAACCGACGGGCCTCTATCATGTTCGCGAGCAAGGTCGTGCTCGCAACGAAGGGCGGGTAGGCCTATGTCTCTCTTCCACCCGCAGACGCGCTCGCGACAAAGCTTAGCCTAGTATAAACTCAGATTATCGAGCTCTCTGTTACGCTCGTGACAGATAGCACTTTGCTGGAGCTCGGGTGTTGTGCATTCTATCGCGCTCGCAACAAAATCACATTTTGCACTCTGGTTCCAAGCTGAACAGCTCCTCAAATGCCAAACTCAACTAGAACCCACACCATCAACCAACTAACTTCAACCCACTTATCACAAATTATTCAAACATATTCGTTTGCGGTCGGTAGGGAGAGGATTTATGATGCTTGACACCATACTTCTCGAGAAGTTTT
The DNA here is from genome assembly GCA_947683425.1 of Excoecaria cochinchinensis. Classification (NCBI taxonomy): domain Eukaryota; kingdom Viridiplantae; phylum Streptophyta; class Magnoliopsida; order Malpighiales; family Euphorbiaceae; genus Excoecaria; species Excoecaria cochinchinensis. Next base: position 189,461 of record CANTUQ010000029.1, on the reverse strand, counting down.
CTGGTTTCTCCCATGAACTGCACCCCATTGTCGGACACTATGTGATGAGGGAGGCCATACCTGCAGATCAAATTCCTCTCTATGAACTTGGCCATGTCCCTTGCGTCAATCTTCTTAAAGGATTCTGCCTCGACCCATTTGGTAAAATAGTCGATTGCGACTATGATGTATCTGTGCCCATTGGACGCCGTGGGATGGATTTTGCCTATGATGTCTATTCCCCATGCTGCAAATGGCCATGGAGATGTTAAGTTATGTAACTCTGAAACTGGCACATGCCTCAAATTCGCGTACTGTTGGCATAACTGGCATTGCTTCACAAATTTTGAACAATCTATATCCATTGTGAGCCAATAAAACCCTTGGCGCATGATCTTCTTTGCTAAGGCTAAGCCATTCATGTGAGCTCCACAAACCCCGGCGTGAACCTCTTCCATAAGTCTTTTAGCTTCTTTCTCTGCCAGACATCTTAACTGGATACCATCAGCATGCCTTTTATACAAAGTGCCATTAACACTGATGAATTGAGTGGATAACTTCCTGATCATTCTTTGGTCCTTCTCAGTGGCTTCCTCTGGAAAGACTGATCTCTCTAAATAATTCTGAATGTCATAATACCATGGATTTCCATCAATGGCCTCAATGTCCATCACCTGTTCAGCTTCAAAGCAAGGTCTTTCCGAACTATAAATCAGCACGGGTTTCATCGCAACTCCTGTTGGGTTATCCCACATAGACACTAATGTTGCTAGAGCATCAGCTAACTGATTTTCGTCTCTGGGGATGAAGTGGAAAATGCAAATCTCGAACTGGCTGCTCAACGTTCTCAAGTGCTTTACATAAGGTAACAACCTTTCTTCCTTGACTGACCACTCCCTTCTGATTTGATGAATTAGCAAGGAAGAATCTCCAAATACTTCTGCGGTCTCTACCCCCAGAGCGAGTAATGCTTCCAATCCAAAGATGCAAGCTTCATATTCTGCTTCATTATTGGTAGCCTTATACCTCAGCTTTTTAGCCAATGGTAGTCTTTCACCATCTGGGGTCGTAAGAATAACTCCTACGCCTGCTCCCTTATTATTGACTGCAACATCAAAGAATAATTGCCACCCTTGCACTGCTATGGCCGTAACATCTTCATCTGGGAAGTTGTATTCAAACTGATCTCCCTCAATAGGATGCTCGGCTAAGAATTCTGCTACCGCTCTTCCCTTAATGGTTTTCTTGGTTATGTACTCAATATCAAATTCCTGCAACAGCAGTAACCATCTTCCCATCTTCCCTAGTAGAGAGGGTGCTTCTTGGAGGTATCTGAGCGGATTATGTTTGGCAACCGTTTGTACCTTGAAGGAATGAAAGTAGTGCCGCAACTTCTTAGAAGTCCAGATAACTGCTAAACAAATCTTTTCTACCTCTACATATTTGGCTTCGTACGGCAGGAATTTCTTGCTAAGATAATAAACTGCAAACTCCACACCAAAATCGTCCTCTTGAGACATCATAGCACCCACTGAGTTATCTTCCACAGCCAGGTACAGGATTAGTGGTTTGGCACGGCGTGGTGGTCTTAGTACCGGAGGATTTAGCAGATAGTCCTTAATGGTGTCAAAGGCCAGTTGACAGTCATCGTTCCATATCACCGGCTGATTCTTCCTAAGAAGCTTGAAAATAGGCTCACATACTGAAGTTAGCTTGGCAATAAATCGGCTGATGTACTGAAGCTTTCCTAAGAAACTTCTGACGTCCTTCTCCTTCTTGGGCACTGGCATCTCTCTTATGGCTTTGACTTTATCGGGATCTACCTCGATTCCCCTCTGGCTTACTACATGGCCTAACAACTTTCCTGATGTAACTCCAAAAAGGCACTTCTTGGGATTGAGGCGCAAATCGTACTTGCTAATTCTTTGAAAGAACTTTTCTAAAGCCTCAAAGTGACCTTCCCTGGTAGCCGACTTAATCATCATGTCATCAACATACACCTCCACTTCTTTGTGGATTAAGTCATTGAGAACCTTGGTCGCCATCCTCTGATAAGTCGCTCCTGCATTTTTCAACCCAAAAGGCATAACTCGGTAGGCATATGTCCCCCACTCGGTGATAAAGGCTGTCTTGATCCGGTCCACTATCTTGTTAAGAATTTGATTGTACCCTGCGTATCCATCCACAAAGCTATACATCATGCAAGCAGCAGCACTATCTACTAGCACATCAATATGAGGAAGAGGGAAATCATCTTTCGGACAGGCCTTGTTCAGGTCTCGATAGTCAACGCATACTCGAACCTTACCGTCCTTCTTAGCTACAGGAACCACATTAGCTAACCATGTTGGGTATTGAACCTCTATCAGGAACTTAGCGTCAATCTGCTTATGGATCTCCTCTTTCACTTTCTGTGCCCACTCTGGCCTAAGCCTCCGAAGCTTTTGCTTGACTGGTTTAAACTCTGGGTAAGTTGGGATGGCATGTTCGGCAACATCTCGATCTATTCCCGGCATATCCTCATAGGTCCAGGCAAAGACTTTTTCATATTTTTTTAATATTCTCTCAAATTTTATTCTCTCTTCAGGAGTTATGTCTGATGCTAGCAAAATTTCCTTTGGATTTTCCAAAGTTCCGAGATTAAATGTGGTTGTACTAGTTGAATTGATATCAAAAATGAATGCATCATGCTTATGATCATGCGAAATGAAATCATCGGAAACATCACACAAGTAAGCAAAGTTATTCATCTCATTAACATAATCAGAAACATTAACATTGTCCTCAAAGAGTTCTGGTATAAAAAGAGAATCTAAATGACTATCAACTTCAGTCAACGCCGATGCTGCAGCTGACTGTGCTTTGGCTTCCTGGCTTGGTGAAATCTTGAGATCTTCACTCTTCTGCTCTGGTTCCACTATCTTCTCCTTCCCCTTAAGTCTGGTGGCTAACAGCTTATCAGTTACAATCTCTTCGGATTCATCTCTATCCCAGATGCTGCATTGGGTCATAATCTCCTCATCCCAAAAGTTCTCTACAGCTTTAACAACTCCGATTTCCCAATCAAAGACATCATTGAAAATTTCAAAACCCGGGGTAATCTTCCCATCTACCCACTGCGGCTCTTCTTCTCCGGTGTAAGCACAAACCGATGATGATGGCACAAAGCTCTCCGAAATATGGGGAATCTTCCCTAACACTTTCTTATTACCATACTTTCCTTTGTAGCCCCACCCCTTTCGATCTTTTTGACCACGTGTAGTGATAGCATCCTGCAGTCCTTGTGACTCTTTTCCAAAACCAGCCCTTGGGAGGAAGTGCATCTTTTTCAGCATATTCACCACTTGAGGGCTACCTTCTAAGCTTTGCTCTTCTCCGATCACTGATACATGAAAGCCACTGAATGGCTGATTAGAGATCTTCAAAGCAGACACTTGGTTCTCTCTTGCTGCTTTAATGGTCACTACCTCTCCTTCATGAGGTATCTTAATTATCTGGTGTAAGGTAGATGGCACTCCTCCTAACTTATGGAACCACGGTCTTCCAAGCAGAGCTGAGAAGTTTGCTGGGATCGGTAGAACCACAAAATCCGTTTCTGTCTCAATAGGCCCCGTCTTTACCAAAGCTTTGAAAGTTCCCAATGCTTGCCTCCTAGAATTGTCGTAGGCAGTGATGGTCAGGTCAGATTTGCTTAACATACTCTCATCCATCCCGAAGGCCTGAAGCGCCACCAAAGGGCAAACATTTATTGACGACCCGTCATCAACTATGACGCAAGCGGTGTGTTTACCATTGATCTGTGCCTTGATGTACAAAGGTCGGTTGTGGCTGCGACCCTCTGTTGGTAGGTCTGCATCAGAAAAAACCAACTTCTCCCCGGATCCCCCCTTTACAAGGTCTAAAAGCTCGGATCGAGAGATTGTAGTTGCTACGGTGGATACACTCAATGCTTCAACTAACTTCTGTCGGTGAGAGGGGGTGTAGACACCGGGTCCCGAGTCCGGCATAAAATGAAAATGGTGATTTTTGATCCTTGATTATTCCCTCCGAAAAAAAAAATAAAAAAAATATATAAATAAAAAATAAAAATAAAAAATAAAAAATAAAAAATATAAATATAAATATATGTGTGTGAAATTAGGTAATTAATTAGTTGATGTTGTTAGTTAATTAAGTGGTTAATATTATTGTGTTAATTAAAGTGCATGTAAAATAAAAGTTTAAAGTGTATAATTAATTAGATAAAATATAAATATATATGATAGTTGATTAATTATTGTAATGTTTAATTATTATATTAATGATTAATATGTGCATGGTTAATTAATTAGTATGTGGAGCCTTTAATTATGTATATAATATATATATAGATTAAGTGTATTAAGATGTGATTAATTAGTGTAATGTTTAGTCAATTAATGAATTAATGTGTTAATATGTAATGTCTAATTATATTATGTGTTAGTTTAATTAATATGTATGTATGTGTGTTATTAGAATTAAATTATTTAAAGTATAAAATGAAAAAGGAAAAGGAGGGAAATAATTGAGTGAGGAAATGACCATTGTACCCTTTAACCCTAATTTGAGGGTGTATAAAAAGAAAAGAATGAGCAAAAATAAGGGGGGCTCTCTCGGCTGGACAAAAAAATTGAAAGAAAAAATAAAGAAAGAGAGAGCAGGGGATTCGGCTGGAACAAAAAAAGAAAAGAAACAGAAAATAGAAGGAGCCGAAGAACAAGAGAGAGAGCAAGCAAGAAGGAGAGTGCAAGGCATAGAAAATAGAAAGGAAATATAAAAGAGAGAGCAAGTGAGTGAAACCAAGATCAAAGAAATAAAAGAAGAAGTAAGGGAAATTAAAAGCAAAGAAGAAACAAGGGCCAAAACGCAGACCAGGGGACACCGGAGAGAGAAGAGAAAGAAGAAAAAGGGGAGGAGGAGGCGTTGCCTCCGCCGGCCAGCCGCGGCCGCCGATCGTCGCACGCGTCACACCGGAAGACTCCCCACAGCCGGACGATTCAGGCGACGCCCACCGCTCCTCCATCGAACTCCGGCAGACGGCGCGTGGAGTAGATCGGCGAGGAGAAGCCCGCAACGCTCCGACGCGATTTCCGGCCAGTAACGACGACATTCCGGCGCTTGACCACCGCCGCCGCCTTCCTGGTGCGCTGATCTATCGTCCGGTGGGGGAGGTGTCGACCACCTCCCATCCGGTGAGTCTCCGGCGAGGTAAATCCCCTCTCCCTATTTTAAATTATTATTATTATTATTATTATTATTATTATTATTATTATTATTATTATTAATTTCTGATTTATTAATATTAATATTATTATTATTATTATTATTATTATTATTATTATTATTATTATATATTTATTTAATTTCTATTTTAATTAATATTAATTATTATTATTATTATTATTATTATTATTATTATTATTTATTTTCTGTTTTTATATTTGTTGTTATTATTATTATTATTATTATTATTATTATTATTTGTTATTATTATATATTTATGCATTTTATGTCTATTATTATTAATATTATTATACTTATTTATTATTAATTATTATTCTGTGTTCATCTTATTACTATTATTATTTTATTATTGTTATTATTATTATTATTATTATTATTATTATTATTATTATTATTATTATTATTATTATTCTGTTTTTACCATTATTAGTATTACATGTTTATTTTATGTTTGTTGATGTCATATTGTTATTATTATTATTGTTATTATTATTATTATTATTATTATTATTATTATTATTATTATTATTATTATTATTATTGTGGTTAGTTATTATTATTTTAATGTCATTATTATTATTATTAGGATTGTGTTAATATTATTACTATGTTTATTATTGTTGATGTTATTATTTTATTGCTTTAATTAATATTGTCATGGTCATTATTATTATATTACTTTACAGCATTATTATTATTATTATTATTATATTATATCATTGCTATTAATATCATTATTTATTTTATATTATTATTATTATTTTACCTATCTATTATTGTCATTGTATGTTTATTTATTATTTATTATTATCATTATTATCATTTTATGGTATTATTATTATTAGCATCATTATTTTTATTGTTATTGATCATTATAATTGCCATTTGCATTTTTATATTCATTAATTCTCTATTTATTTAATTAATTAATTAATTAATTTATTTATTTATCACTTAATTTAATTTAATTCATTATTAACCTTTATTATTTTTCTCAATTTACTTTATTCAACTATTTATTTGCTTATTTATTTATTCAATTATTTATTTATTCATTATTAACAAATATTAATTTTATGTCATGATTGTAACCACGAGCGGCACACGGCTCGTCCAAGGAGCACGGTCGAGGTGAGTAGATTAGGGTTTATTTATTATTATGAAATATGTAATTATTATTTTGTTTTATTTTATTCGCTTGTGGTCTGTAATAACAAATGATTTTTCGACCGCATTAAAAAGAATCACCACACAAATGTTTTCTACAAAATGAAATTTGTCAATAAAACTGGACCAATGTCCACATTTTCATTCCAAAACCAAAAGATTTAAATTGATTCAAGAATTTTATACTTTTTATAAAACAAGTAGTTGGGAACCAATGTTTTCACCTAAATAAATAGCCCGGTTTATGTATGTATTCTTATTATTATATCTTCCTTTTATGATTTTATATTTTATTTCTGGATAACTGTAAATATATTTTATTTATCGCTTTATTTGTTATTTTATTATTTTTTACTTGTTTGAATGCGCTTTAATTTATGGCATAACTCGTGTGAGAAGAGAGATAAAATAATTGATCCCAAAAACCCTTTTACATAATATTAACCAAAGGTATGAATAAGAGTGAGGTCCCGAACTCTCTCTGGTTTTGGCCTCATAAGGTTAGATTTATTTCCCGATGTTCTATCGGGTGGCGACTCCGTGATCCTGCCTTATGATAACCCAATAGACGCTCTCGTAAGTTGATTGCCAACAATGGGTTTGGATATATTTTTGTCCATTGCGAAGCGATCAGCTTTCACGAGTTTTAATGAACCTCTATCCGGTCTCGGGGCCTAAAAGCGGATTTCCGAGGGCCATCCGGATCGCGAGTGGGGTTTGGGCGCGTCACAGTGGCGACTCCGCTGGGGATATCATGAGATTTTGCTCCGAAAGTACCTTTGGTTAATCTAATGTAAATGGATTTAGGATCAAGAAATTTTATCTCTTTTCGAAAAATTGCATTGCATCATGCTAGAGCCTTATAATTATGTTAGTTTGGTCCCTCTATCATCCCCGGTGCGTTCCTGAAGCACGACCTCATTTTCACTCAATTTGGGAAAGTGTTAAGGATAATCACCAGCCCAAGCCTCGTACCTCAATGGTATATCAAATGATGACCCGATCGGTCGTTATGCTCGTGATGAGATAGACCCGTCGTGCAGGGACCATGCTTGGGTAGCCTTAAAGCAACACCACCTTGACCAAAGCTCATATAATGGCAATAGATACTTCCCCTAGGTGGTATGTACCTTAATACAGTGCTTGCTACGTGGGTCATCGTGTATTAAACAACATCAAACAAATTAAGTGGTCTTCTATGAAAAGCTTTAAAGCTCCGATAACCTCACCTTAATTTGGTTGAAGTGTCCAAATATACAATGGCCGAAAATCATACGTGTGCGCATCTTGAGAGACGTCATGCTCTAACATGCTCCTTGGGTCCCCCGCTGACCCACGGATTAAGCCCACCTAGGAAGAAACCAATTGACCTCGTGTGTGGGGGCAATAAGGTTGGAAGGATTTACTGCTTGCATGTGGTTATTATTGATGTATTGTATATTCATGTCATTCATACACATAACTTTCTTATCATTTCCCATATATATACATCTTTTCCTATGCATAAAATTATTACATGTACATATAATCGTGTGCATAGTTTTTCACGAATTTCAATGTATCATTCATACACAAATAAATTTTTTTTTTGTACCTCCTCCTTATGTATACATCATTTTCTGTGCATAAAATCATTACATGTACCTATTACTATGTACCTATTACTCTGTGTATAGTTTCTTCACATGTCTCATGTATAATAATTCTTTCCATACAATAATAGAACATGTGCACTTTGTATATAAAATTGCTTGTATCATAATTTGTGAATATAAATATAACACGTTTGTCATGCATGCACATAATAATGCTTGTCGCAATACATACATATTAACATTCTTTATGACATCAATTGTGCGCCATTATCTGTATATACAGCATACATCATCGGATGTACATATTAACATGCATTATAGCAAGTATAAACATACTGTCCCCATGAAAAAAAAAAAAGAAAATCAAATAAAAAAAAATGCATTCACCATGTGTCATAGCATGTACATATCCGTATGCCCACATTACACATGTACATTAACATTGCGCCCTGGAACATACATATACTGTTGCATGTCATAGTGTGCACACATTAGCATACTTCATTAGACTAGACATCAAACACAGAAAATACCTTGCATTTTTCACATTGTATACCATATCATGAACATGTACTATCATACATGAATTATGTCATGTACATATAACTTCTCCATCATGCATGTTAGTCATTGTATATACCAATGCATGTCTTGAATGCTCATACCATGTAAATACGCATACTTTGTGAACGCTATTTGTTTCTTGCGACCACTTTCATTGTATATCTCGTGCTGCCCACATACTCCACTTACAGTACATAGTCATTCGTATATTGAGTCCCAAGTTATGTGCATAATTTGTATATATTTTGCATTCTTATCTATGTGAGTTTTGCCATTCCTCGCGACTCATTAGTGCACATTATCTTGCTAGATCACCTTCATCTTAAGTCGCATACGTATTTTTGTCATGTCTAAATCAGGCCATGTGTACATGTATCATATATCTTGAATATTCATTCTCATGTTATACCATATTTTGTACTTATGCCATCGTTGTATGTTGTTTGCATGTACACTATAAATTTATGTATGCATCATGCATTGTTCCCACATTCACACTCACTTATAATTTTTCGTAATATTTTACACACACACATCTTTGTACATATTTCATGTATGCATTTTTATACAAGTGTTTTTACACATGTTTTGCACATACCGTTCCTTACATGCATTGCTAATATACATGATGCTATTGCATATGCCATTCCATATACATGATTCTTAATGCATAGTTTGTGCATATTTTTTTTTTTAAAAAAAAAAGAAAGAAAAATTCTCTATTTGCTTAAACGATTTTTGTGCATTTACATTTTTGATAGAATAAAAATATTTTTGTATTAAGCTGTATCCTAAAACGCTGACATGTTTGCACCTCATTAAGGTACCTCTGATTCAAGGTTTGACTCTGCCTAAGTAGTTCTCAATTATGAATGGATTTGATCTTAACTCTAGAAATCCGAGTTTCATTCCACTTTGAATAAAGTAAGGAGTACATATGTTTGGTCTTTAAGAGCTTGATCACATGAAAATATTTGACTATACCACATAATGTCTAAATTTCGAGCACTTTTGGTCCGTTTTGAAAATAAACTTAAAAAAAAAAAAAAACTAGTTGCAATTAGGGGATTGGATGAAAACTCACTAAGAGCACTAGAACCTTTCCGATTACCCGTCAAAGCGACTCCTGGATAAGGCTGTATCTAGAAAATGATTTAGACACCATTTCTTTGTATAGCTCTCTAAATGACCATTTCCTACCCTTATTTTACAATCGCTTGGTAGCCCCTTGAGCCTTTATTTTGGTATGCTAAATGCGTGCCAGTTTTGTTGTTACACACATTAAAACTACCTTTCGCCTAAAATGATTTTGGCTTCCCCTTTAGAAGAATGGCCGCTCTAGTAAAGATGGATGCACATTACGATATTCTCTTGAGCTATCAAAAATTTGCCCCGATGAAAATGGGTCTACATTTCGAGAAGAGAATCTCAGTCATCGATAATGTTGTGGGTTGAAATCACCCTGATAAGAATGGGTCTGCACGTCGAGAAGGGAATTTTGATCATTGATAATTTTTTGAGCTATCAATAATCACCCTGATAAGAATGGGTTTACCCCTTGGGAAACGAAATTTTCAACCATCGATAATTTTTGGTCTACACTTTTGGAAAGGGGTTTGAATTATCGATAAACTTTTTGTGTAGTTAGAGACATGAGCTTGCGAAACCGAAAAAAAAAGAAAGCAAAGAAGAAAAAAGAAAAAAAAAGAAGAAATATGGTAGGGTCCAAGATAGTACCCCTTGACGAGTTCGGTGGTTATCTTTTTAACTAGATTTTTATGTTGAGCTTGATAATTCAGAGCATTATCGAATCCAAATTCAAGAGTATCTACATAGTATACAATTGGGATTGGGAATGGTCCTTCCATCCGTCGAATGAACGCTGCGGCCATTTTTCTCTAGCGACCCGATCCTCCTTTGATAGCCAATTACCTAAGCCTAACGTTACAACCAAAGTAAGACCTATTGATTCTTGGTTTGGCCTTATCTAACTAGCGGAGATGACCTTCTAGTAAGGTTTGGTACGTAGGAAGAGGCGTATGGTGTCTCTTGAGCTTCAAGCGGGAAGCCACGAGTGCATTTGCATTCGAGTTGAGTCTTGTCCTCGATATTGCATCTAGAATTTGCTTTTTTGTTTTTAAAAAAAAAAAATTGAAAAATTCTATTTTGGCCTTTGCACATACACATAGAGATCGCATGGTATGTCTCGTATTCACATGCTGATTTAGTAAACATCGATACTTACGTGTTTACTTTCTTACACTTCATTGGGAATGACTCCCGAATTCTTTTGCTAAGATTGAATCAGTTGAGAATGTGGTTCATTCAGTATGCTCAAAGGCAGTTAGAAACTTGAGTTTGAGGTACCTGATAGGTTGCACTCATTTTACAATCTTGGGGTATTTCTTATCACTACCCATGAAAAACTTTGCGTACACTCTCAGCAATATTCTTTGTAAATATGCTTTCTGCAAATATTTTTACACATAATTGTAGCAAATATTCTCAATAAACAGTTTTACATGTACAATTCTTGGTGCATGTCTTTTGTCATAAGAGTTTTAGCCAATATATTTCATAAGTGCTTTTGACGCACATGGCTCTTTATGGTTGCATCCACATTTTTCGCATGCAGTACATACATGTATATAATTTTTTTCTACACGTGTTTCATATATATAGTCGTAAGTGCACACATCGCACACACCCAATTCCCTACATAGCTTTCATGTATATAACATATCCCACCTATCTTTGCATATGATTCTTTTCATCTATGCATATGAGCGACTCTTTATCCTTGTCACATGCATGAACATTTGCATATATGTTGCATACATAATCCCTTTGTATATATTTCTCATGTTGAACCTTTGCATGTTTTTCCCTTTTATGATCATCTGAAAACATGTTAGAATGACGATTCCATGATCTTCCACATGAATGCAAGCCATCGAAAGTCCTATGAGAAGGCACAATCTCAAAGTCCTCTGAGGAAGAAAAGATCTCAAAGTCCTCTGAACAGGAAAGCAAGCCTATTCATGCATGCCATACCGGGGGCAAGCAGGTGATCCAAATGATGGGTCCAGCTCAACGTTGTCAGACACTACCTAGAAAAGCAAGCCTATCCACGCGGTGCCGGGGGGCAATTAGTGAGCATCAAAGCCTCTCGATCAAAAGTCTCCCAGTGAGCATCAAAGTCTCTCGATCAAAACCTCCCAGTAAGCATCAAAGTCTCCCAGTGAGCGTCAACTGACAATGACCCCAACAGGCAGGTGCCGTTACAGGTACGTGTTTCTTTAATAATTTACCCTACAAATTTGCGTTTTCCTTTTTTTTGCAGAAAAAAAAGAAAGTTCAAGAAAAACATCAGCGATAGAGATCGCAACCTGGACTGCAGTTAAATCGAGCTTGTAGCCAAAGCATGCTGCATCTCTCCAATCGAAGCTGTGGCCAGAGAATGCCGCACTTCACCAAATCGAGCTTGTAGCCAAAGCATGCTGCATCTCACCAATCGAAGCTGTGGCCAGAGAGTGCCGCACTTCACCAAATCGAGCTTGTAGCCAAAGCATGCTGCATCTCACCAATCGAAGCTGTGGCCAGAGAATGCCGCACTTCACCAAATCGAGCTTGTAGCCAAAGCATGCTGTATCTCTCCAATCGAAGCAGTGGCCAGAGAATGTCGCACTTCACCAAATCGAGCTTGTAGCCAAAGCATGCTGCATCTCACCAATCGAAGCTGTGGCCAGAGAATGCCGCACTTCACCAACTCGAGATTGTAGCCAAAGCATGCTCATCTCACAGGCACCCCAGTCTCCTCAAAAATTTATCCTTAAGTCCTTCTTTAAAGGCATTCTCAGTCTCTTCGGAGCATTATCCTTAAGTCCTTATTTAAAGGCAAATTCATTATCCCTAAGTCCTTCTTTAAAGGCAAAATTCATTATCCTTAAGTACTTCTTTAAAGGCAAATTCATTATCCCTAAGTCCTTTAAAGGCAAAATTCATTATCCTTAAGTCCTTCTTTAAAGGCATTCCCAGCCTCTTCGGAGCATTATCCTTAAGTCCTTCTTTAAAGGCAAATTCATTATCCCTAAGTCCTTCTTTAAAGGCAAAATTCATTATCCTTAAGTCCTTCTTTAAAGGCATTCCCAGTCTCTTCGGAGCATTATCCTTAAGTCCTTCTTTAAAGGCAAATTCATTATCCCTAAGTCCTTCTTTAAAGGCAAATTCATTCTCTTTAAGTCCTTCGTTAAAGGCATTCTCAGTCTCTTCGGAGCATTATCTGTAAGTCCTTCGTTAAAGGCATTCTCAGTCTCTTCGGAGCATTATCTGTAAGTCCTTCTTTAAAGGCATTCTCTTTAAGTCCTTCGTTAAAGGCATTCTCAGTCTCTTCAGAGCATTATCTGTAAGTCCTTCGTTAAAGGCATTCTCAGTCTCTTCGGAGCATTATCCTTAAGTCCTTCTTTAAAGGCAAATTAATTATCCTTAAGTCCTTCGTTAAAGGCATTCTCAGTCTCTTCGGAGCATTATCCTTAAGCCCTTCGTTAAAGGCATTCTCAGTCTCTTCGAAGCATTATCCTTAAGTCCTTCTTTAAAGGCATTCTCAGTCTCTTCGGAGCATTATCCTTAAGTCCTTCTTTAAAGGCATTCTCAGTCTCCTCGGAGCATTATCTGTAAGTCTTTCTTTAAAGGCATTCTCTTTAAGTCCTTCTTTAAAGGCATTCTCAGTCTCCTCGGAGCATTATTTGTAAGTCCTTCTTTAAAGGCATTCTCAGTCTCTTCGGAGCATTATCCTTAAGTCCTTCGTTAAAGGCATTCTCAGTCTCTTCGGAGCATTATCTGTAAGTCCTTCTTTAAAGGCATTCTCTTTAAGTCCTTCGTTAAAGGCATTCTCAGTCTCTTCGGAGCATTATCTGTAAGTCCTTCGTTAAAGGCATTCTCAGTCTCTTCGGAGCATTATCCTTAAGTCCTTCTTTAAAGGCAAATTAATTATCCTTAAGTCCTTCGTTAAAGGCATTCTCAGTCTCTTCGGAGCATTATCCTTAAGCCCTTCGTTAAAGGCATTCTCAGTCTCTTCGGAGCATTATCCTTAAGTCCTTCTTTAAAGGCATTCTCAGTCTCTTCGGAGCATTATCCTTAAGTCCTTCTTTAAAGGCATTCTCAGTCTCCTCGGAGCATTATCTGTAAGTCCTTCTTTAAAGGCATTCTCTTTAAGTCCTTCGTTAAAGGCATTCTCAGTCTCCTCGGAGCATTATCTGTAAGTCCTTCTTTAAAGGCATTCTCAGTCTCTTCGGAGCATTATCCTTAAGTCCTTCGTTAAAGGCATTCTCAGTCTCTTCGGAGCATTATCTGTAAGTCCTTCGTTAAAGGCATTCTCAGTCTTTTCGGAGCATTATCCTTAAGTCCTTCGTTAAAGGCATTCTCAGTCTCTTCGTAGCATTATCCTTAAGTCCTTCTTTAAAGGCAAATTAATTATCCTTAAGTCCTTCGTTAAAGGCATTCTCAGTCTCTTCGGAGCATTATCCTTAAGTCCTTCTTTAAAGGCATTCTCAGTCTCTTCGGAGTATTACCTTCAAGTCCTCTGAGGAGGCAAAACCTCAAAGTCCTCTGAGGAGGCAGAATCCTAAAGACCTCTGAGGAGGCAAAATCCCGAAGTCCTCTAAGGAGGAAAATCTTGAAGACCCCTGAGTAGGCAAATTTCAGAACATCAGCACCTTGTAAGTCTGGAGACTCAACGCAGCTCAAGAGAGCAACCCTGCGTTTTGTAAGTCTGTAGCAGACTCGACGCATTCACCACATCATCACTTCTCGGCAAGAAGGCAAGTTCTCCGCCACAGGTATGTAATCCCTTCTCTCTTTCTCTTTGAATTTTGGCTCACCTAGGTGTCTATACACTAGCTTCTCCAAAATTGGGGGCAACTGTAGACACCGGGTCCCGAGTCCGGCATAAAATGAAAATGGTGATTTTTGATCCTTGATTATTCCCTCCGAAAAAAAAAAATAAAAAAAATATATAAATAAAAAATAAAAATAAAAAATAAAAAATATAAATATAAATATGTGTGTGTGAAATTAGGTAATTAATTAGTTGATGTTGTTAGTTAATTAAGTGGTTAATATTATTGTGTTAATTAAAGTGCATGTAAAATAAAAGTTTAAAGTGTATAATTAATTAGATAAAATATAAATATATATGATAGTTGATTAATTATTGTAATGTTTAATTATTATATTAATGATTAATATGTGCATGGTTAATTAATTAGTATGTGGAGCCTTTAATTATGTATATAATATATATATAGATTAAGTGTATTAAGATGTGATTAATTAGTGTAATGTTTAGTCAATTAATGAATTAATGTGTTAATATGTAATGTCTAATTATATTATGTGTTAGTTTAATTAATATGTATGTATGTGTGTTATTAGAATTAAATTATTTAAAGTATAAAATGAAAAAGGAAAAGGAGGGAAATAATTGAGTGAGGAAATGACCATTGTACCCTTTAACCCTAATTTGAGGGTGTATAAAAAGAAAAGAATGAGCAAAAATAAGGGGGGCTCTCTCGGCTGGACAAAAAAATTGAAAGAAAAAATAAAGAAAGAGAGAGCAGGGGATTCGGCTGGAACAAAAAAAGAAAAGAAACAGAAAATAGAAGGAGCCGAAGAACAAGAGAGAGAGCAAGCAAGAAGGAGAGTGCAAGGCATAGAAAATAGAAAGGAAATATAAAAGAGAGAGCAAGTGAGTGAAACCAAGATCAAAGAAATAGAAGAAGAAGTAAGGGAAATTAAAAGCAAAGAAGAAACAAGGGCCAAAACGCAGACCAGGGGACGCCGGAGAGAGAAGAGAAAGAAGAAAAAGGGGAGGAGGAGGCGTTGCCTCCGCCGGCCAGCCGCGGCCGCCGATCGTCACACGCGTCACACCGGAAGACTCCCCATAGCCGGACGATTCAGGCGACGCCTACCGCTCCTCCATCGAACTCCGGCAGACGGCGCGTGGAGTAGATCGGCGAGGAGAAGCCCGCAACGCTCCGACGTGATTTCCGGCCAGTAACGACGACATTCCGGCGCGTGACCACCGCCGCCGCCTTCCTGGTGCGCTGATCTATCGTCCGGTGGGGGAGGTGTCGACCACCTCCCATCCGGTGAGTCTCCGGCGAGGTAAATCCCCTCTCCCTATTTTAAATTATTATTATTATTTTTATTATTATTATTATTATTATTATTATTATTATTAATTTCTGATTTATTAATATTATTATTATTATTATATATTTATTTAATTTATGTTTTAATTAATATTAATTATTATTATTATTTATTTTCTGTTTTTATATTTGTTGTTATTATTATTATTATTATTATTATTATTATTATTTGTTATTATTATATATTTATGCATTTTATGTCTATTATTATTAATATTATTATACTTATTTATTATTAATTATTATTCTGTGTTCATCTTATTACTATTGTTATTTTATTATTGTTATTATTATTATTATTATTATTATTATTATTATATGTTTATTATTATTATTATTATTATTATTATTATTATTATTATTATTATTATTATTATTATTATTATTATTATTATTCTGTTTTTACCATTATTAGTATTACATGTTTATTTTATGTTTGTTGATGTCATATTGTTATTATTATTGTTATTATTATTATTATTATTATTATTATTATTATTGTGGTTAATTATTATTATTTTAATGTCATTATTATTATTATTAGGATTGTGTTAATATTATTACTATGTTTATTATTGTTGATGTTATTATTTTATTGCTTTAATTAATATTGTCATGGTCATTATTATTATATTACTTTACAGCATTATTATTATTATTATTATATTATATCATTGCTATTAATATCACTATTTATTTTATATTATTATTATTATTTTACCTATCTATTATTGTCATTGTATGTTTATTTATTATTTATTATTATCATTATTATCATTTTATGGTATTATTATTATTAGCATCATTATTTTTATTGTTATTGATCATTATAATTGCCATTTGCGTTTTTATATTCATTAATTCTCTATTTATTTATTTTATTAATTAATTAATTAATTTATCACTTAATTTAATTTAATCCATTATTAACCTTTATTATTTTTCTCAATTTACTTTATTCAACTATTTATTTGCTTATTTATTTATTCAATTATTTATTTATTCATTATTAACAAATATTAATTTTATGTCATGATTGTAACCACGAGCGGCACACGGCTCGTCCAAGGAGCACGGTCGAGGTGAGTAGATTAGGGTTTATTTATTATTATGAAATATGTAATTATTATTTTGTTTTATTTTATTCGCTTGTGGTCTGTAATAACAAATGATTTTTCGACCGCATTAAAAAGAATGTTTTCTACAAAATGAAATTTGTCAATAAAACTGGACCAATGTCCACGTTTTCATTCCAAAACCAAAAGATTTAAATTGATTCAAGAATTTTATACTTTTTATAAAACAAGTAGTTGGGAACCAATGTTTTCACCTAAATAAATAGCCCGGTTTATGTATGTATTCTTATTATTATATCTTCCTTTTATGATTTTATATTTTATTTCTGGATAACTGTAAATATATTTTATTTATCGCTTTATTTGTTATTTTATTATTTTTTACTTGTTTGAATGCGCTTTAATTTATGGCATAACTCGTGTGAGAAGAGAGATAAAATAATTGATCCCAAAAACCCTTTTACATAATATTAACCAAAGGTATGAATAAGAGTGAGGTCCCGAACTCTCTCTGGTTTTGGCCTCATAAGGTTAGATTTATTTCCCGATGTTCTATCGGGTGGCGACTCCGTGATCCTGCCTTATGATAACCCAATAGACGCTCTCGTAAGTTGATTGCCAACAATGGGTTTGGATATATTTTTGTCCATTGCGAAGCGATCAGCTTTCACGAGTTTTAATGAACCTCCATCCGGTCTCGGGGCCTAAAAGCAGATTTCCGAGGGCCATACGGATCGCGAGTGGGGTTTGGGCGCGTCACAGGGGGACTGTCTCAAGAGGTCCCAAATAGATATCTGAGCCGTGGTCTTTTTTAGTTGCTTCAATATTGAATTTTCTTCCGGCTCCTTCTCTGCGATTGCTTGTGCTGGGTCCTACTCCTTCTCAGCTTCTGGAATGACCCTCCCACTTCTTGTTACTGCTTCTACTCTTCCTTCTTCCTCTGAATCCCACGGATCCGTAAACTCTCCATTTTTCTCATCTTCATCATCTCCACTCTCACTAGTGGACCAACAGTCTATTGCTGCCACGGAAACCCCTTCTCCATCCACTGCAGGGCGGGTAATAGCGACATACTCATTTCCATATAGGTCTTGCATCACATACCATTCTGATAGGCTCGATCCAATCATAAAGACTAGAGGTGGCACTGTATAATAACCGGACTTCTTCTTGCTTTCCCTCTGCTCAGGATCGGTGATCTGCTTGTTGTCAATTAGATCTTGGACCCGATGTCTTAGTGTTATACAATCATCCGTCAAATGCCCGGTATGTTGGTGGAATGCGCAGTATTCATTCTCTTTGTGCCCTGGCTGTCCTTGGGTCTTGGCCGGCCTAGGTGATAGGGGCCGCAGTTTTCCTTCTTTTATTAGCCTCTTCAGTACCCATGATAAAGGCCTACCCAAGTTGGAGAAATACCTCTGATTTACCCCGGTTGCAGACACCTTAGCAGTCTTCCCAACTTTTTTACCACTGCTGGAACTTGCTGGCTTGGCTGTCCCTTGATTGCTGTATCCCTTCCTGGCATAGGACTCGCTGTTTGCCCTCTTGGCTAAATATTCTCCCTCTGCTTCTATGGCGATATCCTTCAGGGATTCCCAGTCTTTCAGTCCCTTCATTTTTAATCCTTCTCTCAAGTAGGGGCTGGCATTTCGAATGAACAGCCGGATCTGATCAGAAGTGTCCGGTTTGTGTTTCATCTCCATAACCCGGTTTCTCCACCGAGTAAGGTACTCATGGAAGGACTCCCCAGCCTTCTGTTGTAGCAACTCGAGATCTTTCTAAGTGACCTCCATCCGGGTACTGCAATCGTACTGCTTAAGGAACTCTTCGGTTAGCAAGTCTCAATCCTCCTTGGACCTCCTCTCAAGCCCATGGTACCAATCAATAGCAGCTCCTGTGAGACTCAAGCAGAAATACTCTATCTTTTGCTTTCTTGTTAAGGACGTTCCCTTCATGACCAACGAGTATTGCTTGATGTGTGCGGCAGGATCAGAGGTGCCATCAAATTTGGGAATATCCGGCATCTTAAAATTTTTGGGAATCAGGTCATCCCCATCTACCTCTCGGTCTTCCGGGTTCATTCCTTTTCCCACGATCATCATCCTTGCCATGGCCTCAAATCTCTCTTCCATTTTCCTCCACATTGCCTCATCCAGTTTCGGTGACTTCTCTTTAGCTACTGTATGCTCCTCTAGCTCATCTCCCCCAAACTCAACTTCAGACCTGGGGCCCTCTCTGCGCTCAATAGGTGCAGGCACTCTTTGCTCAACAACAGGTGGGTCAACCACTGGTTGGTTAACTGCAGCAGGACGCTCTTCTCTTACAACCTCTTGTTCAGCTGGTACTCGGATAGGGGCAGCAGCAGCTTGTTGCCCAGCTATTGTGGTGGCAAGATTGCCCATCATTGCAATCATGCGGGCTTCAAATTCCTCCATCCTCTTTCCTACCTCCTCAACAATTATTGCCCGGGTTGCATCAGACTCATTTAATGGATTAGCCATGCTTACTTCTGTTGATGATTCGAGA
Source organism: Excoecaria cochinchinensis (assembly GCA_947683425.1). Taxonomy (NCBI): domain Eukaryota; kingdom Viridiplantae; phylum Streptophyta; class Magnoliopsida; order Malpighiales; family Euphorbiaceae; genus Excoecaria; species Excoecaria cochinchinensis. The sequence goes on along the minus strand of CANTUQ010000029.1, from coordinate 170,078 downwards.
GAAAACCCCAAACTATTTTCTGAGATTGAATCTGAACTCTGATCCAACACTAACTCTGTTAACCCCAAAAGCGGCGTCCTTCTTAACCGTCCGTCAGGACCTCTAGACCACCCAGGAGAATCTATGATGGCTGAAATGCAAAAATTGTTAAGATGGTGCATGATTAAAATGCAATGCATGCTAGTGCTGATGCAACATAAATAAACACATGCAAGCAGATAGATCCTTCCAACCTTATATCTCCCACACACGTGGTAGTGCGGTCACTTTCCTAGGTGGGCTTGATCCATGGATTAACGTGGAACCCAATGGACACGTATGGTGCGCGGTGAAAAATCGACAGCATAATACTCCTATACTAATGTACAAGCGGATGGATAGTGATCGTCATGTATTTAGACGTTCCACAAATTTCGACATGGCCTTACCGGGGCATGGAAGCCTTTGGCTAGGTTACCAAGCGAGACATCTGGACTCACCCAATACATGAGGATCCATACAGCAAGCATGGAATTAGGGTTCATATCACCTGTGGAAAGTAGCTATGGCCATTATATGAGCTTTGGACAAGGGAGATGATACTTTAAGGCTACCCAAGCATGATCCCTGCCGATGGGTCTAGCTCATCACGAGCGTAACGACCGATCGGGTCAGCATTTTGATATACCATTAAGGTACGTGGCTTGGGCTGGTGATTATCCTTAACACTTCCCCAAATTGAGTGAAAATGAGGAGGTGCTTCAGGAACGCACCGGGGCTAAAAGAGGGACCAAACTAGCGTATTCTAAGGCTCTAATGATATGCAAATGCAAATTTGAGAGAAGGTGAATTTATGAATTAAATTTTAATCATAAATGTTAAAAGAGGTATTTTCGAATCGAAATCTTGAACCATAAACGTCCCCAGTGGAGTCGCCACTGTGACGCGCGCCGGATCCCGAACGCCGCCCTTTCGACCGCCCGCACGTGGCCGATCGGGGCATTTGTGGGTCCGTTGACATCTTGCGATAAATCGCAAGTGCGTCTATGTTGGGCAACAAGGAGGTATCATGGAGTCGCCACCCAATAAAACATTGGGAAAGTTACTCTCGCCTCGGAGAGCCTAAGACTGCGCTTGGTATCCATTTTGGGCCAGCCAGAGGGGTCTTGGAAGGTAAACCTCTCGCCCTAAGGAGCCTAGGATTAGCGCTAAAGTCTCGTGGCACAAAAAGGTGTCTTGGAGGGTAGACCTCTAGCCTCTTTGAGCCCAAAGACCAGAGCTGGGTCCGGGATTTCTCATCTATTTCTACCTCGATTATTTTATGATCAAATTTTAATACCATTGATTCACTCTCTCTCCACACGATGCAATTAATTGAAGGCGCATTCATTCATTTCAAAAGCTGTAAATGGGCAAATAAATATCAAGAGCAATAAATTACAATAATACAAGGAGCGGAATACAACTCCCGTTTGTAAATGTGCTATACATGCGTAAAACGGGTTATTCATTTATTTTGAGGACTTTGGTCCCCGCAAGTATATTTATTATAAAACGGTTTTGATGTAATGATTTATTTGGGTATGAAAAACTAGGACATTGGTCCCCTTTTATTTTTCATCATAAAGTATTTAAAGAATAGAAAATGTTGCCCTAATTTAATTAAGGAAAACAAACCTAATTTTTTTCAAATTCCTTTATTTTTGGGGATAAAATCAAGTTTTATTAATTAATAATCTATAAAAAATATTTTGGAATTTTATTTGAAGTCAAAAACCCTTAATTTTTGGATAAAAACGGATTTTTGGGTGAAAAAATCGGAAAAAAGGCTGAAAAAATGGAAAATAGGGTAACAGACCCTATACCGACGGCCAGAATGCCCGTTGCTATAGAGGGGCGGGCGTCGGAGCGGCAACCAGGCGAGATTCGCGCGAAATCCGCGCGCTGGCGCTCGCGCACGAGCGCTCCGTGCGGCGCTCAGCGTGCGCGATGCTGCGTGCGCCTTTAGCGACGCGCAGCATCGGCGACGCTGAGCGTCGCCTTTGCGCCCGCAGCGCGATGGCCGCCTGGGCGCCTGCGCGCTGGGCGCCCACGCGCCTGCGAGCTGGGCGCCAGCGCGCTGCCGCTGCGCCCGACACTCGCGATCCGACTTTTTTTTTTTTAAATTATAAATTGACTAAAAACACTATAATTTTAAGCCCCCATTTTTCAAAATTAATTTTTTAAATATTTTTTATTATTTTCTAATTTTTCACTCTAAAATGCAAATTTGACGAGAAAATCATCACTTCTAACCTTTTAAGTCTGTGAAGGTAATTATCATCATTGGGTAATCCTGATCAAGGCTACTCGGGACCCGATGTCTACACCTTATAATATTATTCTTATATTAAATTACACTTAAGTCTTTTTAATTTTCTTCAAATTATAATTTTACCATTTATCTTCACTATAATTACAATTATGCCATTTCTTATTTATCTTTCACACTTAATTCATTACTTATCGTGTGAAATTTCCATTTAATCCCTAATTATCATTTTTACGTCAAATTACCTTGTAAGTCCTTAAATTATTACTCTTTTACGTAGTTTAACAGTTAGTCACATATTACTCCATAATTACCCTTTCATTTCAATCTTTTATACAATTACCATTTTACCCTATTACTTTAACATTTTTACATTTTAGTCATTTTTCACTCCATTTTCCTTTATTAGAGTTTATTCACTTATTTTAATTTTATTTTCATTATTTTACCCCTAGTATAAATCTGGTAGAAATCTCTGGACTGGATATAAGGGACGTAGGCCCACTACAATACAACAAACAAAATATAGTAAATTTCAATAGCAGTAGCAATAAAAGTATCGGTATGAGTGACAGTAATTCATTATTGATCTACTGTTGCGAGTAGTCATGACTTGCTACCGCGGTAAGGGTGTCCCAATGGCTAGCCAATTATATTATGAGCAAGATTCACTACCAGAACACTAAGGGTAATTACATAATTCATTATAACCATATAGTCATATACTTGCATCTCATTTCCAGTTCACTTTCTTTTATCACAATAATAACTTTATAATGTACAACATCCATCACATCATTCATCATACAATATATTTTCCATCATTTTCCATTTCTAATTCACTTATTATTTAATTCTAATTCCATTTATGTCATCATCTCATTTTAATATAACATTTACCATTATTTTCCATGTCATACATAATTTATTACCAACATACATAATATTCAATAATTATCCAAAAATTCCAAATAAATTTACACTTCAAACTAAGTATACATTCTCATTATGCCATTTATTTCATTAAATTAACAGAATATACCATTAGATTCCATGTGTACCTATTCGGCCATGTTACATATTCCTCCATTAAATTCATTTTAATTTCTTTTATCATTCAATTAACTTCATTTCATGCTAATTAACATAAATATACACTTAATTAACATTAATATTCAAAATATACCTTAATTTTGTTTATATATATATTCGGCTAATGTAACACCCCCACCGTCGCCCCCGTTGGAAGGGCACCAGCGGGCGCTCTACCCGAGGCTCACTCACAAACATGCACACATACACTATGCGGAAGCATACATTTATACAAAAACATGGGGAAATTAAAAACTTACCTAGAGAAGTAAAGCTGGACATATATTAACTCACACACACTCAGGCACTAAGCAGAAACATATACATATGAAAACATATGATCATTCAGCGGAAGCATAAGGCAAATGATAAAACAAAGGGATAACTTAATACAGAAACATAATAACATTACAACCTCTAAAATATTACATCCAGGTCCATACATTTACAATTACATAAACCAGAGGCTTTCCAAAATACATAATCCGAAATACAGGAATTGCAACCAAAAATGACAAAACTCTTCTAACTCCTATGTGGCCAACCTTGCAGATGCGCGGCACGAACAGAACCAAACCTACCACCTGCACAGGAAAAGAACCCATGCTAAGTTATAACGCTTAGTGGGGAGAACACATAAGCAACATGGACGGCCATTCACAATGGTCATCAGGGCATAACACGAGCAAATGGCATATGCGAAAATTCATAACACATATATAATATGCTTGCATATAAAAACCATGCATTTAGAAGATCATAATCACATTCATAAACTCGATCAAACGAACCAAAGCAGGCAGAATACCAAGCAAGGTACAAATACTATCCTTCAGAAATACATACAATCTAATGTGTATATACTTACCAGGGAATCAAATATCAGAACCGCCTCAAGCCTGGCTCAAGATCACATTCATACGCATACTAATTCACATACTTAACCATAACAATTAGCAGTACCGAATCACATTGATGTACATATAAATTAACCATGGCATTTAGTAATTCTAGCACGCATTCAAATACATATTAATTCATATCCAAACGCAGTCACAACACAATATATGCAACTAACCACCCACAATATACATGCTTGAGCCACATTTAAATCATTCAGAAATTCATAATTGATTCACGTGTGCTAAATCGTACTCATTCAAATATTATATCTCTTGTCATATTAACAAAACAAATTGAATACCTGCTGACTCAAAATAGCGGATAACGAGTATACGAGCAGTACCTTGGTATAAATCGGCCACAAGGTACCTTACGGGTACGAATCAAAAAACAACATCATTTTCCACATTCAAAAACATTTTAACGAAAGGGGAACCTAACAAGATCCATTCACATTAAAGGGTTTGCGAGAAACCAAACAGGGACCTGATCAGGGTCCAAACGTTCAAAGGGCTGCAGCTAAAGAGACTCTATTAGGCATGCCTAACTATCCACTAGACTGACTCTCGCAGGTCATGCGTAAAAGAATTCACGTTTCGAATCACATAATGCATATATATATAGATATAGATATATTATCATGCATAAACCAGAGTACAATAGACATATATAAATAGGTTCATAAAATCAGTCATGCATCATACAATTCATATTGCAAAGCGTATAATATAATTCATGCCAACCCACTATACCCATATCTTTATGCTATAGCACCAGGGTCAAGTAGGGGAACACTATATGCCAATACTTAACGATGCAAAGTCTTAATCATACAATGATACAATTTACACTTAAGCATAGTATAATATTCTTAGAGGAGGATCGTAAGTATAGATATGCATAATACATTACACATTTAATATTACATGCTCATGATAAACAACCATGAAATTGGCATTCATAACTCACTCGATTTCAGATGGCAATATGCGATACCACCCACAACAACTAATATTAATAAATCACATCAAGCAAACTCACTTCATTCGATATCCTTTAAATGTGTGTAACTTAATCTCAATTCATAATTATGCTTACTTATTCATGTTACACATGCTCATACAAATTAAGGTATTATAACCCTTAAATGTCATTTAACTTAATCCTATTCATGATTATTTTCCAAGTGATAACTATTCTTATACTCATTTTATAGTCCTAAACATGTATCAGATAGATTCTAGAAAGTTTCGGTGCAATACGGGTTCAATTCGGGAAGAAAAACACATAAAATCGTCAAAATAGAAGGGGTCACGGTGGTAATGAATTCATTGTGACCGTGAGGTCCAAAAATAAGCATTCTGCCTTCTTTGGGCATTGGTCACGGTGGTAATGAATTCATTGTGACCATGACATACCAAAAAATTTCAAAACAGAAGGCAACACTCAGGACTGCTACACTACACGTTTCTGTTCAGCCTAAAAAGACATGTAAATGACCTTTTTAGGAAAAACTTCCTCTTAAAAAATGTTCCCTAGGATGTTAACTTTCAAATGAAACAAACTTCAGATCAATTGGACATCTAAGCCTCCAGATATGAGCTTAACAACCCAAACTGCTCAGATAACCTGACCCAAATAGAGACACTACGGTTTTGGCAACTTTTCCTGATCTTAGAGCAAGCATTTACCCACATCTATTTCCATGACTTTTCAAGTCCTGGAAGTCATGGTTCTAATGGCTCATGAATCACATGATTGGGAGATCTAAAACTCTACTTATGACAAAAACAATACACGGAGGTCAGATGAGGACTAAACAAAATTGTTAAAATCGCTATAAAACATCAAATTCAAAGAAATTCTCAAACACATGCATTTCAATACCAACCCTCATATACATTTATCTCAATCAACAACATGGATTACTAACACATTTACCAAAATTAATTCATGCATAAACTCATATCAAAGCACTCAATTTTCGGGAAAACAAACACAAATGCACACTCATGATCCAAGGAGAATTTGGCAAAGACAACTCAAACTCAAATGTAGAAAATCACAGCTCCCATACATTTGCACACACACTCAAACCACACTCCCAAACCTGGAATTGAAGCTTCACTTCGGCCCTCTCACGATCTCACCTTCTCTTTCCCTTTGCTCTTTCTTGCTTCTTCCGAGTCTTGTATAAAACCCAGCCAAAACACAAAATCAAACCATGGTTTTCTCAACTAAAATCAGAAATAAGAAGTAGAAGAAGAAGGACCCGAAACAACTTAAGAAATCCCAGCCACTTACCTTCAAAAATTCAGCTCAAACCTTCAAGAACGCACTCAAAACTCAAAGAAAACACAAGGGAAAGGAGATGGGAGCAGAAAATAGAAACAAGAGAGAGTAGGGAGAATGAGAAAAATGGGGACAAAGGGGGAGAGATAGCTTCCACGGGAAGCTCCACAAAATCTGCCCTCCCTCCTCACTTTCTCTTGCTTTTCATTTAATGCTCACCAACCCAAGGCCAAGTGTCGCTCCCCTATTGGTTCCAACAACCCACTTTGACTTATTCCCTCTTTGCACCATACACAATACACACACAATCATCTCTTACTTAAATATCCACATCCTTGTTACCAAACCCAAATTCCACTTAATCACTTCTCATAAAACACTTTACATACTTGGCACCAACCACACTATAAAACCTCTTAACCCACTTATATCCTACTTCCATACACTACAAGCACACCATAAAATTCCTCCACTAAACTTATTTAATTAACTCCTTTACAATTAAGTCCTTATTATCCAATCTTCCTCATCCATAAATTACTGAAATACCCTTCACTTATCCGACTTAGCTTGTCAAATCCGACTAGGACCGATTTGGGGTGTGACAGCTAAGACTTCATTTCCTCCTCCATAATTAATTTCTTTCAATTATTCATTCATTTGACTAGATTACATATTAATCACCATGTTTATATAGGTGTTATGCCTTAAACATCAATTTATACCTTAAGAATATAAACGTAACAATTTTGCCATGTACTTAATTCTTTACCAATATTTATTTTTCTTTAATTAATCATTAAATTTATCTAGATTACATGTTAATTATCAAAAATATACCATTTATTTTCATTAATCACTAAAGTATACCCCTGTATACTAAGATTTACCATTCGGTCTACATGATGTCTATGGTATAAGATTTATTTCATTCCATTTTAATCATTCAAAATTTCATATTTTATCTTCCTAAACATGTCTATCAAATTTATTTCAATTAAACATGCATAAATTCCATACATATAATATGAACATAACTTAAAATCATAGTTTTTCAATGGAAAAAGGAGGATATTGTATCCCCTAACCTTATATTCTTGTTCTTCACTCCGTAATCTTCCTTTTCCTTGCCTTAATCCTTTAAAACACCATCACTTCCCTCAATTTTGACACATAAACTTTTTCACTTACTTTCTTCCACTCTTTCACTTCGAATGACCTCTAGAGACCATCATCATTGAAAAGACAGGCTGGAAATTACTTGGGAAGGTTGGATTTCGTGGAAACCATGGAAGAAATTTGAAGAAAAATATAAAGAATGGAAGAACATGCCATTTGGCCAAGAGTGAAGTGGGGAGAGATGGAGAGGTTTTCAGATTTCTCTAGAGAAATTTGATATTATAGTGTTTATATAGCTAATTTGTTGGCCTGGGCTTGGTCCAACCAGTTGGGCGAAACCAATTCTAAGCCCATTTATGTTTTTAAGCCCATTATGCAATCCAAAATGATTTCTCTCACTTCCCAAACTCAATTGCTCCCAAAATAAATTCCATAATTCTTAAAATATATAAATTAGCCACCATGTAAAATTTTAGCTCAATCAGAGACCATTTCTCAATCTGATAATTTCTTACCAGTCCGGTAATTCAATTTTTTTTGTCTTACCTTAAAATTTATTTTTCATTGCCATTTGATTCTCCATATTATTTAAAGCAAATCCATATTTTCGGATAATTTTTCTAAGGTCTATAACAGTTTTTGGAACTCAGTCAAATCTTGGTCAACCTACAGTCAAACTAGTCAGATCGGTTCGATTCATTGGTTGAAACTGTTCGGTTCACTTTTCATCCTTAACTTCCTTTGTACTCTTAATAGCTCATTTAACCTTGATTTCATCTCAATCAGAGTCCATTTTTTGTCCGATTCAATTGAACTGGTCCAATTGACCAAGTTTTCAATGTCACCGTAAAATTACCTTTTTATCGCCAAAATATTATACACATTATTCTAAGTTTATCTATGCCTTCAGATAAATTTTCAGAGATTATTTACTATTTTAAAGCCTCGGTCAATCCTCGATCAAACCTAGTTAATACTTTAATTGAGCCGAAGGCTTTTCTTCTCTTTGACTTTTGAGAGCCTATTTGACCTCATTTTCAATCCAAATTACATCATCAGACTCCTTATAACTTAAATTTTATAATGGTCCAATAAAATAAAATTTTTTGATTTACTGTTGTAATTTTCACCTAGCAAACTTCCTAGGGAGTTCACCCATCCTAGGATTTCTCTTACCCTCGCACATTTAACCTTTTAACTCCTCTGTAATTCAAGGTACTAACACTGTTATTTTATTACCTAAAGCACACTATTCTCTCTACAGAATTTACTGATCATTACTATACCAATATTCAAGCTATTACATGCCAACTATGGTAATTTTGGGCCATTATAATGCGACCCTTCCGTCCCATCTGTCGCGCCCTTGTCCTCCCATCGCTCGCCTATGTGCTTCTCTGTGGACACTGTTCGGCTTTCTTTTGCACTTTCTTTTTTTGCCCTTTTAATGCCATTTTATGCATATTATTTTGCCTCCTTGTTGTTAAGCTTATAACTTTATTTTTTGCGATTTTATGCTTTAATGTCCTTGCGTCCTTTAATTTTAGAATCTTTATTTATTTATTGTAGTATTTTTCAACTTTACTAAGGAGTTGTTTCTTGTTATTTTTGTTGGCATAGTATGTTCCTTTTGTGAGTGTTCCTCGCGGATGGAGATTTGGAGTATAGGATGCCAGAAAGAGCATCTGTGTGGTTAATTTGCTTTGTGCCTTATTTATTTGTTTTGTTTTATAGTTTGAACTTATGATAACAATGATTTTCTCATGCACGTTAAACATAAAAACTCATCAAAAGATTCCAATTAAATAATTGGGATTTTCTTAATAAAATAGAAATAATGTTATAATTTTCATCCAAAAAAATATTACTTCCAAAGAAGGGTTTCTCTTTATCAAAATGGGATAACTCATCCTGGTTTTCTAAAATGGTCTTAAGGAGCTCTTCTGCTTCGCGAATATGTATGCGGGAACCAATCTTCCCATCCAAATAAAGGTCCTGATTTATGTATGTTTTTTTTATAAACTTTATACTTATTTTTTTAGGATGGCTATAACTATTTTTTTTTCGTTTTTTATTACTTTCATTGTGTGTTTGTAATGCGCTTTTAATTTAATTACATTAATCGTATGACAAGAGAGATATTAATTTGATCATAAGAACTTTATTATAAACTTAACTAAGATACAAATACGAGTGATGTCTTGGACCTCCTTTGGTTTAGTCCTCACGAGATTAGACAATTTTTTCCAATATTTTATTGGGTGGCGACTCCAACATACCTCTTGGTGCCTAAAATAGATGCCTTCGTAGGTTGATTGCCAGCAATGGAATAGGGGTGATTCCCCGTCTATTGCGAAGCAACCAATTTTCACGAGTTTTATGAACCTTCTTAGACCCTAAAAGCGAGCCTATCGGGGACATACAGGTCCGGCGCGCGTCACATCAAGCATGTACAAGCAATCAGCCAACTATTCAAAATGAGTACCTTTTACCACCTTCCTTGTAATGGCCCAAAATAGTTATTTTTGTAAATAGTAATTTTCGTTCTATGAATAGTGACACTAGGATGAATAGTGCCACTCGGGATTGAAAAAATTTTATTTAACCATAGGAGAATACAAGTTATATGGAGTATAGTGATAAAATTGGGAGTGAAAATGAGGCCAGATAGGTCCCCAAAAGTCATAAATAAGAAAAAGTTCTAGCACGTTAGAAATAGGTAGAGTTGACCAAGGTTTGACTGAATTCTTAAAAATAGCAAATGACCTCCAAAAATTATTTGGAAGGCATGGATGGACTATAGATAAAAATTTTTAATTTTTGGCAATGAAAAAATAATTTTATGGTAACACTGAAAAATAGATGAATCGTATCAATTTCTTTGAATTGGACGAAAAATGGACCCTGATTAAGATGGAATCAAGGTCAAATGAGCATTCACCTTGAATCATTAAGATGCTTGGGTGCTATATCGATTTCTCAAAGTTTCTATACAACAATTTGTAAAATGAATCACACATTATATGGAAAAACAAGAAAGCCAAAATTTAGCATATCCTCCCAAATATGAACCAAAATACACCAGTTATAGCTCATGAAAGTAGGCAAAATGAAATCCTACCCAAAATCAATAAGACAGGACTTTCCAATTTACCAATTAATTTAGCAAACCATAACAACACACAAACTGTAACTGTAAAATCACACCTTAACAAGTTTAATTTATGAAAAAAAACACTTGGAAAGGTAAGTTTTGTAGCCACTTATTGATTTTTTTGAAATTTTTGGTCCCTTTACCAATGCCGGAGCCTCGCCAGAGCTCCATCAGAGGCACTGAAACCACCAGAAGGAAGGTTGAAGCATTGGGGTTGCTTTTTCAGTGATCACGCACGGAGACTCCCCTTCATTTCGTCGGAATCGACGTCAAAAATCTCGGTTCTCCCCCTCTCTGATCTGCTCATCGCCTGCGATTGAAGACCACCCATGGGTACCGGGAGATTCAGCTGCCTGCCAGGAGTCCCGTCTTGCCGTTCGTGTCGTCGTTCGCTGCTGGAGCTGGCCGAAAAACACAGGAGAAGCTTCGATTTTTCTCCCACTCTCTTGGAACGGCGATGTCACGACAGGGAAAAAGACGCCGAGATCGACATTGCGAGGAGCCCGGTTGCTCGCCATCGCCAGTCGCCTCGCCTCCTTTCACCGTGCTCCGCTGTCTCTCTCTCCCTCTCTCCCTCTCTTTCTCTTCCTCGGTCTCTTTCCCCGTTCTCCCCCCGTTTGGTGTCTTTCCCTTTCTCTTTTCTTTTTTTTCCTCATGATTCCCAATGGTTAGCTTAATCCCACATGTCTGGATAATTCTAAACCTATAAAAATAATTATATGTTATAATTATTTTTATTTATCTATTTACGTATTAATCTTTGTTTAATATCTTCTTGTCCATTTACATGTAAACATATTTATATATTTATGTATATAATTGTCTAAAATTTATTTGAATAATTAAATTGTGTAGCTTTAGGAAAAATTCCACCTCTTATGTGTCAACAATTAACCTTCGATAAAATTTTGACCTACTAAAGCACTGTTCACAACGTCAAAATTTTCAGGGCATTACAATTGCGGCCAGAGGTGACCTGCGATGAGCGACAGTAGTGAACTGATAGCGAGTGAGACAACGACAATAATGAGATCGAATTTGTGACGTCGGAGTGGGGGCGAGCGGCGGCAGGGTGAGGGCGATATCGGATCTGGCGCTTGGTGGCTCACGAGGGAGGGGACTCGAGATGGAGGGGGCGACGTGAGAGAGGCATGGAGAGTTGAAGACTTGAAGTTAGCCCATGGGAAAATACATTTTGTGATTTTAGGTTATTTTTTTGGAGGTAAATGCAAATTGAAGTGAAAAAGGGCTTAAATGAAAGAAATAAAATGTTTAAGGATAAAATGGTAATTTGGTTCTTAAGTTATTTAATAAGAGCTAATAATGGGAATAATATCATTAAATGGTTAATTATGTAATTTAGTCATATTTTGAGGACTAAAGAATAATTTGGTATGAAAATAGTAATTTAAGGGCCAATCGGCAATTTGCATGTTAAATAATGAAAATAGGTTAATTAATGGCATTATTGCAAATAAATGAAAAGTGAAGGGCAAAACTATAACTATTGAAAGTATAGGGATCAAAATGTAATTTGTTAATAGTAATGTAAAATAAGGGATGAAAAAAGTAAGTAACAAGTAATATGAATGCTAATTGTATAATTAGTTGGCAATGGAGGGAATAATGATGTTACACTAATAATAGAATAAAATTAATATTATATTAATATTATTGTTATTGTCTAAGATATTGATAAAGTAGTGTTAATCTAAATGTTAGTGTCACTAAAAATGGCAATACTATTAAATGTAAGAAAAATAAATGTGTAACGGCCCGAAAGTTGGGTTAGTCGTAAACAGTATTTTCTGAGGTCAATCAGTGGACTTGGGGTGAAAATTTCATCCATGGGTAGAAAATATTTTATATGATAATCAGAAAATAATAGTTATGATGAGTTTGTAGGCAAAAATTTGAGGTCAAACGGGTTCGGAATGGTCGAAACGGTGAAAAAGGAGCATTTGGGCGTCTATCGCGACAGACGGCTAGGCTGTCTGTTGTGACAGATGAGCATCTATTGGGCGATAGACGGCCAAGCCATCGATTGTGAGGGACGGCCGGGCCGTCTATGACTTCAGTCGGCCGTCTGATGGCTCCTCATGTCTGAATTGACCTAATTTTAGCCTATGTATTGATCGTGCCATATCTTGGGCTACGGACCTCAGGAAAATATTCTAAAAATATGGACGCACTTGTAATAATGAGTAGAATCCATTGGTATAGGGAAATTAATATTTTAATGGCAGTGAAAAGTCAGCTATCGGACCGGGTAAATAATTATCCGATCAAAAAACGGTCTCCGATTGAACTGAAATTTTAATTATAAGCTAATAAAAATATGTTATGAATTATAGAATTGAAATTGATTGAAATTGAAGTTGGAAAGTGAGAGAATTCAATTTTGATTTCATAAATGGGTTTTAAGTTTACTTTTATGTTGGGCCAAGAGTGAGAGTCAAGCCAAACCCATACCTACCACTATAAATATGTAACAATCCGATACCCCGGTGAGAAATATCGAGTTTCTACACATGCCAAACACACAAATACGCTCATACTGAACACAAATGGACTCAACTAACACATGCAAGAACAGAAATAACATAAATCATAGCTTAAACTTGCACTACCAAAACTTATAAAGTATACATATACAAATTCATTACATGCCAAGTATCCAAATTTTACATGCATCTGCAACTTATACAAAAGGCTCCTATACTAGTATAAAAGAGCGACTTCAACTCCTAGTGGCCAGCAGATGGACTTCCTTCCATAAAACATAACCTGCAACCTACACGAAAAAAACACCCGTGCTAAGCAATAATGCTTAGTGGGGATAAATATAAATAATGCAAAGTGTGACGCGCGCCAGATCCCCGCGGCCGCCCATGGAACCGCCCGCTCGAGGGCGATCGGGGCATTTGTGGGTCCGTTGACAGCTTGCAATAAATCGCAAGTACGTCTATGTTGGGCAACAAGGAGGTTTCATGGAGTCGCCACCCGATAGAACATTGGGAAAGTTTCTCTCGTCTCGGAGAGCCTAAGACAGCGCTTTGTATCCATTTTGGGCCAGCCAGAGGGGTCTTGGAAGGTAAACCTCTCGCCTAAGGAGCCTAGGATTAGCGTTAAAGTCTCGTGGCACAAAAAGGTGTCTTGGAGGGTAGACCTCTAGCCTCTTTGAGCCCAAAGACTAGAGCTGGGTCCGGGATTTCTCATCTATTTCTACCTCGGTTATTTTATGATCAAATTTTAATTGTCATTAATTCGCTCTCTCTCCACACGATGCGATTAATCGAAGGCGCATCCATTCACATTTGGAAAGCCATAAATGGGCAAGTAAATATCAAAAGCAATAGATTACAATAATACAAGGAGCGGAATACAACTCCTTTTTATAAATGTGCGATACATACACGAATCGGGGCGTTGCTTATTTTGAGGACTTTGGTCCTCGCATGCATCATTATTAAAATTGGATGTTTTTATTTGTGATAATTTTTATTGGATAAAAATAGGGCATTGGACCCTTGCGTTTATACAAACCTCGTTTCTATTGAGTATAAAACATTGATCCTTTTTACACTTAACGAGATATGAAAAGAGTATATCCATATACATAAAATAGTCAATGAATAACAAATGAAGGAAATAATCAAGAAGATTAGGAAACTAAACCGGATGAAATCCTCCGAATATGGTAGATAACCCCTCAAGCTCAGGATGGTCCCGGGAAATCAACACATTGCTCACAGAAAGTTAAAAGGTGTCAATATCAAAAGAATCAACAAAAATAAAGTCAAAGGGACTTGAAAGAGAGAAAAAAGATTTGAAGATGTGGAGACAGAACCCAGCGACGGCCTTTCTTATGTGACCGACGGGCATCTGTCAAATTGATTGACATGTCCGTCGCTCACTCAAGGGGAAGAGTGTCTGTGAGTGGGGTGACCGACGGGCGTCGGTATAGAAGATGACCCGTCGGTCACCACTATCTTCGAAAAAACAGTAAAAAGGACTCTTTTTGAAAGTCAAAAAAAGGTTTTAAACACAAGATGAGATAAAGAGAGACAAAATAAAGGAAAATAATGACAAAATTGAAAGAATCAACAAAATGAGAAGTAAATATAAAATGATATGGAGAAGGAATCCGGAATATTTACCCTCAGATAATTGCTTTGGGTGAGATTCTTGTGTTGATTAGAGCCCCGCGTGTTCCACGAGAAGCAAAGATGAAGGATCAAAGAAAGGAAAAATGGACTATTTCCTCTTTAACCCCTCAAAAGATTGACTTTGGAATCAAAATCTAAAGAAAACTAATTAGTTTTTAGTTCCTTTTGATTGATTTGATCCTCCTTTAAAGAGATTTCTTTATGAAATGTGTTTGCTGAAAGAGAGAAAATATGCTTAAATTTGGGAAGAGTTTCCCCTCTTGAAAATTTTTGGAACCCTTTTCTAGTGAAAATCCGGAGCTTTTATAAGCCAGACACGACCGACGGGCGTCGGTGTATGGAGGCGGGCGTCGGAAGAATCCTTCTGACACAAGGATTCGTTTGACGGCCCTGCCACATCCACTGACGGGCGTCGAAAAGGTTGCGTGCTCTGGGAAACCAGGCGGCCCTCTGATAGGGGGCAGTGATTTTCCGATGGGCGTCGGAAAATACCACAGGCCGTCTGTGACCCTAAGCGACGGGCTGACCTCACAGACGGGCTGGCCGTCTGTGGAGGAAAAACATACCTTTTTGACTCGTAAAAAACCCCTGTTTTCTCCCCCTCTGCCTACGAAAGGTAAAAAAGACTCACTCCTCATGGAACGCGGGACTAAAACCCCCAAATCCGAACCATTTATATAGGCTCGGATACTGATTTTATCATAGGGTAACCTCTGATCCGGACCGCTCCGGGACGCGGTGCATACAGTTGCCCCCAATTTTGGGAAAACTAGTGCACAAGCGCCTAAATAAGTCAAAACTTAGAGAAAGGACAGAAAGAAAGAAGGCGTACCTGCGACGGTTCTTACCTTTTGTGCCTTTTGCTGGGTAAACCTCGTCTCGGTCCGTTCGGCGATTTGAAGATACACCTACCGGTCTCGTCTCGACTTGTAGGTGCTGGTGAGACGTAGCATCCTCTGGCTACGAACTCGATATGAAGAGCGGTGTTTCTCTAACCACAGCTTCGATCTGAAGTTCCCTTGCTAACCCCCATTCGATTTGCAAGGTGCGTAGCACTCTCTGGCTGCCGCGCGAACTATGAGATGTAGCGCTCTCTGGCTACAATCTCGATTTGGTGAAGAGCAGTGTTTCTCTAACTGTAGCTTCGATCTGAAGTTCCCCTGCTAACCCCCATCCGGTCTGCAAGATGCGTAGCACTCTCTGGCCGTCGCGTGAACTGTGAGATGCAGCACTCTCTGGCTACAATCTCGGTCTGGTGAAGAGCAGTGTTTCTCTAACTGCAGCTTCGATCTGAAGTTCCCTTGCTAACCCCCATTCGATTTGCAAGGGTGCGTAGCACTCTCTGGCTGCCGCGTGAACTATGAGATGTAGCGCTCTCTGGCTACAATCTCGATTTGGTGAAGAGCAGTGTTTCTCTAACTGTAGCTTTGATCTGAAGTTCCCCTGCTAACCCCCATCCGGTCTGCAAGATGCGTAGCACTCTCTGGCCGTCGCGTGAACTGTGAGATGCAGCACTCTCTGGCTACAATCTCGGTATGGTGAAGAGCAGTGTTTCTCTAACTGCAGCTTCGATCTGAAGTTCCCCTGCTAACCCCCATCCGGTCTGCAAGGTGCGTAACACTCTCTGGCCGTCGCGTAAACTGTGAGATACAACACCCTCTGGCCACAATCCCGATGTGAAGAGCGGTGTTTTTCTAACCACA
This sequence comes from Excoecaria cochinchinensis, assembly GCA_947683425.1. Classification (NCBI taxonomy): domain Eukaryota; kingdom Viridiplantae; phylum Streptophyta; class Magnoliopsida; order Malpighiales; family Euphorbiaceae; genus Excoecaria; species Excoecaria cochinchinensis. The sequence continues at coordinate 153,356 of CANTUQ010000029.1, read as the reverse complement.
GCTTTGATCTGAAGTTCCCTTGCTAACCCCCATCCGATCTGCAAGGTGCGTAGCATTCTCTGGCTGCCGCGTGAACTATGAGATACAACACTGTCTGGCTATAATCTCGGTCTAGTGAAGAGCAGTGTTTCTCTAACTGCAGCTTTTGCTTCTGCTGGCCTCGTCTCGGCTTGCACAGGGTTGAGGAGATATAGCACTCTCTGAGTACAAACTCGGTGTGAAGAGGAGGAGATCTCACCGGGTTCCTCGTCTCAAAAAAGGATCTTAGGCACCCTTGTTCGGACTTTTTAATCGATGCCTGTGTTCAGATCAATGTTTCTCTGTACCTGTGTGATAAAGGGTTTTGTTAGTTCATGTTTGAGTGGCCATCTTTTAACCTGTTTATTAATGGTGTGATTTTGCTTCATCTGCTATGCCATGTTTTATTTATATTCTTCTTTATTGAGTTGTTATTTATCATTTTTGTTTTCCTTGTTTTGGAATATGAGTGAATGTGAAGGCATATGTTCATCTGCTATATGAATGAATCATAAATAACTGAATAAAATGCATAAATCTTGAAAATAAAAGTTTTTCACTAGAAAAATCTATTTTGTACAACGTATATACAAAGTGTAAATATACAAAAATATGACTCCCTGAACGTCATAGGGGTGTGTAGTCAGAGGGCTCATCGGGGTCCTCATCATCCGATATGTGCATTGTCCCTGGCGGAGATGGAGGCAGAGCTGGCCGTGCCGGCGGTGGAGGCTGAGCTGTGGAGGGTCCTGCCTCAGCATCGTGGGTCTGCCTGAATCGGATCTGAGCGTGGCCATCCAAGAAAGGTTGGGTGCAAGTCCTCATGAACTCCAACGTCTCTGATACTGTGCCTCCCAACTTCTTGAACGCCTGGTTCAACTGAGTGGTCTGCTCACTGGCGGCCCTCTTTAAGTGCTCTAGGCGCTGCTCTGCCTGCTCCCTGAACTCCCTCATGGTCTGAGACAAGGGTGGGAGGATCACCTCTATCTCCTGGACGCGGGATCTCAGAGAGTCGAGCAACTCGTCGATCATCTGTAGGGTCATGTCAACCCTCTGAGATGCCTAGTCCTGTGACGTCCTCAAATCATGAGCGAGCTGCTGCCTTAGCTCCCTCTGACCCTGAGCAATCTGTTCGATCAGCCTCGCCTACTCACCTCTGAAGGCCTCTACGACCTGAGCCTGCTCATCCCTGAAAGCATCTATGATTAGAGCCTGCTCCCGTGTCGTATGCTCGATGTAGCCGGCCTGCTCCTGAGCTAACCGCTCCACCGACTGGGACTGCTCCTGAATAGCAGCCTGCTGGCGGTCCAACCTCTCATGGATAGCTCTGTCCCTCTCATCCTGTCGTCGCTCTAAGGCTGTGAACATGGAAGTGAGGAGCTGAGAGAAGTCAAGCTGTGCTGTGATGGCTCTGGACGCGGTGCTGCAGAGGTAGATGCCCCTGGGTCGCCTCGAGAATACGGATGATACCTCTCGGGGGGCCCGTGGGTAGTCCTCTGCACTCTGATGCTCGATGACAGGACAGGAGTCAGTGCTCGGGATGCCGATGAGGCGACAAAGAGCTCATCAATAGTGAACTCCATGTCGAACTCCGATGGAGTCCTGGGCTGCTCCTGCTGCGGTGGCGGTGGCACAGTCTGAGGCTGAGGAGGTTGGGGCTCTGGCTGTGGAGGCTGATCCTCTGGGTGCTCCGGGTGGTCTGGATCTGGACCTAAGGGTGGAAGTGAGAACATCCGCCGGGTCTCATGAATGGTCAGCACCCTATAGGCCTCTGCCTACCCTGATATCGGGGAGATCATCCCCATCTGTACTGCCGCTGCAGCATCCACATGGATCCCCTCCTCTAGGGGTGCTCTCAACCTGTCAGGGGCAACTCCCAACCTCAAAAGCAACCGGGTGATAACTCCTCCCCCTATCACCACTAGTGTCAATCCTCTGCCGACTCTGGTCAAGTTGACCAAGATCTCATGGCTAATGTTGAGACGCTGGCCTGCCACCATAGCCCAGAGGCTCTAGATCTCAGCCGCGTTAAGCGACCCTGGATTACCAGCTCGACCGAGGTACGAACTGGATAGCACTCTGTGCAAATACCGGAGTGCCTGAGACACCAGTACGGTGCTCTTCGCTGTATCATGATCATATAGCACTCTCGGTAGGGTAATGGCCGCCCAATGGGCGCGTCTCACAGCTCGCCGTGGGATCTCGACCCCCTCCTCTGTAGGGAGCCCCATGGCTTGTGCGAATCTCTGCCTGGTAATACTGTAATGGTCGCCGTCGAACCAAAACTGGACCACCCCTGGCTCGGTATCCGAACTCTGAAAACCGGCATAGCGAAGAGTGGCTAGGACCTGGCGAATAGCCTTTGGAAAAGTCTAGAAGGAAGGGTCAAGGAACTCTATTCACCCAGCACCCTCGACAAGCAAATCAAACTCTAGGGCCATCCCTAGGCCTCTAGGAACGGCCGGGACACGAAATGGCTTGCCCGAAGCTCTACCTGAGCCAACGCTCTATACCTCTGAGCTGACTCAGCATCCATCCAACCCGGAACTACGACCTCGGGCTGGGCCTGCGATGCTCTGCGTCTGGAGGCATCCTGCAAAGGAGAAAAAATTAGATAGCGAAAATTTGACAAAACAAGTATTATTATACTTATTTTCAAGGTGAAGGCCCATTTAGGCCTCACCAGGGCAACGGCGGCCCGAAAACGAGATAGAAAACTGATAACAAATAAAAAGGGCGGACGTCCCGTCAAAGGAAGTTGCCCAACATGCCTTGCACATATTAAAGCAAAAGCAACATGCAATTAGCATGGAAATAATTTGAAGCGAATAAAAATGGGCTTTCTAGGCCCCAAGGCATGCATTATACACAAAAAAATATTCAATTTTCGAATAAAATAATAAAAATTTGGGCAGCACCCCGGCAAGGGTATGCCCAACCTCCTACATTAAAAGGCATCAAAATAGGCCTCAGGCCTCAACAACAATATATGCATGTAAATGGGACGCACCCCGGCAAGAGTGTGTCCCCAACAACACAAAACAATGGCCTCGGGCCTCGAAATCAATATATACACAGAAAAGTGCGCTAGAAAGTCTATTTCTAAAGCACGAAAGTTATAGAAAAATTCTATTTCTATGTGATCATGCAAAGGTTCAGATTTAATTGCATTAAAAAAAGAAAAATGGGTAGCATTCTCCCTAAATTTCTAAGCCATCTAAAGCATTCTAATCATTTCTAAGGTTAAATAAAGAAGAAATGAAGAAATAAATTGAATAAAATTAAAAAAAGGTAGTTATTTACTTACTTGTAGTCGCGAGAAGTATAGAAACTGAAGAAATATAAATATCCAAGCACCCGGTGAGTAGAGAATGCGAAAATATGAAAAAATCGCGAAAAAAGAAGAAGAAATGCTTGAAAAAACACTAAAAAACGCTAAAAAACTGTTTGAGAGAGGAAATGAAAGGGACAGCAGCGTTTGCACTGTCTGTCACTCGTCCTTATATAGAATTTCATGACCGACGGGCTGGACGTCTGTAGGAGCGACCGACGAGCTGACCATCTGTCACTCAATAAATGCGAGTTAATGCGCGTGATGAATGCAATGCATGACGTATGCGTCTGCCAGGTGGATTTCTACCGACGGGCAGGCCGTCTCTTAGGAGAGGCGGGTAGGCCGTTGGTGACACTTCCCTATAAATTCTTACAAAATTTTTTCTCCTCTTATGTCTCTTCATTTTCCAACATCTTGAGCCTTTCATCTTTCTTAGCATGTCTTCTTCTCTAGCCCAAAGGATGCACCGTATCTTAGATGACAAACACACTTGGGAAGAAGGCACCCTTTCCTCTCTGTTTGGGCTAAAACACCTGTGTCAGGTCAAAGTCGATCAGAACCTCCTTCTGGCGGCGACCCACTTCTGGAACCCTTGGTTTCACGTCTTCCGGTTCACCAACCAGGAACTGTGCCCTTTGTCTTAAGAGTTAGCTACCATTCTTGGACCTTGGTTCCCTCCTAGCGCTCTGCCTTGCGTCCCCCGCTGCGGCCTATTCCAGACCCGGGACATAGCTATGGCTCTTGGCATACCTTCTTTTGAGGCCGTCCGACTGATTCCTCCGGGCTCTTCCTTTGCTTTGGGGCCACTGATCGAGGCTCTAGATCAGTTCACTGATATCCCCACCTAATGGGTAAGCATCATATTCTTGTTTTGCATGGTGAACTTCCTCACTGTTGTTCTAGGGGGTTTGACAGGTGACTCCCGCCTGTTCGGAGTCCTGAGCGACTTTCATCTGGGATTATCACCCTTACAGCTCATTCTGGCTGAAACCATTCTGAGCTTGGACACTGTGAGCTCTGGATCCACTACAACCTTTACTGGCAGCCCCTTATTGTTCCAGGTATGTCATTATTTCAAAGATAGTGCATCCCTTATGGATTTTCACACTAGCTTTTCTTAGCGGGAGGCGCGTCCTTTCGGATTTTCACACAACCCTGCGCCTTATTTTTGCCTGAAGTAAACCCTACTTATTCCAGCGGCTTTTTTTTTTCAGATCTGGCTGCAAGAGAAACTGAGGATGTTGTCTGAGTCACCTCCTCGAGTTACACCACAGTACTCGCCGAATCATTTCCTTCCGTGTCGACGACTACATGGGTGTGCCACTACTGGTGAAGGCATTACTAGATTTGGCGAGCTGTCAGATGACGACATCAGTTTCACATCTGCCTGGCTCCCACTGTCTCATGTGGTCATTGATGGGCCATCGGGGTGTGTTCCCCTCTGTGGGCTTCATCGATCCACCTTCTGCATCACCTCTCGATCTACGCGTCAGCTCGGGATGACCCAGGATGCAGTGAGGGTTCCCTTATCTTTCCGGGGAGGAGCTCTCTCGGTTGCGTTTGCTTCTCGGTATCATGAGCTGTGGGGCAAACTAGCAGTGAAGACTGTTATCCCGAGGTTTGGCAATCATTCTGTGTCTTCGACTAACGAGTACAAGAAGTGGATCCTTAGTCCAGCATCTGATAACAGGACTCGAGGGCTCAAGCATCTGGTCGGCGAGAGCAGCAGCGGGACTTAGCTTAGCTTACATATGTATTTCTTTTGGTGCTAAATTTCTTTTTAATGCAAAACTAGGAAATGACAAAAATGAAAAGAATAATATTCATTCTATTTCACGAAATTGTATACATTTTCATATAATTTCAGCATACATGATCAGTTTTGGCATTTACTCATCTGCTTACGTGCTGTTAATACATGAAACCAAATTTTAACAGCATCAACTCCTGTTACCAATCGGCCCTCTCGGGTTTTCACGATCGGACATTTTCTCTCATGCCTCTAATTTTTGCACAGGATGCCTTTTTTCGGTTTTCACCCTGTCGAGGCGCCCAATTTTAGCACAGCCGCCTTTTTTCGGTTTTCGACCTGCAGGGCATTTTATTCTCTTCTTTTTATTTTGGTCTTTAGCCATGGAACCTTTTGAGTAGGTCGACGTTGATCGGCTCTTTGAATTCGTTCCCATCACTATCCGACAAGATTGCGGCTCCTTTGGACAACAGCTTTTTAAGGATATACGGCCCCTCCCAGGTTGGTCTGAATTTCCCTCTAATATCTGGTATGCCTGGCCTCATCTGCTTGAACACCAAGTCCCCTTCCTTCAGCGGATGCTTTCTCACCTTCTTTCTGAAAGTCCTTGCCAATTTCTTTTGGTAGATCTGGTTATGATAATAAGCTTTCAGCCTACTCTCGTCCAGTAAGTTCAAGTGCTGTAGCATCTGCAGCGCCCATTCGGCCTCCGGAATTTGGGCTTCCATGACCACCCTCAGTGATTTGAGCTCTATCTCAACTGGCAACACTGCTTCCATTCTGTATACCAGGGAAAATGGTGTAGCGCCTGTAGACATCCTTACCGTTGTTCTATATCCCCACAGAGCGAAGGGTAACTTTTCGGCCCAGTCTTTATAGGTTTGGACCATCTTGGACAGGATCTTCTTCACATTTTTATTAGCGGCCTCTACTGCTCCATTCGCTTGTGGTCGGTAGGGAGAGGATTTATGATGCTCGACACCATACTTCCCAAGGAGCTTCCTGGTTTCCGCCATGAACTGCACCCCATTGTCAGGCACTATGTGATGAGGGAGGCCATATCTGCAGATCAGATTCCTCTCTATGAACTTGGCCATATCCCTTGTGTCAATCTTTTTGAAGGATTCTGCCTCTACCCATTTGGTAAAATAGTCAATTGCGACTATGATGTACCTATGCCCATTGGATGCCGTAGGGTGAATCTCTCCAATGATATCTATCCCCCAAGCAGCGGAAGGCCAAGGTGATATCAGGTTATGTAGCTCTGATACTGGCAGGTGTCTCTAGTCTGCGTATTGTTGGCACAACTGGCATTGCTTAACATATTTCGAGCAGTCATTGTCTATCGTAAGCCAATAGAAGCCTTGTCTCATAATCTTCTTGGCCAAGGTCAAACCATTTATGTGGGCCCCACAGACACCTGCATGGGTTTCCTCCATCACTTTACGGGCTTCTTTTTCATTCAAGCACCTGAGCTGAATCCCGTCTGACTGTCTTTTGTACAACACCCCTTCCAAGGATATGAACTGAGTAGATAGCTTCCGGATCATCCTCTGGTCTTTCTCAGTAGCTTCTTCTGGAAATTTATTATTTTCCAAGTAATTCATAATGTCGAAGTACCATGGTTTCCCATCCGCCACTTCTACTTCCATTACAGGCTTGATCTCAAAGCTGGGCTTCTCAGAACTCGAAATTAGTACTGGCTTCATAGCCACTCCTTCAGGGTTATCCCATATTGACACTAAGGTTGCCAACGCATATTCTCATCTCTCGGCACGAAGTGGAAAGTGCAAGTCTCAAACTGCCCACATACCTCTTTCAAATATTCAACATAGGGTACCAGCCGTTCTTCTTTTATAGCCCACTCACCTCGAATCTGGTTAATCACCAAGGATGAGTCACCAAAGACTTCTATATTCTTTGCCCCCAATGCAGCTAAAGCTTCCAACCCGAAAGTGCATGCTTCGTATTCGGCTTCATTGTTGGTTGCTTTGTACCTCAGCTTCTTTGCTAGGGGAAGTTTCTCATTATCTGGGGTTGTCAAGATGATTCCAACTCCGGCCCCCCTGTTATTCACTGCCCCATCGAAGTGTAACTGCCATCCCTGGATAGAAATCGCGACTATGCTTTCATCAGGAAAGGTAAACTTGGGAGTGTCTCCTTGAATAGGATGCTCAACAAGAAATTCGGCTACGGCTCGCCCCTTAATAGTTTTGCAAGTGATGTATTGCACATCAAACTCCTGTAACAAGAGCAGCCACCTCCCCATTTTACCAAGCAAAGACGGTGCTTCCTACAAATATCTTAACGGATTCTGCTTGGCCACTGCTTGAACTTTGTATGAGTGGATGTAATGCCTCAATTTCTTTGATGCCCAAATCACCGCGAGGCAGATCTTCTCTACTTCGGCATATTTAATTTCATAAGCCAGGAACTTCTTGCTGAGGTAATAAATTGCGAATTCCACCCCAAATTCATCCTCTTGAGCCATCATGGTGCCCACTAAACTTTCCTCTACTGCCAGATACAGGATAAGCGGCTTGATCGGCTGCGGCGGCCTTAGCACTGGCGGATTCAACAGGTATTCCCTGATGCTGTCAAAGGCTTTCTAGCAGTCTTCATTCAAGACCACGGGTTGATTCTTTCTAAGCAGCTTAAAAATAGGCTCGCATACTGAAGTGAGCTTGGCGATAAATCGGCTGACATACTGCAGCTTGCCCAGGAAACTCCTTACATCCTTCTCTTTTTGCGGTACAGGCATCTCTCTGATGGCCTTCACCTTGTCCGGGTCAATTTCTATTCCCCTCTGGCTGACGACATGTCCCAATAGTTTTCCTGAAGTCACTCCGAAAATGCACTTCTTGGGGTTAAGTCACATAGTATACTTGTCAATCCTGGTGAAGAACTTTTCCAGAGCCTCAAAGTGCCCCTCTCGGGTGGCTGACTTGACCATCATGTCATCGACATACACTTCTACTTCTTTGTGGATCAGGTCACTTAAGATCTTGGTCGCCATCCTCTGGTATGTGACCCCTGCATTCTCCAGGTCGAAAGGCATGACTCGGTAGGCGTAAGTCCCCCATTCTGTGATGAAAGCGGTCTTAACCCGGTCAACTATTTTGTTCAGGATCTGGTTGTAGCCCACATAACCATCTCCAAAGCTGTACATCGCGCAATTGGCGGCACTGTCTATCAACACATCGATGTGGGGTAGTGGAAAATCATCTTTAGGGCAGGCCTTATTCAGATCTCGATAATCCACACACACCCTGACCTTTCCATTCTTCTTCGCTACAGGGACCACATTTGCCAACCATGTAGGATACTGCACCTCAACAAGGAACTTGGCTTCAATCTGCTATCGAATTTCCTCCTTGACCTTGTCTGCCCATTCTGGCCTGAGCCTTCTCAACTTCTGTTTCACAAGCTTGTAATCTGGGTAACTCGGGATAGCATGTTCTGCCACATCTCGGTCAATTCCTGGCATGTCCTTATAGGTCCAGGCAAAGACTTTTTCATGTTTTCTTATTATTCTCTCAAAATTCTTTCTCTCCTCAGGAGTTATATTTGATTCTATTAGAATTTCTCTCGGATTTTCCGAGGTTCTAAGTTTAAAAGGCGTTGTAACAGTGGAATCAATGTCAAAAATTGATGGAATATGATCATGTTCATGCATGTTGAAATCATTAGAAACATCGCACAAGTAAGAGAAATTGTTTGCCTTATTAATAATATTATAATTGTCATTTACATCATAAAAAAGTTCTGGAATAAAAAGACAGTCTAAGCTAGAGTCTCCTTCTGCCACTCTAGAGGTTGATACTATTGCAGCTTGCCCATTGGCTTCCTGATTCAGCAGAGGCCCCTCAGGCATGTCTGAGAAAATCTTCAAATCCCCTATTTTCAGCTCTAATTCTGCTATCTTCTCTTTCCCTTTCAGCCTGGCAGCTATCATCTTCTCGGTAACGACCTCTTCAGGCTCGCATCTGTCCCAAGTGATACCCTGAGTAATGACCTCCTCATCCCAGAAGTTCTCAGCGGTTTTGATAAACCAACATGCCAGTCAAATACATCGTTAAAGATCTCAAACCCAGGGACAATCCTCCCCTTCATCCATTGCAGCTCGTCTTCGCCATTATAAGCACAAACTGAGGATGCTGGTACAAAGCTTTCTGAAATGTGAGGGATCTTATCTTCCTCCTTCTTCTTGCCGAAGCTGCCTCTGTACCCCAGACCTTTTCGGTTCTTCTGACCTCGAGTGGTGATCGCAGTTTGCAATCCTCATGAGTTTCTGCCCAAACCAGCCCCAGGGAGATAGTGCATCTTCTTCATAATATTAACCACAACTGGGTTATCCACTGACCCGTGCTCTTCTCTTATCATGGAAACGTGGAAGCCACTAAATGGCTGATTAGCTATTTCAAGCGGTGAGACCTGGTTCTCCCTGGCTGCCTTGATAGTCACCACCTCCCCTTCATGTGGGAACTTTATCATTTGATGCAGTGTGGATGGCACTCCTCCTAATTTGTGAAACCAGGGTCTCCCGAGCAGAGCTAAGAAGTTAGCAGGGATGGGCAGGACTACAAATTCTACCTCCACTTCAATGGGTCCTGTCTTGACCAAGGTCTTAAAGGTTCCCGAGGCTTGCCTCCTTGAATTATCATAGGCTGTGATAGTCAGATCTGATCCACTGAGCATATCCTCGTTTAGACCAAAAGCCTACAGAGCTATCAGGGGGCACACATTGATAGAAGACCCATCATCCACCATAACGCAAGCATTGTGCTTATCGTTAATCTGTGCTTTGATGTAAAGGGGTCGGTTATGATTGCGGCCTTCGACCGGTAGGTCGGCATCAGAAAAAACCAATCTCTCCTCGGATCCTCCCTTAACTAAGCCCAAAAGCTCTGATGGGGAAATCGTGGTGGCGACCGTGGCCTCAACCAAAGCCTCTACTACCTTCTGCCTATGAGAGGGGGACTGTCTCAAAAGATCCCTGATGGATATTTGAGCTGCAGTTTTCTTCAATTGCTTGACAATCTGATTCTCCTCTGGCTCTTTTTCTGCTGGCGTTTGCACCGGCTCAGGTAGCCTCGTAATCTCAGGGACCACTCTACCACTCCTCGTTACAGCCCCTATCTCTTCTTTGTCTTCATCAGACCCCCACAAATCAAGGTTCATCTCTCCCTCCTCCTCAGCTTCTCCATCGCTCTCACTGCTAGACCAGCAATCAAGGGTCGCCACGACTGCTTCCTCCTCTCTATCCTCGGAACAATCAGCAGCAAAGTTCTCGTTCCTATATAGATCTTGTGGCACGTACCACTCATGCAAGCTAGATCCGATCATAAACACGGGTGGTGGTACAGCATTATAACCGGGCTTTTTCTCAGTTTCCCTCTTCTCAGGGTCAGAAATTTGCTTGCTATCAATCAAGTCTTGGATAGAGTGCCGCAGCGCTTTGCATTTATCTGTGATATGGCCTGAATGCTGGTGAAACGCACAGAATTCATTGTCTTTGTGCCCAGGCTTCCCCTGCTTCATAGCAGGTCTAGGAGCTAAGGGCTGCAATTTTCCTTCCTTCATTAACCTTGTCAAGACCCAAGATAATGGTCTCCCCAAGTTCGAGAACTTCCTCTGGGTGGTTACCTCAGTAGTAGACACCTCACCTGTTCTTCTGGTGCTACTATTGGGACCCGCCGGCCTACTGATTCCTTGATCGGGGTTAGCCCTTTTGGTAAAATTATCATTGTTAGCTTTCCTTGCCAAGAACTCTCCCTCTGCCTCGATGGCTATATCCTTGAGAGACTCCCAGTCCTTCAACCCCTTCATCTTCAACCCATCTTTCAAGTACGGGCTTGCATTCTTGATAAATAAATGAATCTGGTCCTGGGTGTCCGGCTTTCTCCGCATCTCCATTACTCGGTTCCGCCATCGGGTGAGATAATCATGGAAAGACTCTCCGGCCTTTTGCTGGAGCAGTTCAAGATCTTTTACAGTCACCTCCATTCTGGTGTTGCAGTCATACTGTCTCAAAAACTCCTCAGTGAGCAGGTCACAATCTTCTTCAGTGCGACGGTCGAGACCATGATACCAGTCGATGGTATGAGCGGTCAGACTCAAACAAAAGTATTCTACTTTCTACTTCTTAGACAACGTGGTCCCTTTCATGACCAGAGAATATTGCTTCACATGAGCGGTCGGGTCAGAAGTATCATCAAATTTTGGCACGTCTGGCATCTTAAAGTTATAAGGAATCGGGTCCTCTCCCTCCAATTCCTTATCCTCTGGGTTCATCCCCTGACCCCTGCTCAGCATACAGGCCATAGCTTCGAACCTCTCTTCCATCTTCTTTAAAATGAAGTTATCAGTCTGAGGTGCCTTCCCCCTCTCAGATGCAATGCTCATCCTATCGTCTTTGATATCTCTATCGTCATCAATTCTCAGCACATGCCTTCTTCTCTGCCCTCCCGAGGCTACTGACCTTAACTCTACTGGCGGCGGCCTAACAGGCTCTTCTCGTCTTTCAGCCTTTTCTTCCTCCGGCTCATTCTGTCTCACGGGAGGAGGAGGAGGAGGAGGAGGATTCTGTGGAGCATTCTGCTGTGCCAGGGCGGTCAACATATTCATCATTCTACCCTCGAATTCCTCAAATCATCGGCCCACTTCTTCCGCGATCATGGCCCTGGTGGCGTCGTCCCTTCTAGGCGAATTTGCCATCTCAGATACAGTGCAACTGATTCCTGTTAAAATTTCTAGCAGGCCTTCTCTATCTGACGGCTCGAAAGCAGGAACTCGGATCAGTCGTCCGGTTGGTGATCTAGTCCACCTGTGCAGATCTATGATGGCTGCAGGGACAAGGCGTTAGTTATGATGCATGAAATGCAGGTGTAATGCTTGGTCGTGATATGCGACATTCACAGAGCACAAGCAAGCAAGTAGGTCCTTCCACCCTTATTTCTCCCACACACGTGGTCGTTCGGTCTCTCTCCTAGGTGGGATTAGCCCAAGGGTCAATGAGGGACCCAATGGACACGCATGGTGCACGGCGAAAAACCGGCAGCATGACACTCCTATGCTAATGTACAAGCGGATGGATAATGATCATCACGTATTTGGACGTTCGATAAATTTCGACATGGCCCTACCGGGGCATGATAGCCTTTGGCTAGGTTACCAAGCAAGACATCTGGACTCACCCAATACATGAGGATCCATACAGCAAGCATGGAATTAGGGTTCATTTCACCTGTGGAAAGTAGTTACGGCCATTACATGAGCTTTGAACAAGGGAGATGTTTCTTTAAGGCTACCCAAGAATGATCCCTGCCGACAGGTCTAGCTCATCACGAGCATAGTGACCGATCGGGTCATCATTTTGATATACCATTGAGGTACGTGGCTTGGGCTGGTGATTATCCTTAACACTTCCCCAAATTGAGTGAAAATGGGGTCGTGCTTCAAGAACGCACCGGGGCTAAAAGAGGGACTAAACTAGCATATTCTAAGGCTCTAATGATATCCGAATGCAATTTTGAGAGAAAGCAAATTTATGAATTAAATTTTAATCATAAATGTTAAGCGAGGTATTTTCAAATCAAAATCTCGAACCATAAACGTCCCCAGTGGAGTCGCCACTGTGACGCGCGCCGGCTCCCCGCGGCCACCCATGGGACCGCCCGCTCGAGGGCGATCGGGGCATTTGTGGGTCCGTTGATAGCTTGCAATAAATCGCAAGTGCATCTATGTTGGGCAACAAGGAGGTTTCATGGAGTCACCACCCAATAGAACATTGGGAAAGTTTCTCTCGCCTCGGAGAGCCTAAGACTGCGCTTTGTATCCATTTTGGGCCAGCCAGAGGGGTTTTGGAAGGTAAACCTCTCGCCCTAAGGAGCCTAGGATTAGTGCTAATGTCTCGTGGCACAAAAAGGTGTATTGGAGGGTAGACCTCTAGCCTCTTTGAGCCCAAAGACCAGAGCTGGGTCCGGGATTTCTCATCTATTTCTACCTCGGTTATTTTATGATCAAATTTTAATTGTCATTAATTCGTTCTCTCTCCACACGATGCGATTAATCGAAGGCGCATCCATTCACATTTGGAAAGCCATAAATGGGCAAGTAAATATCAAAAGCAATAGATTACAATAATACAAGGAGTGGAATATAACTCCTTTTTGTAAATGTGCGATACATACACAAATCGGGCCGTTGCTTATTTTGAGGACTTTGGTCCTCGCATGCATCATTATTAAAATTGGATGTTTTTATTTGTGATGATTTTTATTGGATAAAAATAGGGCATTGGACCCTTGCATTTATACAAACCTCGTTTCTATTGAGTATAAAACATTGATCCTTTTTACACTTAACGAGATATGAAAAGAGTATATCCATATATATAAAATAGTCAATGAATAACAAATGAAGGAAATAATCAAGAAGATTAGGAAACTAAACCGGACGAAATCCTCCGAATATGGTAGATAACCCCTCAAGCTCGGGATGGTCCCGGGAAATCAACACATTGCTCACAGAAAGTTAAAAGGTGTTAATATAAAAAGAATCAACATAAATAAAGTCAAAGGGACTTGAAAGAGAGAAAAAAGATTTGAAGATGTGGAGACAGAACCCAGCAACGGCCTTTCTTAGGTGACCGACGGGCGTCTGTCAAATTGATTGACATGTCCGTCGCTCACTCAAGGGGAAGAGCGTCTGTGAGTGGGGTGACCGACGGGCGTCGGTACAGAAGATGACCCGTCGGTCATGACTGTCTCCGAAAAAATAGTAAAAAGGACTCTTTTTGAAAGTCAAATAAAGGTTTTTAACACAAGATGAGATAAAGAGAGTCAAAATAAAGGAAAATAATGACAAAATTGAAAGAATCAACAAAATGAGAAGTAAATATAAAATGATATGGAGAAGGAATCCGGAATATTTACCCTCAGATAATTGCTTTGGGTGAGATTCTTGTGTTGATTAGAGCCCCGCGTGTTCCATGAGAAGCAAAGATGAAGGATCAAAGAAAGGAAAAATGGACTATTTCCTCTTTAACCCCTCAAAAGATTGACTTTGGAATCAAAATCTAAAGAAAACTAATTAGTTTTTAGTTCCTTTTGATTGATTTGATCCTCCTTTAAAGAGATTTCTTTATGAAATATGTTTGCTGGAAGAGAGAGAAAATATGCTTAAATTTGGGCAGAGTTTCCCCTCTTGAAAATTTTTGGAACCCTTTTCTAGTGAAAATCTGGAGCTTTTATAAGCCAGACACGACCGACTGGCGTCGGTGTATGGAGGCGGGCGTCAAAAGAATCCTTCTGACACAAGGATTCGTCCGACGGCCCTGCCACATCCACCAACGGGCATCGGAAAGGTTGCGTGCTCCGGGAAACCAGGCGGCGCTCTGACAGGGGGCGGTGATTTTCCAACGGGCATTGGAAAATACCACAGGCCGTCTGTGACCCTAAGCGTCGGGCTGACCTCACAGACGGGCTGGCCATCTGTGGAGGAAAAACATACATTTTTTACTCGAAAAAAACCCCTGTTTTCTCCCCCTCTGCCTACGAAAGGTAAAAAAGACTCACTCCTCGTGGAACGCGGGACTAAAACCCCTAAATCCAAACCATTTATACAGGCTCGGATACTGATTTCATTATAGGGTAACCTCTGATCCGGACCGCTCCGGGACACGGTGCTTACACAAAGGATTTCTACCGAGGTCGCACAAAAGTCACACCTTTTACATTCATAATCATGCTCTGTATATAATGATAGTCATAATTCATCATGCATAAAAACTCTTACTCTTACACTAGTCATACCAATGAAACATCACTCTTATACATTCACAATTATATAGAATAGTGACTTCTACTTCAACTCATGTAGAAAACAAAGCATTTATTAGCCTGAAGTCCTCTAATGGTGGATACGGGTACCTTTAGATATGGTTTAACATTATCATACAAGTAGTGACCTAACTCAAATAATTCAAATACACTACATATTAAACATATAGGCACAATCGGTGCCCCATTAGTAGTTGCACTCCAACACTTTATAAGCATGCTTATCTATCCACTACTATGACCATTCAGTCCTAATATAAAGACTCTATATACTATATCATATGCATTATAATCACTCAAGCATTATATCATGATTCAATCATATATGATCAATATCACATGGCATGTCGTGTTCAACACTTAAAAAGCATGTATACACTTAGTTCCATTCTTAAACTCTTACGCTGTAGCATTAGTTACCCATAATTTCGATTGACAACCATTCATATACTCATTTCATAATGTTATACATGAGTTGGACAAGCTATAAGAACTTGTAGTGAAGTTCGGGTGCAATTAGGGAAGGAAAAAGTACAATTTTGGCCTAAAGTTGAGGTCACACGGTGGTAAGACATTCCTTATTGCAATGTGGGATGCTAAAAATGGGTCTAAAAGGGGCAGAATGCTTTTACATGGCGGGGAGAAATTCCTTACCGCTATTTTAACCTATTCTACCTCAAAGCATGAGACAAATTATAGATAGACTTTAGTTCCAAACATGAACTGCATTTTTCACATAGCTAGAGACATTTCTAGGAAAAACTTCCTTCTTAGAAATTGTTTCCTAGGATGTTAGATTTCAAATGGGATAATTTTTAGGTCATGTGGAAATATAAAACGTGAGATATGACTTAAACAAGCTATATTATTCCAATGAACCCGGCAGAATAGATACAATAATGTTTTGGCCATTTTTAAGGGTCTTACGGTCAGAATTCATTCATGGTAATTTCTGAGACTTTTATAGGTATTGAAGTCATGGTTTTAAAGACTAAATAATCACTCAATTTAGAGGTCTAAAACTCCACTTATGACAAAAACATTACACGGAGGTTTGATGAAAAATGAGCAGAGTTTCCCCAAAATCATATCTTACAGTCCAAAACTATATGGCAATCATCTAACATCCTCAACACACATGCAAATGATCAAATTACATAATCATAAACATATATCATAGGAACACCGCAAGCAATTAAAATAAACAAAGTCATATATCTTATTCTAGATGTAACACCCCCTTCCCATACATAGGCGATCCCATCCGATAAGGAGTGAGATGCCGTATGAGACAAGGTGTCAACAAACAAAAGCAAAGCAAAATATGCATCCATTCATAACATACATTCCGAAATACAGAATAATTAAAAACTTTACATGCAGAAAGCATAAGCTGATCATGCATTACTATAATTAAACTATTACAATAATGATCTGATCGACAAGCTGGAACAAAATAATATTACAAATGCGAAAGCTGATACAGAGAATTCTATACAAGAAGAATCATCACAAATACAAAACTGAACCCTACACTAAAACCCTTCTGTGTTGGCTTGATGACGGCGACTCTCTCAAAGCAAAACGCCTTCCGCACCTGCACGGGTAAAAACACCGTGCTAAGCGATAAACGCTTAGTGGGGAACCACACATAAATTATGGACGGCCACTCACAGTGGTCGTCAAGGCATAACACATTCACTATGGCAGAATGCAAGGACTATTGCATAATTCATATAAGCATGCTCGTATTTAAAAGCCATTCATTCAGTATCTTATAATCATATACATTACAGAGTAAATCAGCATGTATTTCATCATTAAACTCATTCAGATATTCCACTCAAAGCCAGATCAGATCAGAACATTTCCATTAACATTTAAATAACACCTGCTGACTCTAGACAGTGGATAACGAGTGTACTGAGGGTACCTTACGGGTACGAATCGAATACTGAGGGTACCTCACAGGTACAAGTCAAATATTACATCATTTATCAAAACATGTTATTTATATACTGAGGGAATCTTAAACAAGATTCTATACTGAAGGGTTCGCGAGGAACCAAACGGGGACCTGATCGGGGTCCAAACTGAACTGAGGGCTGCAGCTAAAAGACTCTATTAGGCATGCCTAACTATCCACTAGACTGACTCTCGCAGGTCATGCATAACACAATTCACATTTAGTTACACATTTGTTCAATATGAATAACCATTGAATTTAACGTCCATAAAGCAATTATTTTTAAGCATGACACATTAAGTTAATAAGTTAAAGCATAATATGGCATACAAATATTTAGCATAGCAAAAATACAATTATAAGATGTAAAGCATATAAGAAGACATTAAATAACGTTTAGATAGCTTATATAATATTCAAATCACAAGTTCTTGCTTCTTAATTAAATTAGATTTAATCAAATAATATATTAGGTTTAATGCCTTAATCATAAATTATACTTATAGTTTAATTCATGGTTAATCATCATATTAATTAATTTTTCGTTATAAGAATTTATTCAATTCATAGGTAATTTAATTATATATCCTCATTACCTAATTATTTAATAAGTAATATTAAATTTTTCAGGCGTTTCTAGACACTTTGGGGCTAATTCGGAGGTGTAGGATCGATTCTAGGATGAATTGGTGAAGAGGAACAAATTTTATTAAAACACAGCTGTGCTTTTTATAAAGCACAGCTGTGCTCTGCTGTTTATGGTCGATCTAAAAGCCAAAACACAGCTGTGTCATACCCAAAAGCACAGCTGTGCTTTCCAACCAGTTCCCAAACATTATTAAACACAGGGCAGAATTAATTTACTGAATCTATATGCATTTTTGAACTACTAAATGACATTTTTAGACAAACTTATCTTCATAACAATTAATCCTCAAGATGTTATCTTTCTAGTGACAAAATTTCAGATCATTTGGAACGAAAATCGGGGAGATATACTCAAATTTCTCTACCCTGTTCCACAGACACACCTGATGATTTTTGCTACTGTAATGGGCGATTTTAAAATAGTTAGAGTCCGAATTAAATTATGGTTACTTCTACAAAGTTTTAGATACGGAAGTTTTGGTTCTAACCCAACTGGAATCATGTATTTTGGAGTTCTAAAACTCAACTTATACTAAAAAGAATGACCAAAGGTCAATCTGACCCTCAAAAACAGATTTGCACTATGAAGTTCAACAAGCTTCAAACCAACTCATTTGACACCATTAATTCACCAAATTTAATCCAAACAATCACAACACATAAATTAACATCTCAGAATACTCAATTCAATTATTAAAAACCATTAACACATAAATCAACAAACCAATTCCCAAACCTGAAAATTAGGAGCTCAATTACTTGAGTCCACTGGATCCAGCAACCTCTTTGCCTTTAGGATCGCGAGGAGGCTCAACTAAGCATCAAACCACAAAAATACACAAACTCAAAACCCTAACTTACAAATCCAAAACCAGAAAATATGAAGAAGAAAGAAGAAGAAGAAGACTACACAAAAGATATGCATGAACTCACTAATTAATGCAAAGTGTGATCAATTCCCACCACCAAGGGCTTGAATCCAAGCTTAGAGAAAACAAAAGAAGAGCAAAGAAGAAGAAGGAGATGAGGAGGGGAGGAGGCTACGGGAAAATGAAGAGTAAATTCTGCTCTTTCCCTTTTCTATTTCTTTTTCTTTTTCTTTTCCTAACCCTAACACTTGTCACTTTCCTATTGGTGGAAACTAATCATTCACACCTAATTACCATACGCTACTCACATATAACAATGGTATATGCATGCACACACAAGTATCTCCCAACTAATTCACACCCTACTAACATATGTGCACCCACATATTAAAATAACTCTTATAACATGCAATATACCCCAAAATACCCTTGTCACATGCCAAAATACTTATAAGTTTACACACATACATGGCTCATACTACTAGGGGGTAAACGGGGTGTGACAATTCTCCCCTACTAATAAGAATTTCGTCCTCGAAATTCTCACCTGAACTGAACAATTGCGGATACCGAGCTCTCATTGACTCTTCGGTTTCCCAAGTTGCTTCTTCGACTCCATGGTGATCCCATAATACTTTAACCAAAGGAATCTGTTTACTCCTTAATTGTCTTACCTCTCGGGCTAGAATAGCTTTTGGTTCCTCATCGTAAGAAAAATCAGGCTGCACTTGCACATCTTGAACCGACAAAACATGTGAAGGATCTGATCTATATCGACGAAGCATCGAAACATGGAACACATCGTGCAACTTTGATAACTCCATCGGTAGCGCTAATCTATAGGCTACAGGTCCCACTTTAGCCAAAATCTCATAAGGTCCAATGAAACGAGGACTCAGCTTACCTTTCTTTCCAAATCGAAGTACTCTCCTCCAAGGAGAAACTTTAAGGAAAACTTTGTCCCCGATCTCAAAATGCACATCTTTCCTTTTTAAATTGGCATAAGACTTCTGTCGATCCTTGGCTGCCTTCAAATTCCGCTGCACTACTCTGATTTTCTCTTCAGTATCCCTAACCAAGTCAGGTCCAATCATAGATCTCTCGGATAGCTCGGTCCAACAAACCGGAGTCCTACACTGACGATCATACAAAGCCTCATATGGTGCCATACCAATACTCGACCGAAAACTGTTGTTGTAGGCAAACTCCATCAACGATACATATCTGTCCCAACTACCCGGAAAATCTAAAGCACAAGCTCTCATCATATCCTCCAAAATCTGAATAACTCGCTCTGACTGACCATCGGTCTGAGGATGAAACGCTGTACTGAAATTCAACCTAGTGCCCAAAGCTCTCTGTAACTCCTTCCAAAACTTGGAAGTAAACCTCGGATCCCGATCTGACACTATGGACAAAGGCACACCATGCAGCCGAACTATCTCATCCACATAGATACTGGCTAATCTGTCCATGGAGTAATCTACTCTAACTGGCAAGAAGTGAGCTGATTTCGTAAGCCGATCCACTATAACCCAGACCGAATCATGTTTCCTCTGAGTCAAAGGCAAACCAGAAACAAAATCCATAGTGATATCATTCCATTTCCACTCAGGAATGGATAAAGGCATAAGCAAACCTGAAGGAACCTGATGCTCAGCCTTTACCTGCTGACAAGTCAAGCACTTGGAAACAAAATTCACTATGTCACGCTTCATACCGGACCACCAATAGAATTGCTTCATATCTCTATACATTTTCTCACTGCCTGGATGCATAGTAAAGACTGAACTATGCGCCTCACTCATGAGCTGTCTCCTCAAGTCCTCAGACTCTGGCACACATAAACGATCTCTGAACATAAGTACCTCATCCTGAACTGAGAACTCTGACTGCTTACCCGATCTAACCTCATGCACAATCCGCTGAAGTCTCACATCATCTCTCTGAGCATCCACTATCCTTTGTCTCAAAATAGGCTTCACACGCAACTGGGCAAGCAAAGCCCCATCAGAACCAAATCGCCATCTGAATCGCCTCAAGAACAAGGCTGAAACCGATTTCCGACTCAAAGCATCTGCAACTACATTGGCCTTACCAGGATGGTAATCCACAATGCAGTCGTAGTCCTTAAATAACTCCAACCATCGGCGCTGTCTCATGTTCAACTCCTTCTGTGAAAGGAAGTACTTCAAACTCTTGTGGTCCGAGAAAATCCTACACTTTTCTCCATACAAATAATGACGCCAAATTTTCAAAGCAAATATCACAGCTGCCAGCTCAAGATCATGCGTCGGATAATTCTTCTCATGTGGCTTCAACTGACGAGAAGCATAAGCCACAACTTTTCCTTCCTGCATCAGCACACATCCAAGACCAACTCCAGAAGCATCACTATAAATAACAAACTCCTTACCCGAGATGGGTTGAGTAAGGATAGGAGCCTCAACAAGCAACTGCTTTAACCGATCAAAACAAGACTGACACCTGTCTGACCACTCAAATTTAACTCCTTTCCTCAACAATCTAGTCATAGGAGCAGCAATCACAGAAAATCCTTTAACAAAACGACGGTAATAACCTGCTAAACCAAGGAAACTCCTCACTTCCTGAACATTTCTAGGCGCTTTCCAATCCACTATCGCCTCAATCTTGGCTGGATCAACCTGAATACCTCTAACTGAAACAATGTGACCCAAGAATGATACTTCTCGAAGCCAAAAGTCACACTTACTAAGCTTAGCAAACAACTGATGCTCTCCCAACATCTGCAAAACCAATCTGAGATGCTCCTCATGCTCACTCTCATTCTTGGAATACACCAAGATGTCATCAATAAACACTACTACAAATCAATCTAAGTATGGCCTAAACACACGATTCATCAGATCCATAAAAGCCGCTGGAGCATTTGTCAAACCAAATGGCATCACAAGAAACTCATAGTGGCCATACCTAGTCCGAAATGCAGTCTTAACCACATCCGCATCCTGAACTCGTAGCTGATAGTACCCTGATCGAAGATCTATCTTGGAAAAGACACCCGCACCTCGAAGCTGATCAAACAAATCCTCAATCCTAGGCAACGGATACTTGTTCTTCACTGTAACTTTATTAATCTGACGATAGTCGATACACATCCGCAGAGATCCATCTTTCTTCTTGACAAACAGAACTGGAGCTCCCCAAGGAGATATGCTAGGTCGAATAAACCCCTTATCCAATAACTCTTGTAGCTGAGATTTAAGTTCCCTCAACTCTACAGGAGCCATCCGATAAGGTGCTCTCGAAATAGGTGCAGTACCTGGCATAATCTCAATGGACAACTCAACCTCTCTCTCAGGAGGCAAACCAGGCAACTCACTCGGGAACACATCACTGAACTCCCGCATTACAGGAATGTCCTCAATCTGAACCTGATCTCTCCTGGAATCTAACACAACTGCTAGAAAAGCCTCACAACCTTTTCTGATAAATCTCTTGGCTTGCATCGCGGAAATAACATTATTCACAGAACTAGCACCCAAACCTTTCAAAAACACAAGAGACTGACTTCTATCCCGAAGTACAACTGTCTTCCTATGGCAATCAACTACAGCCCGATGCTTATCTAACCAGTCCATACCCAAAATCAAATCAAACTCTCTGAAAGGTAACTCAATCAGATCCGCTGGAAGCACAACTCCCTCAAAAATCAGAGGACAACTCCTAAAAACTCTACTCACACTGACACTATGCCCTAATGGACTGGTCACACAAATCTCATAATCTAACTGATCAACTGAATGCAATTTATCAACAATTTTATCTGTGCACAAATATGAGTGTGTGGAACCAGGATCAATTAGAGCATACAACTCAGTGTCATGGAGTAAGAACTTACCAACAATAACATCAGGCGCATCCTGCTCATTTCTGGCTCTCACAGCAGCCTCAACAATCTGATAATAGCTAACCCCAGGTATACACATCAAGGAAATCAAAGCAATCTTTAATGACTCATTTTATCCAGCCTCGAAATGCTTGCATCTAAAGTCATCAGTCATAACTCCTCGAGGGGCATAGCGAGATAACCTGTTGAACTCTTTCTCATACTCAGCTACAGACATGGCCCTCTGTCTCAAACCCAAAAACTGTGCCCATCTAGAATCTCTATAGGTCTGGGTAATGTACTTCTTTGTGAACTCACCCTCAAAGAACTCCCATGTAATCGGATCCGGTAACTGAGGATGCCTACAAACCAATTCCCACCATTCAAAAGCAGACCCCTGAAGAAGAGCTAATGCACACTCTGCCTGCTGGTCGGGAGGACACCGAATCTCCCTCAAAGCACGCTTGACTTTATCTAACCATCTCTCTGCCAACTCAGATTCATTCAAACCAGTACCATAAAAATCTTCAACTCCTGCCCTTCTCAAATTCTCCATAGGTGCTCTAGGAGCAGTCACTCTCTCCAAAACCCTAGCCATGTCCTGATGCAACCTGAACATAGCCTCTAAGGGCATGGCTGCGGCCTCGGGCTGGACCCTAGCATGCTGAGCCGACACAGTAACAGAAACAGACTGATCTACAGCTGGAGGATTCACACTCTCGGCGGATTCCTCACGCGCACCATGGGCAGAATTAGAAGCCATCTAAACAAACAAGAAACAACCGTATCAGCCAACACAGATCTAGACTCATACACATCTAAGAAACTCAAAACAATCACAATAACACCCAGAAACGCCTAAACTTATGCTATGATACCACTAACTGTAACACCCCCTTCCCATACATAGGCGATCCCATCCGATAAGGAGTGAGATGCCGTATGAGACAAGGTGTCAACAAACAAAAGCAAAGCAAAATATGCATCCATTCATAACATACATTCCGAAATACAGAATAATTAAAAACTTTACATGCAGAAAGCATAAGCTGATCATGCATTACTATAATTAAACTATTACAATAATGATCTGATCGACAAGCTGGAACAAAATAATATTACAAATGCGAAAGCTGATACAGAGAATTCTATACAAGAAGAATCATCACAAATACAAAACTGAACCCTACACTAAAACCCTTCTGTGTTGGCTTGATGACGGCGACTCTCTCAAAGCAAAACGCCTTCCGCACCTGCACGGGTAAAAACACCGTGCTAAGCGATAAACGCTTAGTGGGGAACCACACATAAATTATGGACGGCCACTCACAGTGGTCGTCAAGGCATAACACATTCACTATGGCAGAATGCAAGGACTATTGCATAATTCATATAAGCATGCTCGTATTTAAAAGCCATTCATTCAGTATCTTATAATCATATACATTACAGAGTAAATCAGCATGTATTTCATCATTAAACTCATTCAGATATTCCACTCAAAGCCAGATCAGATCAGAACATTTCCATTAACATTTAAATAACACCTGCTGACTCTAGACAGTGGATAACGAGTGTACTGAGGGTACCTTACGGGTACGAATCGAATACTGAGGGTACCTCACAGGTACAAGTCAAATATTACATCATTTATCAAAACATGTTATTTATATACTGAGGGAATCTTAAACAAGATTCTATACTGAAGGGTTCGCGAGGAACCAAACGGGGACCTGATCGGGGTCCAAACTGAACTGAGGGCTGCAGCTAAAAGACTCTATTAGGCATGCCTAACTATCCACTAGACTGACTCTCGCAGGTCATGCATAACACAATTCACATTTAGTTACACATTTGTTCAATATGAATAACCATTGAATTTAACGTCCATAAAGCAATTATTTTTAAGCATGACACATTAAGTTAATAAGTTAAAGCATAATATGGCATACAAATATTTAGCATAGCAAAAATACAATTATAAGATGTAAAGCATATAAGAAGACATTAAATAACGTTTAGATAGCTTATATAATATTCAAATCACAAGTTCTTGCTTCTTAATTAAATTAGATTTAATCAAATAATATATTAGGTTTAATGCCTTAATCATAAATTATACTTATAGTTTAATTCATGGTTAATCATCATATTAATTAATTTTTCGTTATAAGAATTTATTCAATTCATAGGTAATTTAATTATATATCCTCATTACCTAATTATTTAATAAGTAATATTAAATTTTTCAGGCGTTTCTAGACACTTTGGGGCTAATTCGGAGGTGTAGGATCGATTCTAGGATGAATTGGTGAAGAGGAACAAATTTTATTAAAACACAGCTGTGCTTTTTATAAAGCACAGCTGTGCTCTGCTGTTTATGGTCGATCTAAAAGCCAAAACACAGCTGTGTCATACCCAAAAGCACAGCTGTGCTTTCCAACCAGTTCCCAAACATTATTAAACACAGGGCAGAATTAATTTACTGAATCTATATGCATTTTTGAACTACTAAATGACATTTTTAGACAAACTTATCTTCATAACAATTAATCCTCAAGATGTTATCTTTCTAGTGACAAAATTTCAGATCATTTGGAACGAAAATCGGGGAGATATACTCAAATTTCTCTACCCTGTTCCACAGACACACCTGATGATTTTTGCTACTGTAATGGGCGATTTTAAAATAGTTAGAGTCCGAATTAAATTATGGTTACTTCTACAAAGTTTTAGATACGGAAGTTTTGGTTCTAACCCAACTAGAATCATGTATTTTGGAGTTCTAAAACTCAACTTATACTAAAAAGAATGACCAAAGGTCAATCTGACCCTCAAAAACAGATTTGCACTATGAAGTTCAACAAGCTTCAAACCAACTCATTTGACACCATTAATTCACCAAATTTAATCCAAACAATCACAACACATAAATTAACATCTCAGAATACTCAATTCAATTATTAAAAACCATTAACACATAAATCAACAAACCAATTCCCAAACCTGAAAATTAGGAGCTCAATTACTTGAGTCCACTGGATCCAGCAACCTCTTTGCCTTTAGGATCGCGAGGAGGCTCAACTAAGCATCAAACCACAAAAATACACAAACTCAAAACCCTAACTTACAAATCCAAAACCAGAAAATATGAAGAAGAAAGAAGAAGAAGAAGACTACACAAAAGATATGCATGAACTCACTAATTAATGCAAAGTGTGATCAATTCCCACCACCAAGGGCTTGAATCCAAGCTTAGAGAAAACAAAAGAAGAGCAAAGAAGAAGAAGGAGATGAGGAGGGGAGGAGGCTACGGGAAAATGAAGAGTAAATTCTGCTCTTTCCCTTTTCTATTTCTTTTTCTTTTTCTTTTCCTAACCCTAACACTTGTCACTTTCCTATTGGTGGAAACTAATCATTCACACCTAATTACCATACGCTACTCACATATAACAATGGTATATGCATGCACACACAAGTATCTCCCAACTAATTCACACCCTACTAACATATGTGCACCCACATATTAAAATAACTCTTATAACATGCAATATACCCCAAAATACCCTTGTCACATGCCAAAATACTTATAAGTTTACACACATACATGGCTCATACTACTAGGGGGTAAACGGGGTGTGACAATTCTCCCCTACTAATAAGAATTTCGTCCTCGAAATTCTCACCTGAACTGAACAATTGCGGATACCGAGCTCTCATTGACTCTTCGGTTTCCCAAGTTGCTTCTTCGACTCCATGGTGATCCCATAATACTTTAACCAAAGGAATCTGTTTACTCCTTAATTGTCTTACCTCTCGGGCTAGAATAGCTTTTGGTTCCTCATCATAAGAAAAATCAGGCTGCACTTGCACATCTTGAACCGACAAAACATGTGAAGGATCTGATCTATATCGACGAAGCATCGAAACATGGAACACATCGTGCAACTTTGATAACTCCATCGGTAGCGCTAATCTATAGGCTACAGGTCCCACTTTAGCCAAAATCTCATAAGGTCCAATGAAACGAGGACTCAGCTTACCTTTCTTTCCAAATCGAAGTACTCTCCTCCAAGGAGAAACTTTAAGGAAAACTTTGTCCCCGATCTCAAAATGCACATCTTTCCTTTTTAAATTGGCATAAGACTTCTGTCGATCCTTGGCTGCCTTCAAATTCCGCTGCACTACTCTGATTTTCTCTTCAGTATCCCTAACCAAGTCAGGTCCAATCATAGATCTCTCGGATAGCTCGGTCCAACAAACCGGAGTCCTACACTGACGATCATACAAAGCCTCATATGGTGCCATACCAATACTCGACCGAAAACTGTTGTTGTAGGCAAACTCCATCAACGATACATATCTGTCCCAACTACCCGGAAAATCTAAAGCACAAGCTCTCATCATATCCTCCAAAATCTGAATAACTCGCTCTGACTGACCATCGGTCTGAGGATGAAACGCTGTACTGAAATTCAACCTAGTGCCCAAAGCTCTCTGTAACTCCTTCCAAAACTTGGAAGTAAACCTCGGATCCCGATCTGACACTATGGACAAAGGCACACCATGCAGCCGAACTATCTCATCCACATAGATACTGGCTAATCTGTCCATGGAGTAATCTACTCTAACTGGCAAGAAGTGAGCTGATTTCGTAAGCCGATCCACTATAACCCAGACCGAATCATGTTTCCTCTGAGTCAAAGGCAAACCAGAAACAAAATCCATAGTGATATCATTCCATTTCCACTCAGGAATGGATAAAGGCATAAGCAAACCTGAAGGAACCTGATGCTCAGCCTTTACCTGCTGACAAGTCAAGCACTTGGAAACAAAATTCACTATGTCACGCTTCATACCGGACCACCAATAGAATTGCTTCATATCTCTATACATTTTCTCACTGCCTGGATGCATAGTAAAGACTGAACTATGCGCCTCACTCATGAGCTGTCTCCTCAAGTCCTCAGACTCTGGCACACATAAACGATCTCTGAACATAAGTACCTCATCCTGAACTGAGAACTCTGACTGCTTACCCGATCTAACCTCATGCACAATCCGCTGAAGTCTCACATCATCTCTCTGAGCATCCACTATCCTTTGTCTCAAAATAGGCTTCACACGCAACTGGGCAAGCAAAGCCCCATCAGAACCAAATCGCCATCTGAATCGCCTCAAGAACAAGGCTGAAACCGATTTCCGACTCAAAGCATCTGCAACTACATTGGCCTTACCAGGATGGTAATCCACAATGCAGTCGTAGTCCTTAAATAACTCCAACCATCGGCGCTGTCTCATGTTCAACTCCTTCTGTGAAAGGAAGTACTTCAAACTCTTGTGGTCCGAGAAAATCCTACACTTTTCTCCATACAAATAATGACGCCAAATTTTCAAAGCAAATATCACAGCTGCCAGCTCAAGATCATGCGTCGGATAATTCTTCTCATGTGGCTTCAACTGACGAGAAGCATAAGCCACAACTTTTCCTTCCTGCATCAGCACACATCCAAGACCAACTCCAGAAGCATCACTATAAATAACAAACTCCTTACCCGAGATGGGTTGAGTAAGGATAGGAGCCTCAACAAGCAACTGCTTTAACCGATCAAAACAAGACTGACACCTGTCTGACCACTCAAATTTAACTCCTTTCCTCAACAATCTAGTCATAGGAGCAGCAATCACAGAAAATCCTTTAACAAAACGACGGTAATAACCTGCTAAACCAAGGAAACTCCTCACTTCCTGAACATTTCTAGGCGCTTTCCAATCCACTATCGCCTCAATCTTGGCTGGATCAACCTGAATACCTCTAACTGAAACAATGTGACCCAAGAATGATACTTCTCGAAGCCAAAAGTCACACTTACTAAGCTTAGCAAACAACTGATGCTCTCCCAACATCTGCAAAACCAATCTGAGATGCTCCTCATGCTCACTCTCATTCTTGGAATACACCAAGATGTCATCAATAAACACTACTACAAATCGATCTAAGTATGGCCTAAACACACGATTCATCAGATCCATAAAAGCCGCTGGAGCATTTGTCAAACCAAATGGCATCACAAGAAACTCATAGTGGCCATACCTAGTCCGAAATGCAGTCTTAACCACATCCGCATCCTGAACTCGTAGCTGATAGTACCCTGATCGAAGATCTATCTTGGAAAAGACACCCGCACCTCGAAGCTGATCAAACAAATCCTCAATCCTAGGCAACGGATACTTGTTCTTCACTGTAACTTTATTAATCTGACGATAGTCGATACACATCCGCAGAGATCCATCTTTCTTCTTGACAAACAGAACTGGAGCTCCCCAAGGAGATATGCTAGGTCGAATAAACCCCTTATCCAATAACTCTTGTAGCTGAGATTTAAGTTCCCTCAACTCTACAGGAGCCATCCGATAAGGTGCTCTCGAAATAGGTGCAGTACCTGGCATAATCTCAATGGACAACTCAACCTCTCTCTCAGGAGGCAAACCAGGCAACTCACTCGGGAACACATCACTGAACTCCCGCACTACAGGAATGTCCTCAATCTGAACCTGATCTCTCCTGGAATCTAACACAACTGCTAGAAAAGCCTCACAACCTTTTCTGATAAATCTCTTGGCTTGCATCGCGGAAATAACATTATTCACAGAACTAGCACCCAAACCTTTCAAAAACACAAGAGACTGACTTCTATCCCGAAGTACAACTGTCTTCCTATGGCAATCAACTACAGCCCGATGCTTATCTAACCAGTCCATACCCAAAATCAAATCAAACTCTCTGAAAGGTAACTCAATCAGATCCGCTGGAAGCACAGCTCCCTCAAAAATCAGAGGACAACTCCTAAAAACTCTACTCACACTGACACTATGCCCTAATGGACTGGTCACACAAATCTCATAATCTAACTGATCAACTGAATGCAATTTATCAACAATTTTATCTGTGCACAAATATGAGTGTGTGGAACCAGGATCAATTAGAGCATACAACTCAGTGTCATGGAGTAAGAACTTACCAACAATAACATCAGGCGCATCCTGCTCATTTCTGGCTCTCACAGCAGCCTCAACAATCTGATAATAGCTAACCCCAGGTATACACATCAAGGAAATCAAAGCAATCTTTAATGACTCATTTTATCCAGCCTCGAAATGCTTGCATCTAAAGTCATCAGTCATAACTCCTCGAGGGGCATAGCGAGATAACCTGTTGAACTCTTTCTCATACTCAGCTACAGACATGGCCCTCTGTCTCAAACCCAAAAACTGTGCCCATCTAGAATCTCTATAGGTCTGGGTAATGTACTTCTTTGTGAACTCACCCTCAAAGAACTCCCATGTAATCGGATCCGGTAACTGAGGATGCCTACAAACCAATTCCCACCATTCAAAAGCAGACCCCTGAAGAAGAGCTAATGCACACTCTGCCTGCTGGTCGGGAGGACACCGAATCTCCCTCAAAGCACGCTTGACTTTATCTAACCATCTCTCTGCCAACTCAGATTCATTCAAACCAGTACCATAAAAATCTTCAACTCCTGCCCTTCTCAAATTCTCCATAGGTGCTCTAGGAGCAGTCACTCTCTCCAAAACCCTAGCCATGTCCTGATGCAACCTGAACATAGCCTCTAAGGGCATGGCTGCGGCCTCGGGCTGGACCCTAGCATGCTGAGCCGACACAGTAACAGAAACAGACTGATCTACAGCTGGAGGATTCACACTCTCGGCGGATTCCTCACGCGCACCATGGGCAGAATTAGAAGCCATCTAAACAAACAAGAAACAACCGTATCAGCCAACACAGATCTAGACTCATACACATCTAAGAAACTCAAAACAATCACAATAACACCCAGAAACGCCTAAACTTATGCTATGATACCACTAACTGTAACACCCCCTTCCCATACATAGGCGATCCCATCCGATAAGGAGTGAGATGCCGTATGAGACAAGGTGTCAACAAACAAAAGCAAAGCAAAATATGCATCCATTCATAACATACATTCCGAAATACAGAATAATTAAAAACTTTACATGCAGAAAGCATAAGCTGATCATGCATTACTATAATTAAACTATTACAATAATGATCTGATCGACAAGCTGGAACAAAATAATATTACAAATGCGAAAGCTGATACAGAGAATTCTATACAAGAAGAATCATCACAAATACAAAACTGAACCCTACACTAAAACCCTTCTGTGTTGGCTTGATGACGGCGACTCTCTCAAAGCAAAACGCCTTCCGCACCTGCACGGGTAAAAACACCGTGCTAAGCGATAAACGCTTAGTGGGGAACCACACATAAATTATGGACGGCCACTCACAGTGGTCGTCAAGGCATAACACATTCACTATGGCAGAATGCAAGGACTATTGCATAATTCATATAAGCATGCTCGTATTTAAAAGCCATTCATTCAGTATCTTATAATCATATACATTACAGAGTAAATCAGCATGTATTTCATCATTAAACTCATTCAGATATTCCACTCAAAGCCAGATCAGATCAGAACATTTCCATTAACATTTAAATAACACCTGCTGACTCTAGACAGTGGATAACGAGTGTACTGAGGGTACCTTACGGGTACGAATCGAATACTGAGGGTACCTCACAGGTACAAGTCAAATATTACATCATTTATCAAAACATGTTATTTATATACTGAGGGAATCTTAAACAAGATTCTATACTGAAGGGTTCGCGAGGAACCAAACGGGGACCTGATCGGGGTCCAAACTGAACTGAGGGCTGCAGCTAAAAGACTCTATTAGGCATGCCTAACTATCCACTAGACTGACTCTCGCAGGTCATGCATAACACAATTCACATTTAGTTACACATTTGTTCAATATGAATAACCATTGAATTTAACGTCCATAAAGCAATTATTTTTAAGCATGACACATTAAGTTAATAAGTTAAAGCATAATATGGCATACAAATATTTAGCATAGCAAAAATACAATTATAAGATGTAAAGCATATAAGAAGACATTAAATAACGTTTAGATAGCTTATATAATATTCAAATCACAAGTTCTTGCTTCTTAATTAAATTAGATTTAATCAAATAATATATTAGGTTTAATGCCTTAATCATAAATTATACTTATAGTTTAATTCATGGTTAATCATCATATTAATTAATTTTTCGTTATAAGAATTTATTCAATTCATA
Organism: Excoecaria cochinchinensis; assembly: GCA_947683425.1. NCBI lineage: Eukaryota > Viridiplantae > Streptophyta > Magnoliopsida > Malpighiales > Euphorbiaceae > Excoecaria > Excoecaria cochinchinensis. The sequence goes on along the minus strand of CANTUQ010000029.1, from coordinate 121,857 downwards.
GGTAATTTAATTATATATCCTCATTACCTAATTATTTAATAAGTAATATTAAATTTTTCAGGCGTTTCTAGACACTTTGGGGCTAATTCGGAGGTGTAGGATCGATTCTAGGATGAATTGGTGAAGAGGAACAAATTTTATTAAAACACAGCTGTGCTTTTTATAAAGCACAGCTGTGCTCTGCTGTTTATGGTCGATCTAAAAGCCAAAACACAGCTGTGTCATACCCAAAAGCACAGCTGTGCTTTCCAACCAGTTCCCAAACATTATTAAACACAGGGCAGAATTAATTTACTGAATCTATATGCATTTTTGAACTACTAAATGACATTTTTAGACAAACTTATCTTCATAACAATTAATCCTCAAGATGTTATCTTTCTAGTGACAAAATTTCAGATCATTTGGAACGAAAATCGGGGAGATATACTCAAATTTCTCTACCCTGTTCCACAGACACACCTGATGATTTTTGCTACTGTAATGGGCGATTTTAAAATAGTTAGAGTCCGAATTAAATTATGGTTACTTCTACAAAGTTTTAGATACGGAAGTTTTGGTTCTAACCCAACTGGAATCATGTATTTTGGAGTTCTAAAACTCAACTTATACTAAAAAGAATGACCAAAGGTCAATCTGACCCTCAAAAACAGATTTGCACTATGAAGTTCAACAAGCTTCAAACCAACTCATTTGACACCATTAATTCACCAAATTTAATCCAAACAATCACAACACATAAATTAACATCTCAGAATACTCAATTCAATTATTAAAAACCATTAACACATAAATCAACAAACCAATTCCCAAACCTGAAAATTAGGAGCTCAATTACTTGAGTCCACTGGATCCAGCAACCTCTTTGCCTTTAGGATCGCGAGGAGGCTCAACTAAGCATCAAACCACAAAAATACACAAACTCAAAACCCTAACTTACAAATCCAAAACCAGAAAATATGAAGAAGAAAGAAGAAGAAGAAGACTACACAAAAGATATGCATGAACTCACTAATTAATGCAAAGTGTGATCAATTCCCACCACCAAGGGCTTGAATCCAAGCTTAGAGAAAACAAAAGAAGAGCAAAGAAGAAGAAGGAGATGAGGAGGGGAGGAGGCTACGGGAAAATGAAGAGTAAATTCTGCTCTTTCCCTTTTCTATTTCTTTTTCTTTTTCTTTTCCTAACCCTAACACTTGTCACTTTCCTATTGGTGGAAACTAATCATTCACACCTAATTACCATACGCTACTCACATATAACAATGGTATATGCATGCACACACAAGTATCTCCCAACTAATTCACACCCTACTAACATATGTGCACCCACATATTAAAATAACTCTTATAACATGCAATATACCCCAAAATACCCTTGTCACATGCCAAAATACTTATAAGTTTACACACATACATGGCTCATACTACTAGGGGGTAAACGGGGTGTGACACTAGAACTAGGTTAAGACCCTCTATCCTTCTATCATGCATATCACATTCACTTAAGTGTAAAAGCAACTAAAACATGCATCTAACACAAAATCACACACGATCCCGACCTTTAGATAGCTTGACCACATCTCTCTAATTGGTTCTAATTTCTCCTTTCCCTTGTCCCTCTTCTTTTCCACAGCTTTCATGTATAAATCAACAAAGAGAACACTTAAACCAAACTCTTAACTTTAAATAAAAAACAAAAATATGGAGAGAAAAAGGAGGTCAGATCGGAGAACTAATCAAGCTTACATTCTCAAGAATCCACACTACCATTTAAACCAATCCCATAGAACCACTCAAGGAGCAAACCATTAAAAGAAGAAAAGAAAAGAGAGAGAGAGAACCCGGCAGAAACATAAGAACAAGGAGAGAAGGAACAAAAGCCAAAAGCAGAAAATGAAGAGAAAGCAAGGAAATGGCCGGTCAAACCCATCAAATGCCAACCTACCCCATTCAAGGACACCAACCAACATTAATGCCATAAATCACTTAAATTAACTCACATCAAATAACTCAATTGCCAAGTGTCAATCTCCTACGCTGCCACATGTCAAAACCCCCACACACACTCCCTCTAAACCAGTTTAAAAAAAGGACTTCTGTTGGAGTGTTCTGTCGCGCTAGCGATGCTTATCGAGCTCATGATAAAACCCTCTCACTGGCCACTCACTCCTCTTCTAAAGCCACTCTTGCACAACCAAAAATCTTTATGCTTTATCACTCGCGACCACTAATAATTATGTCTTATTTTACTCTTAAACTTATTATAATCTGACAAAACATTGCAAAAACAACTAGGGTCAAAATTGGGTTGTTACAATTCTCTCCCCCTTAAGAAATTTCATCCTCAAAATTTCCCCTGTACCAAATGTAACCACTGACTGAATTCTGAGTATAACTATACAAAATAACTAGAACACTGAGAAAACTTACCAGAAGAACTATCAGGTGCATCTTCCTCTTCTCCAATCATAGCATAAACTCTAGGCAAAATACCAACAGGAGTAGGCTTCTCAACTATCTCAGATGGCACTCGGTTAGCTCCACTTCTTCCTTTTCTAGTTCTAATGGTTTCCGACACATTCACTTTATCTTTACTCGCTTAAGAGGCCATATTTTCTCTTGACTTAGGGCACTTGGCAAGCATGTGTTCCATACTGCCGCACTTAAAACAAGCTCTGATGAGTTTCCTACATTCCCTCCAATGATGCCTCTTACAGTGATTACACTTTGGTGCTACACTACCTCTACTGGTGGGTGGCACTACACTCTCGACTAAAGTCGGTACTTGTACTGATTCTTGCTCATTTCCTCCTCTCATCACTTCTCTAGCTCTTTTACCAGAACATTCATCTCTTTTTGGGAACTTTCTCTTTTGCTTTCTCTTCTGCTTTAATAACTTTGAGTCCTCTAATTTCATGGCTGCCAATACTAATCTATAATAGCTCACCGGTTGCAAAGCAACCATGGCAGATAGAGGTCCTCTAATGCTTTCTCTTAGTCCATCTTCAAACTGTCGGCATTTAAAATCCTCTGTCAACAGAATATCAGGCATATACTCAACCGGCTAAACTCTTTCTTGTATTCCCCGACTATCATATTCTGTTGCTTAAGGCTCACAAACTCTTTCCACTTTGCCTCTCTATATGCTTTAGTCACATATTTTTCCTTAAATTCATGAATAAAAAAAATCCCACGATAATTCTACAGTCCTCTGTGGGTTTCTCAATATTAACTTCCACCAGTCATATGCTGCACCTTGCAGCAATGACACAACATAAGCTACCCTTTGATTCTATGGACAATTAATCTCTTGCAAGATCCTTCCTATTCTTTCTAGCCAAAACTATGCTATATCAGATTTGTCCAATGAGGTTCCACAACATTCCTCAGCTCCTCTCTTTCTTATGAGGTCCGTTGGCGCCTTTGGAGCCGTTAGTCGATCTAAAATCTAAACTAACCCTTGCATCAGCACTGGGTTATCCTAAACAGGATCAGCTCTTTTATCTCTAACTTGTTCTTGCACAAGCGGATCCCCATGAACCGTATTCACACTACTAGTCATCTCTCCTACGTTCTGACTCGGATCCGACTCCATCTATACACTACAAAAAGGAACGTCTGCATTAGCCCAAAACTCCAGATAGACTCACATGCACAAACTCTAACATCCTATAAACCAGAACCGCCTAAACCTATGCTCTGATGCCACTAAATGTAATACCCCGATACCCCCGGGAAGAAATATCGGGTTGCTACACACGCTAAACACACAAATACGCTCATATTGAACACGAATGGACTCAACTAACATATGCAAGAACAAAAATAACATAAATCGTAGCTTAAACTTGCATTACCAAAACTTATAAAGTATACATATGTGAATTCATTATATACCAAGTATCCAAATTTTACATCCATATATAACTAAAAGCTCCTATACTAGTACAAAAGAGCGACTTTAACTCCTAGTGGCCAGCAGATGGACTTCCTTCCACAAAATAGAACCTGCAACCTACATGGGAAAAACACCCGTGCTAAGCGATAACGCTTAGTGAGGATAAATAACGCAAAGGACTTCTACCGAAGTCACACAAATGTCACACCTTTCACATTCATAATCATGCTCAGTATATAATGATAGTCATAATTCATCATGCATAAAAACTCTTACTCTTACACTAGTTATACCAATGAAATATCACTCTTATACATTCACAATTACGTAGAACAGTGACTTCTACTTCAACTCATGTACAAAACAAAGCATTTATTAGCTTGAAGTCCTCTAATGGTGGATACGGGTACCTCTGGATACCATTTAACAGTATCATACAAGTAGAGACCTAACTCAAATCACTTGAATACACTAAGTATTCAACATATAGGCACAAACGGTGCCCCATTAGCAGCTGCACTCTAACCCATTATAAGCTTGCTTATCTATGCACTATTATGACGATTCAGGCCTAATATAAAGACTCTATATACTATATCATATGCATTACAATCACTCAAGCATTACATCATGATTCAATCATATATGACTAATATCAAATGGCATGTCGTGTTCAACACTTAAAAAGCATGTATACACTTAGTTTCATTCTTAAACTCTTATATCGTAGCATTATTTACCCATAATTTTGATTGACAACCATTCATTTACTCATTTTATAATGTTAGACATGAGTTGGACAAGCTATAGAAACTTGTTGTGAAGTTCGGGTGCGATTCGAGAAGGAAAAAGTACAATTTAGGGTGAAAGTTGAGGTCACACGGTGGTAAGGCATTCCTTACCACCGTGTGGGACACTAAAAATGGGTCTAAAAGGGGCAGAATGCTTTTACACGGCGGTGAGAAATTCCTTACCGCCGTGTAAACCTACTCTGCCTCAAAGCATGAGACAGCTTATAGACATACTTCAGGTCCAAACTTGAACTGATTGTTTCACATAGCTAGAGACATTTTTGGGCAAAATTTCCTTCTTAGAAATTGTTTCCTAGGATGTTACATTTCAAATGGGACAATATTCAGGTCATGTGGAAATATAAAACGTGAGATATGACCTAAACAAGCTATACTATTCCAATGAACCCGCCAGAATACAGACACTAATGTTTTAGCAAATTTTAAGGGTCTTACGGTCAGAATTCATTCATGGTAATTTATGAGACTTTTATAGGTATTCAAGTCATGGTTTTAAAGACTCAATAATCACTCAATTTAGAGGTCTCAAACTCCACTTATGATAAAAACATTACACGGAGGTCTGATGAAAAATGAGCAGAGTTTCCCCAAAATCATATCTTACACTCAAAAACTATATGGCAATCATCTAACATCCTTAACACGCATGCAAATGATCAAATTACATAATCATAAACATATATCATAGGAACACCGCAAGCAATCAAAATGAACAAAGTCATATATCATATTCTAGAACTAAGTTAAGACCCTCTATCCTTCTATCATGCATATCACATTCACTTAAGTGTAAAAGCAACTAAAACATTCATCTAACACAAAATCACACACGATCCTGACCTTTAGATAGCTTGACCACGTCTCTTTAATCAGTTCTAATCTTATCCTTTCCCTTGTCCCTCTTCTTATCCGCAACTTTCATGCACAAATCAACCAAGAGAACACTTAAACCAGAATCTTAACTTTAAATCAAAAATAGAAATATGGAAAGAAAAAGGAGGTCAGATCGGAGAACTAATCAGGCTTACCTTCTCAAGAATCTACACTACCCTTCAAACTAATCCCATAGAACCACTCAAGGAGCCAACTAATAAAAGAAGAAAAGAAAAGAGAGAGAGTGAACCCAGAAGAAACTTAAGAACAAGGAGAGAAGGAACAAAATCCAAAAGCAAAAAATAAAGAGCAAGCAAGGAAATGGCCGGTCAAACCCATCAAAAGCCAACCGACCCCATTCAAGGCCACCAACAAATATTAATGCCATAAATCACTTAAATTAACTCACATCAAATAAGTGTCAATCTCCTACACTGTCACATGTCAAAACCCCCCCACACACTCCCTCTAAACCAGCTTAAAAAAAGGATTTCCATTGGAGTGTTTTATCACGCTCGCGATGATTGTCGTGCTCGCGACAGAACCCTCTCATAGGCCACTCACTCCTCTTCTAAAGCCACTCTTGCACAACCAAAAATATTTATACTTTATCACTCGCGACCACTAATAATTATGCCTTATTTTACTCTGAAACTTATCGTAATCCGACAAAACATTATAAAAATAACTAGGGTCGTAATTGGGTTGTTACAAAATAGCAGAAAAGGGGAAGAATTCCCTAGAATTTTCTAATGTTTTCTTCCTTCTTCTTCGTGCTTCTCCAAGGTCGAAGCTTGTTCTTAATTTTCTTTTCCTTTTTTCTTCAATTTTCTCCATCAATCCCTCAAATCCAAGCCCGTCTACTGTGATATGACCTCTTTTTGGCTAATTGATGAGTTCTAACCTTCATTTGGGGAAGAAAAGTAAAGGAAATTTAAAGATTTCAAGTGAGGGGTGTATAGTAAGGTAAGTAAAAGTGATGAAATTAATTTGAATGAATGGTCCAATTAAGTAGTTTAGGATGTATATAAGATATTTATGTGGTTGAATTTAATTATTGGAGCAAAATTTTGATGGGTTTTCCTTGTGGGGATTCCTGCCAAGGTAGAGGGAAATAAAGGGGATGGTTGCTTAAGGGGGAAGGGCAAAGAGAAGGAAGAATAGGAAGCCCAAAGCAACTATAAGGGGCTTGTGGTTACTAAATTCAATTGTTTCCCTTGGAATTGCTTGAATTTTAAGTTATGTTATAAAGTAAATTGTGTGAATTGTGTGTGATAAATTAAAATTAACTTGATAATTGTACTTTAGGATTAGAAATGAATTTTAGGAAGTTAAAATTTGAATAAAAGAATTTGTAGGGAGAAAAGCCTAAGGGGCCGAATGGTATATGTACAATATAATTTGGTATATTTAATGGTTAATGTTAAATTGTAACATTTATATGTAAATTGAGGTGTAAAGTAATAATTTGAATGATAAATGAATAAAAAATAAAAATGGTAGTACGAAGGGTACATTGGATCGAATGGGTTTTGTTATGAATTTTTAATGTATGTTTACTAATTTGTGAAAAATAATAATATAAAGTGACTATAAAGGATATTTATGGGTATAACAGATTTATGGAAGCTTTTGGAATTTAATTGAAGGTGACTTTATTTAAAAATGGTATGATGATTTAAATTGAATTATTGAGTATGTTATGATTAAAAGTGAATTTAAGATATTTTAAGTGTTAAATTGATTAAATAAGAAGAATGGAAATGAGCAAACGGAAAAAATTTATTTGATATGATTTTTTTGCCCTTAGTAGTATCTGGTAGTTGAGATTATGTCTCAAGATTATATCTCAAATTGGAGGTTAGAGAATTAGATGGTTTTAATTTGATTTAATGATTTCTATGAGTTCTCTAGGATGTCTAGAGTATGTTTATAAGGTTATATGTGATAAAGAAGAAAATTGATGTGTGTTTATTTGATTTGTATATTTGGCCATGATGAGGAAATGGGAGAGAAATGGCTTTTTAATAGCCAGAGGAAAGAATTGAGGAGCTTGTGAAGGTTATAGCATGGATATGAGTTTTGTGATTACCTAATCCATGAATTTCCTTTGAAAAATTAGGGTTTAATATTATGTTTATATGGTGACCATGTGTGATTTGCATGTATAATTGAAATTGAGGGGATAATTGAGCTTAGGGAGGGTAACTAAGCTAATTAGAGTGATTAAAGTGAAATAAAATTAAGTGCAAGTGTTAGACATAATGTGACATAATGGTATACTTAGGTATATTTAAGGTATACCTAGTGATTACATGAAATTAAATGGTATATGCACAAGAATTGAGGCCTGATCTAGTGAAGGAGTGATAAATGGATGAAAACTAAAATGTTAGGGAAAAACCCTAAGATTGCCAAATGGGCTAAGTAAGGAATTGTGATAGATTATGTGGTTTATATGTCATATGAATGTAAAATGAACAAATGAGTGACCTAAGTGAAAAGGAAAGTTAAATGAAAAGAAATACTTGGAAATAGAATGATTGACTTAAGGGAAATTTATACGAAATGTAAGCTTATTTGAGTATAAACCTAGAAGAGTGACAAAGAACCCTTAAAATGACAATTAGAATGCTAAAACAAAACTAAAACAAATTATAAGGTAAAGTGCCTTCCTTGGCCGAATGAACCCTTAGTGTATACTAAGGTGTAACTTGTGTATAATGAAAGATTAATGGCCTAAAATGAAATTAGATATGAAAAGAAGTGTCCATAAATTTAATTAGAATTTATGGAATATACATGAATATTTTTTAGTAATATAATTAATGTGGACATGATGAACTATAATGAATTAGTTCATAAAATGTGTATAAATGTTAAAATTGATGACTAACTAGTGAATTGAAATTGAAATGATAGGAAAAGACTGCGAGTGGCTTGAAATGAGCTTACGGCCACTGACTGGAATGAGTATACTTATTTTGTGAAATAAGTATATGACAAGAATTATGCCTATTTGATCAGAATAGTGATCGATTAGGGTATTGAAACGATAATGAAGTGTCTAAAATGAAAATGAAAAGTAAAACGTAAGTGAAAATGGAAGTGTTAAAGTATGAAAATGCAGTGATAAGTTATATGTTATATGTAAAATGGAAGTGTTAAAAGAATGAAAAGTGGATTTGAAAGACTTTTGAAAAGTACTGCCCTTAGTTGTGTCTGGCAGTTTAATCTAGTTCAGGATATGTTTGGCTAGCCATAAGACCTCTGTGCCGCGGTGCAAGTCATGATGACTTCCTTTGCTATGACAGATTCGCGATGGTCTCTTATAGCATCTGTCACACGTCATACATCACATGTTACATGATGGAGTGATCCTTCAGGGTCATTCCCTAGTGCAGTGTAGACCTTTGGAGTCCACGTCCCGTATATCCAGTGTGTAGATTTTCCATTGGGATTGTACTAGGGGCATAAAAGTGACATGATTGTAAAATAATTTGAAAATGCAAAAGTAAAATGATAAAAAGTAATATGATCTAAAATAAAATGACATAATGTAACATGTAAAAGATATAAAGTATAAAAGCCTAATATGTAAAAGTGTGATATGTAAAAGCATCATATGCAAAAGTATAACATGTAAAGGCATAATGTCACACGACATTATGTAATATGGCATAATATGTAAAAGCATAATGAGAAATTATAACATGTAAAATCATAAGATCACATGACATAATATGTAAAATGTATAATGAATAAAAGCATAAGGTAAAAAGCCTAAGTGTAACAAGTAGAATCGTAAAATGATATGATTTTGTCAAAAGTAAAATGACATGAAAATGTGAAAAGTAACATGAAAATAAGAAGTTATATAAAAAAGGACCAAAATGAAAGAAAGTAAAAGTTTGGGGTCAAAACGGTAGATTATCCCAAAGTATAAGCCAAACGGGTCATAATAGTGAAAATGACATGGAAATATAACAAATATAGTGAACATGAAAATTTAAATGAAAAAGTACTTACATGAAAGAAGATAAAATGTCTAAGGACCAAAACGTAATTTATCCTGAAAATAATTAGTCGAGAGACTAATTGATAAATTATAAGATCAGGAGTGAACAGATGTGAAAATGTAGTAAATAAATAACAAAATTATAACTAAGTGTTAAAGGAAGGACCAAATAGTAATTTGCTTAAAGTTTAGGGTAAAACCGTAACTATACGTGAAAGTACATTAATAAGTAATATGTAAGTGAAATATGAAATTGAAATGACAAATATATAAAGAATTAAAAGTTCAAGGAATAAAATGTAATTTGCCATCAAAATGCTAAAACAAGGACTAATATGTAATTTGTAAGCCAAATAATGATTTAGAATGAAAAGAGAAAGAAATTAGTGGCAATTCCGTAAATAAAGTCAAAAGAAGGGCAAAAATATAATTTGTCCTGAAACTGATAAAATAGGGACTAAACGGTAATTTGTATATGAAATGATAGATTAAATGAATAAAAATGATAAAATGAACGATTAATGGATTTACATGCAATGTAAAGATGTAATACGAATTAATATGTAATATGATTATGAAAGTAAAAGTTTGAGGACTAAACTGAAAATGTACATGTCAAGAATGTAGAGAAATGTACAAGGAATATTAGTATGAGAATAGAAAAATATAGTATTATATGATTAAATGAGTGAAATGATAAGCTAATAAGGATTGAAATGGAAGTTTGAGGACTACATGGCAATTTAGACGCCATTAAGTAAATAAAGATGATATTTGTAATTAAATGCAAATGGAATGGAAAAATAGTGATTAGTTAAATGGAAGGGTAAGCTAATAAGTATTGAATAAGTTAAGGGGCTAAGTTGTAAATTGCCCATAATAAGGTTAAATAAAAGATTGTAGTGCAATATGGCACCAAGTGATGTTCTAGTGAGTGATTTAAATGAACCTAAGAAAGTAATTAAGGAATAGTGTATTTTTCTGCATGTGTATATGTATAAGTTAGACATGGAAATTATTAGATTCGTAATTGCCACTGAGCTATTTAATTCTCAATACGTAGTTTATTTGACTGCGTGTAGGTACCGAGTAAGGCGTCTATGGAGCAGACACACCACCAGCTTTGACGTCAGACCGAACCTGTAATGCTCCAATACCTCTTGGGAGGATATCGAGGTTACCACACACTCACAAACACATACAATACAATATCATTATTCTATAGCAGAAATATAAAAAAATAAAATAAAATCACAAGCCACACATGTAAACGAAACTTCATTACTTATATCATTTATTAACATCATTCTACAAACATTACATGAGCATCTCTAAAACATTTACATTTGGCTTAAACAAAAATATGCTTTACATATACATTTCACTATCCTTAGAAAAATAATCATGCCATATACAAAAAGAACTCTATAAACAGCTCTAACTCCTAGTGGCTTGCAGATGCACAAAACTCTAAACTGAACCGAACCTGCAACCTACACGGGAAAACACTCATACTAAGCGATAACATTTAGTGGGGATAAATAGAGGCAATAGACTTTTACCGAAGTCACAAACATAATACAATATGCATAACAATATAATCATGATTAACTCATAATAACATATGATGACATGCAACCATTCACACATATAACCTCTAGCTTTGTCCATTTGCATATACAATAGAAGAAAGTTGGGTCCTATATCTTACACATATATTCATATGCATGTACAAATATCATATTGTAGCGTTGTATAAAGTATAAACATATAAAAGCCTCCACTACAACTCTTATACAATACAGAGTATTTAATAGCCTGAATTCACATGAATAATGGATTCGAGCACTCTGGATACTGTTTAGCAGTATCACTCCTCTAGAGACCTAACTCAAACCATTTGATACACAAGGTATTCAACATCTAGGCACAAACGGTGCCACTCTGGCAGCTGCACTCTAACCCTTTATGAGCATGCTCATCTATCCACTACCATGACCATTCAGGCTTATATATATAATCTTATACACTAAATAATATAATTATCATGTACTCAAGTATCTATTCGAAACAGTATACATCAGCTCAATTCATGTATTAACTAAGCAAAGATGGGCATGTATATACACTCATGATGAGTAACATCTATATAACATGCTCGTACAACATCTTAGATTCTAGGTACACTCCATATACCAATAGATCATGTAACGTCCCGAAAAGGGCTAGTCGGAATTTGCATGCAAATCGGATAATTAAGGATATTTTAGTAATTGTGCATAAGGAAATTTGAGTTATTGAGGACCTAATTGAAGAATTAAGCAAAGTTTTAAAGTGAGGAGTTTATTTAGTGAGTAATGTGTTAACTAAGCAAAGATGGGCATGTATATAAACTCATGATGAGTAACATCTATATAACATGCTCGTACAACATCTTAGATTCTAGGTACACTCCATATACCAATAGATCATATAACGACCAGAAAAGGGCCTAGTCGGAAGTTGCATGCAAATCGGATAATTAAGGATATTTTGGTAATTGTGCATAAGGAAATTTGAGTTATTGAGGACCTAATTGAAGAATTAAGCAAAGTTTTAAAGTGAGGAGTTTATTTAGTGAGTAATGTGTATGGTACCGAGGATTAAGTGTAAAGTAAAAGATTTGGATTCTTGGGTCCTATAAGAGCATGCCATGTGGACTTGGTGGTTGGGCATTTAATGCAAAAGGAAAAGAGAGGGAAGGGAGGGGTAGAAAAGGGAATTAGCTTCCCGTGGAAGCTATGTTTTCCCTCTTGGCTTGCTCAATTCCCATTCCTCTCTTCTCTTTCTTTTCATCTTTGATGCTCTTCATCTTTGCTTCAGTTGGTGCTTCAACCTTTGAGTAGGATTTTTGAGTTTGAGCTGGGTTTTGAAGAGGTAAGTGCTTGGGTTTTGACTTGGGTCTCTTCTTCTTCTTCTATTCTATTTTCTGGTTTGGAAGGGTTAATGTTTGGTTTGATTTAAGTGTGTATTTTGGCTGGGTTTTGTGCTAAAATTGGAGGAAAGAAGGAAGAGCAAAGGAAAAGAGAAAGTGGTGTCTTGAAGAGTAGTGGATTGAAGCTTCTTTTGTCAGGTTTGGGAGCTCTGTTTGGATGTGTTAAGTTTGGGAGTGTTTTTCCCTTTTCTCTTTGGATTAAGTGTGTGTTGTGCTTTAATTTATGGAGATCTTGAGTGTTAAATTATGTGTAAATGCATGTATTTGATTGAGTTGGATTGTTGGTTTGGCATGATTCAAGTTGTAGTGATTTGCATGTAAAGTTTTAAGAGTGAAATAGCATGAGTTAGTGTAAACTTTGGTTTACATGTTCTTGTGACTGGCTTGTGATTTCTTATTTAAATGAGTGTAAATTTAGTGTATATTGATGATAAGCATGTCTTGGTATGCATTTGAGTGATGAGGTAAGTGTTAGTGCATGATTGAGTGGATTTGAGTATTGGTTGACTTGGGAAGAAGTGCAGTGAAGTACAGATTCTGGATAATTTGCATCTCTGTCGCGACCGCAAAAGAGTGCAAAATGGCCTTTTTGTTGCTGAGGAGCCCTCTGTCGCGAGCGCGATGTAAGTCGTGAGCGTGACAAAGAGCTCAGTAAGCAAAGCCCTAGGGCGAGCGTGCCTTCGAGTGCGAACGCAAAGGGGAAGTGCCCGGTCTCTGTCGCAAGCACGACAAAGCTCGGTAAAGTGAGCATCTGCCGAACTGTACTTTGTCGCGAGTGCACGACAGGGTACCCTATGCTCGGTCGCGAGCACGACGCATGTCGCGATCGCGACAAAGGCCCTTCATGCCTGCCCTATTTTCTGAATTGATTCTTTTTGTCCCACTTTGCATGGTTTCACATTATTGCACGGTACATGGTTTTGCTCATGCCTTGATGATATTATGGTTTTAGCTTTTGTATTAATAATTGATGATGTGATAGTGTTTTGACTTATAATTTTTGGTACTATCAAGTGATATGCTTCGAGTGAGTGAGTTGAGGCTGAAGTGTCATAGTAGTGGATAGATAAGCATGCTTATAAAGGGATAGTGAGTGCAGCTGCCTATGTTGCCCTGTTTGGGCCTTGCAATGACCCCGCTTAGGGTCTAGTGATTAGTGATAGTGTTGAGGCTTCGGTCTCCACTTTTGATACTATTCGCAGTGTACCTTGTAGTGTAGTGTTCTCGTATCCACCACCACTGAAATTCAGGCTATGGTTTGAAGTGTTTGGCATTTTGCTTAGTGAAGTGTTATGATTATTGAGTTATTTCAGTTAGTGTAATTGTTTTATGCATGCTGCTATTAAGCTCTACTTTCTTATAGTCAATATGACTTTTATATCTCTATTTCTGATACTTAGAGAACTCAGTCTGTTGATGCTTATTTATATATGTATCTGCATGATATTATTGTATAGTGCTCTTTGTCTTTGTTCCTCCCCACTAAGCGTTATCGCTTAGCATGGGTTGTTTTCCTGTGTAGGTGGCAGGATTTTGGTTCTGTTCGAGTCGCGCACCTATAGGTCGACCACATAGGAGTAGAGTTTTGTTTTATTTTTTATACTCCTCCTGTATTCTTTTTTTACATAATTTTGTTATTGCATATATATGAATTTCAGAGCGTATAATATATGTAATTATACTCATGTATGTATTATGAAATTTTTGGATATTGTATATAATATATTTTGATTATATGTTAAGATTATAAGATTTATTATTGTTATTATATGCTTCTGCTTATACGCATGTATGTATGTACCGTGAGTGTCGCGGTAGCGCTCCGGTATCCTTCCAACGGGGGTATCGGGGTGTTACAAATCAAACATATGATTTAGGTATTCATGTATGCTAACACAACTAAGCTTTACTATGAATGGTCACACATATTGCAATACAATATTACACATAAGTAAGAAAAAAGACTTGTATTCAAAACTCTGAACAGTGTTGCACTCATGATAGAACCGAAGATACACTGCTGTCACGCTCGCGAGCAATGTCACACTTGCGACAGAATGCCAAAATGGATTCTGTTGCGCTCGCGCTGAATCTTTCGCTCGTGACTAGACTCAGCAAGGCAAACTTTGCCAAAAAAGGGCATTCTGTCTCGCTTGCGATAGAACCTGAATTTTGTGTTCAAGCTCCCAGCTACACAACTCTCATGCACTGACTTTACACACCTAAATATATAATCACATGCATAACTTCAATATGATACTCAAGCTAAAATCCAGTCGAATGGGCTATCAATCATAACTTGTAACATGCGCTATTATCATGCATATGACCATCAAATCTCATGACCACTTCAAGTGACTCATCAATAACCAATTATATTTAAATTAACAACTAAAAGAGCTGTTGAACTATAACAAGGTTCTCGAATACCCATCTACCCAACATGAAACTAATAACAAATGAAGCAATGCAAAACTCAACAAATCAAACATACATCTATCAAGAAAATAACTAAATCCAAAACCTCAACAAAATAAAGCCTTATTCACTCTCTACCAGCTCAAATCTTTTCCTTGCCCTTGTCTTTCTTCTTGTCAGCAGCTTCTCACACAAAACCATCCAAAACAAACACTTAATCCAACACTCAAACTACTTTAAATAAAAAAATAGAAATGGAAAGAAAAAGGAGAATAACACTAAGAAACCAACCACACTTACCTTCTCAAGTCTCTTACTAAACTCTTTAAACCAATCCAAACTCAAAGCTTAACTTATGATTATCAAATGGAGGAGAAGAAGGAACAAGAGAGTAGATGAAGAAGGAAGAAGAACAAAAGAGGAAACAAAAGAACGAAGAGGGAAAAGAAGGGAAGACAGCCGGCCAACTAACAAAATAATGGCCACCAACCCTATTAACTCTTTATTTAAAGCATAAAAGTGCTGACATGTCACTCCCTCAAAATGCCACATGTCAAATTCTAATCAAAATCCCACTAAGTCCTTAGCTAATTCCCTTAAAGTCCCTCAATTAAAAATCTTTCCTTTGTGAACTTATTTCTCTTTTAATTATATCCCTACTAACTCACAATATCAATAATTGTACAATTACTTTTGTACCCTTGCTATACAATTGATACTACAAATGTTTTTTTTATTCAAATGTATATGAATGTTCTATGCTATTAGAATAGTTAGATGTAATGTTTGATATTATTGTATTGGATTAGTTACATGGATTGGGCTGAAATGATTATTGAGATATAAATGTTGTGCCCTTGAATTGTGATGTGTTTTAGCTGAATTGCAGGTTTTGGGTAGTTAATGCTATAGATGTTATGTTGCCCAATTTTGATTAATTGAATAGTGTCAGTGGCATGTATATGTAAGAGTTTAGCATTGATGTATATGAAACATGTTAGTATTGATTATGTATTGTGAATGTGACATAATATGGACATAGTGAATGTGATAGAGTGTGATCGAATGATGTAACACGTTAAATGTCTTGATTGGACTGGATGGAATGAGAATGTCAGTGACATGAAAGTGTAAAAGGATAAATGATTTTATAAGTTTAAGGAAAAAATTTACCGGAATTGTCATATGCATCGATTAGATAGTTACATAGCGACACCCGATATACATACCAATTGTGGGTATGGAGCATCAAATGTATATAATTGCGGTGGACTATATGGTTTATGATTTATACATATGTTAAGTTTGAATTTTTCAAATAGTGCTATGTATGAACTGTTATATTATTGTTGTTTACCTGTAAGTATTATTGATATTGGAATGGAGAAAAAAAATTCACTGAATCTGATAAGTGCATTTCAGTGTATTCTAGTGTAGTGTGCGACATCTGATATCCATACCATTTATGGGTTTAGGGTGTTACATTCCCCGAGAGGATAATCAAATAGTGAATGCTTTGGCTACTTTGGTTTCAATATAGGATAATTGAAAAGGGTTAAAAATGAAGCCAATAGTTTTGAATAGCATCAACAAACCTGTCATGAGGAGGAGTAATTCACAAGTTAGGCATTAGAGATAGAATATGAGCATTCGTGGTTTTATGACCTTCAAAATTATGTAGACAGTGGCCTGTATCCTGAGAATGCTTTAGACAAAGACAAAGAAGTCCTACAAAGATTAGCTACAACCTTTATCCTCTTTGATGGTACTTTGTACAAATGAAAGTCAAAGTGGCATCTAGCTTTGTTGCCTCACCAAAGCAAAGTTAGATAAGGTTATGGAAGAACTGCATGAAGGTATCAATGGGTCGCACATGAATGATCTCCATTTCGCCAAGGTAGTTATTCGACAAGTCTATTATTGGCTCACGATGGAGATAGAGTGTATTTAATATGTTAACAAATGCAGCTAATGGCAAGTTAATGCAAACCTGAACCACCTACCTACTTCTAAACTACATAATCTCTCATCACCTTGACCATTTGCCGCCTGGGGGATCGGCATCATCGTTGAGATCAACTCCACTACTTCTAACAAACACCAGTTTATTATGGTAGCTATTGATTACTTTTTCAAAAGGGTTGAGGCTAAATCATTTAGTGAGCTAGGGCCAAAAGGTTTTTAGAAAAAACCCTCATTTACCATTATGAAGCCCTTTTCGTATTGTCTCAGATAATGGTGTTTCGTTCCAAGGGCAAGCCAAACACTTGTTGGAGAAGCATGCAAGCCAGTGTTTAGGTCAATATGCAAGCCAGTGTATGGGTCATTGTGCAAGATAGTGTACGAGTCAGTATGTAAGATAGGGTATGTGTTAGTATGCAAACCAGTATACGAGTCAATGTTCAAGCCAATATGTGACAATGTGAATATCTCCTAAGTGTAACACCTTACACCCGTAAGTAATACGGATATCAGATGTCAGAACACTGCACTAAAATACACTGTAATGCACTCAATAGATTCAGTAGGATTTTTTTCAACAATAACAATCATATATATATATACACAACAACATAACAGTTCCACTAACACACAATTCATATACTTATACCATACACCCTTACTTTCATCTACTGCAATCGTATACATGCCATGACAGTCCTTCTATCCCAGCTGTCGAATACTTCTTTTGGTCGTCACTACATTTTTGACCACATCGAAATCTACCATAACTTGCATGTAGTAACACTCTACGAGCTGAGCATTAAAAATGTGACACCCTTAAAGTGGCCTAGTTGGATTTAGTGATTTTAATTAGACAATATGGATATGTTGGTAATTTTTTTACAAGTGTAATTAAGGGAAAATGGGTAATTTTACAAGGAAAAGAGGATTTAATTGCAAGGAATTAAAAGTATTAAATTAAAGATTTTATTTAGTGAGTAAAAAGTAATTGCTATGGACCTATTAGAAGATTTTGGAGGAACTGATGGTAAAATGTAATAGTTGGAATAAGTGAACCAATGCATGTGTGCCAAGTGGAGAAGTTAGTGTGTGCATGAGGGTGAGAGAAAAAGGGATTCAGAATTTCTTTTGTTTACTTACTGGAAACTAGCAGATGTGAGATTCTCTCTCTTGTTCTCTCTCCCACGTTAACCACTCTTCTCCTCTTCATTCTCTGTTCTTTCGTTCTTTTTGCATGTGGGATCATCCATTGATTGGCTAGGGTTTTGAGTATTGAAGAGATTTCAAGGTAAGTGGCTGAAAGTTCTTTGGGTTTCTCCTTCTTTTCTCCTTCTACGGGATTGATTGAGTTTTAAGTTTATGTTCATGGGTTAATGGAGTATTGTTTTGTCTGTTTGCAAGCATTTGAAGATAAGAGAAAAGAGAAAGGAAAAGGAAAGGTTGTGGATTGAAGGTTACAGTGGACGTTTTGAACTTCATTAACAGGTTTGGGAGTGTCTGTCTTTTCTCATTTTTTTGGATCCTATTTGCAGTTCTGATGTTAATGTATTTATGTGTGTTTGTATATCGAAATGCATGAGTTACGTAATGTTGTATACATGATTTCAGTAGAAAAAGAATGATGTTGAGTATGCAAATGAGATGTATATGCATGAGTGTGAATGTGAAATCCTGGGTTGTTGACGTTCTGGTATTGCCCTCTGTTTGCATATTTATTGCATGAAAAATGGTTTTGGGCAAGATGGAGTTTTGAATTCTTGATGTACTCTGTTTCCACATTTTCTGAAAAATTCTAGGAACCAGTTCTTCCTTCTAGCGGAGAGAAAGAGGATCACAAGTCGTGAGAGAGGGTCACGACCCGTGACCCTCTTCCCTGGGAAGTCACGAGTCGTGATGGAGAGTCACGACCCGTGACCCTCTTCCTTGGGAAGTCACGAGTCGTGATGGAGGGTCACGACTCGTGACCGTCCCTTCTGCTCTCACGTCACGAGATCTTGTCTCGTGACCTCCCTTAGTGTTGGCGTCACGAGTCGTGAGGTAGGGTCACGACTCGTGACCGCCCTTTTGTGTGACGCTTGCGAGAAGCTAGCGTCACGAGTCACAATTGCCTGTGTGACTCGTGACCGGCCTCTCTTCCTCTTCTGCCCTATTTTGAAAAAACGTTTTAAAGCATATTTTCCAAGGGTTTTTACTACATGATACATGATTTGTCTAATTTGGCCTATTATTTGATAGATTATATGTTCCTAATTAGATTTGTACATAATTATATGTCTTCATCATGATTAAATACATACTGTGTACACGAAATTGTACGTTTATATTTAATTTCTTCTCTATTATATGAATATTATTTTAGAACATGATTGAGTTGTTATTTAAGCCTGAATAGTCATTGTAGTGGATAAGTAAGTGCTTACTTAGGTCAGGGTGTGTGTGTGCAGTTGCTATATGATAAAACTTTATATGCATGTCCGTTTGGATCCTTGTTTCGACCCCGATTGGGTCTATATGAAAATAGAGTGAGACTTCGGTCTCCATATGAAAAATCATGTTTGAGACTCATGTCTCCATATGCTTGGGATACTGTGTTCAATCAATATCTAAATGACCGCATCCACTTCTAAAGAGTATTTTTCAGACTAATCAGGCTATATGTTATTATGTGTTGCATATGTTGAGATGTATATTGAGGATTAAATTTTTAAGATGAGTAAGAATTCATGAATAACTTTATGATATGTACCTTGTGTCTATGTACATAAAAAGGTAAGAAGTATGAATTGAATAGTTAATTGCTTGTAATGTATGTTGATGCATGTCTTGTAGAATTATGAAAATATGCTTATATATAATTTTGATGCCTTTGTTTATTGAATCAAAACTTAATTGCACGTTTATGGTTACGTTAAGTTTAAATTATTGTTGTAAATATTGTATATGCGTATTTCTGTTTGATTTGTTCCTCCCTACTAAGCGTTATCGCTTAGCATGGGTTCTTTTCCCGTGCAGGTGGCGAGTTCGGTTTGGAGTCAGATATCTGCAGGTCGGCCACTAGAAGTCTTTTTGGATGAAGTTTATTTTTGTGTCTTCCGCTGTTATTTTGTACTTGGCCTGTTCATAGCAAAATGAATCTTTTTTAATAGAACAACTATTTTGGTATATGTATTTTTGCTTACAAGCCTTTTGGTAAAACGATATTGTTATGATGAATGTTCAAGGACTTACTATATTATGTATAAAGGTTTCTTTATATCTCATTCTGGTTTTGTCTATTAATGTGTATATGGATTTGTTATCTTTTAACTAAATGAATTTATTTCTTAACTTATTTGAATATATGTTTAAGTAATTGAGTTTGCCCGCGTGGCGCTCCGGTATCCTTCCAACAGGGGTAACGGGGTGCTACAAAAAATATACAGTGGTGGGTACATATCCTAAATTTTCCATAACCAAATCTATATGCATGCACAATCAAGCTTATTTCTGTAATCATGTCTTTTGAACATTAATTAATTACTTTGATCATTTATCATTTTTATATCCTTTGTTGTCTTTTCTATCACTATGCTTTAGCATTTTCAATTCTATTATCAGTGTCACTATTAATTATACTAATACTCTTAACATTTGTTAACATTACTTTATCGGTTCCATTTCTATTATCAGTCTGTCAATTTAACAATCAATTACAGTAATAAACCTTGATATTACTTTATCTATATTTATAATCTTTGATCTCTTTCTTTTTGCTTACCACTTATTTACAATATATATTTGAGTATATCATTAGTCTCTTAATCACTTATGAGAACAGTCGTTAATGTTCATCAAGCATTTAACCCATGAAACAACTTCCTTCTCTTTGAAAACCTAAGGTGGCCGAATATGTTCATCAAGATCTACTCAAAATCTTGCTTCCGTTTTACAACATAATTACATAAACATATTCTACACATCCTAAAATACCTATTTGATCCTTTAAACCAATTTAAAAATATCAACTTTACATACCTCAATTTGACACAAACTTTTTCACTTATTTTCTTCCACTTCTAGCACTCCAAATGAGCTCTAATCATCACCATCAGATTCTAGAGAGGCTAAATTTTGCTTAGGGGGCTTTGATTTGGGGAGAGATGGAGAGAAAATGGAAGAAAAATGGAGAAAAAGGGAAGAAATTCACTTTGGCCAAAGGAGGAGAGGAGAAGGTCGGTTTCTCTAGGGATTTCTCTAGACAAAATCTGGTCTTGAGGGGTTTATATAGGCTGAATTTGAACCGAACCGGTCCAACCGGTTTGAACCAAAATTTAGGTTTTTAGGCCAAAATTCACTATTCCATAATGACTATAACTTCCTCAACTTATTTTCACTCCCAACTAATTTCGTCATTCGTAGAATATGAAAAATAGCCTCCCTGCAAAATTTCAACTCAATCAGAGTCCGTTTGGTTCCCGGTTCACTCAAACCGGTTCGATTCAATACTATTTTGTTCTGCTGTAATTCACTAATCTATTACTGTTAAAAATTCCTAAAAATTATTTTAAGCCATTATAAAACCCACAATACCACCTTTAGACCTCATTTACTATTTTTAAAAATTAACTCAAAGTTTTGTCAAACTCTTGTTTAATTGGATCGAACTAGTGGCAAACTTCAACTTAACTTTTGGAGGCTTATATGATCTCATTTTCACTCCAAATTTTACCACTAAACTCCTGAGAGTCCACATATCAATATTACTAAATAAAAATTTTCCAGCAACTGCTGTCATTTTCAGCTATATGGCTACCCCGAGGTCACCCATCTCAGAATCGCTATGCCTCGAGCACACTTAACATTTTAACTCTACTGTAATTAAAGGTGCTCAAGCCATCACTCTATAATAGAATCACATTTCAGACTCTATAGAATTCACTGAATACTGCTAAACTAGTATTTGGGCCATTACAATTCTCCACCACTAATAAAAATTTCGTCCTCGAAATTTTCCTTATGTACCACAATCACATATCACAACCATTATGCTGTGGGGGCATTCAATTCAGGAAATTCATTTACTTTACATCAGCTATCGTACTTTACATTCTCTTGTTTCCTCAGATACTTTAAATTCTATGAACTTAGACTATCCTTATGTTTCCTCAGATACCTTTACTCACTTCTATCATCAATATCTATTCATTCCAAGTATATGTATCACTTCGTCCTCATTACATTATCTCCGATCTTAGGACCGCCTAAACCTTTACTCTGATACCAATAAAAATTGTAACACCTTACACCCGTAAGTAATATGGATATCAGATGTCACAACACTGCACTGAAACACACTGTAATGCACTCAATAGATTCAATAGGATTTTCTTTTTTCAATAATAACAACCATATATATATATATATATACACAATAACATAACAGTTCCACTAACACACAATTCATATGCTTATACCATACATCCTTACTTTCATATACTGAAATCGTATATGTGCCATGCCAGTCCTTCTATCCCTACTGTCGAATACTTCTTTCATTCATCACTACATCTTCGGCCACATCGAAATCTACCATAACCTGCGCGTTGAGCAATAAAAATGCCCAGTGGTGGATACATATCCTAAATTTTCCATAACCAAATCTATATGCATGCACAATCAAGCTTATTTCCGTAATCACGTCTTTTGAACATTAATTAATTACTTTGGTCATTTATCATTCTTATATCTTTTGTTGTCTTCTCTGTCACTATGATTTAATATTTTCAATTCTATTATCAGTGTCACTATTAATTATACTAATACTCTTAACATTTGTTAACATTACTTTATCGGTTCCATTTCTATTATCAGTCTGTCAATTTAACAATCAATTACAGTAATAAACCTTGATTGTACTTTCTCTATGTTAATAATCTTTGATCTCTTTCTTTTTGCTTACCACTTATTTATAATCTATATTTGGAGACATTATTAGTCTCTTAATCACTTATGAGAACAGTCGTTAATGTTACTTTTGCAACACCAATTTATCATTCAAATTTTCTTTAAGTCCTTAACCCTTCCTTTACTTTTTCTTTTAATTACACTAACTCTTAGCACTCACATTACAATCTATTACTATTACATTTACATTTATTATTTCCGACTATATTTAATTAAACATTTTTAACATTCTAGTTTAACAAGTTACACAATTAATTTTATCACTCTTTTATGAAGTTTCATTTAATAATCATGCACTATAATTTAATTCACTAAAGTCCTTTTAAGAAAACGACTATAATTAATGTACAACTTAGTCCTCTACATTTGCCATAATTACGATTTTATCCTTTTATTCCTTTTAATTGACATTATCATTATTAGTTTTATCAATTTCTATTATCATTCCCTAATTTACCAACGTATAACCATTTCAATGTTCTCATAATTTCACTTAATACTTCATTTCTTTATCAATTTACATTTAAGTCCTAGCACTAACCTTATTTTGGTCAATTACATTTAAGTCCCTAATTTTTCACGTATTTACAACAATGCCACTAATTTACCTTTTTGCCCTTTAACGCCACTTATTTACAATTACATCATTATCTTAATCTCAATTAAGTTACAAACACATCCATAATCATCATGTTTATATATATATAAATCAATTAAAACCATTATACATCTAATAATTATCCATACAACAATATTCTATAATCCTTGATTATTTATTCACTAATTATCAATTACGCGTTTATTACCTATATCATTGAATAATTACACTTCAATCCCTTAATTAGCAACACTATTGTAAATTTACAATTAGGTCCCTAACTTTTTATCAAATTATGATTTTACCCTTAACTTCCTCATAATTACACTTATACCCTTATCTACCTTTATTCTTTCATTTAATTCATTTTTCACATGCTATGCACTTATACTATTAAATAATTACAATTGATCATTAAAATCACTTATTCATTCATATAGTTAAATTACTAACTATTTACACTTTAGTCCTTCAATTAACCTTACAATTTCAAAAATTACATGTAGGTCCTCATCTTTTTCAATAATTACGATTATATCCCTTATTTTCTCTTAATTACCAAAATGCACTTATTTACACTTATTTTCCATCTTAATCATTACATAACCTACAAAATTACATTTTAGTCCCTAATTTACCATTTTCATGTCAAATTACCATTTAGTCCCTATATTTCAATTTCTTTACACCATTATCATTCTAATTACACTTTTCACCTAATTTACTCCATTTTAACTATTAAGTGTAAAATTATAGTTTTATCCCTAAACTTTTTAATTCTTTCAAATTAGTCCCATTTTTACTTATTTTCTTATTTATCACTATTTTAATCAATTTAATTGCATATTTACCATAATGCCCCCAAACTTTAATCAAATTACAATATTGCCCTTCTTTTTTCTTTTATTTACAATTATGCCATTAATTAACTATATTTCCATGCTTAATCACTACTTAACTTATAAATTATAATTAATCCGCTAACCAATAATTTTACAGTAAATTATGTTTTTGTCCTTAAACTTATTATTTTCTTTCAATTTAATGCTTTCTGCACACTTTTTCACCATATATCACAATTAATCTCAATTTAATCATTTTCTTTAAATTTTGCCCCTAGTAACACCCAATAGTTATCACTAGACTGGATATGCGAGGCTGGACTCTATAGCCCTAACCTATCGAAGTGGCCACTAGGGGGCCAAATTTCACTACGGCAGTGCCGGAGTGGCACTAGGGTGCTAAATTACACTCCAACGACATTACACTTACACTTTACACTATGCTGACATTTATAAATAGACCGTCATTCGTCTATAATTGCAAGGTCATGACTCGCTACCGCGGCATACACTGACGTCCCTATGGCTAGCCATCTATATCCTGAACTAGATTTACTACCAGATCACTAAGGGCAATACATAATCATCATTCAATTCACTTTTCCATTCCATATACCCATTGAATAAATTCCGCAATATTATACAATATAGTACAGTTTCATTTTGTTTTCATTCTTTTCCATCAATTCCTTTCCAATTCACTCAATATTCAATCTTAACTCATACATACTATGAGTTCACATAAATGTACACTTATTTTATCACTTTCATGGTAAACATAATACAATATCACACTTTATATATATACAATTATACTCTATTAATTTCAAATAAACACACATACACTTATTTTTCATTCTTTATTCATTTTATGCCATTATTATAAATAAATAATCAAATTACATATCATTTAAAACATGTTCACCATTCAGCCAAGTTAACTTTCATTAACTACAAGTTATTCTTTTCACATTAATCACTCATTTAGCTGTGTTACATGATAAATTACTTAGATATACTTCATTTTAGTATTTTATTAAAAAACATATATGATTACCATGTTAAATACCATTCGGCCTAATCATTGCTTCAACCTTAAGTTCACGTTTTCTTGCTTTACCCATTCCTTTAATTAGATACCATGTTAAACAATATCTAAACATCATTTATAAGCCATAACAATTTAGTATACATGAAGTAAACCTGGTTATACCATTCGGCCCAAGTGTGAACACTCCACCAAGGCTTTATCCTTCAAATCTAAGTATTCAAAACATCATTATTAACCTTCCTAAATATGACTATAAGGTTAAATTCAATTATACATGCATATTTTTCATACTTTATGTTTAGATATAACCTAAAATCATGCTTTTTCAATAGAAAGAGGAGGATATTGTATCCATTAACCTTATTTTCTTGTTCTCCACTCCTTGGACTTCCTTTCCATAGCCTTTAACCCATGAAATAACTTCCTTCTCTTTGAAAAACTAAGGTGGCCAAATATATTCGTTAAGATCTACTGAAAATCTTGCTTCCTTTTTATAATATAATTACAAAAACATACTCTTGAAATCCTAAAATACTTATTTGATCCTTTAAACTAATTTTAAAATATCAACTTTACATACCTCAATTTGACACATAAACTTTTCCACTTATTTTCTTCAACTTCTAGCACTCCAAATGAGCTCTAATCACCACCATCAGATTCTAGAGAGGTTAAAACTTTCTTAAGAGGCTTGGATTTAGGGAGAGATGGAGAGAAAATAGAAGAAAAATGGAGAAGAAAGGAAAAAATTCACTTTGGCCAAAGGAGGAGAGGAGAAGGTCAATTTCTCTAGGTATTTCTCAAGAGAAATATGGTCTTGAGGGGTTTATATAGGCTGAATTTGAACCTAATCGGTCCAACCAAAGTGGTCCAACTGGTGTAAACAAAAATTTAGGTTTTTAGGCCAAAATTCACTGTTCCATGGTGACTATAAGTTCATCAACTTATTTTCACTCTCAACAAATTCTATCATTCTTAGAATATGAAAAATACCGTCCCTGCAAAATCTTAGCTCAATTGGAGTCCGTTTGGTGCCCAGTTCACTCATACCGGTCCGATTCAATATTGTTCGGTTCTGCCGTAATTCACTAATCTATTACTATTACAAATTCCTAAAAACTATTTTACACCATTATAACAATACTACCTTTACGCCTTATTTATTATTTTTAAAAATTAAGTCAATTTTGTCAAAACCAAGTTTAATTGCAGCGAACTAGAGGCAAACTTAACTTTTGGAGTCCTATATGACCTCATTTTCACTCCAAATTTTACCACTAAACTCCTGACAGTCCACATATCAATATTACCAAAAAAAAATTTCCAGTAACTGCTGTTATTTTCAGCTATATGGCTATGCCGAGTGTGACGCGCGCCGAACCCGATAACCCAGCAAGGGCCCTCGCGTGAATCCGCTTTTGGATTCGAAGGTATGAAGGTTCGCGTCTTTTGATCATGGGCGCCATGAGACATCATCGGTATGCTCCTCTCAATAGAACATTGGGGAGAATAACCTAGCCTATTGATGCATAAAGGCACCTTTGAGGTATTTGGAGTCGCCACCCAATTTGCAAGAAATTGGGAAAAGGTTTCTTACCTCTATTGGTCTAAACCAGAGATATGGTGTCCGGAACTTCCCTCTTATTCATACTTTGGTTAAATATAAATCGGTTCTTAACTTCTTAAAATTATATCTCTCACCTCACACGATCAATGCATTTAATTTAAATAGCGCATTTCAAGCATACGAAAGCGGTAAAAGGAAAGCAATAGATAAAGCGATAAAAGAAAGCGATAAACACGCAAGCACGCAATTACAAGAGAAATAGGGGCAGAATACAACCCCGTCGAAAGGAAATCAAAGATGTGAATGGGGACGGAATACAATCCCCAAAAGATAAATAAAGTTGCCCCAAAAATTAATTACAAGGGCCCAAAGGAAAATAATGTACATAAATTTAAAACACTCACGCAAGGTCAAAACAAAAGACATGCATAAATCGGGACATTATTTTAGGAACATTGGTTCCCTCACATTTATTTGAAGAGGGTTCAAAGAGTCATTTTTGATCGTTTGAATGAAAACCGGGATGAGTGATCCCATTTTGTAGAAAATTGACTCTTCGTTTTGATTGTGATATTTTTATTGTTGGGCTAAAACAAGGGACATTGGTCCCAATTTTATTAGTAAAAATCCCGATAGTAAAAATATTTTTGTGATTTTTTATCGCACGCGTGCACAAATAAAATAATTATTTACAAATGAACACAACAAAAAGATAGAGAATCAGAGAGATCTCACCGAACCGATGTGATCCTCCGCGCGTTGCGACCCATCCGGGGAGCCGCGGGGATACTCACATAACCCGACTCAAGTTAAATCTCAGACAAAAAATAATATCAAAAATATTAGTAATAATTCTAAAAATTAAATCGAGTAAAGACGAAATAGATATTGGGCAAATTAATTTAATGAACCAGATAATTTACATGCAAGGTAAATTAAAATAAGTCATGGCAAAAATGAGGGTAGTGATAAAATAATGACAACAGTAACAAGAATATTAGAAAATAATAATAATAATAATAATAATAAAGGTAAAAAAAATATCAGTGCTAATATTAATATTGATGATAATAATAATAATAATAATAATAATAATAATAATAATAATAATAAATAAATAAATAAATAAATAATGGTAGCACAAATAGTATCAAACGATAATGACATAAATAATTCTAACATCTAATAAGATTACAATAATAATAATAATAATAATAATAATAATAATAATAATGATAATAATAATAATAATAATAATAATAATAATAATAATAATAATAAAGATGACAATAATACTAAGAGATTAATGAAATAATAATAATAATAATAATAAGATAGTTGAAGCAGAATGTTAATAAATAATAATAATAATAATAATAATAATAATAATAATAATAATAATAATAATAATAATAATAATAATAATAATAATAACAATATACAATATATAACAACTATGTTAATGACAAACTATATTAACAACAACAAAAATAATTATTAACGGTAGTAATAATAGGATAAATAATGATAAAAGTAATAATAGTTGAACAGAATAATAATAATAATAATAATAATAATAATAATAATAATAATAATAATAATAATAATAATAAGAGAAAGGAGAGGTGGCGGCAAACTTAACCAAAAGGAACCCACACAAAACAAATTAATGATTAAATTGGGATATTAACAGTGGCCACACAAGGGAAATACTAGAAGAAGAACATGAAATTAATTGTGAAAGGCAAGAAAAATTAACAACAAATAATATATAGATGAAGATGAACAAGTAAAAATAATAATATACAAATAAATAAATGAAATTAGTCCAAGTGTTTACCCTCAGAATTTTTAGATCGGAAATAAGATGTCTCAATCTGTTCCCCTTGTCGATTTTTGATGATGATAATATTCGAAACAAGTGCGAAAATATGTGTTTTAGTCAAATTAGTTCAAGAAAATATTTTTGGTGGATTGAATAAGCCAAGAAAATTAATTTTCCTTACTTAAATCAACCAAAGATTAAATATTTTGTGGTAACAAAACTAAAATTTGAGAGGAAAAACTTGAAGATTTTTGAAGAATAAAATTTTTAGAAGACAAAAAATGCTCCCTGGAAAGTGAAATCCTAGAGAGAAAAAGCCTAAAGAATTTTTTATGAAAAATTGCCGTCCTTGAAAATGAGGGGAAAATCCTCATTTAATCTTGCCTTGACCAAAAATAGGAAGGGACAAAATATCTTTTTATTTTTGTTTAACCCGAAAAAGCATGAAATGGTGAAAGACTGAAGAAAATCAGACTGAAAAAAAAAACAGAAAAAAGAGGACAGGCGACAGGTCGCGCGAAGAAGGGCACAGCGCGCGCGGGGACAGTCGCGCACCTGCACGAGGGGCAGGTGGTCGCGCGGTGGCCAAACGGCCACCGCGCGGCCACTTTGCCCAATTCACAATAGGGTCGCGTGATGGCCACTTTGCCATCACGCGACCATCAATTGAATAAGTGGCCACTTTGGCCACTTATTCCACTTCTCACGGCATATATATATATATATATATATATATATATATATATATATATAATTTAATTAATAATTTTTTTTTTTTGAAAAAAAAACCTTTTAAATTCCTTTTTTTTTTCAATTAAAGTAATTAACTAATTTAATAATTAATTCCCTTTTTTAATTAAATCAATTACTTAATTTATTCAATTAAATTAAGAAAACTAATTTAATTCCCCTTTTTTCAATTAAATTAATTAATTAATTTAATTCAATTAAATTAAATAACTAATTTAATTTTTTTGTTTTATCAAAAATAACACTTTTCCGATAATATTATTTTTGGAATAAAGATTAATAATAATAATTATTTTTTTTATGATAAAAAAAACGAGTGTCTCGACAAGGGAAGCATCATTTTTTACACCTTTACCTGTGAGTCGGTATCATTTTCATCATCGGGTAATTCTGATCTTGGACCGCCTCAGGACCCGGTGTCTACAGTTGCCCCCAATTTTGGGGAACTCTAGGACATAGGTGCCTAAGTGAGCCAAAATTCAGAAAAGAAAGGAAAGAGGCGCGTACCTGAGGCGGCTGTCTTCCCGAACTGGATGAAGCTGCTGTGGGTAGTTACCGTCTGTTCGCCGACGTGTTAACCCCTATTATTTTTGCATCTAACCTTTGCAGTGTCTAGCCTTGTTGGTGGAGATATACTCATGGAGGATAAAGCTCCGAAGAGATTGAGAATGCCTTGCGGAGATGGACTTAAAGATAATGCTCCGAAGAGACTGAGAATGCCCCGTGAAGGAGGACTTAAAGATAATGCTCCGAAGAGACTGAGAATGCCCCATGAAGGAGGACTTAAAGATAATGCCCCGAAGAGACTGAGAATGCCCCGTGAAGGAGGACTTAAAGATAATGCTCCGAAGAGACTGAGAATGCCCCGTGAAGGAGGACTTAAAGATAATGCTCCGAAGAGACTGAGAATGCCCCGTGAAGGAGGACTTAAAGGTAATGCTCCGAAGAGACTGAGAATGCCCCGTGAAGGAGGACTTAAAGGTAATGCTCCGAAGAGACTGAGAATGCCCCGTGAAGGAGGACTTAAAGATAATGCTCCGAAGAGACTGAGGATGCCCCGTGAAGGAGGACTTAAAGATAATGCTCCGAAGAGACTGAGAATGCCCCGTGAAGGAGGACTTAAAGATAATGCTCCGAAGAGACTGAGAATGCCCCGTGAAGGAGGACTTAAAGATAAATTTTTGAGGAGACTGGGGGTGCCTGTTGGACAAGGACTTAAAGGTAATGCTCCGAAGAGACTGGGAATGCCTTTTGAGCAAGGACTTTGAAGGTAATATTTTTAAGATATTGAGGATGCCTGTCGGATAAGGACTTAGAGATAATGCTCCGAAGAGAGTGAGAATGCCTTGTGAATAAGGACTTGAAGATAAAGTTTTGAGGATGCCTTTTGAAGAAGGACTTGAAGATAGTGTTTTAAAGAGATTGAGGATGCCTGTTAGATAAGGACTTAGAGATAATGCTCCGAAGAGACTGAGAATGCCCCGTGAAAGAGGACTTAAAGATAGTGTTTTAAAGAGATTGAGGATGCCTGTTAGATAAGGACTTAGAGATAATGGGAAGAGTAGGTGCACGTGACAAGTGCTTGTGCTAAGCATGTGCAAAGAATTACGTGTTGCAAGTACGCAAAGATCATGGGCACGAACTGTGTGCGAAGAATTTCTTGTGCAAGATATATATAAAGTTCATGCATGCGTGAATGCATGTTGGGCATCGTCATATAAAGTATGCCTGAGGCGGTCGCTTTCCCGGACTGGATGGCACTGTTGCAGTTTTCAGTGTGTTGGCTATTGTTGTAGCGGTAATGTCGTGATCATGCAAACCCTCCGTGGAGTGGTAGTACCGTCATCAAGCAGCTTGTTCTGAAGTGGTAGTACCGTTGCCGTGCAAACCTTTATGTGATTTGAAGTAGTGGTGCTGTCTATGAGCCCTTTGGTTGATTGTCTGTTTTGATTTGACGATTGAGCTGATGTTGGATTGATGTCGTCGCTCGCCTTTTGTGGGTGTTAGTGTTGAGTCTCTCTTTCTGCAAAATTTAGAAGACAAATATGCAGGTATAAATAGTGAGCATGCACGTGAGATGTATGTGTCATGAAGCAATGCAGGATAAGAATTCATCCGAGTGGAATCGGGGGCGTCAGCTGGTTTGGTCATCCGTTGCAGTTGATTTGATGCCCTCTTGGATTGCCTTTGAATTTCATGCCTTTAAGGGATTATGAGGTTCTCCTCTGGTACCTGTAGTCATTATTTGAAGGTAGTGCGTCCCTCGTGGATTTTCACACTAGCTTTTCTTAGCAGGAGATGCGTCCTTATCGGATTTTCACATAACCCTGTGCCTTATTTTTTGCCTGGAATGGACCCAACCCAATCCAGCGGCTTTTATTTATTTTATTTTTTGTAGGGCAGACTGCCTGTCGCCAGGTTTTCACCCTGCCCTTTGGCCTAACTTTTGCTTAGAGCGCCAGTCACGGTTTTCATCTCTAACGGCCTTTTTTTTTTTTTTTTTTTTTTTGGTGTGAGAGAAATTGGAGTTGTTGCGAAAGGTCTTTCGGGTATGGTTGGCATGTGCTTATGTCCCAGATTTTGGCTGTATGAGCTTGGTTTTTTATTAGGAAGGTGCTGCAGGGTTGGCTTATCAGTGGATAGCAAGATGAGTTGACTGAAATGCCTGAGTGGCGAGAGCGTCGGAGGGTAGATAGTAACAGTGTGCTGGTTTTATTGCTGGACCCGGGCAACTTTGAGTGTGCAAGGTGAACTGCTCTGGTTACATCAATATATCTTTGCATAAATGCATATGTTTCAATCTGATTTCATATCACATGATCACTATTTGGCATTAACTCGAAAAAATATGAGACATCCCCTAATCTCGGGATAGATCTTAAGAGCATCAAACTCCTGTTATCAATCAGCCCTCGCGGGTTTTCTTGATTGAATATTTTCTCTCTTTTTTTTTTTTTTTTTTTTTTTAGCCTTTGCCATGGATCCTCTTTCCGTTCGTCAGTGTAGATTGAATTTGCTTTCATCTTCGTCAGCCGGGGAGACCGCCGCTTCTGAGAGTGGTTCTTCTCGGTATCAAAGTCTTGGTCTTAACCCTTGTGCAGACTGGTTGAGGTGATGGGTTCCTTATTTGGGGCTTGAATATGAAGTTTCACGTTTGGCCTTTATTGCTTTGGCGGTTTGAGCCCTGGAATGGTTGTTCAATGGCTGAGCTAGGGTAACAGGTTGGACTTTGATGATTTGGGGTACTTTCATTGGCCTTGGTAGTTCAAGCTTTCGAAATGGTTTTCGTCGGTTGGGATTGGATGGATGGCTCGGGGGTTAGCCCTTTTAGTCCTCTTCAGTAGCTAAAAAGAATGGCGATGTGCAGGCATGTATAGATCAACGGGATTTGAACAAAGCTTGCCCCCCAAATAGCATTCCCTTGCCCCCTATTAATTCTCTCTTTTCTTTACACCCCAATTTTTTTTTGCTCCAATTTTATTTTATTTTATTTTTTTTAATCCCAATTTTTTTTTTTTTTAACAAGCTTTGCTCAAGTCCTGAAGTTTACACATACATGCACTTTTTATCTTAACCACTGGGACTATTGTTGTTCAATTCGGTCGGGCATTAAATTTTGGTAAGAAATTTGGTTATGAGGGTTTTGGATTGTTAAGGGTCAGTCATAATCGATTTTGGAGTACACATTCCGAATGGGTCGAGAGAAAGAAGGTCATATGGCTTGGTGCTGATGGGTTGTATATTCTTCGTGGTGGTCTTGAATCTTATTCGTCCGACTTTTGATGTAGCTCTTTCGAAGTTCAATTCCATTTGGCGGCACCATATGCAACTTGGATGTTGTGGATGCGAAGAAGTGGCTTTCAAAATTTGGTTCGTCATCATGCTGGCAGGCGAAAGTAGTACTGATCTCAAGAACTTCCTTATCAATTTTCAGCATGTCATACCAGATCCGGGCAAAGACTTCTTTTTTTTTTTATTATTATTATCTCTCAAATTTTTATCTCACTTCAGGAGTCATAACAGATGCTATCAAGATTTTATTTGGATTCCCCAAAGTTCCGAGACTAGATGGAGTCGTATTAATTGGGTTAATGTCAAAATGAATGGATGCATCGTGATCATGAGAAATGAAATCAAGGAAATATCGCATAAACAAAACAGAAATTGTTCAACATGTTACAATAACCAAATTGTCCTAAAAGAGTTCTGGAATTGAAAAGCAGTAAGCATTAAAAACATGATCTTCTGCTTGTGGTTTTGGAGGAACATGCCGATGAAGTGGATTGGCCCAGTCACATCTCTGGTGGAAGGATTGCATTGTAGTATACTCCCTTCTTCTTCTCTCTTTTCTCGGGATCCGTGATTTGCTTGGAATCAATGAGGTCTTGAACCCGGTCTCTCAAAGTTCGGCAGTAGTTTGTCAAATGTCCAGTGTGCTGGTGGAATGCACAATATTGATCTGCTCTGTGGTGGGGCTGCCCCTGACTGCTGGCGGGCTTCGCCGGTAATGGCTGCAATAACCCCCTTTTCACTAGCTTCTCAAAAACCCACGACAAGGGTCTACCCAAATCAGAGTAACATCTTTGATTCCTTCTCACTGATGACTCTCCCGCTTTTTTAACATTGCCCTTACAGCCATCTCGGATATTTAGGTTTGCATTTTTCAGAGCATGCGCCTTCACCAGATCTCCATCCTCCTCAAGCATATTGTCATATTCCAGAGTAGGCCTCTTACCACCTCCTTGTCCCACTGGTAAATCAAACGGTTCCTTGCCTCGGGGCTTAGTGGCACTAGGAGATGCCGTGGTTCTCGCTGTATGGGCTATCTCTACAGGGGCCGACTCAACTCGGTTAAAGGTAGCCGCCATCATTCGGGCTTGTAGGACTAGCGCCAGGGCGTCTATTCTCTCCTTAATCATAGTTGTTAACCTCCTTTCGAGCTCCTCAAGCCGTCTATCCATCACTTGGGCCATTGATGCACGAGCCTCCTCAATCTGTCGTGAAAGGCTGGCCATACTCAATTCTTGGTTAGAGCCCTCTTGTTTTTCACCTTCCTCCTCCTCGCTTTCGCCGCTGGACCAACAGCCTATCATTGCCACAAAAGTCTCTCCTTCATCTGCCTCAGGGCCAGTAGTAGTGGCATACCCATTTCCATATAAGTCTTGCAGTACATACCATTCCGGTAAGCCTGAACCAATCATGGCACAATGGGCTGACTTCTCTTGACTTTCTCTCTGCCCAGGATTAATAGCCTGTTTGCCATCGATCAAGGCTTAAATTCGGTCCCTTAAAAGACGACAGTAGTCTGTTCTGTGCCCTGTGTACTGATGATATGCGCAATACCAGTCCGTCCTATGCTTCGGCTTCCCTTGACTTGGGGCGGGCCCAGCTGGCAAGGGTTGCAACTTTCCTTCCTTGATGAGACGGGTGAAGTGCCAAGATAATGGTCTGCCCGAGATAGTGAGATGTTTGGGAGCCATCCCTATAGTAGAAACTTCTGCCACCTTATCATTGCCCCCGTTATCACTGCTGCTTCCCTTATTTTTGCCTGAAGCCACATCTGCAGATCTAGCCACTTTATCTAAATGCTCAGCCTCAACTTCAATGGCTATGTCCTTAAGTGACTCCCAATCTTTGAGTCCCTTCATTTTTAACCCATCCCTCAAATATGGACTAGCATTTCGGATAAATAACCTGATCTGATCTGAGGTATCGAGCTTTCTCTTTATCTCCATCACTCGATTCCTCCATCGGGTCAAGTACTCATGGAATGATTCCCCTGACTTCTGCTTCAGCACTTCTAAATCTTTCAATGTGACCTCTATCTTGGTACTGCAATCATACTGGCCAAGGAATTCTTCTGTTAACAGATTCCAGTCTTCTTTCGCTCCTCGATCCAGCCCATGGTACCAATCCACTACTGGGCTAGCTAAGCTGAGACAGAAATAGTCCACTTTTTGCTTCTTAGTCAACCCTGTACCCTTCATGATCAGGGTGTATTGCTTAACATGTGCAGAATGGTCCGATGTACAATTTTGGCAGGTCTGGCATCTTAAACCTCTGGGGCAACAACTCTCCATCATCCAAATCCACATCTTCAGGGCTCACTCCCTTGCCAGCTGTCAACATGCGGGTGATTGCCTCAATTTGCTGTCTCATACCCCTCATAGCCTCGTCTTCTACCCTGGGTGCTCCACCCCTCACGGCTTGATGGGCTGCTATCTTCTCAACCTCTTCTTCCATTGCGAAATCCTCATCAGGGTTTGGGATCCTTGCTCTTCCGGGTTCAACTGGCATAGCCGTAGCTTTAGGCTCATATACAGGTTGATGGGCAACAACTCCAGCGAGGGGAGCCTCCCCACCAGCAGGTGGTTCGGCTTGCCCTGGAGGAGGGGCTACCGGCGGTTGTGGAGCAACTGGTGCTTGTGGAGCAGGGGGCTGTGCAAATCTTTCGGCTATGGCACCCATCATGTTCACTATCCTCTGTTCAAAATCTTCCAGCCTCCTGGCAAGGTCTTAGGTGGTTAGGTTTTCGGTCTCTTCTGCCATTGAGGATGATTCGCTACTTGTAGAAAGTGACTCAGAATCCCAAACAGGCACTAGTTCTAGCAATTCAAAGGACGAGTTTGCTGTCACTAGTCGATCGTCAGAATCTCTAGTCCACTCAGATGAATCTAGGATGGCTGAAAGATCAAGATCGTTAGAATGATGCATGGATGATATGTATAATGCATGATCGTGCCATGCATACAGTCTTTGATGAATGCGAGATCCATGGACTACCACGGTACGATGGGATGCATGGAAGAAATTACATGCAGGATGGTATGTGCATGTGAAAAATAATATGCAGACGAGAGGATATACACACACACAGCGTGAGATTAAATATACAGGATGATACGCACATGTGAAAAAATAGCATGCAGACAGAAAGATATATACGCACACAGCATGAGATAAGATATTATTATTTGTACATGTATTTATTTTATTGACATGCATGAATGACATGCGATGTATGAGCATGCCGTGCAGTATTCACAACCACATGCAAGCAAATAGATCCTTCCAACCTTATCACTCCCACACACGAGGTCGTGCGGTCTCTTTCCTAGGTGGGCTTCATCCAAGAGTTAACAGGGAACCCATTGGACGCGTATGGTGCACGGTGAAAAACCGACAGCATAACACTCTTAATCTAATGCACATTCGTATGGGTTTTGGCCATTACGTATTTGGGCAATTCAATTAAACCAAAGTGGGCCCAACAGGGCATGAAAGCCTTTGATAAAAGACCACTTGATTTGCTTGATTTTGTTTAATACGTGATGGCCCATATCACAAGCATTGTATTAAGGAACATACCACCTAGGGGAAGTTTCTACTTGCCAGTACATGAGCTTTGGTCAAGGTGATGAATTCTTGGTTACCCAAGCATGATCCTTGCCGACGGGTCTAACTCGTCATGATTATAGCGACCGATCGGGTTATCATTTGATATACCAAAAGGTACAAGGCTTGGGCTGGTGATTATCCCTAACACTTCCCTACAATGAGTGAAAGTAGGGTCGTGCTTCGGGAACGCACCGAGGTAAGAAGGGACCAACTAGCGTAATTCTAAGGCTCTAATATGCAATGCAAATTTTTGAAAAAGAGATATAATTTTAAGTTTTAAAAATCCAATTATATATTTTAACCAAAGCATTTTCGGAGTGAAGTCTCAAACACAAAGTCCCCAGTGGAGTCGCCACTGTGACGCGCGCCGAACCCGATAACCCAGCAAGGGCCCTCGCGTGAATCCGCTTTTGGATTCGAAGGTATGAAGGTTCGCGTCTTTTGATCATGGGCGCCATGAGACATCATCGGTATGCTCCTCTCAATAGAACATTGGGGAGAATAACCTAGCCTATTGATGCCTAAAGGCACCTTTGAGGTATTTGGAGTCGCCACCCAATTTGCAAGAAATTGGGAAAAGGTTTCTTACCTCTATTGGTCTAAACCAGAGATATGGTGTCCGGAACTTCCCTCTTATTCATACTTTGGTTAAATATAAATGGGTTCTTAACTTCTTAAAATTATATCTCTCACCTCACACGATCAATGCATTTAATTTAAATAGCGCATTTCAAGCATACGAAAGCGGTAAAAGGAAAGCAATAGATAAAGCGATAAAAGAAAGCGATAAACACGCAAGCACGCAATTACAAGAGAAATAGGGGCAGAATACAACCCCGTCGAAAGGAAATCAAAGATGTGAATGGGGACGGAATACAATCCCCAAAAGATAAATAAAGTTGCCCCAAAAATTAATTACAAGGGCCCAAAGGAAAATAATGTACATAAATTTAAAACACTCACGCAAGGTCAAAACAAAAGACATGCATAAATCGGGACATTATTTTAGGAACATTGGTTCCCTCACATTTATTTGAAGAGGGTTCAAAGAGTCATTTTTGATCGTTTGAATGAAAACCGGGATGAGTGATCCCATTTTGTAGAAAATTGACTCTTCGTTTTGATTGTGATATTTTTATTGTTGGGCTAAAACAAGGGACATTGGTCCCAATTTTATTAGTAAAAATCCCGATAGTAAAAATATTTTTGTGATTTTTTATCGCACGCGTGCACAAATAAAATAATTATTTACAAATGAACACAACAAAAAGATAGAGAATCAGAGAGATCTCACCGAACCGATGTGATCCTCCGCGCGTTGCGACCCATCCGAGGAGCCGCGGGGATACTCACATAACCCGACTCAAGTTAAATCTCAGACAAAAAATAATATCAAAAATATTAGTAATAATTCTAAAAATTAAATCGAGTAAAGACGAAATAGATATTGGGCAAATTAATTTAATGAACCAGATAATTTACATGCAAGGTAAATTAAAATAAGTCATGGCAAAAATGAGGGTAGTGATAAAATAATGACAACAGTAACAAGAATATTAGAAAATAATAATAATAATAATAATAATAATAATAAAGGTAAAAAAAATATCAGTGCTAATATTAATATTGATGATAATAATAATAATAATAATAATAATAATAATAATAATAATAATAATAATAATAATAATAATAATAATAAATAAATAAATAAATAAATAAATAAATAAATAATGGTAGCACAAATAGTATCAAACGATAATGACATAAATAATTCTAACATCTAATAAGATTACAATAATAATAATAATAATAATAATAATAATAATAATAATGATGATAATAATAATAATAATAATAATAATAATAATAATAATAAAGATGACAATAATACTAAGAGATTAATGAAATAATAATAATAATAATAATAAGATAGTTGAAGCAGAATGTTAATAATAATAATAATAATAATAATAATAATAATAATAATAATAACAATATACAATATATAACAACTATGTTAATGACAAACTATATTAACAACAACAAAAATAATTATTAACGGTAGTAATAATAGGATAAATAATGATAAAAGTAATAATAGTTGAACAGAATAATAATAATAATAATAATAATAATAATAATAATAATAATAATAATAATAATAATAATAATAATAATAATAATAATAAGAGAAAGGAGAGGTGGCGGCAAACTTAACCAAAAGGAACCCACACAAAACAAATTAATGATTAAATTGGGATATTAACAGTGGCCACACAAGGGAAATACTAGAAGAAGAACATGAAATTAATTGTGAAAGGCAAGAAAAATTAACAACAAATAATATATAGATGAAGATGAACAAGTAAAAATAATAATATACAAATAAATAAATGAAATTAGTCCAAGTGTTTACCCTCAGAATTTTTAGATCGGAAATAAGATGTCTCAATCCGTTCCCCTTGTCGATTTTTGATGATGATAATATTCGAAACAAGTGCGAAAATATGTGTTTTAGTCAAATTAGTTCAAGAAAATATTTTTGGTGGATTGAATAAGCCAAGAAAATTAATTTTCCTTACTTAAATCAACCCAAGATTAAATATTTTGTGGTAACAAAACTAAAATTTGAGAGGAAAAACTTGAAGATTTTTGAAGAATAAAATTTTTAGAAGACAAAAAATGCTCCCTGGAAAGTGAAATCCTAGAGAGAAAAAGCCTAAAGAATTTTTTATGAAAAATTGCAGTCCTTGAAAATGAGGGGAAAATCCTCATTTAATCTTGCCTTGACCAAAAATAGGAAGGGACAAAATATCTTTTTATTTTTGTTTAACCCGAAAAAGCATGAAATGGTGAAAGACTGAAGAAAATCAGACTGAAAAAAAAACAGAAAAAAGAGGACAGGCGACAGGTCGCGCGAAGAAGGGCACAGCGCGCGCGGGGACAGTCGCGCACCTGCACGAGGGGCAGGTGGTCGCGCGGTGGCCAAACGGCCACCGCGCGGCCACTTTGCCCAATTCACAATAGGGTCGCGTGATGGCCACTTTGCCATCACGCGACCATCAATTGAATAAGTGGCCACTTTCGCCACTTATTCCACTTCTCACGGCATATATATATGTATATATATATATATATATATATATATATGTATATATATATATATATATATATATATATATATATATATATAATTTAATTAATAATTTTTTTTTTTTTGAAAAAAAAACCTTTTAAATTCCCTTTTTTTTTCAATTAAAGTAATTAACTAATTTAATAATTAATTCCCTTTTTTAATTAAATCAATTACTTAATTTATTCAATTAAATTAAGAAAACTAATTTAATTCCCCTTTTTTCAATTAAATTAATTAATTAATTTAATTCAATTAAATTAAATAACTAATTTAATTTTTTTGTTTTATCAAAAATAACACTTTTCCGATAATATTATTTTTGGAATTAAGATTAATAATAATAATTATTTTTTTTTATGATAAAAAAACGAGTGTCTCGACAAGGGAAGCATCATTTTTTACACCTTTACCTGTGAGTCGGTATCATTTTCATCATCGGGTAATTCTGATCTTGGACCGCCTCAGGACCCGGTGTCTACACCGAGGTAACCTATTTTGGGATTGCAATACCACGAGCACACTTAACTTTTTTAACTCTACTATAATTAAAGGTGCTCAAGCCATCACTCTATACTGGAATCACATTTCTGACTCTATAGAATTAACTGAATACTGTTAAGGTAGTATTTGGGCCATTATACTAAGTGCACAAAGCTGATTTGGTCTACAACTTGGACTTTTGGCTTATCAAACAAGTTTATTTCATCTAACAAAATAGGTTTGTTTCACCTGATAAGACCAACCTCCTTGTCAGATCAGACAAAATGCCCAAGGATCAAAAAATAGACAAAATAGTTACCTATAGCAATAGTGGACAACCTTATGAGATAGTGCAAGTCTCACTCTTTTGAGCATCCAGCCATATCAGTGTCTCAACCAATATGACAAGGAAATGGTTCTTCACCCTAAAAACTTTGTCCACAATGTGTACAAGATGGTAGTTACTGTTGGGTTTCTTCGCATTAATTCAAATTAAACACAGCGAAACATAAATTGAAACCAAAACAGGATCCATATATTTTCAATTGATTCAAAAGGAGGGGTTAAGAATACCGACCTTTTCATGTGCTAAAAACGATCAAACTCTTAGTTATATCGGATTTTAGGCACTACTGCAACCACGAACGCCCTCTATCAGTATCCACATGCATGAAACGACGAATAGATTATCACAGTGGTGCTAGCTCCCTTCACGTGCAACTGGATTTTTCTGTGGTTTTCTTTCTAAAAGATAATGGCAGCTAGGGTTTTTTAAGTGGCGGCTAGGGTTTCTCAAAATAGCCTCTCTTAGGAAAACGTAATTAGGGAAAAAAACATGAATCCTTTTCCTTAAACATATATCCTTTTATATATGTAAACCCTAGAGAGACAAATTAGGGATATTATCGCTTATTCAAAAATAAGATATATATATATATATATATATATATATATATATATATATATATATATATATACATATATTTATTTATTTCTTATTCAAAATAAGAAATATCATATGTAAATATATATTTATATATCATTACGAAATTTAAATATAAATACCCATATTTGTATAATTTCATAATACCCTAATTAAAATCCAATCTATTCATTGTGGTCTTAGTGTGTGACCCAATAGGTTTATATTAAGTTGGCAGTGGGCCAAATACCATAATAGGCCCACAAGTTATAATTAGTCTCTAGCAAGACATTACAACTACCCAAATAATATAAATATCATAAGTTCAATTTTAACCTGACAATAGAACATGTTATTATCCCTTTGTCACACGATATCTTATTTGAATATAACTCATGGTCCATGTCAAACTTATATTGTTTAAACATATAATTTCCCGATCACTAAGTGGACTGAGAAATTCAAATGACATTGATCACACTATCAATTCATTCGAGTACGGCCATGCATTTTTACAATCCTACTTATCGAGGGGCCCAATAGATATCTCTCTCATAAGAGAGGGACAAATTCCATCTTGATTATTCACTTTCCTCTGTATAATTCTCATTATGTCCGATCATAAACTTTATAATTATCCGATTAAAGATAATATTTGATTGTGTCAATACATAATGTTCCTTATGTAGGAAACCGTGATAACCTCAGGTCAAATGATTCAATAACATATCTATTATAAGATCACTTATGACACTATCCCATGTAGTGATCTCACAGTGGGTCTATCCAGTACTTTGTTATCTAATAAGTACCTATAGATTTTATTTATATCATCATATATAATCATCCCATGATTATCAATGCAAATCTAAACTAGTCTTAATTTATCTTTATGCCCTTTAGTGATAAATGACTAGGGATGACATGAATAACAATATTATTCATAAACATTACAATCATGTAACATGCCAATAATATTAATGTGAAGAAAACCATCATATAAATGAAAATGTAATTTAAGGTCCAAATATTTGGCCTAGGGCATAACCACTAACAGTTACAACCACTGCTCAAATCCTCATGCAATAACATCTGGTTAACTATCAAGAGAAGAATGCCTCTAGACAATTAGGGCAGTAGTGTGACGCCCTTTCCCAACTGCAGGATTAGCTCAGCTAAGCAGCCAGGGAACGGTCATTACACACACAGAGAATGCATACACGCTTGCTTTCTGATTCAAGTTAAAACCTGAACTATAAAACTTTTTCTTACAAAATTAACCACATGCATATCCCGCCAATCACCTTTAGGTCTTTCTCTAAAATCACATACTTATTACACATAAACATATATAACTTAGCGTATTAGTTAATAGCTTTACACATTTTTAGCATTCTCATATTCCGTAACACTTATACAAAAAGCTTGTACAGTGATTACATAGAAATTCCACAACAAAAACCCCAAAACTTACACTAGTAGCTTTCCTAATGTTGACCGTTGTATGCGGGAGTGTCCTTCAGTCACCTCTCGTCCGTACCTGTCACACCCCAAACCGGGCCTAGTCAGAATCGGCAAGCTAAGTCGGATAAGTGAAGGGTATTTCGATAATTTGTGCATGA
The DNA here is from genome assembly GCA_947683425.1 of Excoecaria cochinchinensis. Classification (NCBI taxonomy): domain Eukaryota; kingdom Viridiplantae; phylum Streptophyta; class Magnoliopsida; order Malpighiales; family Euphorbiaceae; genus Excoecaria; species Excoecaria cochinchinensis. Next base: position 78,760 of record CANTUQ010000029.1, on the reverse strand, counting down.
GTGAATTTGACAATAAGGACTTAATTGCAAAGTAATTAATTAAATAAGTTAAGTGGGAAAAATTTTGGTGTGCATGTGGTGTAGGGTGTAGGGTATTTGTGGTGGTTTAATCTAGTGAAGTGTGTGTATTGTACCCAAGGATGTAAAGTGTTTATGAGCAATTATTTGGTGTGTGTTGTGTTTTGGTACCAAATATTTCAAAGCATTGATTTAAAGGATCATTTAGTGTGTGAGTGGTGTATGGTACATTGGATCTTCAAAGTCAAAAGTGGTTTGTTTGTCCAATGGGAGCTTGCCATGTGGAGAGTTAGGTGGGAGCATTTAGTGTGATTTGGGTTTAGGAGAGAGAAAAATCAGATTTTCTTCTTCTTATTCCCGTTACCCTCTCTTCCTCCCCATTCTCCATTTTCTTTTCCTTTCCTCCCCATTTCTTCCTCAATCTCTTGGTTTTGAGTGAGTTAGAGTTGATTTGGTAGAGCTTGGGGAGCATGATTGAAGAGGTAAGTGGTTAGGGTTTGGTTATTCATACTTTGATCTACTTCTCTTTCTAGGTTTGCTTTTGATTTTTGATCTAGGGTGTGGATTAAGAGTAATTTTCTGGGTTTTGGTGTGTGCAAACTTTGGATGGCAAGAGGAATTTCAAGGACAAAGGGAAAGATTGAGGATTAAAGCTTAAAGAGGATAGTGGGTTGTGCTTCATAGAGGTTTCGGAAACATTCTATTGTATATGTGAATTTTAGTATATTCATGTGTGATATAAGTTTCTTGAATGTGTTGTTGATGATATATGATGATGGTAGTGAGTGTTGGTTTGAATTGTTCATTTGTGCATGTGAATAGGATTTTGGGTGAAAAACTGGGTTAGAATGCACTTGACCTTTCTTCGGTTGTTAAGCTGTATTAGGAGTTGTAAAACTCCAAATGGTATGAACATAGTTCTTTTGGAAAGCTAAGATATATTCCTACAAATGTGTTACAAATAAGTTTGAGCTAATTTTAAATCGAAGTGTCCCAAAAGTGGTAAACAAGTAGAGCTATCTTCTCTGGCCGGGTTCAGGGGAGCACTGTAAGTTGTTTAGATCATATCTGAAGTTATAGATGTCCTATTGATCTAACATTTGTTGCTTTTGAAATTTAACATCCTAGGGAACAAATGTTAAGAAGGAAGTTTTTCCTAAAAAGGTCGTTTACATGTCGGTTTAGGCTGAACAAAAACGTGTAGTGAAGAAGTCCTGAGTTTTGGCTTCTGTTTTGCAAATTTTTGGTATGTCACGGTCACAATGAATTCATTGCCACTGTGACCAATGCCCAGAGAAGGCAGAATGCTTATTTTTTGACCTCACGGTCACAATGAATTCATTACCACCGTGACCCCTTCTGTTTTGACCATTTTATGTGTTTTTCTTCCCGAATTGAACCCGTATTGCACCGAAACTTTTTGGGATCCATGCGATGCATATTTAGGACTATTAAATGAGTATAAGAATAGTTATCACATGGAAAATAAACATGAATAGGATTAAGATTAATAGCAAACTAATGAAGTAATGATGTGTAATTGTATGTATTAGAATCAAGTCAAGTTTAATGACATTATTGAGCATTATAATACTTTAATCTATATAGACGTGTATGATATGAACAAGTATGCATAAGTATGAATTAAGATCTAAGTTATATACACATGAAAGACATCACATGAAATGAGTTTGCTTAATGAAATATATATATATATGTGATATGAGTAGTGAATGTGTGATTGAAGTAATTGCCTAACAATATTATATGATGAATGCTTTGATAATAAATATTATTAGAATGTATTAGTATGCAAGATATATATGATGCTATCATGGTTTATGTGGATATTTGAGTGACTATTTAATATGATAATGATAAATGTGATTTAATGCTTTTAGCTTATGAATTCCTCTTTTAAATGGAGACCCATAATGTGGCAAACCGGGTAAGTAAGTATTTATATAAATGTACAAATAGTTGGTATGAATGTTATGATTAAGTGTGAGGTATAGCATTCTGTTTTGGGCAGTGGGTATGTCACGGTGACAACCTAATGGGTTACCACTGTGAGGTACCCCAAAAGTGCATTCTGTTTTGGGGTGTGGGTATGTCACGGTGACAACCTAATGGGTTACCACCGTGAGGTACCCCAATATTGTATTCTGCCGAGAGTTTTGGTATGTCACGGTGACAACCAATCTGGTTGTGACCGTGACCTACTCTATTTTTGTAAAGAGTGGTTAGTTGTTAAAAGTAAAGTGTGAATGTTAAGTTAATGATTGGCCTGATAATGTTTCCATATTTGACTCTGATAACTTTTAGAATATTGAATAGTGCTAAAGCATGTTGATGGAATTATATTGTATGCTTGTAATACGAATAGTATGAAGCATGGTTGATATTATGAATTTCTTTATATGTCTACTATACTCTGGATTAAGTATGATGACATTTTTATACTGTCTGATTTGACACATGATCTGAATGATGCACAACCTGCGAGAGTCAGTGTAGTGGATAGTTAGGCATGCCTAATAGAGTCTTTTAGCTGCAGCCCTTTGGACGTTTGGACCCTGATCAGGTCCCCCATTTGGTTCCTTGCGAACCCTTTAATGTGTTTGGAACTTGTTTATGGTTCCTAATGAAAATGTTTTGAATGTGAAAATGAAATTGATTTTCGATTCGCACCCGTAAGGTGATGTCAGTATTCGATTCGCACACGTAAGGTGATATCAGTACTCGATTCGCACTCGTAAGGTGATGTCCGTATACTCGTTATCCACTATTTTGAGTCAGCAAGTATTTTGGTTTGCTTTGTCTGATATGAATATGAGAATATGATATCCGAATGCGTAAGATTTCAATCATGTCAATCAGTTATGAATTCGAATGTGATTATGAATCTCTGAATGGGTTAGATGTGACTCAAACATGCATATTATGTGCGATTATTTATATGTATATCGTATTGTAACTGCGTTTGAATATAATCGATTGTGGTTATAAGCATGTGAATTAGTATGTATATGAATGTGATTTTATACTGTTAACTATTATGGATTAGCATGTGAACTAGTTTGCATGAAAATGCGACATTGACTAGTAAATGATTATATAGGAATGTGGATATGATCCTCTAAACGCATGGCTTTTATATGCAAGTATAATATTATGTGTGTTATGAATATTCGCATATGCCTTTTTCATGTGTTATGCCTTGGCGACTATTTTGAATGGCTGCCCATATTTCTTGTGTGTTTCCCTACTAAGCGTTATAGTTTAGCACGGGTTCTTTTCCCGTGCAGGTGGCAGGTATGGTCCAGTTCGAGTCGCATCTGCAAGGTCGGCCACATAGAAGTTAGGAGTTTTGTATTTTGCTCAACCTCTATATTTTGGCTTTTGTTTTTCTCTAGTCTTATGTATATGTAAGTGTATGAAAGGATCTTATTGTAATTAAGGTTTCAATTATTCTTTCGTTCTATCTTTCGCCTTCTGCTTCCGCTAAATGATTGTATGTATGTATGTATGTGAGTTATTGTACATTCAGCAACTGTTTCGTTAAAATTTTAATTTCCGCTGTATCTCCGTATGTTTTTATGTATGAATGTATACTTTCGCTTAGTGCATGTGCACTTGTGTGTGAGGGAGTGTCGGTAGCGCTCTCCGGCGTCCTTCCAATGGGGACGTAGGGGGTGTTACAGTACCTACACGGATTAGAGTAAACCCGTGCTAAGCGATAACGCTTAGTGGGGAACACACGTATAACATAACAACCAAAATAACATGCAAATAATAATATCATTCATTACATGTAAAAGATCATGCTTAGCTTGTTATTATAACACTTAGGTATTATGATAGACATGGCATAATTCTTTAGCACCCATAAGCATGGAGCATTATTCAACATAATCACATAATTCTAGTATATAACATACTTAATGAACATATTATTATCATTTTCATTTACTAAATTGCCTGCAATTCAAAGACGCGGATAATGGGTTTCGCATTCGTACCACCGAGGTACTATAATCGCATTAAAGTCTCGTTTACACATTGGTACCCTTAGGTACATAATATCATTCCACATGTAATAGAATCCAGCAAGGATTACACGCATTGTTTTCGCATTGTGATTCCCAAGGAATCAGACACATTGAACACATTGGGCTACATGACTTTGACCCTATAGGAATGCTTACCTATCCACTACTTGACTCACAGGCTTAAGTTATTTAGTCATGTTATCCTTTTCACATTGCTCAATCTTCATAACACATATATATCATTCATAAACACGTTCTCTTTTACACATGTTCTTGTGTGATTATGCATCATTTTATACACACATTATGCTTATACATAATGTCATTAATTTGACCTTAAAACCTTACCATTTGGAAGTCCAAACACATTAGGGTTATATTGCCAAAATAGGGTAGGTCACGGTCACAACCAATTTGGTTGCCACCATGACATATTGAAGTCCAAAACAGAATGTAAATTGAGGATAGGTCACAGTCACAATCATTTTGGTTGCCACCGTGACATATTCTAATTCTCGACAGAATGCAATTTTGGGGTATGTCACAGTCACAACCATTTTGGTTGCCACCGTGACATATCCTGAACTTGCAAAGCAGAATGCTCAATTGGGTACCTCACGGTCACCACCATTTTGGTTGTCACCGTGACATACACAATTCATTTAGGCAAAATTGAACACAAGCATACCTCACGGTCAGAACCATTTTGGTTGCCACCATGACCTACGCAAAGTCACTCTAATACATCATTCAATTCTCATTTCAGTTCAAGGACTTCAAACACATCTTTCCCTTTTAGCAATTAACCAATTCAACAACACACACAATTTAGCACATACCTGATTCCCTTCTTGCCATTTGCATTCATTTATAGCACAAAACACAGTCGTTCTCGTGCATACACAATTTTACACTTCCTCTAGCAAATTTAACACATGGCATATCGCATTGCTCATCTCTTAATCTAACGTTTACATAATTCATGCTCAATGACCACAATTCCATCATGCACATAGTTCATACTAATTTCTACTCAGCAAACACAAATCACACAAATTACACTACTAGGGTTGTTCCCAAACCTCGTCGCTTTAGCTCCTAGTTTCGCTGAATACTCGGCTCCCCGATTACCGCTTTTCCCTTGTCCCTCTTCACTTCTTCAGCTAACAAAACCAGTTCAATTCCAAGATTGAACATCATCCATCAATTCTCATTCCAATTCAAACCAAAATCAGGAAAAAGAGTAGAAGATGTGAAACACCTAGTTACTCAACCACTTACCTCTTAAGTTCAGTAACTTAATTCTTGAGCAGCTTAGCAACTTGACCTTCTTAGCAATCATGCAATTGATTTAGAAACTCAAAGAACTACTCTCACGGCAAGAAGAAGAAAGGAAAATGCAGAGAATGGTTGAATGCCAGTCTAGCTGATCTTTCTCTCAAGAAGACACATGCATGCAATTTGATGAGATAGCAACCTCTCAAGGTGCCACACGAAAACCACTTCATATTCCTGTCCCATATTTAACTTAAGTTAATATTAATTTATGCTTTAACTAATCCCCATCAAAAGCCACTAACTCATCATTAACTTAATCTTATACAATTACTAATTAACCACTAAACTTTCCTTCATTCTTTTAATTGAGTACTTCCCTAGTTACAATTAAGTCCAACCCTACACCCAAATTAGACCAGTTACAACTAGGGTACAATTCCGGCCATTACAACTCTCCCCTCCTTAAAAGAATTTCATCCTCAAAATTCATACCTGAATCAAATAAGTAAGGATGCTGCTCTCGCATAGCGGCTTCAGGTTCCCATGTTGCTTCTTCTACTCGATGGTGTTGCCAGAGCACTTTTACAAGCGGTATTTACTTGCTCCGAAGCTGCCTCACTTCCCTTGCTAAGATTACTTTTGGTTTCTCATCATATGAAAAATCTGGCTGAACTTCTACTTCTTGCACAGGTAGCACATGGGATTCATCTGATCTATACCTTCTCAACATAGACTCATGGGACACGTCATGAAGCTTGGCTAATGCCGGAGGCAATGCCAATCGATATGCAACAGGGCCCACTCTATCCAGAACCTCATATGGCCCAATAAACCTTGGGCTCAACTTCCCTTTCTTGCCAAATCTCAGTACCTTTCTACAAGGAGACACCTTCAAAAACACTTTGTCACCCACTTCAAATTCAATATCCCTTCGCTTTAGATCTGCATATGACTTCTGCCTATCACTAGCTGCCTTTAATCTTTGTTGAATAAGTCTTGCCTTCTCCTCTATATCGCGAACCAAATATAGCCCAATGGTTCTGTGCTCACTCAATTCCATCCAACAAACTGGTGTCCGACATTTCCTTCCGTACAGAACTTCATACGGTGCCATGCCAATACTAGTCTGATAACTGTTGTTATAAGCAAATTCCAAAAGTGGAACTCTTCGAGAAGTCCAAAACACATGCTCGCATCAAATCCTCCAAAACCTGAATAATTCTTTCTGACTGTCCATCGGTCTGTGGGTGAAAAGTAGTTCTGAAGTTCAACTTTGTACCCAAAGCAGCCTGTAAACTCTTCCAAAACTTAGAAGCAAACCTGGGATCTCTATACGAGACAATAGATAAGGGTACCCCATGCAGTCGAACAACCTCTCTTACATACAGTTTTGCCAACTTTTCCATCGAGAAATCCATCCGAACTGGTATAAAACGAGCTGACTTTGAGAATCTGTCCACTATAACCCACACTGCATCTTGCTGCTTTGAGGTCAAAGGTAAACCAGAAACAAAATCCATTGTGGAATAGGAAGTGGATTCAACATTCCTTGTGGAACTTGATGTTCCGCCTTAACTTGTTGACAAAACAAACACTTGGACACATATTCCACTATGTCTTTCTTCATACCTGGCCACCAATACAGCTGCTTTAAATCCTGATACATCTTATTTCTGCCTGGGTGCATGGTGAAGACTGTATTATGAGCCTCGCTCATCAATCTCCTCTTTAATTCTTTATCATTGGCCACACACATTCTACTCTTGTATAGCAACACTCCATTCCCATTCACTGAATAGTCAGTCTTATCACCCTTACCGGCTGACTGCAGAATCTGTTGTAACCTCACATCATTCCTCTGTGCAGCTAGCAATTCATCTCTCAAGACCGATCTCGCTTTCAACTGTGCTAGTAAAGCTCCATCCGCAGAAAATCTCCACTTAATCCGCTTTAACTGCAATGCTGAGACTGATTTTCGGCTCAATAGATCCGCCACTACATTAGCTTTTCCCGGGTGATAATCCACAATACAATCATAATCTTTAAACGGCTCAAGCCACCTTCACTGTCTCAGGTTCAATTCTTTCTGAGTGAGTAAATGTTTCAGACTCTTGCGATTGGTGTAAATCTTACACTTCTCACCATATAAGTAATGTCGCCAAATCTTTAAAGCGAACACTACTGTTGCCAATTCCAAGTCATGTGTTGGATAATTCTGCTCATGCGGTTTCAATTGCTTGGACGCATAAGCTACCACTTTCCCGTCTTGCATTAGTATGCAACCCAAATTAAGTCCAACCCTACACCCAAATTAGACCAGTTACAACTAGGGTACAATTCAGGCCATTACAACTCTCCCCTCCTTAAAAGAATTTCATCCTCAAAATTCATACCTGAATCAAATAAGTAAGGATGCTGCTCTCGCATAGCGGCTTCAGGTTCCCATGTTGCTTCTTCTACCCGATGGTGTTGCCAGAGCACTTTTACAAGCGGTATTTACTTGCTCCGAAGCTGCCTCACTTCCCTTGCTAAGATTACTTTTGGTTTCTCATCATATGAAAAATCTGGCTGAACTTCTACTTCTTGCACAGGTAGCACATGGGATTCATCTGATCTATACCTTCTCAACATAGACTCATGGGACACGTCATGAAGCTTGGCTAATGCCGGAGGCAATGCCAATCGATATGCAACAGGGCCCACTCTATCCAGAACCTCATATGGCCCAATAAACCTTGGGCTCAACTTCCCTTTCTTGCCAAATCTCAGTACCTTTCTACAAGGAGACACCTTCAAAAACACTTTGTCACCCACTTCAAATTCAATATCCCTTCGCTTTAGATCTGCATATGACTTCTGCCTATCACTAGCTGCCTTTAATCTTTGTTGAATAAGTCTTGCCTTCTCCTCTATATCGCGAATCAAATATAGCCCAATGGTTCTGTGCTCACTCAATTCCATCCAACAAACTGGTGTCCGACATTTCCTTCCGTACAGAACTTCATACGGTGCCATGCCAATACTAGTCTGATAACTGTTGTTATAAGCAAATTCCAAAAGTGGAAGATACCTATCCCAACTCTTCGAGAAGTCTAAAACACATGCTCGCATCAAATCCTCCAAAACCTGAATAATTCTTTCTGACTGTCCATCGGTCTGTGGGTGAAAAGTAGTTCTGAAGTTCAACTTTGTACCCAAAGCAGCCTGTAAACTCTTCCAAAACTTAGAAGCAAACCTGGGATCTCTATACGAGACAATAGATAAGGGTACCCCATGCAGTCGAACAACCTCTCTTACATACAGTTTTGCCAACTTTTCCATCGAGAAATCCATCCGAACTGGTATAAAACGAGCTGACTTTGAGAATCTGTCCACTATAACCCACACTGCATCTTGCTGCTTTGAGGTCAAAGGTAAACCAGAAACAAAATCCATTGTGGAATAGGAAGTGGATTCAACATTCCTTGTGGAACTTGATGTTCCGCCTTAACTTGTTGACAAAACAAACACTTGGACACATATTCCACTATGTCTTTCTTCATACCTGGCCACCAATAAAGCTGCTTCAAATCCTGATACATCTTATTTCTGCCTGGGTGCATGGTGAAGACTGTATTATGAGCCTCGCTCATCAATCTCCTCTTTAATTCTTTATCATTGGCCACACACATTCTACTCTTGTATAGCAACACTCCATTCCCATTCACTGAATAGTCAGTCTTATCACCCTTACCGGCTGACAGCAGAATCTGTTGTAACCTCACATCATTCCTCTGTGCAGCTAGCAATTCATCTCTCAAGACCGATCTCGCTTTCAACTGTGCTAGTAATGCTCCATCCGCAGAAAATCTCCACTTAATCCGCTTTAACTGCAATGCTGAGACTGATTTTCGGCTCAATAGATCCACCACTACATTAGCTTTTCCCGGGTGATAATCCACAATACAATCATAATCTTTAAACGGCTCAAGCCACCTTCACTGTCTCAGGTTCAATTCTTTCTGAGTGAGCAAATGTTTCAGACTCTTGCGATTGGTGTAAATCTTACACTTCTCACCATATAAGTAATGTCGCCAAATCTTTAAAGCGAACACTACTGTTGCCAATTCCAAGTCATGTGTTGGATAATTCTGCTCATGCGGTTTCAATTGCTTGGACGCATAAGCTACCACTTTCCCGTCTTGCATTATTATGCAACCCAAACCTACTCCTGAAGCATCACTGTACAAGACATACTCTTTACCCGAAATAGGCTGCATGAGAATCGACATTTTAACCAACATTCTCTTCAACTAATCAAAACTCTTCTGACAGCTTTCCAACCATTCATACTTAGCTCCTTTTCGCAGTAATCTTGTTAATGGCAAAGCTATCACTGAAAATCCTTTGACAAACCTTCTATAATATCCAGCCAACCCTAAAAAACTGCGAACTTGAAGCACATTCTTATGTGGCTTCCAGCTCACAATCGCTTTTATTTTAGCCGGATCCACCTTAATACCTTCAGAAGATATCACATGCCCCAGAAATGATAATTCTCGCAACCAAAATTCACATTTACTTAATTTGGCATACAACTGATGTTCTCTCAAAGTCTGAAGCACAGTTATCAAGTGTTGTTTATGTTCCTTCTCATTTCTAGTATAAACCAGAATGTCGTCGATGAAGACTACCACAAACTGATCCAAATATAGTCTGAACACCCTATTCATCAAGTCCATGAATGCAGCAGGCGCATTAGTTTCCAAATGGCATCACTAGAAACTTGTAATGCCCATATCGAGTTCTAAATGCAATTTTGGGTATATCGTCTTTCTTCACTTGCAATTGATAATACCCAGAACACAAATCTATCTTCGAAAACACACCTGCTCCTGTTAACTAATCAAACAAGTCCTCAATCCGGGGTAAAGGATATCGATTCTTTACTGTTACCTTATTCAATTGCCGGTAATCTATACACATTCTCATAGTACCTTCTTTCTTTTTAACAAAAAGTACAGGTGCTTCCCAAGGGGAAACACTAGGTCTTATGAAACCTCTATCTAATAATTCTTGCAATTGAGTTTTCAACTCTTTCAACTCAGTAGGAGCCATTCTGTAAGGTGCTTTAGACACTGGCACAGTTCCAGCCACAATATCAATAGACAATTCAACTTCTCTTACTTGTGGCACACCACTCAGTTCCTCAGGAAACACATCAGGGAACTTCCTTACCACAGGTATATCCTGTATCTTCATCAATTCTCTCTTACTGTCCATCACTAGAGCCAAGTATGCCTCGCATTCTTTCCTCAAGCATCGGTACGCTTGCATTGCTGAAACCACATTTATAAGAGGATTCGTACAAACTCCTCTTAAAGTTACTTTATTCCCCTTATCATCACTAAGTACCACAATCTTCCTTTTACACTTAACCACTACATTGTGCTTAGTCAGCCAATCCATTCCCAATATCAAATCAAATTCATTAAAAGGTAACTCAATTAAATCCACTGAAAACACACTACCTTGAGCCTCTCATGCACAACCCCTAAACACTTTATTAACATTCACATTATTCCCTAGAGGACTGGATACACATATATCATAATTTACACATGCCGCTTTAGGCATCTTTTCACATATCTTTTTAGCACACACATATGAATGAGTTGAACCAGGATCAATACGTGCAAACATTTCTACATTATTAAGTAAAAAAATACCTGTTATCACCTCAGGCGCATCCTGATCCTCCCGAGCCTTCATTGCATATGCTCGAATTGGTGCTGCACCAGGCCTATCCACTGTCTTAGAATCAACTGCACCTCTGGACTGGCTACCCCTGCCATGTCCCCTTCCTCTACCTCTACCGACTGGAAGCAAATTAGAACCACCTCTACTTTGCTCTTGCTGATTACCAATTGCATCATACACCTTTGGACAGTTAGCAAGAAAATGTTCAGTGCTTCCACATCTAAAGCAAGCACCCGTCACTTTCCAGCATTCTCCTCTGTGCCTCTTACCATGGTGAGGGCACTCATGTACCTCACTCCTATTACTAGATGCTCCTCTTTTGGAACCAGTTACTGTAGGAGCCCCACGCTTCTTACCCCTTGCTGCAGAACTCAACACTGATTCCGTAGATGGTGCCATCGGAGAATCTCGTGATCTTTTACCCGCATGAGAACCACCTCGGTTTACATTCCTTTTCAGCATTCTATCCCGTTGTGCTCCCAAAGACCTCTCGGCTCTCAAAGCTGCCTGAAAAATCCGGTAATAACTTATATTATGTTCTGTAGTTAGCGAAATCAATAATGCCTTGATTTCTTTAATAAACCCTTCTTCAAATTGTTGACAACGAAACTCCTCTGTCAAAACATCTTTTGCTGCGTACTTACTCAATCGACAGAATTCTTTCTCATATTCCGCCACCGTTATGGTCCTCTGCCTTAGATTCAAAAACTATTTCCAGTTAGGTTCTCTATATGCTTTAGTCAGAAACTTATTCCTAAACTCCCTTTCAAAGAATTCCCAAGTGATCGGATTAGGAAGTGTCTGATTCTGCAGAACTAACTTCCACCAATCATATGCTGCACCCTGAAGTAGCGATACCATACACTCCACTCGCTGTTCTGGAGGACACTATATCTCTCCCAGAATCCTCTGCACCTTCTCCAACCAGTATTCTGCCTTTTCAGATTCATCCAGACTTGTACCATGGAACTCTTCAGCCCCATGCTTCCTTAAAGATTCTAGTGGAGCTTGTGGTGCAGTCATTCGCTCCATAAGCCTCGCCATATCTTGCGACATTTTCAGCAAAGCTTCCATAGGACCCGTTGGAATCTCATTCCCAAAACTAACAGGCCAAGACTGACCAGACTCCGTCACTTCTATTTGTCGAGGATTTACGCTTTCAGCGGTTTCTTCTCTTGTGTTATGTTCAGGATCCATCGTTACTACACAAGTTAAACAAGGACATCTGCATTAGGTCAACATAACTATACACATCTAACTACCCGATTACCCAGAAAAGACTGAACCTAGGCTCTATACACATCTAACTACCCGATTATCCAGAAAAGACTGAACCTAGGCTCTGATACCACAACTTGTGATGCCCTTTCCCAACTGCAGGTTTAGCTCAGCTAAGCATCCAGGGAGCGGTCGTTACACACACACAGAACGCATACACACTTGCTTTTTAATTCAAGTTAAAACCTGAACAATAAAACTTTTTCTTACAAAATTAACCACATGCATATCCCGCCAATCACCTTTAGGTCATTCGCTAAAATCACATACTTATTACACATAAACAAATATAACTTAGCGTATTAGTTAATAGCTTTACACATTTTTAGAATTCTCATATTCCATAACACTTATACAAAAAGCTTGCATAGGGATTATACAGATATTCCACAACAAAAACCCTAAAACCTACACTAGTAGCTTTCCTAATGTTGACCGTTGTATGCGGGAGTGTCCTTCAGTCACCTCTCATCCGTACCTACACGGATTAGAGTAAACCCGTGCTAAGCGATAACGCTTAGTAGGGAACACACATATAACATAACAACTAAAATAACATGCAAATAATAATATCATTCATTATATGTAAAAGATCATGCTTAGCTTGTTATTATAACACTTACGTATTATGATAGAGATGGCATAATTCTTTAGCACCCATAAACATGGATCATTATTCAACATAATCACATAATTCCAGTATATAACATACTTAATGAACATATTATTATCATTTTTATTTACTAAATTGCCTGCAATTCAAAGACGCGGATAATGGGTTTCGCATTGGTACCACCTAGGTACTATAATCGCATTAAAGTCTCGTTTACACATTGGTACCCTTAGGTACATAATATCATTCGACATGTAATAGAATCCAGCAAGGATTACACGCATTGTTTTTGCATTGTGATTCCCAAGGAATCAGACACATTGACAACATTGGGCTGCAACACTTTGACCCTATAGGTGTGCCTACCTATCCACTACTTGACTCACAGGCTTAAGTTATTTAATCATGTTATGCTTTTCACATTGATCAATCTTCATAACACATATATATCATTCATAAACACGTTCTCTTTTACACATATTCTTGTGTGATTATGCATCATTTAATACACACATAATGCTTATATATAATGTCATTAATTTGACCTTAAAGCCTTACGATTTGGAAGTCCAAACACATTAGGGTTATATTGCCAAAACAGGGTAGGTCACAGTCACAACCAATTTTGTTGCCACCGTGACATATTGATGTCCAAAACAGAATGTAAATTGAGGATATGTCACAGTCACAACCATTTTGGTTGCCACTGTGACAAATTCCAATTCTCGACATAAAGCAATTTTGGTGTATGTCACGGTCATAACCATTTTGGTTGCCACCGTGACATATCCTGAACTTGCAAAACAGAATGCTCAATTAGGTACCTCACGGTCACAACCATTTTGGTTGTCACCATGACATACCCAATTCACTTAGGCAGAATTGAACACAAGCATACCTCACGGTCACAACCATTTTGGTTGCCACCGTGACCTATGCAAAGTCACTCTAATACATCATTCAATTCTCATTTCACTTCAAGGAATTCAAACCCATCTTTCCCTTTTAGTAATTAACCTATTCAATAACACACACAATTTAGCACATACCTGATTCCCTTCTTGGCATTTGCATTCATTTATAGCACAAAACACAACCATTCTCATGCATACACAATTTTACACTTCCTCTAGTAATTTTAACACATGGCATATCACACTACTCATCTCTTAATCTAACGTTTACATAATTCATGCTCAATGACCACAACTCTATCATGCACATAGTTCATACTAATTTCTACTCAGCAAACACCAATCACGCAAATTACACTACTAGGGTTGTTCCCAAACCTCGTCGCCTTAGCTCCTAGTTTCGCTGAATACTCGGCTCCCTGATTACCGCTTTTCCCTTGTCCCTCTTCACTTCTTTAGCTAACAAAACAAGTTCAATTCCAAGATTGAACATCATCCATCAATTCTCATTCCAATTCAAACCAAAATCAGGAAAAGAGTAGAAGATGAGAAACACCTATTTACTCAACCATTTACCTCTTAAGTTCAGTAACTTAATTCTTGAGCAAATTAGCAACTTGACCTTCTTAGCAATCATGCAATTGATTTAGAAACTCAAAGAACTACTCTCACGGCAAGAAGAAGAAAGGAAATTGCAGAGTATGGTTGAATGCCATTCCAGCTGATCTTTCTCTCAAGAAGACACATGCATGCAATTTAATGAGATGGCAACCTCTCAAGGTGCCACACAGAAACCACTTCAGATTCCTGTCCCCTATTTAACTTAAGTTATTCTTAATTTATGCTTTAACTAATCCCAATCAAAAGCCACTAACTCATCATTAACTTAATCTTATACAATTACTAATTGACCACTAAACTTTCCTTCATTCTTTTAATTGAGTCCTTCCCTAGTTACAATTAAGTCCAACCCTACACCTAAATTAGACCAGTTATAACTAGGGTATAATTTCGGCCATTACAAGTAGTGGATTGCTGGTAACAACTACTTTTGCAATAAGACTTAGTTGAATAATATCTAAGCAATGTACTATAACCGGCACTGTGCTTGGAAAGAACTGAAGAGCTTTGATTAAATCCAATGGAAGATTGTGTGGCATTCGTGGCAATGCCACCAAGTCATCAGCACTAAGAGGATAACCCAATAAGACTACCAATTCCATAGGCAATAGGCGTAGCTCTTGATGGGTGAATCAGAACATATGAAAAGTTGGATCCTAATAACGAACGCATCCATCAAGCATAGGAAAATTCATCTTCACAAAACATAAGGACCGTAAACCAATGAATTTGCCTACTATTGGATCCTCCCACATCTCATCTTTGCTAAGGAGGCTATTGAGAAGAAGATCGGCGTGCATGGACATGTTTGGAAAACTTCAACAGGGTTGAAAATAGCTCTTGAAAGTTTTAATAAAGAGTAAAAACCTATTTCCTATAAAGAGGTGGTTGGTTTTAAGGTTCCCCTCATAATACTTTTATGTAATAGTCAAGAGGCAGTCACTTCGTCTAATTAGATAAAGTATTTGTCTAATCAGATGAAGTCCCTCAGAGTGCCACTAGCCAACTTAGTATAGGATCCCTCCTCCACTAGGAGGGAGGGTCTCGACCTCGACACCTATAAACCCTTCATTTATCTCCTCATCGTCAGTAGTATTGGGCTCCCACATACTTACTAGGGGCAGATTAGGGATACACTGACCATCAAATTCAACTATCTATTCCTATACTCGCTCACCCAGATACCATGAATGTCCATCTAGAAGAGGAAGTAGCACACAACACTAGCTTTTTGGTGTGGACCCAGCAAAAATTTGGGAATAGCAATGATGCCCTTCTAAGTTTATTCAATCTACACAATACAAGTATATCATAGAATGTATGCAATAAATCATAAGTGCTGCAGGTTCTTACCTTTTCCAATAGGACCACATTTAGCTTAGCCTTGAAAATTTGCAAACTCCTTTCTCCCCTAGTAAATCCTCCACTAGTGAAGTCCTAGCAACATGTGCTAATCAAGGACATGGCAGTCCCGGGGAAGGATGCTAAGAGCATAAGCTTAAGTCTAGAAGAAAATTCAAAAGAAACATAGTTAATGCACAACGTGATCACAATAACATCAAATGATAAGAGAAGGACATAATTCATGTGTGAATAGATGTGATGTGTTTTCCAAGATAAAAATCTCATTTTGAAAACCCATGCCTTTCTCTTAGCTTTCTTTGATCTCTAGGAGTTATTTAAAAGGTTATTTTATATGTTTTAGACACTTTTATTGGTCTATGAATGACCTAAAACAAGCCTGGATATTTCACACATCCATTCCTGAATCAATGAAAATTTAGAATGTTTCAAAAAGGACATCCAGTTTCATCTGATTAGACAAAACTACTTCATGTGATCAGACCAAGTTCATTACTTACATCTAATCAGACAAGTTTTGTAAACCCCCTAAATTAGCCAAAGTTCATCTAGGATGTTTTTGTTTATTGGACAAAGCTCTTCATCTGATCAGACGAGGCCTCCATAAGATAATTTTGAAAGAAATGGATGCTTGCACATTTCCTTATGTTAAAATATTTTGTCTTGGAATATTGATATTATTTGTTGTATATTTGTTGTATATTTATGCCATGATGAATGTCGATATTATTTAAATAAGTTTTATGGCATGATTATTTGTGCATGTTATATCTCTATTTATAGTTATATTTAGAGTAGTTCAAGGTTTCTATATGATATGGACCATTTGTTTTAAAATAAATAATTGCACAAAATTTGAATATCTTAGTAAAAAATAAATAAAGGTTTGATAAAAGACCATTTTCATCCCATAAAATAATTCGCAAATTAATGACCAATTAATATAGGATTTCTAAATAAAATAAATAAATAATGTTTTTTGTGACCAAAGTCACCGCCTTAAAATCATTTGTCACCCTAAAAAGGACCAATGTCTTAAGATTTAATTACAAAAAATAAGTTATTCTTTTAAATAATTTGGCATCTTTTCATAGCATAATTCTAATCAATCCATCACTTAGAATAAAATAGGACCAATGTTCCAAACCACTTTTAATAATTAATAAAATGAACCATTTCGTAGCGTCGATCACAAATAATAGTATAAGAACTCCCCGATAATGCATTCCCGAATGACACTTTGGAAATTATAGCAAAATTGGGTCAAATACCTTGAATCATGAAATGAACAATGTTAGAGGAGAATGTGTAACAACCCAAAATAGGCCTAGTCGGAATCTATGTGGTATGTCAGAATATTTAGAGCATATCAGTAATTTTAGAAAAAGAAAATTTGGATAATAAGGATTTTATTGCAAGGAATTAATTAGTTAAGTTAAATAAAGGAATTATATGGTGTGCATGTGGTGTATGGATGTAGGGTACTTTTGATTGTGGCATAATATAGTAGTATTTGTGTATGGTAACTTGGATGTAAAAAGTGATTTCTTGGAGATTTTATGGTGTGAGTCAAGTTTGGTGCCATGGATTGTTAGTCAAAGATGAGATTAAGGGGTCCAATAGTGGAGTGACATGTGTAATGGTTGGTGGGAGCATTGAATGAGGATTTGAAAGGAGTAGAGAGAGGGAAGGAAAAATTGTAGCTTCCCGTAGAAGCCATTTGGGTTTGCTCTCTCTATTCTCACGCCCTCTCTCTCCCGCTTTCGCATCTCCATTTTCTGCTCTCTCAAGTCTTGCATGTGGGTATTCTTCCATCTTTGAGCTAGGGTTTGAGTTTTGAAGGATTCTAAGAGGTAAGTGGCTGCTTTTGCTTTGGGTATTATTCTTCTTCTTCTTCTTCTCCTTCTACGGGATTGAGTGGGTTTTTAAAGGTTATGTTCTTGGGTTAATGGAGTTATTGTTTTGATTGGTTGCAAGAATCTGAAGAAAAGAGAAAGGATAAAGGGAAAGGAAATGTTGTGGCTTGAAGGAAGAGAAGTTTTGAGCTCCATTCCAGGTTTGGGAGCTTTGGTTGTTTCTATGAGTTTGTGTGTAATTTTGTTCATTTGATGTGTGATTATATGCATATGGAATTTATGTGTGAATATGTGTTAATTGATAGATGATATAGATGAGATATATAGTTGAATTTTGTTGGAATTGTTGGTTGATTGTCATGAGACTTCAGCTAGGGCATGAACACTAATTTAAGGCAAATTCTGCTTAAATTTTACTGGACCTCTGTTTATTGTTTTGATCATAGATGGAGTTTTATGACTTCAATATGAGTGTTTGTTGCGCCATTTGAACCATGACCTCTGTACCTCTAAAATTCTAAAGGGGACCATAATTTAATTCTGATTGTAAGTGGCTTAAAAATAGCAAAAACAGACGTGCTTCTACTTAGACGGGTTCATTTGAACAGTCTGTAACATTTAAAGTATATCTTTTAATCTAGGAATCCAATGGACCTGAAACTTATCCCATTTGAAATCTAAGAGTAGTGGAACAAAAGTTAAGAAGGACACTTTGTCTAAAAATGAGATTTGGATATCGGTATAGGCTGTACAAAATTGTGGAGTGAAGCAGTCCTGAAGTTTAGCTTATGTTTTGCTTATTTTGGTATGTCACGATGGCAACCAAAATAGTTACCACCGTGACCAATGCCGAGAGGAGGCAGAATTGCCTATTTTTGGACCTCACGGTCGCAACCAAAAGGTTACCACCGTGAGGTACCTTCAACTTGCATTTTTCCTTTATTAACATCATCGAATGTTACATATGTATGCCTAATAGAATTGAAACTAGTTTAAATACATTATTTGAGAATTCTAATGTGTTTAACATATGAATATGTGCATAATATATGTGATGTGGAAATGAGTAATACATTATATATTTGTATGTTGAACTATATGTTTAACATTAAGAAATGAGTGTCCTAAGCGTGAAGAATTATGTATGTGAATGCGTATAAACATGTGGGTGCTAATCTGTAATAATATGTACATGTTTCTGAGTTTGACCAACACACAGGTATGGTATTCATAAATAACATGATTATACTTGATTTATCCTCTATTTATGATAATTATTTTAGATTATGATTGAGTTGTTATTTGAGCCTAGTAGTCATAGTTAGTGGATAGATAACCGCTTATCAAGGGTTAAGGTGTGAGTGCAGCTGCTATATGTTATCTTTTTACAAGCAGGCCCCGTTTGTGTCATATAAGATGTTTGAGGCCTCGGTCTCCGGTATACTTTCTAGTATACATGATCATAAAATGTTTTGAGACCCATGTCTCCATATGCTTGGGGTACTGTGACCTAATATCATTAGTACCCGTATCCACTAGTTAGCAAGTAATCAGGCTATTACTTGAGTTTATTACATGCGATGGTTATATGAAGCTAATAGTTATATAAAATGAATATAAGTTACATGTATATGTATAAGCGTGATGACATGATAAATGTAATACTTGTTATAAGCATGAGTAGTATGTGTTTATATGCCTTTGTTATTATATATATGTTGGTTTCATTTCTATGTACATATATGTGTTGTTACTCCCCACTAAGCGTTATCGCTTAGCACGGGTTCTTTTCCTGTGTAGGTGGCGGGTTCTTCGTGGAGTCAGAAATCTGCAGGTAGGCCACTAGAAGTCTTTCTTAGATGGAGTTGTTGTGTGTTCCGCTGTATCTTTGTATATGGGAATTGATTTTGGGAAATGTAACTTTTTGTAAAGGATGATTTTGTATAAGTATACTTACCTTTACCAAACCGTTTTGTAAAGCAATATAATTATTATATGTATATGGATTTGGTATATTTTGATTAAATGTACTTGTTTTCTTAACATGTCTTGGGTATATGTATGCATTTATGTGAGTTCCGCGCATGGCGCCCCGGCATCCTTCCAATGGGGGTATCAGGGGGTTACATTTAGTGGTCTCAGAGCCAGGTTTAGTCGGTTCTGGTCCTATATGATTGGTTGAGTATAGAGTCTTTGCATGAGAGTCTATCTAGAGTGTGGCCTAATGCAGAAGTTATTTTGTGTAGTGTTTAGATGGAGTCAGATCCAAGTGAGTATATGGGCGACACAGGGGAAAGTGTGAATCCGGTTGGAAGTAATCCGGTCGGTCAAGATAGGCCTGCATGTGTGCGTGCACCAGTAGAAGGCCAAGGTTATGATCTGGCATTGGTACAAGGCTTACTGCAAGTGGTAGACAGATTGACTGCTCCTAAGGCTCCTTTTGAGCTTATAAGGAAAAGGGGAGCAGAAGAATTTCATGGAACCTCCTTGGACGAATCAGATGTAGTGGAATTTTGGTTGAAGAGAACGGATAGAATTCTACAAGAGATAGCTTGCCCTCCGCAACAACAAGTTACTTGTGATGTATCGCTATTGCAGGGATCAGCGTATGATTGGTGGAATCTTGTGCTCCTCAGTCCCCAGACACCAGTTGAATTGACATGGGAATTCTTCGAGTCAGAGTTTGAGCAGAAATATGTGACCAAGGCTTATCGGGAAGCAAAATGGAATGAGTTCATCAATTTGAAACAAAGGAACCTATCGGTCAGCGAGTACGAGAAAGAGTTTAGTCGATTAACCGAGTATGTACCTAAACTACTGTTGACGGAAGACTTTAAGTGCCAACATTTTTAGGGAGGATTAAGAGAAGTCATTAGAGGTCCATTGTCGGCAATGGCAGTTATGCATCCGGTTGGATACTATCAGTTGGTAGCTGCAGCGTTAAAGTTGGAAGAATCTGAAATGGTGAAGCAGAGAATAGAACAGAAGAGGAGAGCACTTGATGGTGGTGTTGCTAGTAACAAGAGGTCCAATGGTGCTCTGATTGACCAAGGAACTAGAGGGACTGCCCAAGTGCCTTATGAGGTGGGAAGTGTAGCACCGCCCGCGAGTAGAAGAAATAGAGCACCGAAGTGTGAGCATTGCCGAAGGCACCATTGGGGTACTTGCCGCAAGATCACGGGTGCATGTTTTAAATGTGGAAGCATGCAGCATCGGTTTGCTAATTGCCCCGATCGACAAGAAAATAAGAGCCAGCAAGAAAGCAAAGTGGATGGAGGTAAATCGAATGCAACTAGAGGCACCCGAGACCGAAGCAGAGCTCCTCAGGCGCAATCGGAAACAGTGCATCGGCCAAGGACTATGGGAGAGTATGCTCCAGCTAGAGTCTATGCAATGATCAGAGAGGATACTCCAGAGACTGCAGGACCTTCCGGTAAGTTGTGCTATTAGCTTTTGTCAAGTTCGATTTTGAGTTTTGGGTTGTTGAATATAA
This sequence comes from Excoecaria cochinchinensis, assembly GCA_947683425.1. Classification (NCBI taxonomy): domain Eukaryota; kingdom Viridiplantae; phylum Streptophyta; class Magnoliopsida; order Malpighiales; family Euphorbiaceae; genus Excoecaria; species Excoecaria cochinchinensis. Next base: position 57,536 of record CANTUQ010000029.1, on the reverse strand, counting down.
GTGGTTAGTGGGGAAATTCCGAGGATGAAATTTCTTAAGGGGGAGTGATTGTAGCAATCCAAAATAGGCCTAGTCGTAATCTATGTGGTATGTCGGAATATTTAGAGCATATCAGTAATTTTAGCAAAAGAAAATTTGGATAATAAGGACTTTATTGCAAGGAATTAATTAGTTAAGTTAAATGAAGGAATTATATGGTGTGCATGTGGTGTATGGATGTAGGGTACTTTTGATTGTAGCATAATCTAGTAGTATTTGTGTATGGTAACTTGGATGTAAAAAGTGATTTCTTGGAGATTATATGGTGTGAGTCAAGTTTGGTGCCATGGATTGTTAGTCAAAGATGAGATTAAGGGGTCCAATAGTGGAGTGACATGTGTAATGGTTGTTGGGAGCATTGAATGAGGATTTGAAAGGAGTAGAGAGAGGGAAGGACAAATTGTAGCTTCCCGTAGAAGCCATTTGGGTTTGCCCTCTCCTTTCTCATGCCCTCTCTCTCCCTCTTTCTCATCTCCATTTTCTGCTCTCAAAAGTCTTGCATGTGGGTATTCTTCCATCTTTGAGCTAGGGTTTGAGTTTTGAAGGATTCTAAGAGGTAAGTGGCTGCTTTTGCTTTGGGTATTATTCTTCTTCTTCTTCTCCTTCTACAGGATTGAGTGGGTTTTTAAAGGTTATGTTCTTGGGTTAATGGAGTTATTATTTTGATTGGTTGCAAGAATCTGAAGAAAAGAGAAAGGATAAAGGGAAAGGAAAGGTTGTGGCTTGAAGGAAGAGAAGTTTTGAGCTCCATTCCATGTTTGGGAGCTTTGGTTGTTTATATGAGTTTGTGTGTAATTTTGTTCATTTGATGTGTGATTATATGCAGATGGAATTTGTGTGTGAATATGTGTTAATTGATAGATGATATAGATGAGATATATAGTTGAATTTTGTTGGAATTGTTGGTTGATTGTCATGAGACTTTAGCTAGGGCATGAACACTAATTTAAGGAAAATTCTGCTTAAATTTTACTGGACTTCTGTGTATTGTTTTGATCATAGATGGATTTTTACAACTCCACTATGAGTGTTTATTGCGCCATTTGAACCATGCCTTCTGTACCACTAAAAGTCTAAGAGAGACCATAATTTAAGTCTGAGTGTAAGTGGCTTAAAAATAGCAAAAACAGACATGCTTTTACTTAGACGGGTTCATTTGAATAGTCTGTAATTTTTAAAGTATATCTTTTAATCTACGAATCCAATGGACCTGAACATTATCCCATTTGAAAGCTAAGAGGTAGAGGAACAAAAGTTAAGAAGGACACGTTGTCTAAAAATGAGGTTTAGACATCGGTATAGGCTGTACAAAATTGTGGATTGAAGCAGTCCTGAAGTTTTGCTTCTGTTTTGCTTATTTTGGTATGTCACAGTGGCAACCAAAATAGTTACCACCATGACCAATGCTGAGAGGAGGCAGAATTGCCTATTTTTGTACCTCATGGTCGCAACCAAAAGGTTACCACCGTGAGGTACCTTCAACTTGCATTTTTCTTTTATTAACATCATCGAATGTTACATATGTATGCCTAATAGAATCTAAACTAGTTTAAATACATTATTTGAGAATTCTAATGTGTTTAACATATGAATATGTGTATATATGTGATGTGGAAATAAGTAATACATTATATATTTGTATGTTGAACTATATGTTTAACATTAAGAAATGAGTTTCCTAAGCGTGAAGAATTATGTATGTGAATGCGTATAAACATGTGGGTGCTAATATATAATATTATGTATATGTTTCTGAGTTTGACCAACACACAGGTATGGTATTCATAAATAACATGATTATACTTGATTTATCCTCTATTTATGATAATTATTTTAGATCATGATTGAGTTGTTATTCGAGCCTGGTAGTCATAGTTAGTGGATAGATAAGCGCTTATCAAGGGTTAAGGTGTGAGTGCAGCTGCTATATGTTATCTTTTTACAGGCAGGCCCCGTTTGGGTCATATAAGATATTTGAGGCATCGGTCTCCGGTATACATTCGAGTATACATGATCATAAAATGTTTTGAGGCCCATGTCTCCATATGCTTGGGATACTGTGACCTATCAGTATCATTAATACCCGTATCCACTAGTTAGCGTGTAATCAGGCTATTACTTGAGTTTATTACATGCGATGGTTATATGAAGCTAATAGTTATATGAAATAAATATAAGTTACATGTATATGTATAAGCGTGATGACATGATAAATGTAATACTTGTTATAAGCATGAGTAGTATGTGTTTATATGCCTTTGTTATTATATATATGTTGGTTTCATTTCTATGTACATATATGTGTTGTTACTCCTCACTAAGCGTTATCGCTTAGCACGGGTTCTTTTCCCGTGTAGGTGGCGGGTTCTTCGTGGAGTCGGACATCTGCAGGTCAGCCACTAGAAGTCTTTGTTAGATGGAGTTTATGTTGTGCGTTCCGCTGTATTTTTGTTTATGGGAATTGATTTTGGGAGATGTAACTTTTTGTAAACGATGATTTTGTATAAGTATATTTACCTTTACCAAACCGTTTTGTAAAGCAATATAATTATTATATGTATATGGATTTGGTATATTTTGATTAAATGTACTTGTTTTCTTAACATGTCTTGGGTATATGTATGCGTTTATGTGAGTTCCGCGTGTGGTGCCCCGGCATCCTTCCAACGGGGGTATCGGGGGGTTACAGAATATCACAAATGAATTAGGAATGAGGGACCAATGTCCCAATTCCCCTTGGATGGGCTGAAGGCCTAATTCATTTAAATAATAGACCAATGTCCAAAGATCATAAAAAGAATAAATAAGCCCTTTCTCACAAAACGCGTCACTTAGGATCAAATAGAAAATAAATTAGGATCACTCTTGTAAATGTGATGATTTTTCATTTTCTACTGCTTTAATGCATTATGTATTTAAGGGGGAATAATAAACATGAAAACCTTCAAGAATGATAAGATATTAATTATATAGCAAAAATAAGACTGAGATTTCCATACCTTGATTCTTGGGTTTTAATCTTTGGCCTAACCCACCAAGTGGTGACTCCATTAAAACTGCTTTGTAAAGGGGATGTTTTCTCATGTAAAACTAAGAGGATTGACCCTTATCTGCCATGCTCTCTCATTGAAAAAGTTGGACTCGTCTTTAATAGAAGTAGATACTAAACTAGCCATTCCTAATAAGGAAACATTAAATTCCACGCGTCTACACATTCTTAACTTTTGTGAAAATGGAAATGAATTGAATGTAAATGGAAATAAATGTGGTTATGTGAACAATACAAGTGAAATGTTTTGTTTGGCATGCTAGACTCTAAGTTGTGGATAGATAGGCATGCCTATAAAGGATATAATCCTAGCTGCTTCTATTGACACTGTTTAATGTCTTTTTTATGATAATTTAGCATATTTTAGTCTGATGTGTGATTTTGAGACAATATGTCTCTACTGCCAAAACTCACCGAGGTATCTTAATTCTGTTGATGCCACCTAGTGGTATATTATGATTGTTGGGATTAATCGCAATAAATCAAATCATCGAAAATAAAATAAAAACTCAAAATAGGATCCATACGATCCAATTGATTCAATGAGAAAGATTATCGAACACCAACCTTTCAATGCGGAGAAACAAGAATTAACACATTAATTTGATCGGATGTACGTGTTGCTCCAAGGACGAACACCCTCCACCAGTATCCACATGCACGAACGATCACAAATAGATATCGGGTTCTAGCTCCCTCTTACGTGCTACTGGTTTTTGATTTCTTTTTCTCTGTGTTTTCTTTCTTAAAGAAAAGGTAGCGGCTAGGGTTTCTCTCTCTAAATTCTAAGAGGTAGCCACTCCTTAAAACAAATTAGGGTTATATGAAAACTATATATATATATATATATATATAGCCACTTAAACCCTAATGTGTAGAGAAACAATTTAGGGATATAATATCCTATTCAAAAATAAGATATATATATATATATATATATATATATATATATATATATATATATATATTTCTTATTCAAATAATAAGAAATAATAAATAAATATATATATATATATATAAATAAATAATTTCGAATTAAATATCTTTCATATTTAAATCCGAAATACCCAAATTAAAATCCAGTCTGTTCATTATGTTCTTGGTGTATGACCCAATAGGTTCATATTAAGTTAGCAGTGGGCTAAATTTCATAATTGGCCCCTAGCAAGACATTATGACTACCCAAATAATATAAATATCAATAGTCCGGTTTCAACCTAATAATAGAACATGTTATTATCCTTTTGTCACACGATATCTTATTTGAACATAAGTCATGGCCCATGTCAAACTTATGTTATTCAAATATATAATTTCTCGATCACTAAGTAGACTGATAAGTTCAAATGACATTGATCACACTATCAATTCATTTGAGCATAGCCATGCATTTCACAGTCTTACTTATTGAGGGGCCTAATAGATATCTCTCTCATAAGAGAGGGACAAATTCCATCTTGATTATTTACTTTCCTCTACATAATTCTCATCATGCCCAATCATAACTTTTATGATTATCCAATTAAAGATAATATTTGATTATGTCAAAACATAATGTTCCTTATGTAGGAAACCATGAAAAACTCAAGTCAAAGGATTCAATAACACATCTTTTTTAAGATCACTTATAACACTAACCCATGTAATGATCTCATAGCGGGTCTATCCAGTACCTTGTTCTCTAACAAGTTGTCACACCTCGAAATGTACCCTAGAAGGATTTGGGCATATTGTCGATGAGTAGTGATCAAAGTTGTGTAATTTGACGGGTTAGGTATTGCCAAATGGACAAATTAAGCATTTAAGTAAGAGTTTCGACAAGTGCGGCCAATGGTAAAATTCTGAAGTACGAAATTCGGACATGATTGAAAGAATAAAATTTATTTATGTGGACCTATGTGAAGATTATTAAGTTATAAAATCTCCATGCATAAGGATATGAGAATTTGGAGGATTAAAAGGAGAATTGGACACAAATATCTAAATTAGACCTATGGAAAGATGACATGTGGCAAGGAATTAGAAAGGGGTATAAATAGCAAGGAGAGAGAAAGAGAGAGCAGTATTTTTAGCTGCCTTGTTCTCCTGTTCTCTCCCCCTCACGCTACTTCCTCTTCTCTTTTTCTTCTTTCTCTTGTTTTATCTTGATCCATCTTGTTTTGGCTGGAGTTGTTGCAAGGTGATGGGTGTTTTGTTTGAGGTTTGAGCTAGGTTTGAAGAGGTAAGTTTAAGTTTGATTCCTTCTTCTATTTCTTTGAGTGATTTTTGGAACCCTAGATTTATGCTTTGTGAATTTGTGTGTTTTGCTGAGGATTTTAGATGAGAAAGACTTTGTATGGGTTTTGGAACAAGAAAGATCAACCAAGAAAAGCAATTAGGAGCAAAGGAGTTAAGGTTAGGGATTTTGTTATTTTTTATTCATATTCTGATTTTGGTATTTTGATTGGATTTTCTGGAAATTTATGGAGCTAAAGTTATATAGATATGTTCAAACGTTATGGGTTTTGTGTTAATTATGAGGTTTTGAATGAATCATTTGAGTTGTGTTAAAGTTTGAATTGATTAGGAGCTTTTGGATATGAGTTTGAAAGAAAAGAAATTCTGCAGTTCGCTAGAGATCTGGAAACCTGACTCTATCACGAGCGCAACATAGCCCAGTGATTCCAGTATCTCCCGATCGACAAAGTTATGAGCGGAGGAATGCACGAGTCGTGTTAAGTTTCATGACTCGGCATAAGGATTCCGCTCGACGTGAGAACCTGCTCTGCATGAGGATTTTGTTCGGCGTATGAGATCATGCTCGACATGGCATGGGAGCATGACTAATACTGTGAAGCACGACTCATGCTGGGTGCCCGTCCGGTTGGGAGCTCGTTTGGCTTGCAGAAGCACGTCCCATGCTTGGAAGCACGTCTTGTGCTGGTGGAGCACGACTCGTGCTGGTGATTTTGCTCGGCAAGGGATTTTGCTTGGTGTGAAAGCCGTTCGATTTCGGGGAGCACATCTCGTGCTGGGAAGCACGACTCGTGACCACTCCCGCCCCTTTTCTCTGTTCTTTTGTTATGCTCTAATAGATTTTCCTTTACGAGTCGTGTCAGTGAGCACGACTCGTGATCGCCTCCTGGGACTCGTCTGTCGCGAGCACGACAGACCTCTCTGTCCCACAATGTTTTCAAAATCTTCTCCTCTGCATGGTTTTTCACTTGTCTTATGTCTCTATAAATTAAAATGAGTACTTTAATCTGTGAATTATTCAAATGCTCCTATGCATATTAGTAATTGAATTATGAGACTTTTATCTACCATTATTATTTTTTAATGGCTGATTGTGCATAAAGTATTGTAATTTATTTGTTCAGTTTATATGAGTGCATGATGTTAATAATATAGTTATGTTTAGTATGTTCAGATGAATATGATAAATAAAATTAATGCATATGGTAAGCATATACATATATTGATACATGTGTCTATGTAATCATAAAAGAATGGTGCTAGTAATTGATGAAATGGGTATATATGTGTAAAATGTGAAAGAATTTAATAAAGATATGGGAATTTAGCTTGCGTTAGTCGACTCGTGGATAGATAGGCATGCCTATAGAGTTCTGTTAGCTGTAGCCCTCTGTTCTGTTTTGGACCCTAATCAGGTCCTTGTTTGGTTCCTCGCAAACCAAAATGTGTACAGATCTTGTTTAAGATCCCCAATGTGAAAATATTTTTGAATGAGAAAATGTGATATTGCTTTTCGATTCGTACCCATAAGGTACCGCCATGTGTTCAGTTCGATTCGTACCCGTAAGGTACCGCCATGTGTTCACTCGCTCATCCACCCTATGACTTAGCAGGCAACTAAAAGAGTAAAATTAATGTGAATTAAATTGATAAGTTTTGTGATGATTTGCAAAATGATTATGTTAATAAACATTTGATGCAATTGTGATAAATGCCATTTGATTGGTGCTTTACGCACCCCTCTGTTCTGGATCCTTTATGGACTCGAATGTGGTATTGTATGGTATCTTCGGATACCTAAATGGTTTTGTATCTGAATCTAATGTCAGTTAATCGAAAAGAGATATAACAAATGATGTTGTTCTAATAAGTGTGTATAAATGAATACTGTTTGCAAAAGAATTCGTATGTGAGAAATGCCTGTTATTAATCTGTTCATAAGTTATGAGTATGATTGTCTATGTAAAGTCTGTGTAAGAATTTTTTAAATGATTGATATGCATATTTGCTATAGTTAAGTACTCAGTAAATGAACTCTACGAATATATCTGTTTATATGTTTAAATTGAGAATACAGGTATGTATTGTGTTATCTACCTTCTAGATCTTAGCCTGGATAATTACTGTAAGTATTTTAGTAAGGAATTCATGTGCCTTGCTGTTGATTTTAATAAATAGGGTAAGTCATATATATGTTGATTGGTAAGTAAGGAATAATAAAGTGTTAAGCATAATATAGATAATTGAATTTAGGAAATGAGTTAAGATTAAATTTGGAAAATGTGTGCATAAGTTTCTACAGAACTACGTGGTTCTGATTCCCAACCATAGGGATATGTAGGAAGCTTGGAATGCTTATTTCAAGCCCGAACCAAATCGAAGAACTAAAGTGTTTGGTTTAGTTTTGAACAAGTAACGATTTAATTAAATGAAATGTTTTGACTTAAAAATTAATTAATGAGTCAGGTAAATGATAAGTATGTCTAATGTAATTGTGAATAAACTATAACATAGTATTTTCTGGTTATGGTCTATGAATGAATCTACATATGAAATTGTTTAAGTTTTCCTATGAAAGTAATGATATGAGTTCACATTAGCTGAAGCCAGTTTCTTCTATGCTAATGTCTGTATACATATATCTATCGATTTGTATATGTATGCCTCGGCAACCACTGTGAGTGGCTGCCCATTATTGGTTTAGCCCGACTAAGCATTATCGCTTAGCATGGTTGTTTGTCCGTGCAGGTTAGGAGATTAGAGTAGCGCAGCGGTCCGCTGAGGTTTGGCTAACGAGTTGTTAGATTTTCATTGGAAGTGTTTTTTATTTTTGCGTGTAATTAAGCTTATTTATTAGTATTTGTAATAAGTTTTAATAATCTTTAGTGCGAATAATGTTGTGTGGATGACATAGGTTTAGGACGTGCATGTTTTGAGATTATGATTTTAGAATTTTTATTATTCTGATTTCTACATTGCCATGTGTGTCCTTGTTCTGTGGCATATTCTGCTCACCGTAGCTCTTCACCCTTCAAAATGCTACGTGTGGGAGTAGGGGGTGTTACAATTTGGTATCAGAGCCCTGATTTAGTCAATTCTGGTTGACTAGATGCTTTGAAGTGTGTCTGTATAGTTTAGCATTTGGCAATGCAGATGACGTTGTCTTTCAGTGTGTTTTGGGAATGGAACTTTCCCGATTAGATTCAGTGTTTTATTGAGTATTGGCTCGGTAGGTCACAATCTACCTGCCTTGAATTGTTATGTGTGTACGATCTAGAATATGTTTGTTAGATCAGTTATCAAGGTTCTATTAAGATTTTGTTTTGATACTATGTTGTTTAGGAGAAGGTTTCATGGAGGTTCTTGAAGTGTATTGATATATGGATTATTTTATGGGAATAGATGTTTTAGTGTTTTGAGATGGAAGAGTATCTGGATTTTGTAAGATTATTGTGATGCTCTATATGCCTGCCAGTTATCTCCTAAAAATTTGTTTGAAGATAAGCGTATTGAACCTTGGGGATAGAAAGAGTGCATTATTATAGCATCAATTGCATTTCTGTATCATCTTGCATGCACGAACCATCACATCCTCATTGCATCACCCTCCCTTTGATCACATGTGCATATGTGTTTTAATGGAGAGCAAGTTGACAGGGGTGTACATTGAGTATTTGATATTGAGACTAAGTATGTGAATTATGAGCATAGTCATTATTAAGGAGAATGTACTGTGTGTACAGCTAGAGCAGAATAGAAAAAGTATTTTGGAATCTTGTACCGATGAATGTGAAAGGATTTTTGGAGTAAGATACGGGTATTATCAATAGAGAAAGCAACGTATGTGCCGGATGATTTTGAAGTAATGAGGAATTGTGTAGCAAATTTTGTCAGTAAATGATTTATGTGTGAAGTGTATGTGCTTTGGGTTCCGAGTGGTAGTTAGACTAATGATTGTTCTGATGAATGTAATCGATTTAAGCGTAAGATAATGAAAAGGGAAATATGGGATTTCTTTAAAACGATTTTATGAGTTTGGGTTTAGATATATACAACAGAAAGTTATGATTTGTGTAGTCTTTTCGATTTTAAAGAAGTGATTTGAGAGTATAGTGATAAGAATAAGTAATAACAAGTGAGTATGTTAAAAGTGAAGTGTATGAGAATGACAGTGAATTGGAGTATAGTTTCTAAATTTTTTCGATGTAAGTGATATTCGAGGACGAAATTCTTTTAGGAGAGAAGAATGCTCACACCACGAAATGTACCCTAGAAGGATTTGGGCATATTGTGGATGAGTGGTGATCAAAGTTGTGTAATTTGACGGGTTAGGTATTGCCAAATGGACAAATTATGCATTTAAGTAAGAGTTTCGGCAAGTGAGATCAATGGTAAAATTCTAAAGTATGAAATTTCGACATGATTAAAAGAATAAAATTTATTTATGTGGGCCTATGTGAAGGATTATTAAGTTATAAAATCTCCATGCATAAGGATATGAGAAGTTGGAGGATTAAAAGGAGAATTGGACACAAATATCTAAATTGGACCTATGGAAAGATGACATGTGGCAAGGAATTAGAGAGGGGTATTAATAGCAAGGAGAGAGAAAGAGAGAGCAACATCTTTAGTTGCCTTATTCTCCCATTCTCTCCCCCTCACTCTACTTCCTCTTCTCTTCTTCTTCTTCCTCTTGTTTTATCTTGATCCATCTTGTTTTGGCTGGAGTTGTTGCAAGGTGATAGGTGTTTTGTTTGAGGTTTGAGCTAGGTTTGAAGAGGTAAGTTGAAGTTTGATTCCTTCTTCCATTTCTTTGATTGATTTTTGGAACCCTAGATTTAGGTTTTGTGAATTTGTGTGTTTTGCTGAGGATTTTGGATGAGAAAGACTTTGGATGGGTTTTGGAACAAGAAAGATCAACGATGAAAAGCGATTAGGAGCAAAGGAGTTAAGGTTAGGGATTTTATTATTTTTTATGCATATTCTGATTTTGTTGTTTTGATTGGATTTTCTAGAAATTTATGGAGTTAAAGTTGTTTAGATTTGTTCAAACGTTATGGGTTTTGTGTTAATTATGAGGTTTTGAATGAATCATTTGAGTTGTGTTAAAGTTTGAATTGATTAGGAGCTTTTGGGTATGAGTTTGAAAGAAAAGAAATTTTGCAGTTCGCTGGAGATCTGGAAACACGACTCTGTTGCGAGCGTGATAGAGCCCAGTGATTCCAGTATCTCCCGATCGGCCAAATTATGAGCGGAGGAATGCACGAGTCGTGTCAAGCTTCACGACTCGGCATGAGGATTCCGCTCGGCGTGAGAGCCTGCTCGGCATGAGAATTTTGTTCGGTGTGTGAGATCCCGCACAGCATGGCATGGGAGCACGACTCGTGCTGGGTGCCAGTCCGGCTGGGAGATCATTCGGCTAGGTGCCCGTCCGGCTGGGAGCTTGTTCAGTTAGGAGCTCCTTCGGCTAGAAGCCCATTTCGCTTGCGAAACCATGTCTCATGCTAGGAGGCACGTCTCGTGCTGGTGGAGCACGACTCTTGCTGGTAATTCCGCTCGGTAAGGGATTTCATTCGGCATGAAAGCCATTCGGTTTAGGGGAGCACCTCTCGTGTTGGGAAGCACGAGTCGTGACCACTATCGCCCCTTTTCTCTGTTCTTTTGTTATGCTCTGATAGATTTGCCTTCACGAGTCATGACAGTGAGCACGACTCGTGTTCGCCTCCTGGGACGCGTCTGTCACGAGCGTGACAGACCTCTCTATCCCAAAATGTTTTTAAAATCTTCTCCTCTGCATGGTTTTTCACTTGTGTTATGTCTCTATAAATTAAAATTAGTACTTTAATCTTTGAATTATTCAAATGCTCCTATGCATGTTAGTAATTGAATTATGAGACTTTTGTCTACTATTATTGTTAATTAATGGCAGCTTGTGCATAAAGTATTGTAATTTATTTGTTAAGTCTATATGAGTAAATGATGTGAATAATATAGTTATGTTTAGTATGTTCAGATGAATATGATAAATGAAATTAATGCATATGATAGGCATTTACGTATATTAATAAATGTGTCTATGTGATCATAAAAGAATGGTGCTAGTAATTGATGAAATGGGTATATATGTGTAAAATGTGAAAGAATTTAATACAGATATGGTAATTTAGCCTGCTTTAGTCGAGTCGTGGATAGATAGGCATGCATATAGAGTTCTGTTAACTACAGCCCTCTGTTCTGTTCTGGACCCTAATCAGGCCCCCGTTTGGTTCCTCACGAACCTCAATTTGTACGGATCTTGTTTAAGATCCCCAATGTGAAAATATTTTTGAATGAGAAAATGTGATATTGCTTTTTGATTCGTACCCATAAGGTACCGCCATGCATTCAGTTCGATTCGTACCCGTAAGGTATTGCCATGTGTTCACTCGCTTATCCACCCTTATGACTTAGCAGGCAACTAAAAGAGTAAAATTAATGTGAATTAAATTGATAAGTTCTGTGATGATTTGCAAAATGATTATGTGAATAAACATTTGATGCAATTATGATAAATGCCATTTGACTGGTGCTTTATGCGCCCCTCTGTTCTAGATCCTTTATGGACTCGAACGTGGCATTGTATGGTATCTTCGGATACCTAAATGATTTTGTATCCGAATCTAATGTCTGTTAATCGAAAAGAGATATAACAAATGATGTTGTTCTAATAAGTGCGTATGAATGAATACTGTTTGCATAAGAATTCGTATGTGCAAAATGCCTGTTATTAATCTGTTCATAAGTTATGAGTATGATTGTCTATGTAAAGTCTGTGTAAGAATTTTTAAAATGATTGACATGTATATTTGCTATAGCTAAGTACTCAGTAAATGAACTCTATGAATATATCCGTTTATATGTTTAAATTGAGAATACAGGTATGTATTGTGTTATCTACCTTCTGGATCTTAGCCTGGATAATTACTGTAAATATTTTGGAAAGGAATTCATGTGCCTTGCTGTTGATTTTAAAAAATACAGTAAGTCATATATATGTTGATTGGTAAGTAAGGAATAATAAAGTGTTAAGCAAGATATATATAATTGAACTTAGGAAATGAGTTAAGATTAAATTTGGAATATGTGTGCATAAGTTTCTGTAGAACTACGTGATTCTGATTCCCAACCATAGGGATACGTAGAAAGCTTGGAATGCTTATTTCAAGCCCAAACAAAATCGAAGAACTAAAGTTTTTGGTTTAGTTTTGAACAAGTAACAATTTGATTCAATGAAATGTTTTAACTTAGGAATTAATTAATGAGTCAGGTAAACAATAAGTATGTCTAATGTAATTGTTAATAAACTGTCGCATAGTATTTTTTGGTTATGGTATATGAATGAATCTGCATATGAAATTGTTTAAGTTTTCCTATGAAAGTAATGATATGAGTTCACATTAACTGAAGCCAGTTTTTTCTATGCTAATGTCTGTATACATATATCTATCAATTTGTATGTGTATGTGTCGGCAACCATTGTGAGTGGCTGCCCATTATTGGTTTAGCCAGACTAAGCGTTATCGCTTAGCACAGTTGTTTGTCCGTGCAGGTTAGGAGATCAGAGTAGCGCAACGGTCCGCTGAGGTTTGGCCAACGAGTCATTAGATTTTCATAGGAAGTGTTTTTGATTTCGGCATGTAATTAAGCTTATTTAATAGCATTTGTATTAAGTTGTAATAATCTTTAGTGCGAATAATGGTGTGTGGATGACATAGGTTTAGGACGTGCATGTTTTGAGATTATGATTTTAGAAATTTTATTGTTCTGATTTCTGCATTGCCATGTGTGTCCTTGTTTGGTGGCACCTTCTACTCACTGTAGCTCTTCACCCTTTGAAATGCTACGTGTGGGAGTAGGGGGTGTTACACAAGTACCTAGAAGTTTGATTTATATAACCATATAAATAGTCATCTCATGATTATTAATCAAACTCATACTAGTCTTAATTTATCTATATGCCATTTAGTGATAAATGACTAGGGAATAATAAGAATAATATTAAATATCATTCAAAAACATTACTATAATGTAACATGCGATTAATATTAATGTGGAGAAAACCATTATAAATAAAATATAATTATTACATTAAGGTCCAAATATTTGACCTAGGGCATATCCACTAATAATCTCCCATTTGCACTCGTCCCAATCATACATATATCTAATACCCATTGACCCAGTATGTCTATCATATTTGGCTTGTGGGAGAGCCTTGGTAAGTGGATCAGCAATGTTTTTATCTATTGGTACCCTGCATATCTTGACGTCTCCCCTTTCAATAATTTCTCGAATGAGATGAAAATACCTGAGTATATGTTTAGATCTCTGATGAGATATGGGCTCTTTCGCCTATGCAATACCATCATTATTGTCACAGTAAAGATCCTCTAGATTTGTGATACTAGGAACTACTCCCAGTTCAGCAATGAATTTCTTGATCCATACTGCTTCCTTAGCTGCATCTGGTGCTGATATATACTCAGCTTCTATTGTAGAATCAGTGATAGTGCTGTGTTTAGAACTTTTCCAGCTTACAGCACCTCTATTTAACATAAACACATATCTTGACTGCAATCTAAAGTCATCTTTGTTTGGTTGGAAGCTTGCATCTATGTAACCATTTACTAATCGTTCATCTTCCAATCCTTCATACACTAAGAATGCACCCTTAGTTCATCTCAAGTACTTAAAGATGTTCTTAACGGTTGTCTAGTGACTTTCACTAGGATCTGACTGGGATCTACACATCATACTCAAGGCATATAAAATGTCTGGTCGAGTGCATAATATGGGATACATGATTGATCCTATAGCCGAAGCATAAGGAATCATACTCATGCGATCTTGCTCATCAGATGTCATGGGATATTGAGTCTTGTTAAGAGTAATGCCATGAGACATTGGCAAAAATCCTCTTTTAGAATTTTGCATGCTGAACCTATTCAGCACCTTTTCAATATAAGTGCTTTGACTCGGACCAATTAACCTTTTAGAACTATCCCTATAGATCTTAATTACAAGGATATTAGCAGCTTCACCCAAATCTTTCATTGAATAAGATTTCCCTAACCATTCTTGGGTCTTTTGCATGATAGGGATATCATTTCCAATGAGTAATATGTGATCTACATATAATACAAGAAACATCACAGTGCTCCAACTAATCTTCTTGTATACACAAGGTTCATCTTCATTTTTTATGAATCCAAACTCTTTGACTGTTTCCTCAAAATGAAGATTCCAACTCTGAGAAGCTTGCTTCACTCCATAAATGGATATTTCCAACTTGCATACCATTTTAGAATTCTCAGGATGGATTAAACCCTCGGATTTTATCATGTACACATCCTCAAGTAAGTTTCTGTTAAGAAACATTATTTTGACATCCATTTGCCATATCTCGTAGTCATAATACGTAGCAATGGCAATAAGAATCGTTATTGATTTGAGCATCGCGACTGGTGAAAAGGTTTCATCATAGTCGATACCATGAATTTACTTGATGCCTTTTACAATTAGTCTTGGTTTAAAGGTAATTACTTTGCCATCCATTTCAAATTTCTTTTTGAAAACCCACTTGCACCCAATGGCCTTAATTCCTTCAGATGGATCAATCAAGTTCCAAATTTGATTATCATACATGGATTTAATTTCAGATTTCATGGCTTCTAGCCATTTCTCAGATTCTTGACCTAACACAGCATCTTGATAAGCAGTAGGCTCACCTTGATCCATAAGCTTTACTTCACGAGTATCCATCATGAGAAATCCATATCTCTTGGGCTCATGTTGTATCCTATCAGATCTGCATGGTACTTGTGTAACAGATACAGATTCCACAACTATTTGTAAAACTTGTTGAGTTTTTATCAAGGGTTATATGTTATCTTGTGGTTCTCAAACTTCTTCAAGTTGTACTTTGCTCCCACTGGTTCTTTTAGAAATAAACTCCCTTTCCAAAAAGACACCATTTCGAGCAACAAACACTTTATTCTCAGAAGGATTATATAAGCAATATCCTTCAGTTTCCTTAGGATATCCCACAAAAAGACATTTATCAGATTTTGGTGCTAATTTATCTGAGAATCACTACAAGAAAAATGCTTTTTAACGAAGGGAAATCCGGTCATTAAAAACTTTTAACGACCGAAAAATCCGATCGGTAAAAGCCCTTTCGTTAAAGGTATAGACGACCGGATATTGCATCCGGTCGTTAATGTCTTTAACGACCGGAATATTTCCGATCGTTGAAAAGTGATTTTTAGCGACCGGATTTTCCCTTCGCTAATTATATTCACTTTCAACGAAGGAATTTCCGGTCGTTAAAGATACCTTTTGACGACCGGATTTTCCCTTCGCTAGTTATATTCAATTTCAACGAAGGAATTTTCGGTCGTTAAAGATACCTTTTAGCGACCGGATTTTCCCTTCGCTAATTGTATTCAATTTCAACGAAGGGATTTCCAGTCGTTAAAACTACCTTTCAATGAAAAAATTTCCGATCGTTAAAGATACTTTAAAATAAATAAAATATTTTATTTGAATATTACATGTACACACCATTCACACATATAAATTTAAAATTATAATAAATAGTCTTTTCATAGACTGCAAGATACCAGTTACAAAATATATCGATATTTCAAAATTGTTTGAAATTCTATTTGTCATATACAAGTTTGTTTAAAAAAACAACCACTATCTATACTATTTTCTATTGAACTAAAATCTTTAAAAGAATGCATAATGAATCTCATATCTTCGTTGTCCATTGTTTTGAAGACCTGTAGAATTTAAAATACAAATTTATAATTAATATTCATGCACAAAGCCAATAAATCAAATGGCAAAATAATTTAATATTTTTAATTTGAATTATCATTTACCTTAAATATCCAAAATCTTATAACAAGTGTAATTATATACACACTTCAAAATACCCAAAATCTTCCAACAAGTGTAATTACTTCATGCTGTTATGCTTGCATAGCTTTTGAAATTCAGTACTTGCTCTGCAAGGGTGAACAATACAATTATCACGAAACTAGTTATCTATAAATTATTTTCTGATTTGTACTTTTATCATTCTGTTTTGTTTTTCTAAATGAATTAAATGTAGGCTTATAACAGTATACTGTAAATTCAAAGAATAAAACACCAGGTAGTTAAGTTCCTGAGACACACAACAATATGTAGTTAAAATTTTAATATTAATTCCCCTATATATAACAGTAAATGAATAACTAAGCAAACGCACAAATAAACAAATAAATAAAGTGAATGGAGTAAATAACCAGATGCACATGTGATGTTAAACCAAGTTGGCCGAAACAGAGGATTAGTCCACCTAAAGAACAACTCATATCCCTATAGCAAGCCAAAAGCTAATGTGGCCAGCGAATATAAAGCAGAATAGATGGGAAACCACGAGGACAATTCAAAACTTTTCCATCATCACGTGTTCCACAGATGTCATGCATAGCACAAAATTCTTCAGAATGTGTTTCCCTAAATCATTAGGGAAAAGAGAAATTATATGTCCCTCAACACTTATAGATAAAATAAACAAAACCCAAGCTACTTTAAGTGGCTGCATCGCAGGAAATTAAATGAATATCAAGAACAAAAGTATATATAAAATTATAGCCACAACATTAGGCACATAACATTTTCAATAACTTAAAGTTTATTGGTAATTTTGTTAAGTCGAGTTAAAAACTGAGAAACAGCAGGAATTTGTTGGAAGCTAGATTTAGAGGCTTAATAGAAATAGCGAAATTTCTTCCACAGCCTATTTCAATGGGGAAATCAGAAATTAAATAAAAAGAAATTTAGTAACCAAAAATAATCAAAAGCTCCAAATGTAGTGTGTAAAAACTAGTAAGCATTAAAACATTCAGAAGTCGACTCATACATTAAAGTGACCATAATGAGTAGCCATGTTTTGTAAAAACATTTCATTGACATCCATAAATTCCCACCCTTGGATGACTCCATAGAAGCCAACAACTGGTGGAAACATAATAATAATAATAATAATAATAATAATAATAATAATAATAATAATAATAATAATAATAATAATAATAATAATAATAATAAAACAACTAAAAAAATCAAAGTAGCCGTAAAAGGTATCCACAACAATTTAGGTAAATCACGGCAATCTATCCATCATTAACTCGTCAAGTAATAAAAGACAGGTAAGGAGCTAATCCTAATTCACAATAGACCAGTAGATGGTCCAAATATGTAACTGAAATAACCCTCGTTAAAAAAAAATGTAAGTTCATCCAAGTTCTAGAGATCCATTATCCTTATACTCAACAAGGACAAGTTCCTATAAATGCTAATCGCATCAGAGTATCAGATATTATGACTCCTAGCACTAAAATGAGCACGCCAAAGACTTGGAGAAAGTAAAAAGATTAAAATAAAAAAAGTCTCACTGAATCTATAATTGAAAAGGAACATGTTATATGCCCAGTAGTATTATTTTAATGGTGTTTGAATCGAAAATGCATTGTAGATTAAGCAGTTCAATCATCTTTTTAATAGAAATTGAATTAGAAATTTCATTCGGAACGAAAAACTAAGCAGAAAGCAATTATCCAAAGCAAAAACCAACAATAGCAGATCTAAATATGATTTCTTATTAACTAATAGAGGAGGCAAATTGAAGCAGATTAGGGCCATCGATTAAGGAGAAAGAACAAACCTTTTCGTCTTGATGGAGAGCGATCCAGATGAAGCTAGAACAAGCTCTGATGGCAACCAACAAAATCCATCCAAAATAACCCAACAGTGCTCCCGCTAATCAAATATATTATGCCTAGGTAACCAACAACAATCACCAATATATGAAAAAAATGAAAAAAAAAACAAATAAATGGAAAAAAAAAAGAAAAATCGTGATATACCTGTTGAGGTAAGACGGCGGCAATTTTGGAGCGGCAACGTCCGCGGCGAGGGAGGAGCAGCAACAATGGGGGAGGCTGAAGCGCGAGGGAGGTCGATCAGATTTGGCACGAGAGAAAGGGGGGAAGGCGAATGGAGAGGCTGGAGTGGCGAGCGATGGCGGAAGCAGCAGCGGTAGCGGGGGAGGCTGGAGCGCGAGGGAGGCAGAGCAGATATGTCGTGCGTGAGGGAGAGAGAGAGAGAGAAAGGGAGGGAAGGAGAGAGAGGAAAAGAGATACAGTTTTAGAGATAAATGGCTTGGAAGTCCCGCTTTTTGTTTCAAGGTAGGAACCACCGGATTTTGAGTTTTTGCGCGACCGGATTTTGAGACTTTTAACGACCAAAAATATATCCCTCATTAAATAATAAAAAATTTTGAGTTTTAACGACCGGATTAAATTTCTTTCGTTACTTTTATCTTTTTACGACCGGATTTTGAGACTTTTAACGACCGAAAATATACCCCTCGTTAAATAATAATAAAATTTGAGTTTTAACGACCGGATTAAATTTCTTTCGTTACTTTTATCTTTTTACGACCGGATTTTGAGACTTTTAACGACCGAAAATATACCCCTCGTTAAATAATAATAAAATTTGAGTTTTAACGACCGGATTAAATTACCTTCGTTGCTTTTATCTTTTTACGACCGGATTTTTATCCTTTCGCTAAATTTTGGTCGTTAAAACGCAGTTTTTTTGTAGTGAATTGTAGTTGACATAAGCCTTACTCCCCCAAATGTTTAGAAAAGACAAACTAGGAGTTCTCCTAGTCCATATCTCATATGGTGCCTTTTCAACCGCTTTAGATGGAACTTGGCTCAAAGTGAACGCAAATCTTACTAATGTATAACCCCAAAAGGATAAAGGAAGATCTATTTGACTCATCATAAATTGAACCATATCTAATAAAATTTGATTCCTCCTTTCAGATACACCATTCAATTGTGGCGTTCCTAGTGGAGTTTATTGTGAAACAATTCCACAATCTCTTAGATGATCATCAAACTCTTGGCTTAAATATTCACCACCTCGATCATATTGTAGTGCCTTAATAGTTTTACAAAGCTGATTTTGTACTTCATTTTGAAAAGTTCTGAACATTTCAAATGATTATGTTTATGTTTCATTAGATAGACATGACCATATCTACTGACATCATTAGTTAATGTAATGAAGTATTGAAATCCTCCCCAAGCATTTATGCTTAATGGGCCACATATATCAGTATGTATAAGGCCTAATAAGTCAGTGGCCCTTTCACTATGTCCAGTGAAAGGATCCATTATCATCTTGCCTAATAAACAAGATTCACAATTTTCAAATAATTCAAAATCAAATGATTGCAAAATTCCATCTTGATCGAGTTTAGATATGCATTTCTCATTTATATGACCAAGGCGACAATGCCATAAATATGTTGTATTTAAATCATTTGGTTTGGATTTTTTTGTAGTTATCTTATAGATATCATGATTATTGGATATTTCTAGATTTAGGACATAAAGCCCACAATATGAATCAACGATACCATATAACATGTCATCATAATAAATAGAACATTTCTTATTCTTAATAAGAAAAGAAAAAACTTTATCATCCAAACGTGAAATTGAAATAATATTCCTATATAAACTAGGAGTATAATAGCAATTGTTCAAAACTAACAAAAGCCCATTAGGCAAAGTTAATTCATAAGTGCCTATAGATAAAGCAGCAACTTTTGCTCCATTTCCTACTCATAGGTCCACTTCACCCTTTTTCAATTGCCTACTACTTTTGAGTCCTTGTACATTTGTAGAAATGTGAGATCAACATTTAGTATCTAATACCCAGGAAATAGAAGTAGATAAATTAATTTCTATAACATAAATACTTGAAGATGTAGTCTCATCACTTTTCTTCTTCTTTAATTCTTCCAAGTAGAGCTTGCAGTTCCTCTTCCAATGACTAGGTTCATTGCAATGGAAGCAAACTCCTTACTTTGAAGCTTTAGCCTTGGGCTTGGGCTCTTGCCTTAGCCTTAGCCTTACCCTTATTTTTAATCCCTTTTCCTTTGTTGACCATCAATACATGACCGGGCTTTTTCTTTATGCTTTGTTCGAATATTTTAAGCATCGTATGCAGCTTAGCAATTGATTTCT
The DNA here is from genome assembly GCA_947683425.1 of Excoecaria cochinchinensis. Lineage (NCBI taxonomy): Eukaryota > Viridiplantae > Streptophyta > Magnoliopsida > Malpighiales > Euphorbiaceae > Excoecaria > Excoecaria cochinchinensis. Next base: position 37,070 of record CANTUQ010000029.1, on the reverse strand, counting down.
CCATATTTTTGATATTATAGTTCATGACAAAATAGACTAAATTAGTCTTTTTGGGGATAAAGATCTTTGTGACTCTGTAGAACTTAACTTTTCATACTATCAGGTATTGAATTAAGGATCAAATCTTCTTACTATCAGGAAATGAATTAAGGATCAAATCCGTTGCCAATTATAAACTGAGAGAAAATCCAAGCTCTCAAGGTGGTCAATATAGCCCTTCATTTCCAAAACATAAGAGCTAACTGAGTCACCTTCAGCCATCTTGCAAGAATGTAATGATTTGGTGGTCTCATAGCTTTCTTGTCTTGCCTATTATTGGAAGGTCTGCTTGAGATGAGCACTCAATTCATAAGCCTTCATATTTTCCAAATGCTTCTGAATTTTTGGAGACATGGTAGCTAACATGAGACATCCAACATCCACAGAATCATCAACATGTTTCTTGTACTTCTCTTTCACTGCCCTTTGGCATCAGCAGGTGGGTCATCAAGAATAGGCTCATCTAGCACATATAGCTTCCTTTCTTGCTTGAGAACAATTCTCAAGTTCCTGAACCAATCAAGGAAGTTTGTGCCAGTTTTTTTAAGTTTGTCCTTCTCAAGGACAGATTATAGTGACAATGTGGAAGTATTATTTGATGCCATTAATCTACAAACATGCAGGATAAGTATTATTTGATGCCATTAATCTACAAACATTCAAGATAAGTATTATTAGTACCAAATTTTAGGTTTACTTATAAAACTCCCACCAAAATAACCCTCAATTTTAATTACAACAATTTTTAGTGGGCTAAAATCCTTATTTCACCTAACTCTAAGTCAGCTTTGGCATGACGCTTAAAGTTAAGTTATTTAAGGTAGGAACTCCTTTACTAATTACATCTCATGGAACTCTTAGATCATTTATGGGATTTTGACATCATATGTCCTGACATGTTTTAATCTCATCTTATGCCTTTAGGCCCAAAACCATTTTGATAACCTAATTAAGTCTAACCATTTTAAACATATGGGTAGTACCATTACCCATCCTGCCTTATTAGGATAACCTAATGTACTTCGCTTTGGCAGAACCCACATTTTGGTGATCTTAGTGTTGGCAGGTGTTTTATTCATGGGTGGCATATGACTTAAAATGATGGTGAGGGATTTTAATTTTAACTTACGATGTCTATTTATTTATATATCATGCATCAATCCATACATGGCTTCTCATACACATATATACAATCATTCTTAGCATCACATACTGATAAAATATGCATAATATATAAAACGTGTCATAGCATGGCCAAAATCTATTTTGATCCTCATAAGCCAATATGAAGATCAAGGGCCAATCCTAGGTCTTATTACATGGATTGTTCTTAATCAACAGCTTCCATGTTGCACTTTCATCATCATGGCATCGGATTGATCTCCTTTGTTCTCTCTGTGTAGCTCCTTTGTCTTGATTACAATAATGAAATAAACTGTTCTACTACAACTATTGAGTAAAATAAAATTACAACAAAAATAACGACATGCAGGCTGCATTTAAAATTACAAACCCATAAAATTAAATAGAATAAATCTCATCCATATGAGGTTTAATTGGCCATGCTATGCTGTAACACCCCAATGCCCCTTGGAAGGATAACGGAGCGTTATGGACAAACATACATACATACATACAAACTAAAGAAAAGCGAAAGCAATAAAACATGGCAAGCAAACAATCTCGAATACATATATCATAAAAATATGCATACCAATTTACAAAAAAAAAACATCTTATACAATTGCTACTACAAATAACAAATACAAATCTTTACATAATATAATATCCGATACATATACAATTCTAGGCCTATACAAAATTATACAATTAAAACAAAAAGAACTCCCATCGAGCTCCAGACTCCTAGTGGCCATGACCTGTATATGCCCAACTCCAAACCGAACCTGCCGCCTATACGGGAAAACACTCGTGCTAAGCGATGACGCTTAGTAGGGAGGAACAAAAACAAAAGACTTCCAACGAAGTCACAAATATCAAAGAATAAAAAGAATACCATGCATAATGCATGATCATCTTACCATAACATTCACAACATTATATTACGAACATATAAATGACAAGTGCATAGTTTACATGTGAAAAACTCAAGTAACTCTAGAAATGCTTTAACATGCAATAACATTAGCTTTTACACTCATCTATCGAACGATCCTGCAATAACATATCTTTACATCTCCAACACATGCATAGACATACAATCATATAATAAACAAATATTGGTATAAAATCAGAACATCAAATCATTATATCTTGCCATTACTCAACTACATATACATATAACATACTAGCATTTCTAAAATAATACAGACATATAATAGCCTGAGTTCACATTAATAGTGGATACGGGTGCTATTGATAGTGATTGGACATAGTATCAAACATATAGAGACATAAGTCTCAAAGTATTTGTACCCGAAGGTAAGAGAAGAGACTGAAGGCTCAAAACATTTAGACCTAAATGGGGCCGACTTTAGACCCAAACGGGGTCAACTTATAGCAGCTGCAACTTTAACCCTAAATAAGCATGCTTATCTATCCACTACTATGACCATTCAGGCTTAAACTTAAAACTCTATTCTTCACTTCACGAAATTTTCATTGGATCAAATACCCGATCAATTAATGCATATAGATCAATTAAAACATACATGAGATAAAGTAATAATTCATGCATCAACTCACATACCAACCATAAGTGAGAAACCATGTAAAGAGGGAGCACAACATAGTATTCATAAAATAGGAAAAAGGTCGCGCTCACGATAGAAGGCTAACTAGTCTCTATCATGCCCATAACAACCAGTCGTGCTCGTGACAGAAGGGCAGAAAGCTTTGGTCATGCTCGCGCACTCAGAAGATCCAGCGACCAAGCACAACCCGGCAGAAGCTTGGCCTTCGAGCTCTCTATCGCGCTCTCAACATGGGTTGCGCTGGCGACAGAGCACGCTCGGAAGGAGATCGGATCCTAAGCTCTTGCAAATAGTTCATAGTCCAACCTCTCTATCGCGCTCACGATAGAGATGGACTCAAGGGCCAGAAAAATTGCTAAATACAATTCCATCTCATGCAAACTCACTCTAAATCACACTATCATGCATTTCACCTAATTCCTTCAATAAAATTCACTTGAATCATGCCTTTAAACATAATAACAACAATTAACACTTAATAGGTACAATTAATTTTTTCAAATCAACAATTAACACAACAATGTTCCAAACCGAGAAATTTTGCCCTAGAATCTTGCAAATCCCTTAATTATCTTTCATATACCAAGATACTTCTAATTAAATGCATCAATATCAAAACACAATTCACAACATGAATATAAACATACTTCCCAACTTAGATTTCTAGAAATATTATCATGGTTCAAACACAAAACTCAACAGCAATACAAACTCATAAACCTCAAAATGTAGCACAACCCACTCTTCTCTTCAAGGTCCAACCTTCTCTTTGCCCTTGATCTTTCTCTTGTCATCAGATCCTTGCACACCAAACAAATCACACTTAACCCAAAACCAAAGCAAATGGGAAGAAGAAAACAAGCTCATCCAACTTATCTCTTCAAACCAAACACACAACTCTTCCAAAAACCCAGATCAAAAACCCTTGATAATCAACCGAAGTAAGAGCAAGGAGCAAGAAATGAAAGAAGAAGAAGAAGAAGAAGAAGAAGAAGAGGAAGGGAACGGGAGCCACACAGGAAAAAGGAGGAAACCAAAGCAAAAATCTAAAATTTGCCTTTTCTCTCCCTTCCTTTCTTTTCTTCCTTTTCATTTAATGCTCCCAGCCACCAATCCTAGGTGTCATACTCTAATTGGCCAATTCAAAATATCCTTGTTAAAACTCCCTTTTGGTCCTTGGCTAATTCTCTTTTACTCACTTAAATAAATTCTTTCTCTTTATAACAAATTTTCTCTTTCAATTTAGTACTTGCTCAACCCAATTCTTACTTGTATAATACGCTTATACCCTTAACCATGCAATTAACTTGGTAAATCCTACTAGGGTCCAAATTGGGGTGTTATATATGCACTATGAAAAAACATCATACATACAATACATCAAATAAATCATATTATCTTATATCATGCATATTAATATAATTGTTAAATTTGATGTATTAAAATAACTGAATGAAAATTAACGATATATAAGGCACTACGATTACAAAGCACGGCTGGCCCGCCATTCCATATCTTTGTGAAACAATTTTGTTGATCATATCAGTAATCATGTAATCACATTAAACAATTTAATAGACATAAAATACCATTTAATCATATTAACATAATCCTATTAATATTGTTAATCACAAAACTTGTCAATCATATTAACACTTAACAAAATTCAATAATCACATTAACACAAAATATCACAAGATATATTAATCATATTAACATCAATCATCTTCATAGCCCTTTTACATAACATTAATAACATTACTTAATTGATTTCGTTCATATCATATACAATTTGTTTGTTTTTAACGATTAAAAACACAAATCAATTTCCATGTATCATCATACAATCTGATCGACTTTCATACAAACAGATTCATACATATCACATACATACAAAAACAATATATTTGAATCAATTGAATCCACAAGTGGCTATAATACCACTGTTGGGTTTAATTGCAATAAATCAAATTAAGCACAGCGAAAATAAAATAAAAACCCAAAATAGGATCCATGCGATCTAATTGATTCAATGAGAAAGATTATCGAACACTAACCTTTGAGAAATATGAATAAACACTTTAAATATATCATATGTAGGAGTTGCTTAAAAGACAAATGCCTTCTAGCAATATCCATATGCACGAATGATCATGAATTGAAATGGGGTGCTAGCTCCCTCTTATGTGCTACTGGATTTTTGATTGCTTGTGTTTTCTTTCTTAAAGAAAAGGTGGCGACTAGGTTTCTCTCTGCAATTTCTAAGAGGCAGCCACTCTATAAAATGAATTAGGGTTATGTGAAAGCTATATATGTATATATATATATATATATATATAGCCACTTAAACCGTAATGTGTAGAGAAATAATTTAGGTTAGGGACTTAATATCTTATTCAAAAATAAGATATATATATATATATATTTCTTATTCAAATAATAAGAAATATTAAATAAATAAATATATATATATATATATATATATATACATATATATAAATAATTTCAAATTAAATATCTATCATATTTAAATCCGAAATACCCAAATTAAAATCCAGTCTGTTCATTAAATTCTTCGTATGCAAACCCAATAGGCTTATATTAAGTTGGCAGTAGGTCTAATCCCATAATAGGCCAATAAGTCATAATTGGCCTCTAGCAAGACATTATAAGTACCTAAATAATATAAATATCGATAGTCCGATTATAACCTAACAATAGAACATGTTATTATCATTTTGTCACACGATATCTTGTTTGAACATAAGCCATGGCCCATGTTAAACTTATATTGTTCAAACATAAAATTTCTCTATCACTAAGTAGATTGATAAATTCAAATGACATTGATCGCACTATTAATTCCTTTGAGCACGGTCATGTATTTCATAGTCCTACTTATCGAGGGGCCCAATAGATATCTCTTTCATAAGAGAGGAACAAATTCCATCTTGATTATTTACTTTCCTCTGCAAAATTCTCATCTTGTGCAATCATAACGCTTATGATTATCCAATTAAAGATAATGTTTGATTTTGTTAAAAGATAATGTTCCATATGTAGGAAACCATGATAAACTCAGATCAAAGGATTCAATAACATATCTATTTTAAGATCACTTTTGACACTAACCCATGTAATGATCTCATAACAGGTCTATCCAATACCTTATTCTCTAACAAGTACCTCTCTTCAGGAGTGATATTAGATGTCAATGGGATCTTGAGATTGAATAAGGCAGTATTCATTAAGTTAATATCAAATGTAAATGACTTGTGGTTGCAATCATGCATAGTGAAATCATGAGAGACATAAGCAAAAAGCCATTAATATAATTAATGTCAATAGTGTTGTATTCATAAAGATTGAAAAGTTCAACAATAAAAAGAAAATCTTCTCTCCTACTACTTGTTTTACGGTCACCACCTTCTAGGACTCTTTATTAGCATCTTGAAATCCTTTTATGCCTTCTTCTTCTTCTTCTTCTCTCTCCTCTCAGGGTCAGTGATCTCCTTGGAGTCAATAAGATCTTTCATCTTATTCCTCAAAGTTCAGCAATAATCTATCAGGTACCCAATGTGCTAATGGTAGGCACAGTACTGATCATCTCTATGCCACCACTGTCCCTGATTCATGGTTGGCCTAGTTGTTAATGGCCTCAACTTGCCCTCCTTTGTCAATCTTTCCAATACCCAAGACATAGAGTGACCTAAACTAGAATAGTACCTCTGACCTTGTCCATTTTCAGTGGCTAAAACCTCAGCCGTCATGCCACTTATGTTATTACTGCTCCCAACACCACTCGATTTATACCCTGATTGGTTCCCGAAGTTACTTTGGCTTGCTTTCTTTGCTAGGAACTCACCTTCTACTTCTATAGCAATGTCCTTTAAAGACTCCCAATCTTTGAGCCCCTTCATCTTTAGCCCCTCCTTGAGATATGGACTAGCATTTCGAATGAACAAGCAGATCTAATCTAAATTATCCGGCTTCCTCTTCATCTCTATTACTCGATTTCTCCGCCGAGCAAGATACTCATGGAATGATTCATTAGATCATTGTTGAAGTAGCTCTAAATCCTTTAAAGTAACCTCCATTCGGGTGCTATAGTCATACTATTTAAGGAACTCCTCAGTTAACTGGTCCCAATCTTCTCTTATTCTCCTATCCAAACCATGGTACCAGTCTATAGCAGGCCTCTGTTAAGCTGAGGAAGAAATATTCTACCTTCTGTCTCTTGGTAAGCATGGTGCCCTTCATCACAAGCGTGTACTGCTTGATGTGAGCAGATGGGTTTGAGGTGCCGTCAAACTTGGGCAGCTCGGGCATTTTAAATTTTTGAGGGAGCATCTCCCATCCTCCAAATCCCTATCCTAGGGGCGTATCCTTTTTTTGGCAAATAGTGGGCAGGTCATCGTCTCAACTCTCTCCTCTATCTTTTTTAAGGCAGCATCCTCTTTAGAGGGCTTAGCTCTCACTACACTGGGTTCCTCATGTTCAGCTTCTATAAAATCCTCTTCAGGTTTATATGTCCTCCAACCCTTCTAGGCTCAACTTGGACAAGAGCTTAAGGCTCAATAGCAGGGGGTGGTTCTACAATTGCTGCTTGGGGTGCCTCTCTGATTAGAACCTGTTTGGCCTGTCCCCCGGCAGGAGCAGGAGGCTATTGTCCAGCTGTCATTGCCATCATTCTATGTTCTAATTCCTCAAATCTGCACTCCATTTCTTGGGCCCTTCGATCCATCTCTTCGATGACAATAGCCCGAGTGGCATCTGAATCCTAGTTGGCCATGTCCGGTGATAATTCTAAAGGCAAGGATTTGGTGTTATCTGAAAGTGACTCTAAACCCCAATACGACACTCACTCTAGTGACTCAAAGAATGGGTTTATCCTTACCAATCAACTGTTAGGACCCCTAGACCACTTATTCGTACCTATGATGGCTGAAAGACTCAAATTGTCAGCATAATGCATGAATGGAATTAGAGATGAATGATCGTGTTGATGCAGCATAGACAACCACATACAAGCGGGTAGATCCCTCTAACCTTGTTACTCCCATGCAGTCTCATTCCTAGGTGGGCTTGACCCATGGATCAGTGGGGAACCCAATGGGTGCATATGGTGCATGGTGAGAAACCAGCAGCATAACACTCTTAATTTAAAGCACATATGTATGGGATTTGGCGATTATGTATTTGGACCTTTCAAACAGACATAAAATGGGCCCATCGGGGCATGAGAGCCTTTGATTAGTGTCCAATTAATATGTTTGAATTCGTTTAATATATAAGGGCCCACGTAGCAAGCACATTGTTTAGGCACATATTACCAAGTGGAAGTTTCTATTACCATTACATGAGCTTTAATCAAAGGTTGTGTTACTTTAGGTCTACCCAAGCATGGTCCCTACCAATGGGTCTAACTCATCATGAGCATAATAACTGATTGGGTCTCCATTTGATATACCATTGATGGTTCAAAGTTTGGGCCGGTGATTATCCTAAACACTTTCCTAGAATGAATGAAAGTAGGGTTGTGTTTCAGGAACACACCGGGGTAGAATAAGGGACCAACTGGCATAGTTTTAAGGCTCTAATGAATGCAATGCAATTTTTTCGAAAAGAGATAAAATTTCTTAACCTTAAACCAATTTATATTAGATTATCCAAAGTTAATTTCGGAGAAAAATCTCATAATGTCCCCAGCGGAGTCGCCATTGTGGTGCGCGAGGAACCCTGTTCAACATCCAGGTTGCTCTCGGAGGTCCACTTTTAGGACTCGAGACCATATGGAGGTTCATTAGAACTTGTGAAAGCTGCTCGCTTCGTAGTGGGCAGGAATTCACCCCCATTCCATTGTTGGCAATTAACCTACAAGGGTGCCTATTGGATTTCGTAAGGCAGGTATCATGGAGTCACCACCCAATAAAACATTGGGAAATGAATTCTAACCTTATGTGGCCAAAACCAGAGAGAGTTCAGGACCTCACTCTTATTTATACCTTTGGTTAATGTTATATGACTGAGTTTTTAGAGTTAATTATTTTATCTCTCTTCTCACACATTCATGCAATAAAATTAAAGCGCATTTCAAGCATCTTTGGAAAGCAGTAAAGAAAGCAATAAATAAATTACAAGTGAAAAATTGGTACAGAATAATCTCCCAAAATAATAAAAGCATAAATAAATAAAGGAATAAAATTGTCCCAAAAACAATTACAAGGGCCCAACATAAATAATACATGAAAAAGAATAAGATAAAATACATGATACATAAATTGAGACATTTATTAGATATTAGGAACATTAGTTCCTTTGTGTTAACTTAAAAATCTGAGAATTATTTTTGGGCATTTATGGAGAAAACAGGAATGAGTGATCCCATTTTATGAAAATTAACTCTCTTTTGAAAGTGACATTTTATTGGCTGAAATTAGGACATTGGCCCTATTTTATTAATAAAAATCCCAATTTTTATTATTGTAAAAACGTGAGTTTTTATGAAATAAGCGCATTTAAATACCATTTTTGCATAAAATATACAAAACGATAAAATAAGAGAAATACAAAAATTAAAATGCAAACCAAACTTGAAGGTCCTAATCTCTTGATTCTCCAGCTCGCCAGGAATGTTATCCAAAGTGAAATAAACAAATTTGGCAAGCAACAAAAACAAGAATAAGAAATAAAGTTAGTAAATTAAATCAAATGAAAAAATAGGATATAATAAAAATAAAGAATTAAATGAAGTATATATAGTAAACAACTCCAATTGAGAAAAGCATTTATAATTACCACGAAAAATAATATTTGACAAAAACCGAAAATTAATAAAGTAAGTCAATGACCAAAATAAAATAAAATGGAAAGTAAAATTATTACTAAATAATTTATACATCTAAATTAGGTTGCATGCATCATGTAAATAAATTAATTAAATTACCCTAGTTCACATTAACCTAAGTTCATGTTAATTACAACAAACAACAAATAGATTAATAATAAACCACAGAAAACAGATTAATTATAAACAATAGTTTATACAATGGAGGAAACACAGTGAACGACACGAAGTAAAGAAAAAAAGAGAATTGGCTTTAACCCGTTTATTTACCCTCAGAAGTTTATATTCTGGCTGCAAAAGAAGAGTGAATTGATTTCCTGTCGATTACTTGAAAAAAGAAGAATTAAGAAAGCCTCCGTTGAAGCTTTCTGTCACAAAAATTAAAGCTAAAAAACTCTTATTTTTGAAGAAAATAGGTGATCAAAATTGACACTTAAACACAAGGAATTAATTTCCTTGGCTCAAGAACAGTTCAAGAATTAATTTCTTAGCTCTTGAAAATCTTTTTCTTTTAGAATTTTTTTGTGTTCTACCATTCTAATGTTCCTCCCCCCTTTCAAGGTGTTTAACTTTCCTTTTTATATGATTCACAAAAAAATTAGGTTTTTAGAGTTTTAATCTTATTCAAAGTCCTAATTATCCTTTTTGAAATCCAGTTTTATCCTTTTAAAAATTGGAAAAAGAATTTGAATTTAATTTTAACTGAAACTCAGTGAAAAATGAGTGAAAAAATAGAGTCCGCGCGAGGTAGGGGATGCACGAGGTGTGGCCCTCGCTCTGGAGGCCGTGCCTCGCATGGGCGAAGTACGGCCTCACGCGAGGCAGGATGCGCCTCCCATGCAGCCTCGCGGAAGGCCGCACGTCACGAGGTGTGGGCTTCAGGCCGCACATTGCATACGGCCTTTAGGGGAGGCCGTGCCTCACGTATGGCCTCTCGCGACAGAGGTTGTGCCTCACGTATGGCCTCTCGCGAGGGAGGCTGTGCCTCACGTGCGGCCTCTCGCGAGGGAGGCCGCACATCGCGTCTAGCCTCCACGCAGGAGCCTACAAGCCGTACGCGCGAGGTCTCGCAGGTGCTGCCCTCGGGAGCCGCTTCCCACGAGTTGTGCAGCCCGTAGCGGCAGGTCACCGAAAACTCTAAAAACAAAATAAAAAAAAATTTATTTAAGAAGAAGGTTTCGATAAGAAAATCATCACTTCTAACCTTTTTGCCTAGGAGCAAGCATCATTTTCATCACTGGATAACCTTGGTCTAGGCTTCCTCAAGACCCGGTGTTTATAGTATTTCTTTACTTAGCAAATAGAGACCTTATTTTATACATTTTTTTCTAAGACAATCTAATCTAGCCCATAGAAAACATTTGTATCTGAATATCCTTTGGCTTCTTTATAAAATAATTCTGTAAAATAATTATTTATAAATATGAGCAAATTATTGGTTTTGTTTATGTTTATATCGATATATGACTATATATTCATATGCTTAAGATTAATAGTATTGTAGTTATAGAATGGTGTTAGTGATTGTAAGGAATTAGTTTTCTAAAGGAACACATGTATGTATAATGTGTGGATTGTTATATGGAAGGGTGTTACATTTAGTGGTATCAAAGCCCAATTTAGGCGTTTTTGGCCTAACTGAGATTAAGGGGTATCAAAGAAATGTGGTGTGAGTTTTATAAATGGCCTAACACAGATATCCCTATTTTGTTATAAATTAAAGTATGGAGGAATCTCGAGAAGCTATTGAAGGATAGTAGAAAGTAATCATTTTGGTGATCTAAATCTTCCTATCCCTGACCCGTCTTAGTCATCAAGGGTTAATGCACTGGTTGGTCAAGGTGAAGTCTTGTACAAGATGGCACGTGATATGGGACAAATCTTACAGATATTAATAGCGCCTAAGGCTCAAATATATTTTGTTTAAAAGCATTGTGCATAGGAGTTCACCAGTGCATCTATGGAGGAATCTAAGAAAGTGGAATTCTGGTTATAAAAGACTAAAAGAGTTTTAGAGTAAGTTGGATGTCCACCAAACCAAATGGTGACATATGTTATGTTTTTGCTACAAGAAGCAGCCTATGACTAGTGGAAATTAGTGTTGAAGAGTCCTCGATTATCAAAGAATTTGTCATGGGAGTTCTTTAGGCAGAAGTTAATGAAGAGATTTCTTACATATGCTTATAAAGAGGCTAAATGAAGGCAATTTTTTAATCTCATACAAAGGAATATCACAGTATCTGAATACAAAAGGAATTCAGCCGCATTAGAAAATATGCTCTAGATATAATACTTATTGAGACATTTAGTTAATGACATATTAAAGATGGTTTGAATGATTCCATGAAAGAGCATCTGGTAATGGCTACATCTTTGCATCAAGTAGGCTATTACCAGTTGGTTTTGGCTACTTTGCATATAGAGAAGTCTGAATAGCAAAAAGAGAAAGAGCATAAAAGAGAGGGCTTTGAAATAGAGGCTCTTTATCCTCAAGAATCCCAAGGTAGGGCCACGATACGGTAGACTCTAAGGTTTACTGCCACCACTTGAGGTTAGTAAAGTTCCATTAGGTGGGAGAGATGATGGTGCACTCGAAAGCCTACATTGCTTTGAACATCATTAGGGTACTTATAGAAGGTTGACTATAGCATGTTTCCAGTGTGGTAGCACTAAGCATTTGATGTTGAGTTTTCTATAAGGCCATAACCAAATACCATAAGTGTAACACCCCGTTTCCCACCCTAGTAGTTTGAGCATGTGCTTGTATGTGTGCTTTTTTTTCTTTTAGTTGATTGTATGATTTTATTAAGTTAGTAGGGTTTGTATGTGTTTTGTGGTGGATTAAAGGAATAGAAGAATTTTTACCTAAACCCACCATGAATTATGTGACACATGGCAATAGAAAGAGAAAGAAGTGAGGGGTATATATATACCTAGGAGAGAGAAAATGAGAGAAAAAGCAAAATCAACTTTCTCCCATTTCCTCTCCCCATCCTCCTCTTCTTCTTCTTCTCTTTTGCCCTAAGTCACCTCAAGTGATTCTTTGGTGGGATTTGACAACTCAAGACCTGATTCGGTAAGTTTATGCTCTTCCTGTTCTTCTTCTCCCCTTTTTCCCATTAGTGGAGATTGTGTGAGTATGCGTGTGGTGGCTGATGTGGATTTGATTGAATGTTGTGTTTTGGGGTTGGATTTTGGATTCAGAGGCTCCTCCTAAAGATCCTAAAGGCAAGGAAATAGTTGGTGGAAATTCTGCCCCTTGATCTTGGAGCTTAGGAGTTCAATGTTTGGAATTGGTTTGTTTTGTATTTAATTTGTGAATTTCTGTTAGATCTTAAGAAATCGAAATGAAAATGTGTAATAGTGTGTTTAATTGAGGTATGAGTTGAGTAATTGCATTGATTTGTTAAATTGATAGTAGATTTAAGTTTGAATGTGATTTGGGTATTTTGATGACAGAAAATTCTTGGTTTAGAGGATGTGGGTTTGTGATTGTTCATTTTAATGATTTTAATTCATGAGATTAGAATAAAACATGGGTTTTGTGATGATTATTGCATATTGAACGCTTGATTTGGACTGTGTTGAAGTATGGTGAATCTATTGCATGTTTGGTTGATTTTAGGGCATGAGTTTTCTGTAAATTTTGGTTATGGTAGCTGGAAATTGACTCTATTGTGAGCGCGACACCCATCACAATCGCAATAGAACCCTGTGTTCTGAGCTCCTATAGAGAAGGGCCTCTATCGTGGGCGCGACCTCGATTGCGAGCGCAACAGAGAGTTTAGTTTTGCTGGGTTGATTTCTGTCACGAGCACGCCCAGGTGCGTGATTGAGAAAGTAACCTTTCACCCCCCCCCCCCTCTATTGCGAGCACGACAGAGGCCTATCTGCCCCTCTTCGAGCAAGTGCGAAGGCTATCACAAGCACGGTAGTAGGCGAGTTTCTCCTCTATCGCAGGCGCGACATCCGTCGCGATCGCGATAGATGCCCTATTTCTTTTTTTGTATTCTTTTACGATAGTTGGCATGATTGATTACTCTTGTGATGCAAATGCTTTTATGTATGAACTATTATGTGCCCTAATAGATGTCTTATATGTAATATTTTATGCATAGCTTGCAAGAGTCAAATTAGTTGATAATTAGGCATGACTAAAGAGTTCTGTTAGCTGCAGCCCCAATGTGTTCTAGACCCTGATCAGGTCACCGTTTAGATCCCCACGATCCTTAATGTGTTCGGATCTTGTTTAAGATCCTCAATGTGAAAATGTTTTTCGATGAAAATAAAGAAATTACTTTTAAACTTACCCATGGGTACTAATGTGTTCACTCGCTATCCACTACAATGAGTTTCCAGGCGCATATGTGATTTTATTATGAATGTGATATTGCTATAATAATGAGTATATGTTATGGAATTCTTATGAATGCAGTGCATGATATAAAATTATTATGGTCTTATAGAATTTTGATATACTTGTGGCATATGCATGTGTTTTGCCTTAACGGCCATTGTGAATGGTAATTCATCTTTTGTTTCCCCACTAAGCGTTATCGTTTAGCACGGTTGTTCTATCCGTCCAGGTGCAGAAGCTATGGAGTTTTTGGAAGATCAGCTGTAGTTTAGGCCAGCACAGTAGGAGAGCTTTTTAAAGAGACTTATGTTTTGTATATTGTAACTTTTTGTATAATCTAGTAGTTCCTTTTTGCTGTTGTAAGCCTCTAGGTGTATATTTTGTAATGTGGTAAAGACAAATTTTTTGGTCTCTTTTTTTTTATATCTTTTGTAATGAATATTCAGTTATCTTAATGAATGGTTTAGTTTTCTATTGGCAGTTTAAGCCCTATTCTTTCAGATGTAAAATATTTTAATTTTATTTTGTCTATTTCATCATTTAATATATATTTGTGGTTTGCTTTGGTCACACCCTTATCTATGCGGGGTCTCACTCTTCTTTGTGGGTGAGTTCCCTTATGTATAGGTAAGTGGTGTTATAATTTTTAGTATCAGAGCCTAGGTTTAGGCATTTCTAGACGACCATAGAGTATAGATATATGTTTAGGACTATGTTGGCCTAATGTCGATGTCTTTATGTTTTGTAGTAGATGGAGTCTGCGTGTGGGTCCCTCGAGGGGTCAGCAGAGAGTGCTAATTCCCAAGAGTAAGATCCATCTGTGTCTGGTCCTGCTCAACCAGCTAGGGTGCAACCTGAGGCGCCAGCCATGTCACACCCCAAAAGTGGCCTAATTGGAATTGGCAATTTTTTTAATTGGAAAATATGGATATTTTGGTAATTGTTACAAGTGTAATTAAGGGCAATTGGGTAATCTACAAGAGGAAGGAGGATTAAATTGCAAGGAATTAAAAGTATTATTTGCAGATTTTTATTTTAGTGAGTAAAAAGAATTGTTAAGGACCTATTAGAAGATTTTGAGGAGCTGTTAGTAATTATGTAATTATGGGATTAAGTGAACCAGTGCATGTGTGCCAAGTGGAGATGTGAGTGTGTGCATGTGGGTGAGAGAAAAGAGATGTCTGAAAGTTTTTAGCTTCCTGGAAACTGAAAGACGTGAGGTTCTCTCTCTCTTGCTCTCTCTCTCACGTTAACCACTCCTCTCCTCTTCTTTCTCTCTTCTTTCTTTCTCTTTGCATGCGTGTTCATCCAGTGTTGAATAGGGTTTTGAGTATTGAGGAGATTACAAGGTATGTGGCTGAAAGTTCTTTGGGTTTCTCCTTCCTTTCTTCTTCTTCGGGATTGTCTGAGTTTTTAAGCTTATGTTCTTGGGTTAATGGAATGTGGTTTTATCTGTTTGCAAGCATTTGAAGATAAGAGAAAAGATAAAGGAAAAGGGAAGGTTGTGGATTGAAAGTTGCAGTGGACATTTTGAACTTCATTAACAGGTTTGGGAGTGTCTGTCCTTTCTCATTTTTGGATCCTATTTGCAGTTCTAAAGTTAATATTAATTATGTGTGTTTGTATATCAAAATGCATGAGCTACGTAATGTTGTATACATGATTTCAGTAGAAAAAAAAAGAATGATGTTGAGTATGCAAACGAGATGAATATGCATGAGTTTGAATGTGAAATCCTGGGATGTTGACGTTCTGGTATTGCCTCTGTTTGACTAGTAAGAATACATGATTTGTATTAAGATTGCTGTAAATGTGCTTTGGAGACCTGAAGGTATGTGTTTGAATAATTATTGCATGAAAAATGGTTTTTGGTAAGATGGGATTTTGAGTTTTGTTAAACTCTGTTTTCACGTCTTTCTGTTTTTACGTTTTCTGGAAATTCTGAAAATTCTGGGAGGCAGAAGTGAGAGAAGAAGATCACGTGACGTGATGGAGAATCACGCCGTGACCTCTTCCCTGGGGAAGTCACGAGACGTGATGGAGAGTCACGGTTCGTGACCATCCCCTTCCCTGCGTGTCACGAGTCACAATTGCCTGTGTGACTCGTGACCTCCCCTCTCTTTTCTGGCATCACGAGGCGTGATGGAGGGTCACGACTCGTGACCGCCCCTATTTTGTGTGGCACTTGCGAGAAGCCAGCGTCACGAGTCACAATTGTGCCACGCGAGCAAACACATAAACGAATCTCAAATACATACTAGTAAATAAAACCAAATGAGATGTAAAGAAACTTTTAATCATAAAATAGCAAGTCCTTTAACATACATCAAATCAATATTGTTTTACAAAAAGGGCTCGTAAGCAAATACATAAACCAAAATAGTTGTTCCTTTACAAAAGATTCATTTTGCTATGAACAAGCCATGTACAAAATAACAGCGGAAGACTCAAAAATAACTTCATCCAAAAAGACTTCTAGTGGCCGATTTGCAGATGTCTGACTCCAAAACGAACTCGTCACCTACACGGGAAAAGAACCCGTGCTAAGCGATAACGCTTAGTGGGGAGGAACAAAACAAACGAACAATATACATATACAATATTTACAACAATAATATAATCTCATCGCAACATAAACGTGCAATAAAGCTATGATTCAAAATCAAAGGCATCAAAATTACATATAAGCATATTTCCATGTTCTTTACTTGACATGCATAAACATACATTACAAGCAATTAACTACTCAATTCATACTTAGGATTAACATAATTCTCACCATTCTAAGTACACAGATACAAGGTGCATATCATAAAGTTATGCAAGAATTCATGTGCATTATATACTTTTAATCCTGTCAATATACATCTCAATATAAACAACACAAATTAACATATAGCCTGATTAGTCTGAAAATACACTTTAGAAGTGGATGCGGTCCATTGGATACTAATAGAACACAGTATCCCAAGCATATAGAGACATAAGTCTCAAACATGTGATTTTTCATATAGAGACCGAAGTCTCGCATATATTTCCATATAGACCCAAACGGGGTCGAAACAAGGATCCCAAATAGGACCTGCATATAACGTTTAATCATATAGCAGCTGCACACACACCCTGACCTAAGTAAGCACTTACTTATCCACTACTATGACTTTTCAGGCTTAAATGACACAACTCAAAAACTCAAGTATCATTATCATATCATGAGAATTGAATTAAACACGAATTTATAATTCATGTATACATGTATATTGATCAAATTTGGAAACATATAAATATATATATATATCAAATACAGGAGATAATAAGAACATATAACTCACATTGAAATAATCCATGTTCATGTAAATTATTAACATTTAAATCATGTACATTACTTATTAATCATGTACACAAATCTCATAATTTAACCAATTATTAAATTATAGAACAGATTTGAACCTGATCTTGAGTCAAGTAGTGAAAAACCCCATGTAACAGAAGCTTAAAAACTTTGCTTTTTAAAACAGGGCAGCAGGAAGGGAGGCCAGTCACGAGTCACAAGCCATGCCTTTTGAGGCTATGTTAAATGTAACACCCCCAACTCCCACACGTAGCATATCGAAGGATGAAGAGCTACAGTGAGCGGAGGGTGCCACCAGACAAAGACGCACATGGCAATACAGAAAATAAGAGTAATAAAATTTCTAACATCTAGAACCTCTACCTCAAACACATCCTAACTTATCTTACACACATCATCATTCGCACTAAAGATTATTACATCTCATTACAAAAGCTAAATAAATAAACTTAATTACAAACCGACAATCAATAAAAACATTCTATAACTTCTACCGACTCGTTGGCCAAAGTCACAGAGAACTATTGTGCTACTCTGATCTCCTAACGTGCACGGACAAACAACCGTGCTAAGCAATAACGCTTAATCGGGATCAACAAAGTAATAATAATAATAACCAATCACTCACAGTGATTGAAAAATACTAGCATAAGCAGATACACAAATATATAAGCATAAAGCATATTGGTTAAAGTTAACGCAAATTCGTATTCTTATTATCATATGAAACATAACAATTTCCTATACACATTCGTTTATATACCCTAACCAGAATTTACATTATTACCTTAGTAATTTACAATGACATTAGGCATACTTATTGTTTGCTTATTTCATTTGATTAACTATGTTAATAGTTATACCTCTTAGGTTACCAAAGATACAATTGCTAGCGGGGAAAATTAAGTCATATCAATTGCCATTATTACTAACATTTTCAAAATCATACAGATTACAATATTAGTACTTACATTAGAACATTTCATTTGTTCAAACCATTTATTGTTCAAAGCTAAACAAAACATTTAGATTCCCAGAATTGGTTCGGGCTTGGAATGTTATTCCAAGCTTCCTACGTATCCCTATGGTTGGGGAATCAAAACCACGTAGTTCTACGGAAAACGTTATATACTTATTCTTGGTTCAATCATAACTCATTTCCTAAATTCAGTTATCTATATCATGCTTAATATTTTATTATCCCATACTTACCAATTGATACATAATTACCGTATTCGTTAACACTAACGATAATGTGCACCAATTCTTTGCCAACATACTTATAGTAGTAATCCAGTCTACGGTCCAATTATTTCCCTTTAACTATTAATCAATATACAATTAACGTATTCATCGAGAACCAACAAATAATACATCAGAATTCCTTACCTATATACTTACATTGGTCATCCAAGCTAAGGTTCAGGAGAAAAGCAATTACCTAACATACCTGTGTTCTTAACTCAAACATGTAAATGAATATATTCATAATACTCATTTATTGATTATTCAACTATAGAAAACATGTATATCAATTATTTCAATTATTCTTTTCATAGACTTCATACAGACAATCATACTCTTAACCTTAAATAGATTTATAACATGCACTATCCACATATGAATTCTTGGACAGCCAATTTTAATTTATATACATTTGTTAAAACAACATTGATTGCTTTATCCCTTTCCATTTTATAGATATCGGTTGATTATACAAAACACATGGGTATTCGGAGATACCACACATTTCCACATAGGTGTCCATAAAGGATCCAGAAAAGAGTAGTGCGTAGAGCACAAGTCAAATGGCATTTATCACAAATGCATCAAACGCTTAATCACATAATCATCACAAAACTTATCAATTAATTCACATTATTTCATTCTTTTAATTGCCTGCTAAGTCAAAGGGGTGGATAAGGGAGTGAACACATGGCAGTACCTTACAGGTACGAATCGAACCTAATGCATGGCGGTACCTTATGGGTACGAATCGAAAAGCAACATCATATTTTTCTCATTCAAAACATTTTCACATTAGAGATCTTAAACAAGATTCATACACATTGAGGATCGCGAAAGGGGACCTGAACAAGGTCCAAATACAACAGAGGGCTGCAGCTAACAGAACTCTATAGGCATGCCTATCTATCCACGACTCGACTAACGCATGCTAAATTTCCATATTATTATTATTGGATTCATCTCATTTCTACATGCATACACATTCCACCAATACGCATAACATTCTTTCATTTTTATTAGGCACATGCATTCATTTACGTATAAATATCTCATATTAACATATTAAACACATTTACATTATTAGATATCATGTCCACATTTAGTCTCAATAATTAATTTATAGTTATCATATTCATTTAGACTTAACGGATAATTTCACATTTCGTTACCCACATACATTTACAACATAATCATGGTAGCTCAAATTCTTATATTTCAATAATTACTATGCATGGGAATACATCAATAATTCACATTTCCACTCATAGATTCAAAACATAGGTGAAGAACTATGCAAAGAAGAAATTCCTCAAAAACAGTTTCCAGGCAAAGAGGAGACTGTCGCGATCGCGACAGGAAGTCACGCTTGGGCAGTGGCCAGACTCATCACAACTCGTGATGAGAGACACGAATCGTAAAGGAGAACCATAGAGGAAACAAGCGGGAGGGGACCAACATGTGCACAACTCGTGCACAAGGTGCACGTCTCGTGCACTCCCTCTCACGGAATGAAGAACCCCGTCTCTGTCGCGCTCGCGATAGAGTCGCATTTTCTAGAATCCGGCAAACATTTGCAAAAATTCTACTTCCAAAAATCATACCCAAAACTTCCATTCAATTCCAACTTCAACACAACGCAAATAACTCATTCAAAACCTCATAAATAACACAAATTTAGCTTTTATTCCAATTATTACAAACAAATCATAAATTAATCATAATCATATTCTTTAAATTGACAATTAGCAAAACAACTTCAAAATTTCAACCAACACACACATTGGTTCAATAATTCACATACAAAATATCTTAACCCAAAATTATTCAAACACATAACACTTGGGACATTTCTAAACAATTTTAACTCCATTAATTTCTAGCAAATCAAATCAAAACCTCAAATCAAAATATACATCAAAATAACAAAATCCCTAACCTTAACTCCTTTACTCCTAATAGCTTCCTTAGATGATCTTTCTTGCTCCCAAGCTCATCCAAAGTCTTTCTCATCCAAAATCCTCACCAATCACACATATACAAATAAAAAATACAATCTAGGTCAAAACCTAACCAAGAAGAGAAGAAGAAACCCAAAACTAATAACCCATCTTACCTTAATTTCTTCACTTAAATCACTTGATCTATCAAACTCCAACATCAAATCTTAGCCTTTGATCTTAAAAGAGAGTGAATGGTGTGGAGAGAAGAAGAAGAAGAAGATGAAGAAGAAGAAGAAGAAGAGAGGGAGAAAACGTGAGAATGGGAAAGGGATGGGCAAAATTTCTGCTCTCTCTTTGTATTTCCTTGTCTTATATACCCCTCTCTAAATCCTTGCCACATGTCATCTTATAATTGGTGGAACTTGACCACTCGCACACTAAACCCATGCATGACACTACACACAAGACTAATCCTCACTAATACATACACTACTTCCCTATGAGCATGCGCACTCTATCAAAACCCATAAAATATGCATATAACCCTAAAATACAATTAACACATGCCAACCCACACTCACACATGCACACATACCCATGGCTCAAACTACTAGGGGAAAATCGGGGTGTGACATTAAAGATATCCCAAGACATGGCTAGGGTCTTAGAGAGGGTGACCGCACCGAGAGCCCCAATTGAGAATTTGAGTAAGTCTTGGGCGAAAGAGTTCTATGGGATGAGTTTGGATGAGTTTGAGTCGAAGGAGGAGTGGATAGAGAAAGTAGTAAGGGTTTTAGAAGAGATCCGTTGTCCACCAGATAGGTAAGTGGAGTGTGTAGTCTCGCTCCTGCAGGGTTCTACCTACAACCGGTGGAAGTTAGTCCGTAGGCATCCTCAGTTTCCCGATCCAGTCATGTGATAATTCTTTGAGCGGCAATTTAATAGTAAGTATGTGACTAAAGGGTATAAAGAGGTGCGATGGCCATAGTGTCTAAGTCTTAAGCAGAGAACTTTGTCGATGGCTGAGTATGAGAAGGAGTTTAATAGACTCAATAAGTATGCTCCATCGGGTATTCTCACTGAAGATTTTTGTTGTCAACATTTTGAGGTTGGTCTGAATGAGTCCTTGAGAGCAATGTTGATATCTTTGATGAGTGCCCCTACAATCAGCTATTATCAGATTGTGCATGTAACACCCCCACCACCGCCCCCGTTGGAAGGGCGCCGGCAGGCGCGCTACCCGACGCTCACTCACAACATTCACACATACACATCTACATGTGCTAAGCGGAAGCATTCTCTAAGAATAATAAAGGTAGAACATATATCTCATATAATCAAAATATAGAGTTAGATACAATATCCAAAATATTACATCTTAAATCCTTTACAAAAAGAATACATATACAAAAAGAATTACAGGAGGAGATAACTAAAATAAAGACTCTACTCCTATGTGGCCGACCTGCAGATATGCGACACGAGCAATCTCCCAAAACCCTGTTACCTACACGGGACAAGAACCCGTGCTAAGTGATAACGCTTAGTGGGGAGGAACAAAACACAACTTAACACTATACAAGATTATCATGCATTAACATACACAATTCACTAGATACCAAAGAACAGAAATATATGTATGGATCAAGAATCACTATATGGAATCAGAATTAAAACAGAAAGCATGAAGCAATTGCCATAATCAAGGTCACGCAATAATCAAAACATTTCACTAACCAATACCAGACACTTCACACAATAGCCTGAATTTCAATGGCGGAGGATACGGGAACACGGCGCGGGAGACCGAAGCATCAAAAACAGTTTTATTACCCGAAGGTGGCGCGGGAGACCGGAGTCTCAAAACATTTTATCGCTACACGGAAGATGACCATCTCGGAGGTCGACCGTTTCGCCCAAACGGGGCGGACAGAACAGCTGTACTCAAACCCTTCTTAAGCATGCTTAATTATCCACTACCTTGACACTTCAGGCTCAACAACTCAATCAATGTTCACAACACTTACTACACAAAGCTCAGATCTAAACCCAACATCACATTAATTCATTACAATGACACGAGTATCAAAAGTCAACAAGACATAAACTCGATCATGAACCATGCAATAGTGAGAAACCATGCAAAGTGAAACACAAGAGTCACATTCAGAAAATAGGGCAAGCAGGAAGCGCCTCTGTCGTGATCACGACAGTGTCACGCTCGCAACAGAGCACGGGGCACCCCATCGTGAGCTCGCGCTAGAAGGCGCGCTCGCGACGAAGCACACTCGGCAGACTCACACAACCGAGCTCTGTCGCGCTCGCGACAACATCGCGATCGCGACAGAGACCAGTTCCTTCCTCCTCGCGTGCACGCTCGGTAGCATGCTCGCGCGGAGGACTCAGCTACCGAGCTCTCTGTCACGCTCGCAAAAATGTCACGCTCGCGACAGAGGGCTCTCCAGCCATGAGGGACCAATCCGAATTCTCGCGACAGAACCGAGAATTGCCCAGATCTTCACTTTTCCTACTCTCTTCACAACACAATCCTTCATACACTCAATCAACCATGCACAAACACTTACCTTAAGCCTCTAGTACATCACCGCATCATTGTCAAAGCCACATAAACACATTTTTATACAATAATCAACCACCACTTATCAAGAATTCACTCAAAACCAAACTCAAAATTCATTCTTCTTAAATGCTCATGTTCTTCAAATACACATGCAACACCATTTTATCACTAATAATTAACTCAGAATCACTACTTAATCTAAACATGCATTCATCCAAACAAAACACTCAAGGTTACTGATGACTGGAATTACAAAATAGAATTGATCCAAGGACGAATTAGGGGAGAAACATAATCCACAAACACAGCTCCCAAACCTGAAATTGTGGCTTCAATCTTCAACTCCTCAAGACACCACTTTATCCTTGCCTTTGCTCTTTCTTCTCTCTTTCGATTCTTGCACAAAACCCAGCCACAACACAATTAAATTAAGCCATAAACTCACACTTCAAAACCAGAATCAAAGGAGAAGAAGAAGAACCCAAGGAAATAACCAAAACCCGAGCACTTACCTTCCATAATCAGCCCTTCACTCAAGAAATCCAAGTCTCAAAGCTCAAAGAGGGACACAAGGATGGCTGGAGAGCAGAAAAAGAAAAGAAGAAAAGGGAGAGTAGAAGGGGACGGGAAAGGGAGGAAAGAGGAAATAGCTTCCATGGGAAGCTTCCTCTCTTTTCCTACCTTCTCTTCTTTAATGCCCACCTACCTAAGCCATGTGTCACTCACCTATTGGACCAAAATCCACTATCTTGACTTATTCCCTCTTGGCACCATACACAAAACCACACACAACTATCTCTTACATAAATATCTTCAATGCACCAAACTTGGTTCACACCATATAATTTATAATAAACCACTTACATCCAAGGCACCATGCACAAAAAACACTCAATAAAATCTCTTAGCCCACTTACATCCTAGTACCATACACTACAAGCACATCATAACATTTCCTTCACTTAACTTATTACTTAATTTCTTTGCTAATAAAATCCTTATTATCCAATTTTCCTCTTACTCAATTTACTGAAATGCCCTTAATTTACCGACTTACCACGCAAATTTCGACTAGGCCCTATTTGGGTTGTTGCAGTGCAGGCAGCTTTATAAGTAGAATGCTCCGAGACCATTATGAGAGAGAGAGCTCAAAGAAGGAATCCCCCTCATGGAGGTTCATCCTCGGGTAGGAGATCAAGGAATTATAATGTGAATTCTCCGGATGAGTCCTCCACTAGTCCTGCTATGAGGGGTAAAAGCCAGGGATCTTCAAATATTTCAGGTGTTGGTATAGGTGGTTCAGGTGCCAGGAGTGAAGTGGTGCATGATTGCTCTCATTATAGTAAGCGCTATAAGGGCGAGTGTCATTGGCTGACTGGAGGTTATTTTCGATGCGATAGCATGGACCATTTTCTAGCTAATTGCCCTAAGCTAAATGAGAACACCCGAGATCGGCAAGAGTCCAGTAAAGCTGGGTCGAATGCCCCTCAAGTTAGTCGGGGTAGAGGTAGAGGAAGAGGTCGTGGTGGTCGGCCTAGAGAGGGTGCTCCATCTGAGTCAGTGGACCGTCCCCAGATGGCGCCAGCTAGAGCCCATGTGATGAGCGCTAGGGAAGAGCAAGATGCACCCGAGGTGATTGCAGGGAAGTTCCTACTCTGTGACACTGATTTATATGCTCTAATAGACCCTTGGTCCACACACTCATATTTGTGTTCAGATAGTTTGCATGCTAAGTTGCTTGATGTTGATCAGTTAGAGTATGAGATTTGTATGACCAGTCCTTTAGGGCATAGTGTCAATGTAAGTAAGGTGTATAGGAATTGTCCTCTAATGGTTCAAGGTTTAGAATTTCTAGTTGATCTGATTGATTTACCTTTTTATGAGTTTGACCTTATTTTTGGAATGGACTGGCTGTGTAAGCATCGGGCTATTATGGATTTCCATAGAAAGACAGTGGTACTTCGGAATGGAGATCAGTCTTTTGTTGTTGTGAGAGGCTTGGGTTATGGTTCTATGGATAATGTTATTTCTGCTATGCAGGCTAAGTGTTATATGAGGAAGGGATGTGAGGCGTTTTTGGCTGTAGTATTGGATTCTAGGCATTGACAAGTAAGAAGTCAGGATGTTCCTATGGTTAGGGAGTTTGTGGATGTGTTCCCTAAAGAGTTGCCGGGTTTTCCTCCTGAGACAGAAGTAGAGTTATCCATAGAGATTACGCTAGGCACTACTCTTATTTCTAAAGCACCTTATCAAATGGCTCCTGTGGAATTGAGAGAGCTTAAGACTCAATTACAGGAGCTATTGGATAAAGGCTTTATCAAACCCAGTGTATCTCTGTGGGGTGCTCCGATTTTGTTTGTCAGGAAGAAGGATAGAACATTAAGAATGTGCATTAACTACTGTCAGATTAATAAGGTTATAGTGAAGAACAAGTATCTGTTGCCTAGGATTGAGGACCTTTTTGATTAGTTGAGACATGTTGGAGTCTTTTCTATGATTAACTTGCGGTCCAGTTATTATCAGCTCTGAGTTAAAGATTCATATGTGGCTGGCCATTATGAGTTTTTAGTGATGCCGTTTGGGTTGACGAATGCACCAGTGGCTTTTATGGATTTGATGAACCGGGTGTTTTAGCCATATCTCGACCATTTTGTTGTTGTGTTATTGACAATATTTTGGTATACTCGAAGAATGAGTGTGAGCACAAAGAGTATCTTCGAATTGTGCTTTAGGTTTTGAGAGATCACCATTTGTTTGCGAAACTTAGCAAGTGTGATTTTTGGCTCAAGGAGGTGTCCTTTTTGGGTCACATTGTTTCTTCAGAAGGTGTTCGGGTGGATCTCTCAAAGGTAGAGGCTATTGTGAATTGGTAGCCGCTGAAGAATGTGCCGGAGGTAAGGAGTTTTTTGGGTTTAGCCGAGTATTATAGGCAATTTGTGAAAGGGTTTTTAGTTATTGCTGCACCAATGACAAGACTTCTTCGAAAAAGGGGTGAAATTTGTTTGTTATGACCAATGTCAAGCAAGTTTATTAGTTGAGCCTCCTATACTTACTCAACCCACTTCGGGTAAAGAGTATGTTATGTATAGTGATGCTTCAGGTGTTAGACTTGGCTGCATTTTGATGCAAGAGGGTAAAGTGGTAGCATATGCGTCCCGACAATTGAAGCCTCATGAGCGGAATTATCGGACGCACGACTTGCAATTAGCTGCTGTGGTTTTTGCACTGAAGATTTGGCATCATTATCTGTATGGGGAAACGTGCAGGATTTTCACAGACCACAAGAGTGTGACATTCGGTGAACCTAGCAAAGGCCCTCATTGAACCCGCTTTTAGGGCTCGAGGGATTGGTTCGCGTCTTTTTTATCTTTGGTGCCATGAGTCATTTTGGATGCCTCCCTCCCAATAGAACATTGGAAAGGATCATCTACCCTCACGACACCTTTAGGCACCTTTGAGGTATTTTGGAGTCACCACCCAATTTACAAGAAATTGGAAAAGGTCTCTAACCTCTATTGGTCTAAAACCATTGATAGTGTCCGGAACTTTCACTCTTATTTATGTTTTGATTAATTATAAATGAGTTTTTAATTTTCTAAAATTCTATCTCTTATCTCACACGATTAATGAATTTAATTAAAGCGCACTACAATCATTCAAAAGGAATAAAGGAAAGTAGTAAAAAAAATGATAAATAAAACCAATAAACACGTCAAGCACACAATTATAAGAAGAATTGGGACAGAATACAATCCCAAATGAAAGAAAGCTAGAACAAAGATTGGGATGGAATACAATCCCAAATAAAAGATAAATAATATTGCCCTAAAATTAATTACAAGGGCCAAAAATGCATGAATATAAATTTAAACAAACAAACAAAATCAAACACAAAAAAAAACATACATAAATCGGGGGATTCGTTTGGTTTAGGAACATTGGTTCCTTCACGCTCACTTAAAGAGGAATCGAAGAGTTATTCAATTATTGACTTGAAAAACTGGGATAAGTGATCCCATTTTGGAGGAAATTTAACTCTTCGTCCTATCGTGACATTTTACATTTCTTGGCTAAAACAAGAGATATTGGTCCCAATTTTATTAATAAAAATCCCGATTTAGTTATAAAATATTTTCATGATTTTTTACCGCACATGTGCACAAGATAAAATCATTATATTTTACAAGCAAAAATAAACACATAAAGGGATAGAAAGGATCTCACCCAAGCGATGCGGGTTTCCTACGCGTTGTGACCCATCCCTGTTGTCACGGGGACACTCATGCAGGGCAAACCAAATTTAAATCTCACACAAAAGTTAATGTTAAAAAATATTAGTAATAATTCTAAAAATTAATCAAATGAAGACAAAATAAATATAAGACATATTAATTTAATATACAAATGATTTGCATGCAAAGTAAATTAAAAGAGTCATGCAAAAGCCTAAAAAATAATAATAAAAGTCAACTTCAAAGCAATAGTTATAACAAAAATAAAATTATGATAACAATAATAATAATAATAATAATAATAATAATAATAATAATAATAAAATCATGATAACAAATAATGATAGTATAAAATGAACATGAAATAATGTAACTAACGAAAATACCATGAAATAATAATAATAATAATAATAATAATAATAATAATAATAATAATAATAATAATAATAATAATAATAATAATAATAATAATGATGATGATGATGATGATATAAAATAACAATAACAAAATACAATAATAAATAAATACAATAATAATAATAACACGGTAATAATAGAATAATAATAATAATAATAATAATAATAATAACAACAACAACATTACACAACAAAAATAATAACAATAATAATGATAATACAAATAAACATGAAATAGTGGTACTAATAATAATAATAATAATAATAATAATAGTGATAACAACAGGATAATCATAATGATAATAGTAGCGATAATGCTAGCATAAATAAAAGCCATGTTAATAAATGGTGATGGAATGACAATCATGCAAGGGTAGCAGTAGAACACACACGTAAGAGCACCACTCAAATGTAGCAAATGGGACTATTACGAAAGAACACACAAAAAAGGGAGTAGGAAATGTAAAGACATGCTAGGGGACTATAAATTAAACATAAAATAACGATACTAACAATAACACCATAATATAAGATATTAATAAAGATAAAAAATTAAACGAAATAAAATAACGAGAATGGATCCAATAATATTTACCCTCAGAATTTATAGATCGAAGAGAACGGTGTCTTGATCCATCCTCCTTATCGAATTTACGGTGATAAACACCCGAAGAAAATATAAAAATCTATGCTTTTAAATAAATTAGCTCAAGAAAATATTTTTGGTGGGATGATTAAGCAAAGAAAATTAATTTTTCTTGCTTAAATCAAACCAAATATGAAATATTTATTAGAGAAGAAAAGATTAAAACTTGAAAAATGTTTTAAAGATTTTTAGTGATAGCTCTTGTCTGCCTTTTGCTTAAGAGAAGAAAGCCTCTCTTTTTTTTTTCTTTCAAAATTCAGCCCCCTACAAATGAAAACAAAGAATCCTTTTGTTTCCCTATCTTGTCCCAAAATGGGAAGAGACAAAATTTTCTTTTTAATCTCAGTAACCAAAAATAACATAAAAACATGAAACAAACGGAAATAATAGTCTAAAATTTGACCAATTTTGCAGGTCAAAATGACCTCGCGAAAAGGGGCAAGAGCGGTAATGCCCGCGGGTGAAGCCAGGCGACACGTGCCACTAAGGGCACATGTCGCGCGAGGCGCTCCCGCACGGGTATGGTCCGCATGCGTGCGACCCAAATAGCACGTGCGACAAACAAATAAAAATAAAAAATAAAAATATAAAAATAAAAGTGAATAAAAATAATAAAAAAATAAAAAGGAATAAAACTAAGAGTAAAAATGCAAACTTTTGAATAAAAATTTTTAGAGGAACCAAGGAGATTTTTAACAAGGAAAATATCATTTTTGACACCTTTACTTGTGACAAATATCTTC
Organism: Excoecaria cochinchinensis; assembly: GCA_947683425.1. Taxonomy (NCBI): domain Eukaryota; kingdom Viridiplantae; phylum Streptophyta; class Magnoliopsida; order Malpighiales; family Euphorbiaceae; genus Excoecaria; species Excoecaria cochinchinensis. Next base: position 7,954 of record CANTUQ010000029.1, on the reverse strand, counting down.
TTCGTCATCGGGTAATCCTGATCTTGGACCGCTTCGCTGCCCGGTGTCTACAGTTGCCTCCAATTTCGGGGAACCTAGAACTTAGGTGCCTAGGTGAGCCAAAATTTAGAAAAAGAGAGGAACGAAGCGCATACCTAAGGCGGTGACCTACCTGCTGCGTTATTGTCCCCGATTGCTGTGATTAGTTCCTTACCAGCTTGTTTGCATTCGAAACTATTGTCGGGTTATGTGATTGATGAATGTCAGCTTGTCGACTCGTGAAACCACAGTTGAGTTGCGTGATTGATAGACACCAATTTGTGGGCGTGTGAAATCGCGGTTGGGCGACTGATAAATACTAGCTTGTCGGTGTGTGAAGCCTCCAGACTTTGAAGAACGTGATTGATGAAACACCAGCTTGTCAGTGTGTAAAACCATGGCTGAGCGACTGATAAACACTAGCTTATCGATGTGTGAAGCCTCCAGACTTTGAAGAACATGATTGATGAAACACCAGCTTGTCGATGTGTGAAACCACGGCTGAGGGGCTGATAAACGCCAGCTTGTCGGTGTGTGAAGCCTCCAGACTTTGAAGAATGTGATTGATGAAACACTAGCTTGTCGGTGTGTGAAACCACGGCTGAGCGACTGATAAACACCAACTTATAGGTGTGTGAAGCCTCCGGACTTTGAAGAACGTGATTGATGAAACACCAGCTTGTCGGTGTGCGAAACCACGGCTGAGCGACTGATAAACACCATCTTATCACCATGTGAAGCCTCCAGACTTTGAAGAACGTAATTGATGAAACACCAACTTGTCGTTGTGTGAAACCACGGCTGACCGACTGATAAACACCAGCTTGTTGGTGTGTGAAGCCTCCAGACTTTGAAGAGCATGATTGATGAAACACCAGCTTGTTGGTGTGTCAAACCACGGCTGAGCAATTGATAAACACCAGCTTGTTAGTGTGTGAAGCCTCCAGACTTTGAGGAACGTGATTGATGAAACACCAGCTTGTCAGTGTGTGAAACCACGGCTGAGCGATTGATAAACACCAGCTTGTCGGTGTGTAAAGCCGCCAGACTTTTCCTGCGAAGTTAGAAGAAATCCGTATGCTAGGGTAAGTTATGTATGTGAACGTGCATATGTTATGTTAAATGCAAGAGACACCACTCATTCGAGTGGCCCAGGTGTCTGCGTATGATAATCTCGACTGCGATGATTCAGGGCCCGGTTTGCTCGATCATGCCCCCAAGGGCTTGGAAGTGTCATCTTGGCCTAGGGACTCTGACCCATGTCTTGAATTATGCGTCATCTTGTCTAAAAGGGATTGTTCGAGGTGATGCTGCTTTATCGCTCCAGGCATCAAGATTTTATACCTCATCCATCCGAAGGGAGGTCGTCTGAAGTGCCACCGCCTTATCGCTTCGGGCATCGGAAGTCATTGATTAAAGGTAGTGTGTCCCTTATGGATTTTCGCACTAGCTTTTCTTCGCAAGAAGTGCATCCTTTTTGAATTTTCACACAACCCCGTGCCTAATTTTTTGCCTAGAATGGACCCAACCCAATTCAGCGGCTTTTATTCATTTTTTTTATAGGGCAGACTGCTTGTTCCCAGGTTTTCACCCTGCCCTTTAGCCTAATTTTTTCTTAGAGCGCCAATTACGGTTTTCATCTCTAACGGCATTTTTTTTTATGGATGAAGCTCCTCGCCGGCTACAGCAATGATGGATAGATTATGTGCATTCAATGGGAAGCGACGTATTACGTTCTCGGAGAAAACTATTGACCTTTATTGAATGAAAAGCATTACTCCAAGCATACAATTGCATACATGTACATGTTTTTATGTGACTTCATTACACATGATCATTATCTAACATTAAGCTCGAAATACCATACCACATCTAATCTCGAGATGGATCTTGAAAGCATCCCAACTCCTATTATCAATCAGCCCTCTCGGGTTTTCTTGATTGAACATTTTCTCTAAAGATTTCTTTTCCTTGCTATTATTATATTTTTTACCCTTTAGTCATGGAACCTTTTCAATCTATCGATGTTGATTGGCTCCCTGAATTCATTTCCATCACTGTCTGTTAGAATCGCGGCTCCATTAGACAAAAGCTTTTTCAAAACGAAGGGGCCTTCCCAAGTTGGTCTAAACTTGCCTCGAAGGTCCGGAACTCCTGGCCTCATCTGCTTGAAGACCAAATCCCCTTCCTTTAGCGGGTGTTTCCTGACTTTCTTTTCGAATGATCGAGCTAGTCTCTTCTGATAGATCTGGTTATGGTAGTATGCTCTCATCCTATCTTCATCTAATAGGTTCAACTGTAGCAACCGCTGCTGTGCCCATTCTGCTTTTGGTAACTTGGCTTCCGTTACTACCTTCAGGGACTGGAGTTCGATTTCTACTGGCAGCACTACTTCCATCCCATAGACCTGGGAGAAAGGCGTAGATCCTATAGAAGTTCTGGCAGTGGTCCTATAGCCCCACAGGTCGAATGGCAGTTTCTCGGCCTAATCTTTATATGTTTGCACCATTTTAGCCAATATCCTCTTGATGTTCTTATTGGCTGCCTCGACTGCCCTGTTAGCCTGTGGTCGGTAAGGAGAGGATTTATGATGTTAGATGGCATATTTCTTGAACATTTTCTTGGTCTCAACTTGGAACTGTACCCCATTATCCGACACGATGTGATGCGAAAGCCCGTACCTATAGATCAAATGTCATTCAATAAATCTAGCCATTTCTCGGGCGCCCAGCTTTTTGAAAGATTCAGCTTCTACCCACTTAGTGATGTAATCAATGGCAACCACGATAAATCTATGCCCGTTAGAGGCTGTCGAATGTATTTTCCCTATAATGTCAATCCCCCAAGCGGCGAAGGTCAATGGAGATGTGAGGTTGCACAATTCCGAAATTGGCAGGTGTCGTAGGTTGGCATGCTGTTGGCATAGTTGGCACTGCTTCACATACTTGGGACAATCTGTGTCCATTGTCAACAAGAAGAACCCCTGTTGCATAATTTTCTTTGCCAGAGCTAAACCATTCATTTGGGCTCCACAATCCCCTGCATGGGTTTCCTCCATAACCCTCTTGGCTTCCTTCTCATCCAAACACCTTAGCTGGATGCCATCAGCTTGCCTCTTGTACAGCACACCATCTACACTGATGAACTGGGTGGATAATTTGCGAATCATCCTTTGGTCCTTTTCAGTGGCCTCTTCTGGGAATACTGACTTTTCCAAGTAATTCTGGACATCAAAGTACCATGGCTTTCCGTCAGTGGCCTCAACATCCCCGACCTGCTCTGTTTCAAAGTATGGCTGGTCTGAACTAGAAATGAGTACAGGCTTCATGGCTATCCCTTTTGGGTTATCCCACATAGACACTAGAGTGGCTAGGGTATCTGCTAATTTGTTCTTATCTCAAGGCACATAGTTAAAAGTGCAAATTTCAAACTGACCACTTAATTCCTTTAAGCACCTTACGTACGATAACAGCCGTTCTTCCTTGATGGACCATTCACCCCTGAAGTGATGGATTACCAAAGATGAGTCTCCGCCCCCCTACCCCCCCCCCCCCAACTGAGAGTTCTTCCAACCCAAAGATGCAGGCTTCGTACTCAGCTTCGTTATTGGTGGCTCTATATCTCAATTTCTTAGCTAAGGGGAGCTTCTCACCCTCTGGGGGGTTACTAAAATTACCCCTATTTCGGTTCCTTTGTTATTCACCGCCCCGTCGAAGTGCACCTGCCACTTCTGCACTGTGATGGCTACCACGTCCTCATCTGGGAATTCATACTCAAATTGGTCACCTTCCACCGGATGGTCGGCTAGGAATTCTGCAACTGCCCGACCCTTAATGGTCTTTCTGGTGGTGTACTCCACATCAAATTCTTGTAGTAATATCAGCCACCTCCCTAATTTTCCTAACAAAGAGGGTGGCTCCTGAAGGTATCGAAGAGGGTTTTGTTTGGCAATCGCCTGCACTTTGTAAGAATGGAAGTAATGTCTTAGTTTCTTTAAAGCCCAGATTACTGCCAGACATATCTTTTCCACTTCAACATACTTGGCCTCATAAGGAAGGAATTTCTTACTGAGATAGTAAATCGCAAATTCTACCCCGAATTCATCTTCCTGGGCCATCATAGCGCCCACAGAATTTTCCTCTATTGCTAGGTAAAGAATTAATGGTTTGACAGGCCAGGGCGGCCGTAGAACTGGGGGATTCAGGAGGTAATCTTTAATAATATCAAAAGCTTTTTGGCAGTCATCGTTCCATCGGACTGGTTGATTATTCCTAAGGAGCTTAAAAATTGATTCGCATACCGAAGCAAGCTTGGAAATGAACCTGCTGATGAACTGCAATTTTCCCAAAAAACTCCTGACTTCTTTTTCCTTCCGAGGCATTGGCATCTCCCTGATTGCCCTGACCTTATCAGGGTCCACTTCAATTCCCCTTTGACTCACCACGTGGCCTAACAGCTTACCTGAGGTGACTCCGAAGATGCATTTCTTTGGGTTGAGGTGAAGGTTATACTTGTGAATCCTCTAAAAGAATTTCTCTAAGGCCTCGAAATGCCCCTCTCGGGTAGCTGACTTGATCATCATATCATCAACTTACACTTCCACCTCTTTGTGGATCAAGTCATCAAGGATTTTAGTAGCCATCCTTTGGTATGTTGCTCCTACGTTTTTTAATCAAAAAGGCATGACCCTAAAAGCGTACATACCCCACTCAATGATGAAGGCTATCTTTGTCACACCCCGTTTGCCCCTAGTAGAATGAGCCTGTCTGTCTATTCGTCTGTCTGTCTGTATGTGTAAGCATTCGCATGTGTACAGTATTTCATAAGGGTATTTCAGTAAAATGTATGATTTTGGGGTTTATTTTTATGTGGGTGCATACATGGCATTAGTGTGTTTAATTAAATGAGATATACTTGTGTGCATGTGTTCATACCATGGTAGGGTATGCATAAGTGAAGAGGGTTTTAGGTGTGTGTAGTGTAGGTTATTTTAGTGTGAGTGATTAGTGTCACCAATAGGAGTTTGATACATATTTAGAATAAAGAAAAGAAAAAGAAAAGGGAATGAGAGAAAAGGAACCTAAACTTACAGATTCACGTTCTTTCTCACTCACTCTCTTCTTCCTCACTTTCTTTATTCCCAAGTACTGTGTATTTTGATTCAAGGTTCTATTGGTGAAATTAATCCTCCCCTTGCATTCCTTAGCTTGGTAAGTGCAAGATCTAGTCTTTGTTTTACTGTATTTTGCATCTTCTTCTTCCTTGAGCTAGGTTTAACTTAGGGTTACTTTGTGAATGTTTTTGTTGTGTTGGTGTTCTAGCTGAGGCTCCACGTGATCCAAAGGGCAAGGAAGTTGCTGGTCCTAGTGGAGCTAAGTGATAGAGGCTTAGAATTCAGGTTTGGGAATTTATGATTGTGATTTGTGCAATTTTGATGTTTACTGGAAATTTCTAGGGTTTATATGTTCTTGAACAATTTGAATGCAAATACCTTGATTAGGTTGATTGAATTCTGGTTTGAGTTGTTTATATGATGTTTGAATTGTTTGGGATCTTCCTTGAAGGGTATGAATGGATTTATATGGTTTAAAATCGAATTGGGATTGAAATTGTGTTCTGTAAATTCTGGAAATTCTGGGAAAAATGATTTACTGTTGAACCTCTCTCTGTCGCGTGACTCGCTACGAAGGAAGGCAAGTCACGACGCGTGACCCTCGGTCACGCCGTGACCTGCCTCCTGAGAAGCCAGTCGCGTGACCAGCTGAAGAATAAGCAACACGCGACGTGATCTTCGGTCACGTCGTGCGACCTGCGAAGAAAAGGCAGATCACGCCACGTGATCTGCGAGGGAGAAGCAGCGTCACGTCGCGTGACCCTCGGTCACGCCGTGACCTGCATAAGCATTGCGTGACCCGCGAGGATCACGCAACGCGATTGGCGAGAAACCAGCAGGTCACGAGACGTGACCCTCGGTCACGCCGTGACCTGCCTGTTGAGTCGCCCTTTTCTCCGCTCAGCTCGTTTTTCCGAAATTTCCTGGTTTTTAACTCAGAACTGAATTTGGTATTTCTTCAGAATGGACTTTACTGCTGTATGATGCATGTCTTACTGTTTGATGCTTTGATATGCATGATAGCATGATTTACTGATGAATTATACTCTATAACCTGAAACGTGATCAGTTTGACGCATAACCTGCTAGAGTCAAGTAAGTGGATAGTTAGGCATGCCTAATAGAGTCTTTAGCTGCAGCCCTCAGTTCAGTTTGGACCCCGATCAGGTCCCCGTTTGGTTCCTCGCGAACCCTTCAGTATAGAATCTTGTTTAAGATTCCCTCAGTATATAAATAACATGTTTTGATAAATGATATAATATTTGACTTGTACCTGTGAGGTACCCTCAGTATTCGATTCGTACCCGTAAGGTACCCTCAGTACACTCGTTATCCACTGTCTAGAGTCAGCAGGTATTCTTTAAATGTTAATGGAAATGTTCTGATCTGATATGGCTTTGAATGGAATATCTGAATAAGTTTAATGATGAAATACATGTTGGTTTATTCTGTAATGCATATGATGATGAGATTCTGAAAGTATGGTATTTAAATACGGGCATGTTTATATGAATTATGCAATAGTCCTTGCATTCTGTCATTGTGAATGTGTTATGCCTTGACGACCACTGTGAGTGGCCGTCCATAATTTATGTGTGTTTCCCCACTAAGCGTTTTATCGCTTAGCACGGTGTGTTTACCCGTGCAGGTGCGGAAGGAGTTTTGCTTTGAGAGAGTCGCCGTCATCAAGCCAACACAGAAGAGTTTTTAGTGTAGGGCTATTTTTGTATCAGTGATGATTTTGTTTGTATAGAACTCTCATGTATCAGGTTCCGCTTTTGTAACTATATTTTGATATGTAATATTATTTCGTTTCAGCTAGTTGATCAGAACATTATTGTAATAGTTTAATTATAGTAATGCATGATCAGCTTTTGCTTTCTGCATGTAAAGTTTTTAATTATCCTGTATTTTCTGAATGTATGTTATGAATGATTGTATGTTATACTTTGTGCTTGCTTGGTGGCACCTTTACTCATACGGCATCTCACTCCTTCTCGGATGGGATCGCCTATGTATGGGAAGGGGGTGTTACAGTTAGTGGTATCAGAGCATAGGTTTAGGCGTTTCTGGGTGTTGTTATGATTGTTCTGAGTTTCTAAGATGTGTATGTGTCTAGATCTGTGTTGGCTGATACGGTTGTTTCATGTTTGTTTAGATAGCTTCTAATTCTGCTCATGGTGCGCGTGAGGAATCCGCCGAGAGTGTGAATCCTCCCGCTGTAGATCAGTCTGTTTCTGTTAATGTGTCGGCTCAGCATGCTAGGGTTCAGCCCGAGGCCGCAGCCATGCCCCTTGAGGCTATGCTTAGACTGCATCAGGACATGGCTAGGGTTTTGGAGAGAGTGACTGCTCCTAGAGCACCTATGGAGAATCTGAGGAGAGCAGGAGTTGAGGATTTCTATGGTACTGGGTTGAATGAGTCTGAGACTGCAGAGAGATGGTTAGATAAAGTGAAGCGTGCTTTGAGAGAGATTCGGTGTCCTCCCGACCAGCAGGCAGAGTGTGCTTTAGCTCTTCTTCAGGGGTCTGCTTTTGAGTGGTGGGAGTTGGTTTGCAGGCATCCTCAGTTACCGGATCCGATTACCTGGGAGTTTTTTGAGGGTGAGTTCATAAAGAAGTACATCACTCAGACCTATAGAGATTCGAGATGGGCACAGTTTTTGGGTTTGAGACAGAGAGCATTGTCAGTAGCTGAGTATGAGAAAGAGTTCAACAGGTTATCTCGCTATGCCCCTCGAGGAGTTATGACTGATGACTTTAGATGCAAGCATTTCGAGGCTGGATTAAATAAGTCATTGAAGATTGCTTTGATTTCCTTGAT